>JAWNND010000361.1:0-1225087 GCA_035043265.1 Drosophila testacea | reverse complement strand
AGTTTTCATCTAATAGGGAGCAGACGTGTTTTCTGAGTCTCGTCCCTCTGTAGTGAATATACAGTGTTTCTCCAGTGTTTTCCGGTGTTTTTATTCGGCGCCCTGTGAAGAGTGAGCGTTACTATAGTGAGCCTTGTGGAAACGGACGCACCTGGTGCTGGAGCGGATCCCTGGAGCTTCGAGGTTGCTGAAGCCGCTACGTCCCGCGCCAATTTCATTGAGCGGGGAGGTGAGGAGTCACAGGCAAGCCTTGTTGTTGTTTTTCCTTTTCCCTCTCCACTGTTTGCACACGCACTTGTCGCATTTTTATTCCCGCCGATACTCAATTTGCATTATCACTGTGCAAAGTATCAGCTGACGACAGTATTGCAAAACGCCATACTCACGCAGCGCTGCATTGCACTGCGGACAGCTGTTGTGACGTCACAACTGGGCTGCTGCCTGCCCTAAGAAAAGCATTGCATACGTTAGGGAGCTGCTGGTCCATACTGCATACGTTTAGGCTGACAGTTTGCTGCATGCTGGTCAACAGTGAAATTGAAGAGCTAAAGGTCACTGATCACTTCGTATCCAACACCTCAGGTGGTGCTCACACAAGGGGCCCTGGGGGACCGAGTCGGGGCGGTATAACCCCCACCGCTGGATTGATCAGGAGGCCGTGTTCTACTCTTTTGCTTGCTTGACCGATAGTCATGGTCAACGAAGAAGATTCTCAGCGGGCTGAGGCAGAGCTTCTGTCGAAATTTCAGCTGCGTCCGAGGATGGCTAGAACGCCACCGGGTGGTGGGCCGGCTTCAGCGCCTCCCTCTGTAGCGGTATCGGTGTTCCACTTCGGCAATGAAGATGTCCATGAGACGCCAAAAAGGAGCAGGGACGTTTGCAGCCCAAGAAACTCCCCGGAAGCTGCGGTAAAAAAGCCAAAAACGCAGAGGAGACTCATTGAGGTCTCGGAGGAGCTAGGAGGGCTAATAGACTACCTAGTCCAAAACTTCAGACCCAAGGCGGTTCGCCACATCACACAGGCGAACAGAGACGCTTTTGTTCGGATGAAAGAACTTCAAGCTGAGCTTAGCGCTAGGTTATCTGAGAACATAGCGGTTCCTGCGGAACAAGATGCCACTCAGCCTGAGACGGCCGTGCAATCAACCCACAGGAGTTCGGTTGACAAGGTAACCCAAACGTCGCCTCAAAAAATGGTGCCAAACAAATCCTCTACCAATTTAAGCGATGTGGTGACCCAAACGTCGCCTCAAAAAATGGTTGCGAACAAATCCTCTAGCAGTTCGAGCGATGTGGTGACTCAAACGTCGCCAAAAACAAAGCGCGTGGCAAATACCACAAAAACTTCTGGCCGAGACAACACGGCTTATCCTTCCATGCCAAACAGCAAATCGAATGAAGCAGCCACCAGCCCCAGGAAAGGCACTAACGCCAGTAGTAGCGGTACGCAGCATTCGCAGAAGACGCATACTAGGAGGCCGCGGGCTGATGTGATAATCATACAACCAGAAGCGGGCAGCACCTACAGCGACATCCTACGTTTGGTTACTAGGAGCACGGATAATAAGCTGCAGAAAGTTGGCGAACACGTCAAGCGTGTAAGGAAAACAGCGGGGGACGGCCTGGTACTTGAGCTAGATGGAAAGTGCAAAGAGGCCCTAAACCAGATGAAAACTGATATTGGCGTTGCGCTTGGCCAGCACGCTAAGGTCAGATCGGTGATTCAAGAGCTAGCCCTAGAAATTCGAGACATCGATTGCCTGGCCACAAAAGATGACATTACAACAGCACTATCCCTACTCACCGAAACTTCGTTGGAAGAGAGCACGGTTAAGACGCTCAGAGCGGGCTTCGAAGGGATGCAAACTGCAGTTGTCAGCCTTCCCATAGCGATGGCAAATCGTGTCCTCGCAGAAGGTAAAATTAAGATTGGCTGGACAAGGTGCAGGGTGAGGGAGCGACCTCAGAGGAGAAGGTGTTACAGGTGCCTTGAATTTGGCCACATCTCAAGCAACTGCAAGAGCATGGTAAATCGTTCAGGATGTTGCCTCAGATGCGGTGGTGATGGCCACAAAGCAGCGGACTGCACACACGAAGCCAACTGTTTCATTTGCTCGACGGCTGGAAGATCTGACACAAAGCACCATGCTGGCAGTAGAAGGTGTCCTCTAACAGTCACCAGTGGTACCCAAACGTCGTCAAAATGATCCTAAAGCTGCTCCAGTTAAACCTGAACCATTGTGCTGCTGCCCAAGATCTACTGCAGCAATCAGTTCGAGAGCTTGCTGTGGACGTGTCAATTCTCAGCGAACCATATAAGCTGATTGAGAGCCCTAACTATACGGACCTAAACGGCAAGGCTGCTATCTGGATCTGTGACCCACGGAGTCACCGCTTCGAGTCTCTGCGCCCAGCACGGGGCTTTGTGCGAGCGAAATTGGGAGAGTATTGGCTGTACAGCGTTTATCTGGCACCCAGCATCCAACTGGTGGACTACATGGCCATTCTGGATGAGCTTGTTGATGACACGAGGGGCAAATCGCAAGTAATCATTGCTGGTGATTTTAACGCCTGGGCAGAGGAATGGGGGAGCGGATCAACGAACCCAAGAGGCAGGGCGGTTCTTGAAGCCTTTGCATCCTTGGACGTGGCACTACTAAATAGTGGCAGTCAACACACTTTTAGCAGAGCTGGCGTGGGATCCGTCATAGACCTCACGTTTGTCAGTTCCTCGTTATGGGGACAAACTCGATGGGCCATTAGTGAAATATACACTGCAAGCGATCACGTTGCCATTATTGTTGACCTCCAACGGCGCGACATGCCTACAAGCCACCCAAGGCATGCTCAAAAGGCGTACAAGGCGAACACGCTCAATCCAGCCACCTTCGCGGAATCGTTTATTGCCCCGAGCCACGGGTCAAATGCAGATCATTGCGCTGCGCTCCTGATGAAGTCCATCGAAGAAGCCTGTGACGCCAGCATGCAGCAGAGAAAAGGATTTAAACGTCACCACAAGTCCATATACTGGTGGAACGACGAAATTGCCGAGGAAAGACGGAGGTGCATCTCTGCAAGGCGTCTCTTGCAGCGCTCACGTGGCAGGCTAGAGTACGAGTCGAGAAGAGTTGAGTACGGTACGAGGCGGCGATTTCTCAAAAAGGCTATCCGGCGTAGCAAAAACGAACGTTTTCTGGAGCTTTGTGACGACGCAGAAAATGATACCTGGGGTCTGGCATACAAACTTGCAGTAAAAAAGCTGAAGGTTGGAAAGTCCACGGCTCCCATGCAGGAGGCAAAAATGAAGGAGATTGTGGAAGGGCTGTTCTCAGGTACCTCAAACCTGCACATGGTCGATCCTCCACCCACCCGCCAATTCAACGATGCCCCCGCTGTAACGATAGATGAAACCCTGAAAGCTGCTTGCATTGTTCGTGATTCGAAGGCGCCTGGACCCGATGCCATCCCCAACAGAGCTCTGAAGCTGGCTATCACTCTTCGACCAGATTTGTTCGCGGATGTTTTTGGAGACTGCATCAGGCAAGGAATCTTTCCAAGCCCATGGAAGATCCAAAATCTGGTGCTTATCCCCAAACCGAACAAACCGCCAGAGATTCCCTCGTCCTACAGGCCAATATGCCTTATTGACACTGCCGGTAAAGTGCTAGAACGACTTATCTGCAACAGATTGGAGGAGTCGATCAAGCAGGCTGGCGACCTCTCGCCTCTGCAATACGGTTTCCGAAAGGCACGGTCTACGGTGGATGCTATCAGAAGAGTCACCGATATAGCAGGAAAAGCTATAGAAGGCAGCAGATGGCGGGGAGGCAGTAAGGAGTACTGCATCGTTATGACCATGGATATAAAAAATGCGTTTAATTCTGCAAACTGGGATCGTATTCTCGAGGCGCTTCGAAGTTTTAACACCCCGAGCTACCTGATAGGCATTATTCAAAGCTACTTTCATAATCGGATCATCAGATATGACACAGATGTAGGCAGACGGGCTTACAGAGTGACGGGAGGTGTTCCTCAGGGCTCCGTGCTTGGTCCTCTGCTGTGGAACGTCATGTATGACGGCATCCTGAAGCTTCAGCTGCCTGAGAGAGCCACCATAGTGGGATTTGCCGACGATATAGCCCTGGTAGTGACCGCAAAACACCTGCCCGAAGCTGAGCTGCTCTGCTGCGCATCAGCAGCAGCAGTCAAGGACTGGCTGGCCTCCGTTGGACTGCAGCTAGCTGACCACAAGACCGAGGCAGTTCTAATAAGTAGCCGGAAGATTGTCGAAGTGGCCCACATCGACATGGGGGGCGTCACCATCTCCTCCAGCAGAGCCATTCGCTATCTCGGTGTGCTGCTGGACACAAGGCTTTGCTTCAGGGAGCACCTGGAGCACGTGGGACGGAAAGCGGCGGCGACTGGACATGCATTAAACCGCATCATGCTAAACACACGCGGCCCAAAACAGGGTCGAAGGCTGTTGTTACAGAGCGTCGTCAAAGCCACAATGCTGTACGGAGCACCGGTCTGGTCAAAAGCAATGCAGATAAAAACCTACAGAAGAGGACTCCAGGCGACCTACAGACTTGGCGCACTTCGGGTCTGCAGCGGTTTTAGGACGGTGTCTGAGGATGCAGCCCTTGTCATTGCGGGGATGGTTCCGCTTGACCTTCTGGCCAAGGAGAGAGCCTCTATATATATGGAGAATCGGAGTGGCTCCACAGCGGGGCAACGCCATGCAGTCAGAGCAGCAAAGGAGGAATCCCTGAGGCAGTGGCAAGCCAGATGGGATTCGTCATCAAAAGGCCGATGGACGCATCGTCTCATCCGAAACCTGGACTCGTGGTTTAACCGGAAGGCAGGTTTCGTCAACTTCCACCTAACACAGCTGCTGAGCGGTCACGGCTGCTTCCGGAGTTACCTCCATAGATTTGGTCACGAGGAAGACCCACTCTGCTCTTGGTGTCACCCAGATGCCGAGGAAACAGCCGAGCACATCCTGTTTTCGTGCCGGAGGTTCGAAAGCGAGAGACGCGAGTTGGTAAACGTCATGGGAGCCAACATTACTGAGGAGAATCTCATCAGGCTAATGATCGAGAAGGAGGAGAGCTGGTCCGCCGTGTGCACTTTTGCTGTCAAAGTGACTACAAAGCTTCGTCAGCTGGAGAGAGACAGGCGAAACGAAGGAGGGGCATAATAAGCCCGCCCAGGATCGCGCGAAGCAATGCCTAGCGGTAGTACCGCGTGATTCTTGGGTCCCACTCTACTCTACACTCTACACTTTCAATTCTTTGTAAATATCCTTTTTAGTTATTTAGTCTCTTTTTTCAACTACAACGAAATAAAAAAAAAAAAACACTTTCCCTTTCTCTCATTTTCCTTTTTCCCATTATTCGTCTTCTGTTTCCTACGATACTTTCTTTTGTTTAGCGACTTGGCTGAAACTAATGCACGCCAATTTTCAATACAACAAAAATCGAACTTTGAAGTGGGCAACGTCGCGTCGCGTTCAATTACGTGGTATGTATGTATTGAAGGTGGCTGTGGGCGTGGCAGGGTAGCATTTTGGGGCATGGCTTAACTTTGGTTGCAATTCTCTGCCTCTGCAGCCCGTGGCATGCACTTCTATTTTGCTTGGCCAAAAACCACTTGAAATTATTATTGATGAACACGCGTTGGGCGGGGACCTGACGTTGAAGGGGACTGCACGGGGCATCAATGACAATGGGCAGCTCCAAAAGCAAAACTAGGGCGTCCATAAGCAAAGAGCTAGAGTTGTTAATGGGGGGGGGGGGTCTTTGGATGGTGGGTGGTGGGCGGTGGGCAGTTCAGTGAGTTGTCGCGGCAACGAATGCGTTTTGTGCGTGCACACGGAAAATATGAAAATGAAAACGAAAATACATTGCATACTTAACGGCACTGAAGCGGCAGCAAGGTAGCACACAGGTCATTGCCTGTCCAGCACTTTACCAGTTTTTATGGCTGGCGATAAATTACAAATTTTTATTAACATACATACTATAGTTAATGGTAGGAGTAGTAAATAAACTAGTTGAACGATCATCTGGCACTCTTAATTTGTTCACTTTTCTGAGTTGTTCAAGTTCAGCCCCTTTATACGTTAAATGAACTAAAGAAATTGTATAACAATTTGATCTGTTCAAATATAATGAGCTTTTCAAATACAAAACACAGTTTCAGTTTTTTATACAAACTCAAAATGCATTTTAACTGTTACACATTATTGCAAAAAAATAAATAAATACCGCGCGTTTAATTATAAAAATTAATTGAAACATGTTTAATTCCATTTGGTATTTAATTGTAAACAACGCAATAACTAAATCCATCGAATGGTTTTCGAAAATTCATCAAATTGTCACGTAGTCTTCACCCTTTTACAATACCTTCCATTCATGTGATGCATTGAAATGCAAATATTTTTCATTATAATTGAAGCACGACAAATACGAAGGGGAATTCTGCATGTGAATGAATGTGATTATAAACTTTAATTTGGCTGCCAATGTAATTCAGCCATCATTCGGACGGCAGACAACAAAGCACATTGATGCATTTGTAATTCAATTATTTTTGCAATTGCCAAATAGGGAAAAATAAAAACCTATTCGGTGTGGAGAAGAGTAGATACCTTTACAGTTTGTTGCCTGGCGAAAAAATAATACCCTCGCATTCATAAAGTGAAAATAAATAAAGAAACCGAATAGGAGTGCATTCTGACATTGGTAGAAAATGAAATATAATATTTCTGATCAGAATAAATACATTATTTACGTTTCTTTAACACAGTCGTTTCTGGGTATAGTGAACACCTTTATGTATTTATTTGATGTATTGAACAACCTCAAAAAACACTGTAAACAGGCCTTGCCATAATAAGTTCACTATATCCAGACACGACTGTATAAATAATATACGTTATGTACTATGCAAAAGCCTAACCAACTTATAACTTTTAAAGTGCAATTGCGGTAAATGAAGAGAGAAAGGGACATTTTAACAACTCAAATTAAGCATGCCTTACCACAATACAAGAATACAGGGTATTGAAACTAAATGAATATCTGATATGTCTTACAAAATGGCTTTTAATTGGCCGACAAAATAATTGTATGATTGCCTTTCTGAGGAATTTCTGGCAAAATAACAGGAAATTGCAGAGGCGCCGGAATAAATGGATGCAATGGCCCAAGGCCTGAACTGGCTACCAACATAATAAGTAATATAAAAAATTGTGATGACAATTTGATTGAGAACAGGCGTCACATTACAAAACTTTATAGAGCAGAAGAATGAGAAGCCTGCGGTTAGTACTACTTAATCGTCGTTTAATCATTACGTCATCTTTGACTGTAAATATATTTACATCAAATGGAGATAAATAAAATTGCATTAAGTGGAGACACATTAACTGAAATATAATGCTTTTTTACGTTAATTGTTATTTAATTAAAATGATCAATTAAACTAGGCTTAATTGGTAATGATAATATAAAATAAGCACATTTTGGTCGAAATTAATTAAATGAAAAGCTTGTCTCCGATATTATATGAAGGGAGTTGACTTTAGAATTATGCATAATTTTGATTATTTTTCTGTAGATTAACTTCTCCATCCGATGCTTTGACCCGGATTCATATGTACATGTGTATATTAATTAGAATTTTCTTTGCTTTCAAATTCATTTTCTTAATTTATTGGCTAAGTAGGCTTATAGCGGCCCAAAAAGAAATACTTAATAAATCGAATTACCTGCCTTCCATTTAATTTGCAAAATAAATGCTACAATTCAAAGTTAAAATTTTGAAAAATTTTATTCAAAACATATATATTGTTTTGTCATGTTTAAGGGAGAAAGAAAAGAAAAACCAAAAATATAAGCTGACACACACTTAGGGCCGTTTTCTCATCTTGCCGTTAACCTTAAAGGGAAGATACACCTGTCGTTAAGAGAACAAATTCTTAAGTTTATCTTCCTATTAAGGTTAACGGCAAGATGAGAAAACGGCCTTTAATCTAACTTAGCTGAAAATTAATTAGCCAAGGTTGTATGAGCAAAAGTTTAATTCATGTTCAATTGGCCCTGAAATTAATTTTCATACTTTCACTGTCAGTTAATCGAGTAACACAAATATTATAAAATATGTAGAGGTAAATCGACTTGATTACATACATATACATAACATTGAATCAATTATCACTTTAAAAATAATGATTATAAATTATGTTATAAACAAATTAACATTTAACGAGTGTCAAAAATGTTGAAGAATAAGAGAAGTTAATCACATATAGGCATATATATTAATGTAAAACTTAAATCTTTAAGATTTTATGTAAACTATCTATGTTTTACACTTTCATACCAATTTATCGTACATACTTTTATTAAATTGCGGTTTTGAAACTAACTTACCAGCCAGAAGAGTTGAGAAATTTGTCACTTCGCTCGTGAAGTAGACTTAGATTTAGACGTGGATGTCAATGTTCACCTGACCACTGGAAAACGTTTTCAATTTGCGTTAAGAGCTCGAGGACAGTGCGCGCCAAAAAGTATGAAACACAAAACTATGAAATGTCTTATAGGTCCGTTGTTGGCCGACTGCCTGCGACGATATCAATGTCTGATGGCTGTTAGCTGTTAGCTGATGGTTGGTAATGTGATTAGTTGGCCCTGTCGAAGTGTATGAGAGTGTGTGTGTGTGTGTGTGTGTGTGTGTGTTGTGAGTAAATTTTAATTTAATTATGTCTGCGTTGCTCTGTCTCTCTCATACTCTCTCACCTCTCTCTCTATCTCTCAAGCTTGCCCTGCAATTACGAAAGAATGCTCAAAGCAAACGAGAATAAGAGATAGGGAGAGAGAGAGAGAGGAGGTGAAGAAACAAAACTAAAGACACGCACCAATAAACAAAGGAAACAATAACAGAAAATAGAAAATAGAAAACAGAAAACAGAAGGCAGACCTGCAACGATTCTGGGTTTGGGTACGGATCCGGGTCTAGTCGGTTCGAGCCACGTTACTTGGGCGAATGTCGAATGAATGGCGAATGAATGAGTGTGTGAGTGTATGTGAATGTGAATGTGCGTGCGAGTGCAAAACGAATGCGAACGCGAACGCGATGCAAAAAACGAAACTGAACCGCGTTCAGGAGGACACTGTTTAACACTATTGCCGTCTCCTAACTGTTGGCGATAAGCGTTGCAACTTCTGTCGCTGCTACAAGCGACTGGCCTCTGACTCTGTGTTGCATACACCAAGGCGAGTCCACAAGACACGAAGAACATAGAACGAGGAACATGAAACGTTTTGGGGCAAATGGAAATGGAACAAAAGCGCTCGTTTTGAGTGCAACTTGCAATGGCAACACTCAAAAAGTGTTCCCAGCTAACTAGGAACAGTTCACATGCACACACCTGTCCCCTATTTTTTTAATGTTGGACCCGCAACAAAATGTGTGAACGGGGTGGAGTGAGTTTCGTCTGCTAGACAAAAATTTAATTGAGTTTTCGATACTTCAAATATTTGGCTCATTATGTTAAGGGTAGTTCCTACAAGAGGGGATGAAAGTATTACAAGTATTAAAAAGCCATAACATTAAATTGATTGCTTTTCTCTATTTTTATTTTATTTTTTGGAAAACCACAACTATCATTTTGTAGGGTAGTTAAAGAGACAAGTGCATTCGTTATAAAAATATTTAATGACTGAAAGCTTAGAAAATGTAGCACATGGTGAAATTATTATCAAGGCGGTGTATTCCGATGTAATGATTATCCTTAAAATGATTCACCATTCATATACAAAAACAAGGTAAGTTAACGTGTTAATACTGTCGAAATAGGAACCAATAAGAATGCTGAATACGTCACGTTGCTAATAAACTCGCTTTGGTTTAGCCTATCCTTAAGTGAACTGCATTTTCATTTTCAAATCTTACAAAGTCTTAGTAATAAATAATTAACACAATTTAAAGCATAGTTAATTTACAAGCAATAGTATACATAAATGGGTTATGAGACAGCATGAGGTATTCCTGGCCATACAAACAACTGTCAAACTTTGCTAAAATAAATTTACAAAATAATCTGATTAGATTAAACTTTAAGAGACTTCGACACACAAAAAGGCTGATTGTTATATTTATTAAAAATATGCTCTTAAAATAAAAAATAAAATATGGAATTGCAGATATATTTTTAGTTACTCTACATCCATGAAATGTATAAATTAGAGGTCTGCATGAATGCATTCATTTCTAACTTCACAATAATATAGAATAGTGTACAATATAAACATAAATTTATCGGCAGGATCACGAAAGTGCTCTCATAATTTTCAAGTTCCACTTAAAATTAGTTTTATTAATTATAACTATTAAAATTATTTTAGTAATAGAAATCAGAAGTATGCAACAAAAATAAAAATAAACGCCACCTCAAATCAAATGTTTTCAACTTATGGATCTTAGCACTTTAGACTCTAGTAATAAGAGAACAGTTTACAAACTTTGTATACATGTGTATATAAATGTTTCTTTTTAAAATCTTATCTATATATACTCTATTTTGTATGACGTTCCACTGTATGGTTGTCCTAATCAAGTTTCTTGAGAGTTACTATCTGTTTGTAAATATTAGTTCTTCAATCTCAAGTAAATATTAGTTCTTCAATCTGAAGTCCCATAAGAGCTAAAGTCGTCAGATCTTGTACACAAAATTCAGAAAGCTAAGTAGTTTGGAATTTGACTTAACTCACCAATCTATTGCTAAATTTCTTTTATTTATTTATTCCCTTCTTTATTTATTTCTCTATTTTATTACTTATTTTTATTCTAGCACTACAAGATTCACTTTTATTTAAGGTAACTAGTATGACATGAATGGTTAGTACATTACATTACTTCTTAGTTTATATGATTACAAAAATAAAGGTTGATTCTCCCTCGAACATAATGTTAAAATAAATCTTTTAGATTATTATACTGCACCTCGTTCCTTAAATATCCCGTATATTTAGTTACAATCGCTTAGTAAACACAAAAGTTATACAAGAAACTACTTTCCATAATGTAAAACAGGACAAGTTGTGCTAGCGCCATCTAGCGCTCGTAGTTTGCAAGGTGTTCCTTTGAATGTGTGTGTATTTTAATAGACATGGGGTAAGTTATGTTAGGGTATCTTGTGTGTCGAGTAATGTTTTCACATAATACATTTTTTAATGGCTGGCAGACTGTATAGGATGTGTATCCTGGTCTTTGTAAAGCTTCGTTGAGCCTGCTCCTGCACCTGTCTATATAATATACGAATGTGTTTATATAGAGATGTAATGTGGCTCCTGTTCCAGATACAGGCCTGTCTGTATAGATGTCAACGTTGTGGCAGTGGCAGGACAATAAAAGCGACACATGCAACGCAATATGCAACAGTTGCAAATACGCGTTGTTGGGGAAGCGGCAAATAGAACGTGAATGTTGGAGGCATAATAAAACGCACATTTCTGTGCGAATCTGTGTGTGTGTGTGTGTGTGTGTGTACGTTAAGTCGTTGTGTAATCTATCCGTGAAAGTCGCTTCCGTTTTACATTTCGTATGCTTAACGCATCGTTTGGTCGCGCAAATTGAGTTTTCACTGTGCAGTTGCTCTTGTTGCACAAATAAATTGCAGGGAAAATGTTGACGTTGCCACAGAGAGAATATGCCTTTGACACATTCACATAGACACACGCACTTACGGTTGTCGTCTTTGTCTCAATTAAAATCCTTCACACTGTCGACTGACAATTTAATTAGGAAAATCTAATCAATGATTGCCCAAATTTATGCGATTGCCATAAAACCACAAAGTCAGCTAGCCGACCAACTAACTACAGATACAGATACAAATACAGATACAGATACATATACAGACATTCATATCTGGGAGTAGTGAACAACGGCCACAAGATGTGGCAAGAGAAAATAATAGTATTGCAACTGTTATTTCTGCAAATTCAGCTTCTTGAAATTTTAGCCGCAAGCTAATGCTTTTGTCATTGGCAATAAATACAAGCAAATTCTGTCTTACAAAATCCACATCTTTCACATACATATCTATCATTTCTATAAGAGATGGAAATACAGTGAAACCTCTCTTGGGCGGACACTCATGGTCGCCCAATTTGTGTCCGCTCAAGGGGAGTGTCCGCCTATAGGAATATTTTTTTTTATTACTGCGTCTTAAAAAATAATTTATTTTGGTTTGTCGAGCGTTTTTTAATTTCTTCTCTAATATGCAGGACTGCAAATGGCTTTCTAAATGTTATACGTATTCAAACGCTTTATAGTCATTTTGAACACATTTTTTTAATTTCTTAATTGTGGTCATCGCCTTATCATTCGAATTTATTGGGTCAGGATCATAGTCAGGCTCTTCCGGTTCTTCTTCGGATTCCGAATTATCATTGTTTCCGCCCACTTCTGATTTTTAATGACAAAACTAGCTCGTTTTTTAGAAATTCGTGTCCCGCCAAAAGAGGTTTTCGTTCGTTTTTGTCCTTTTTTTAGTGTCCGCGTCCGTTCAAGAGAGTGTCCGCTCAATAGAGGCAAAATTGGTCTGAAAACCCCACCAAAACCAACGTCCCCGAAAAAGTGTCCGCCCAAGGGGGTGTCCGCCTATTAGAGGTGTCCGCTAAGGGAGTTTTCACTGTATTTATAATTCCACAAAAGAAATAGCCTATAAATATATGTATCTATCAACCATTCATTCACACTATTCATTTTTAAAATGAAAACTTGGTCCCTTTTGGCCTTATTTTTAAGGAAAAAATTTACCTCATCAGAATTGAATTAAACGTGTTGTTTTGGCCAAAAACAATTCGAGACTGAAAACTCAAGATTTAAAAAAATAAAAATCTTTTTTATGTTAAGTGTTAAGTGTCAATAATTTTAAAAATTAAAAAAAAATTATTATTGAAAACAAGCTATTTGTAAATGTAGAATCAATTTATTGATTAATCCATGTTCAAAACGATATTCCATATTAAAATCGGTAAAGTTATAAAGGTTTCAAGTAACCTATAAGACTCGCAGCTTGACAAACCAAATTATAATTTGTGCACCAGGAGTTGATTTAAATGTTGAAACTCGAGATTTGAAATATTGATAACATGTATATTTTTGTAAGCGAACTATTTATAAATATAAAATTTATTTATGGATAAGCTCATGACCAAAACGACATTCTACATTGAAATCGGTTAAGTTTCAACGACGTAATGCTAGATTTTTAAGTATGGCTACCTTTAAGACTAGGCAGGAGTTGATTTAAATGTTGAAACTCGAGATTTGAAATATTGATAACACGTATATTTTTGTAAGCGAACTATTTATAAATATAAAATTTATTTATGGATAAGCTCATGACCAAAACGACATTCTACATTGAAATCGGTTAAGTTTCAACGACGTAATGCTAGATTTTTAAGTATGGCTACCTTTAAGACTAGGCAGTTAGTTTGTCGAAATTTTGGAATATTCTATATGTTAATCTTAACAGCTGTTGGCTCGCCAAAGATAGTTATAATATTATATATTTAGGCCTTGTACTGTTAAAAGTATATTCTTGATCAGCATCAGCAGCCGAGACGATATCTGCTTGACCATCCGTATGAATCTGAGAACATGAACACCTAGGTCTGAGACACTATATGAGCTAGAGACACCAAACTTTATATTCAAGGTTTATCTATTCTTGACTAGATCAAGTTTGCTTTAGAATTTGCCACGTCGCTTTCCGCCTCCACAAATAGAAGGAAACAAATTTCAAGGTCGATTTACAAGAGGACCTAAAGCTAGCGCTATTAGCTGTTCACCACTATTTGCTCTTATCCATAAGTACAGGGTCTTCTACTGCTGAGCTTGCTCCACTGTAGCTTTATGGATTTTTATACGTTTCCATTTGCTAAGCCTACAAATAAGGTTCCACTCAAAATAGTAATCTAAGGAAAATTGTACCCGGTTTCTTACAAATGTACCAAATGTGGCAACCGCGAAGGTGACGTCATTTGTTTGTTGATTTCGTCATCAGCAAGAGAACGCGCTCTCAACTTAAGATTTTGTATACATATTAATATTGTATGTAATTCTTGTTTCTATCGTCAGTACAAACTTGTAAGTTGCACGTGCCGGAAGTGCCAACAATTTACTATTTACATTGCTATTTAATTTTCGTAGCGATGAGAAATGGACTGAGACTGAGAGTTTTCTTCCTGCTGCTATCACATGGAACACTGCAGCAATATGTAGCTGGATTTCCTGAGGTTTGCGGAGAGCATGAGGCTGTGGTGTCAGCCAAGGAATACGAAGAGAAGCCGCACTGTTGGATACCATCTACAGACAATCATATCGGAGAGTGCAATTGTGGGGAGGCCTATGTCCAAGATCAGTATGGGAGGTGTACGAGCTGCAGTGAAGGATTTGAGCGTAATGAGGTGAACAAATGTGTTCGTTGTCCTAGGATAAATGAAAGATGGTGTTTTGGACTCAACAAGTGCATCTGCTCAAAGGATTTTAGACGCAACAAGGCCAAAATTTGTATACCTTGCGGTAATCACAAGGAATCAGATGGACACTCGGGATGTAAGCGCATTTCCACAGAATATAGCACAAAAACAGCTATCTTGGGAATGATGTCGGTCTCGACTTTAGGATTGACATGCGGTTATCTGATACGAAAGTATAAACTAAAATATTGTGCTCGTAACTAATGCAATGTGATTCTATGCAAACTAGTCTCTCAGTTTTGAAGCTATCTTGATGAAACTTGGTAAAGGGCCGTCTTTTTGCTGCACGCAGTATAAATAAGTTCATATGTGTAGAAACCGGATGATTCGGATCACTAGATCAAATAGCTGCCATAGGAACCATCGGTTAGAAATCGGAAAATGTAGTATAAAATTCTATTTGTTTCTTAAGATATGTTAATTAAACTCACAGATTGTGGGTTTGATACAGTTCTATACAGCCTGGCAAAAATTGGATAAAGTCGGTTTACTATATCATAAACCTGTCAAATGTCGAAATTTTGAATGCAGGTCTCTGCAAGGGTATACAATCTTTGGCTTGCGCTATATTTTTTCACGCATTCAACAACGGGAATCTGCGACAGCTCGTGGAATTACCTCTTCGAAATTGTTTACTGCAGAAACCTGTATTTATTTAAATAACTAGCTTACATTTATAATAGTAATAAACTTAGTATACCTTACTATGAGTAATATAGAAAATATTTGTTATATAATGAAAAACCCGATTCCTAGAGTTTCCAAGCGTTGATGACGTTAAACTGATTAAGGAATTTATTTGTTTAATTCATACTCTTAATTTGTTTTACTCTTTGTTAAAAACAACCAAATATAGACATAAAAATTCCCGAATTCATTTTCCATTCCAAAATAAATAATTTAAATAAGCAGCTAGAACTCTGATACATTTAATGTTAACATTTATTCCAAATCGATATTTGTCAGAAAATTTTATCAAAAAATTAAAGACATAAAATGAAAAAAAAATTGGAAATTTTGAGGCGGCAAGAAGAATGGCTACAACCTATTGGTTAAATGTTTTGTATCGTCAACTTATCGCTACTAAAAAGGAGTTAAATTTAAACTTAAATTACATTTGAATTTCTTTTTTTAACATAAGATAATTTTACAGAAGTATTAAGATTTCTTGTCTTATACATCAAATGCAGCAACACTGAACATATCTAAATTTAAAAAAAAAGACAACTTTTTGAATACTTCTTCATGAAAAAGAAATTGGAGTACAGCTGCCATAGGAGCATATTAATTAGAATATACGTGTATTATACAAATAGTGTGAGGACAGTTTGCTCCGTTATGCATTTAAGAGCCTATCCTATGCAAAAAATTGAAAGTGCTTATTGCCTACGTTACAAATTAAGTTTGGCTTTTTTCTCCAAGATATCCAATTTTATTATCTCGATCCGAAGCTTACCCTCTTCAGTTTCCTGATCCAGTTTCGCCTTCTCTCTTAGCAATTCATAATCATGTTTTTCCTGTGCTCGCAGGTTCTTATTTCGAAAGTACTCTTTCTGAAGTCGAAACGAAAGTGTATCCTCTTCTTGGTTGCTCTTTCGGGGTTTTGGCGTACAAGTCCATTCGCTAGTCATAGTAGCTACTTCCTCATCCTCCAAATTTACTTCATTATTAGTAGCCTATCATGCAGAATTGATCAATATGCATTTTTTAATATTTAACAGTGCTTACTTCGGGTTCATCTATGGCGTCCGCTCTCATATCATTTTTGCTCGTATCCCTGGCTCGAGCTCTTCTAAACTGCCAAAGCAATTTCGTTACAGCCTTTTCAGCGGCACGAGCTCTTGCCGGCTCAAATTCGTTGATAATGCTTTGCCAGTATTGAACTGCCCCACTAACAGGAGCAGGCCTCGGAGCTGGGCGAGCCAGAATCTCCGATTGTTTTTTGAGAAAATTGTCCAGCAGATCAATCACATCATGGGACTTTATTGGTTCGGCCAACTTCCTCGATTTTCGGTGCTTCACCTTTTTTTTAGTATATTAAACGTACAAAAGTTAACTTTTTTGTCTTGTTATATTCAGGTGTATACTTACATTGGAATGCGTTGAACCATTACAGGATATGCTACCATCGGCATCCATACCCATTTGATTATCCGATTCCTGGTGATTATCCGATTCCTGGTGATAATCCGCATCCAGTTCATTATCAGTTTCCAGTTCATTATCCACATCCTGTTCATTATCCGCAACCTGTTCATTATCCGCTTCCAGTTCATTATCCACATCCAGTTGACTATCGTCATCTAGTTGACTATCATCAATATCATATTGACTCGAGGTAGATGTATTACGATGTGACGAATCCAAACGAATGTCTTTGTTTGTCGAAGCCTTGACTTGAAAAGCGTTGCTGAACGAACTGTAAGAAAATTAAAGATAGCACATAAACTCAAAATATGAGAAAACTGCGTTAAAAGTTTTCATTTCAGTCCACCTTACAGTTAAAAGGACTCTCACGAGACATAATATTTAAGTAAGTAAACAATGTATATCATCGTATGTGTTACGAATATTAACTCAAAAATCATGTCTTTTGAAGTTTGACAGATTTCAAATAAGTGAGAAATACATAATTGAAAAATTTCTTCCTACGGCTTTTTCGAATTAGTCCCTAGCAGAAACGATAAGTATATTTCGAATATTTACTCAAAAATCATGTCTTTTGAAGTTTGACAGATTTCAAATAAGTAAGAAATATATAGTCGAAAAATTTCTACCTACGGCTTTTTCGAATTAGTCCCTAGCAGAAACGATAAGTATATTTCGAATATTAACTCAAAAATCATGTCTTTTGAGGTTTGACAGATTTCAAATAAGTAAGAAATATATAATGAAGAATTTCTACCTACCGCTTCGAATTAGTCCCTAGCAGAAACGATAAATATGGGGCTAAGTGCCAGTCGATTTCACCATTTCCTTTTTTTTTCTTTTTTTCCGCGCGCTTTTGGTGGTATCTATAGCTGTCCCTAAGGGACTTCCAAGCTAGCCTACATTCATGTTCTGCAAGAATAAAAACGTTTAATTAAAAAGTGTTTTTTAATGTTGTTCTCAGTCAAACTCACCGCTTTTGTTGAACTGGTGTCCTATGGATTTCCACGCCTCTTTTGAACACGCGCTATCGAAATGTTTTTTGTCATTTAAGTCCCATAGAAGTGGTCTTTCCCGTACCGCTAGGATTAAGGCAATCTTAGCGTCAGTGCCAAAATCCTCACAACGATGGTTTCTTGGTTTCTTGTCGTCCATTGTGCTAGGGAACCAGCCGATGCCCCTCCAATTTTTTGGTTTTTTGGTCGTCCAACTCGCCGAAAATTGCAGCTGGTTTAATTTTTTACAGGCAACAATAAATCAGCTGTTTGGCCAAACAGTGTGGCAACGCCATGCGAGTTCGCCTTTTTGTATAAGCAGTGTTACCATCTCAGCTCTTCTGTTTTAAGAAATTTATGATTTCTTTACTTTTTTATTAAGAATTAATAGAACATCTTTCTTCAATATAATTTGCAGTTCAAATACGCCGAATGATTTTAACTGCGACCAAAGAAAAGCTTTAAATAATTTGATAATGGCTTGAGAAAAATGGTGTGGCAACTTAACACCAAGAATTCAATGGTCACCCTGTTGCTTATTTATCAGTGGTAAGTACCTAGCTTTCGAATTAATATATACAATTCACCTCCAAAATGTACCTCATCAAAACTCATTAAAGTAATCCCCGTTATTTTATTTTATTTATAGATCAAACGGTTTAGTTCAAGCATCTTTTTGATTTATTTATTTGAATTTATTATTGCGCGCGCAATAACCAAAAACCAGCTCGACGTCAACTGAGGAGCAGCAACTCCACACTTTACAGAATACTGCATTAGTTATATCGATAGTTCAACCGATAAGGTGTATCGATGTACTTTTAAATCGATGCCGAAAATCGACGCCATATGTACAAACGGAAAAAAGGCGGAAAGACTTAAAAGAAATCTTATAAATAAAATCGACGATAAGTGTGCCACAAAAATATAAAAATTAAAATATTTTCAGAATATCAAGATACTAAAAGTCTTTGACAAAATGCCGCGCACAAAGATAACAAAGAATTCCAAACGGAATCGTGAGGCGGCCAATCGTGAGGAGAAAATTCGCATCTACGAAATGAAAACGGATGCCGTTCAATTGGCTCTAGACGATATAGAGATGAAATATAAATCAATGACGAACAGTGCATTACAGCTGATAGAGTCGCGGCTGCAAACAACACTGGGAGGCATGAAAATGGGCGAGTTTTTGGAGATCTTAAGCGGTTTGGAGCGCTTTGACGATTTCAAAGTCAGCGATCAGACGCAGAACATTGCATCGCAATCCATATGCAGCAATACAACAAACAATGGAAACAGTCAATGTGCTGTAGCTGCGACCAATAGTCGCAACGACGAAGGTGTGTATGCATTTTAAAATTGCTTTTATTGGTGGCGCGTTCTCTAACCTTTTGCTTTTACTCATAATCCTAACATTGTCATTCGCACTCATAAAATGCACTCACTCGCACACACACACACACCCACACACACTTGCATTGGTCTGGTCTGGTCACTCTATTTAGGCTACCTTACAGAGGACAGCAGCATGGGCAACGCCATTAGGAGCAGCAGCAACAGTGGCTCCACACTGTCTGCGTACAATAGCTCTGTGATGCGTTCGGCGCGTGCCATGCGTACACCGGGTCCATTGCATTCAGCGCGTGCGCGACGTGAAAGACGTAGTCGCTCTGCATGTGGAAGCAAGATGGGTCTTCCTGTTCCAGGCACCGTTGTTGCCTCTAGCTCATCGAATTCTCATCGCACTTCTCGCAGCAAGATGCGCACTCCGATGCGCCCAAAGGCATTTAGTGCAGATCGTACATCACGAAAGACACGCCCCTCCTCACCTGGCACACCGCCCATGTCCTTCCTACGCTGGCCCAAACCTGGTGAGGTGGCACTCTCCAAATACGGCAGTCCTATAGTAGTCCAGGTGTAAGTACTTTGAGCATCCGCTTTTACTTGAAGAATTTCTTTTTATTAAATTTTATGTAATTTTTCAGCATGCAGGATAAATTTGCCAATGTCAATATTCCCATGGGAGATGGCATCTTTTCACTGCGACCCAAAAGGTTGGCCGAAGTTCAACCGGATCTGCTCGAAAATCTGGATCCTGATACATTAAAACAGATTAAAACGCTTCACGAAAATTTACAATTGATTGTAGATACCGCCAGCAAGGCAGGATTGAAATAACGTCACCCCACATATAACCACATAATATAAATATCCAGCGTATTTTTTATTTTGTTTAGTTTAGCGTTCTCACATCTTATTTTTGCCAACCTATACGCATAGTTTTTAAAGTGTATTTTTAAATTTAAAAAAATGTTTCTAATAAATTTTAATGTTCATTCAAAGTAGACCATAAATTTCCTCCTCGGGATTCTATATAACTGAAATTTGAGCGTTGGGAAAAATTTTGAACTGCAATTATTTGTGGTTAATGCCAGCAAGGCAGAACTTAAGTAGCTACATATTTATCCATATTCAACCGTAAAAATACCAAACATATTTTGTATTCACTTAGATTAATATTTTTTCAATATACGCATAGTTTTAAAAGTGTACTAAAATGTAAGTAAATGTTTCCTAATAAATTTCAATGTTCAATCAAAGTAGTCCATGAGATTAGTGTCATTGCTTAGGAAATAATATAAATTATATGATATAGTTGATAATTATTTGATAGTGGGAAAAATGCCACGCACTAAACTGAAAAAACAAACTCGTCTCCAGGTACGCATCGAGGCGGAACGTGAGAAGGAGCGATTGGCGGAAATTCAGCTGGAATCAACGCTCGACAAGATTGAGGAGTGGGGTAAACGAGTAAAGCAGCAGGTGGACAATCAACTGCAACTGATTGTGGCACGGAGTCATCAGCATGTCCTGCAGATGAAATGGAGCGAGTTTCTGAAACTCAAATTAAATCACTTTGAGGATTTTAAATGTATGTGTAAGTATGTTCTTTGGTTCTGATTGAATTTTTATGGATTAATCCAATTTTGGGAAAGAAATTATAACTATGATAATATATGATTATGATATATTCTTAATCAGAACGACAAGCTAAGTCGATATAGTTATCTCCGTCTCTTTAGAAACTAATCTCTCAGTTTTGGATCTTGATAAAGATAAACTCATAGATTGTGTGTTATATATGTTAACCAAATTTGATGCTTTAGGAACGAATAGACTAGAAGAAACTAACCTTCTTTTCGGTTTAAATTAAATTATATTGTATCAATTGCAATTTTTTTAATATACGAAATGTAAATAAAAATTATTCTGTCGACTGCTTACAGGCGACAATAAATAATAGATATTGAACTAATTGTTATCTCTTATCAGCTCCAGCTCCTCCGACTCCTAAACCACAACGTAGTCACTCCACTTGCTCACGCAGCGGACGACTTCGCACGCAACAGTCGCAGTCTCAGGTGTCACGTCTGCAGGCACAATCCGTAGATAGAGATGTGCTCAAGAAAGCCGACTTGCCAGCCGTGACCCTTCTCCGTTGGCCCAAACCTGGAGAAGTAGCTCTCTCAAAATGTGGAAGCCCTTTGGCCGTGCAATCGTAAGCGTCTTACCTATATTCTCGGACTGAGCTAAATTCTTTTATTTTTATTTAGTTTTCCAGATACTTGTGCCAATGTGCATATACCCACCAAGGTGGGAGTGTTGAAGTTACAACCTCAGAAATTGTCGGAGTTCAAACGGGAGGTTCTCAAGCAGATCGATTCATCAACTCTAAATCAAATCAAAATGTTAAACTCCAATCTGAACATGATTGTCGATATGGCAACCAAATTGGGAAAGTAATAATTAACTTTTTCATTTTTGTCAATCTATGAATGCAGTTTTTGAATAATAACGTTGTACTGCACCATTCAAAATTTATCGATTGGTTATTGTATACTATACAGACTAAAATTTTTAATGTTTGACCAAATGCATTCTAGGAGATCTTAAGGTTTCCGCTAAGTTTTTTGCTAATGGATTCCGCTAGAAATTTATTTCTTTGGCAGTTGAATTTAAATATGCTGAAAGTATATATCGGTCGTTCATTGATACATCGATGAATCGAAGGTGCTTATCAATATTTTTCAACTGATATTTATTTATATATCGATATCTTAACAGCGTCTGCGTTTTAATTCAAATTTAAATTATTTCAAATATTACAATATTATAATACGGTTATAATAAAAGTTTAACAAAAGTTAAACACACAGTACAAGAAGACTGTTTACAAACACAAAAGAGAATATGGATAAACAAAAACCACAAAACGTCATCTGCAAAGGAAAAGATAATGAGAAATGGGGAAGAGTCCAATTTCTGATGATGGATTCTGGTAGAACTCGTCAAAATAAGACGAAAAACTTAGATATAATTTTTTGATTTTCGGCTCGGCTCTCGAGATATTGGGACCGATAAGTTGCGATATCCCATACAAACTGGTCAGCGTGCCAGCTGCCTAGAGCAGTGCTGTAAAGTGTTCGTTTTTACTTCATCGCTTGGCGCGGATATTCAAAGCATTTTATTTTCTTACATTTCTTGCTAAATTATATATTGTAATCGAATAAATTTACAGTATATTATCCAAATGCATAATTTACATATCCATTTGTATAATTTACATATCCATATGTATATTTTACATATCCATATGTATATTTTACATATCCATATGTATATTTTACATATCCATATGTATATTTTACATATCCATATGTATATTTTACATATCCATATGTATACTTTACATATCCATATGTATATTTTACATATCCATATGTATAATTTACATATCCATTTGTATAATTTACATATCCATATGTATAATTTACATATCCATATGTATACTTTACATATCCATATGTATAATTATTACATATCCATATGCATAATTTACATATCCATTTGTATTCTTTACATATCCATTTGTATAATTAACATATCCATATGTATATTTTACATATCCATATGTATATTTTACATATCCATATGTATATTTTACATATCCATATGTATAATTTACATATCCATTTGTATATTTTACATATCCATTTGTATAATTTACATATCCATATGTATATTTTACATATCCATATGTATAATTTACATATCCATATGTATAATTTACATATCCATATGTATAATTTACATATCCATATGTATATTTTACATATCCATATGTATATTTTACATATCCATATGTATACTTTACATATCCATATGTATATTTTACATATCCATATGTATAATTTACATATCCATATGTATAATTTACATATCCATATGTATATTTTACATATCCATATGTATATTTTACATATCCATATGTATATTTTACATATCCATATGTATAATTTACATATCCATATGTATAATTTACATATCCATTTGTATAATTTACATATCCATATGTATATTTTACATATCCATATGTATATTTTACATATCCATATGTATACTTTACATATCCATATGTATATTTTACATATCCATATGTATAATATCATTTACATATCCATTTGTATAATTTACATATCCATATGTATAATTTACATATCCATATGTATATTTTACATATCCATATGTATATTTTACATATCCATATGTATAATTTACATATCCATATGTATATTTTACATATCCATATGTATAATTTACATATCCATATTGTATAATTTACATATCCATATGTATATTTTACATATCCATATGTATAATTTACATATCCATTTGTATTCTTTAAATATCCATTTGTATATTTTACATATCCATATGTATATTTTACATATCCATATGTATACTTTACATATCCATATGTATATTTACATATCCATATGTATAATTTACATATCCATTTGTATATATTTACATATCCATATGTATATTTTACATATCCATATGTATATTTTACATATCCATATGTATATTTTACATATCCATATGTATACTTTACATATCCATATGTATAATTTACATATCCATATGTATATTTTACATATCCATATGTATATTTTACATATCCATTTGTATACTTTACATATCCATTTGTATATTTTACATATCCATATGTATATTTTACATATCCATATGTATACTTTACATATCCATATGTATAATTTACATATCCATTTGTATACTTTACATATCCATTTGTATATTTTACATATCCATATGTATATTTTACATATCCATTTGTATATTTTACATATCCATATGTATATTTTACATATCCATATGTATAATTTACATATCCATTTGTATACTTTACATATCCATTTGTATATTTTACATATCCATATGTATATTTTACATATCCATATGTATATTTTACATATCCATATGTATACTTTACATATCCATATGTATAATTTACATATCCATTTGTATACTTTACATATCCATTTGTATAATTTACATATCCATATGTATATTTTACATATCCATATGTATATTTACATATCCATATGTATATTTACATATCCATATGTATTATTTACATATCCATTTGTATATTTTACATATCCATATGTATATTTTACATATCCATATGTATATTTTACATATCCATATGTATAATTTACATATCCATTTGTATAATTTACATATCCATATGTATATTTTACATATCCATTTGTATAATTTACATATCCATATGTATATTTTACATATCCATATGTATATTTTACATATCCATATGTATATTTTACATATCCATATGTATATTTTACATATCCATATTGTATATTTTACATATCCATATGTATACTTTACATATCCATATGTATAATTTACATATCCACATGTATAATTTACATATCCATATGTATATTTACATATCCATATATATACTTTACATATCCATATGTATACTTTCATATCCATTTGTATAATTTACATATCCATATGTATACTTTACATATCCATATGTATACTTTACATATCCATTTGTATAATTTACATATCCATATGTATATTTTACATATCCATATGTATATTTTACATATCCATATGTATAATTTACATATCCATATGTATAATTTACATATCCATTTGTATAATTTACATATCCATATGTATATATTTACATATCCATATGTATAATTTACATATCCATATGTATATTTTACATATCCATATGTATATTTTACATATCCATATGTATAATTTACATATCCATTTGTATATATTTACATATCCATATGTATACTTTACATATCCATATGTATAATTTACATATCCATTTGTATAATTTACATATCCATATGTATATTTTACATATCCATATTGTATAATTTACATATCCATATGTATAATTTACATATCCATATGTATAATTTACATATCCATTTGTATACTTTACATATCCATATGTATAATTTACATATCCATATGTATAATTTACATATCCATATGTATAATTTACATATCCATATGTATATATTTACATATCCATTTGTATAATTTACATATCCATATGTATACTTTACATATCCATATGTATAATTTACATATCCATATGTATATTTTACATATCCATATGTATATTTTACATATCCATATGTATAATTTACATATCCATATGTATATTTTACATATCCATATGTATATTTTACATATCCATTTGTATAATTTACATATCCATATGTATATTTACATATCCATATGTATATTTTACATATCCATGTGTATAATTTACATATCCATATTGTATAATTTACATATCCATATGTATATTTATACATATCCATATGTATATTTTACATATCCATATGTATAATTTACATATCCATATGTATATTTACATATATATACTTTACATATCCATATGTATAATTTACATATCCATATGTATAATTTACATATCCATATGTATATTTTACATATCCATATGTATATTTTACATATCCATATGTATACTTTACATATCCATATTGTATAATTTACATATCCATATGTATATATCATATTTACATATCCATATGTATATTTTACATATCCATATGTATAATTTACATATCCATTTATATTTACATATCCATATGTATATTTTACATATCCATATGTATAATTTACATATCCATTTGTATAATTTACATATCCATATGTATAATTTACATATCCATATGTATACTTTACATATCCATTTGTATACTTTACATATCCATATGTATACATTTACATATCCATATGTATAATTTACATATCCATTTGTATAATTTACATATCCATTTGTATATTTTACATATCCATATGTATATTTTACATATCCATATGTATAATTTACATATCCATATGTATATTTTACATATCCATATGTATATTTTACATATCCATATGTATACTTTACATATCCATTTGTATAATTTACATATCCATATGTATAATTTACATATCCATTTGTATATTTTACATATCCATATGTATATTTTACATATCCATATGTATAATTTACATATCCATATTGTATAATTTACATATCCATATGTATATTTTACATATCCATATGTATAATTTACATATCCATATGTATAATTTACATATCCATATGTATATTTTACATATCCATATGTATATTTTACATATCCATATGTATATTTACATATCCATATGTATATTTACATATCCATATGTATAATTTACATATCCATATGTATAATTTACATATCCATATGTATATTTTACATATCCATATGTATACTTTACATATCCATATGTATAATTTACATATCCATATGTATAATTTACATATCCATTTGTATACTTTACATATCCATATGTATATTTTACATATCCATATGTATAATTTACATATCCATATGTATAATTTACATATCCATATGAATATTTTACATATCCATATGTATATTTACATATCCATTTGTATAATTTACATATCCACATGTATAATTTACATACATCCATATGTATATTTTACATATCCATATGTATAATTTACATATCCACATGTATAATTTACATATCCATTTGTATAATTTACATATCCATATGTATATTTTACATATCCATATGTGTAATTTACATATCCATATGTATATTTACATATCCATATGTATATTTTACATATCCATATGTATAATTTACATATCCATTGTATATTTACATATCCATATGTATATTTTACATATCCACATGTATAATTTACATATCCATATGTATACTTTACATATCCATATGTATATTTACATATCCATATGTATACTTTACATATCCATATGTATATTTTACATATCCATATGTATACTTTACATATCCACATGTATATTTACATATCCATATGTATATTTTACATATCCATATGAATATTTTACATATCCATATGTATACTTTACACATCCATTTGTATAATTTACATATCCACATGTATAATTTACATATCCATATGTATATTTTACATATCCATATGTATACTTTACATATCCATATGTATACTTTACATATCCATTTGTATAATTTACATATCCATATGTGTATTTTACATATCCATTTGTATACTTTACATATCCATATGTATATTTTACATATCCATATGAATATCTTTACATATCCATATGTATACTTTACACATCCATTTGTATATTTTACATATCCACATGTATAATTTACATATCCATTTGTATAATTTACATATCCATATGTATATTTTACATATCCATATGTATATTTTACATATCCATATGAATATTTTACATATCCATATGTATACTTTACACATCCATTTGTATAATTTACATATCCACATGTATAATTTACATATCCATATGTATACTTTACATATCCATATGTATATTTTACATATCCATATGTATATGCTTTACATATCCATATGTATACTTTACATATCCACATGTATAATTTACATATCCATATGTATATTTTACATATCCATATGTATATTTTACATATCCACATGTATAATTTACATATCCATTTGTATAATTTACATATCCATATGTATATTTTACATATCCATATGTATATTTTACATATCCATATGTGTATTTTACATATCCACATGTATAATTTACATATCCATTTGTATAATTTACATATCCATATGTGTATTTTACATATCCATATGTATTCTTTACATATCCATTTGTATAATTTACATATCCATATGTATATTTTACATATCCATATGTATATTTTACATATCCACATGTATAATTTACATATCCATATGTATTATTTACATATCCATATGTATAATTTACATATCCACATGTATAATTTACATACCCAAATGTATATTTTACATATCCATTTGTATAATTTACATATCCATATGTATATTTTACATATCCATATGTATACTTTACATATCCATTTGTATAATTTACATATCCATATGTTTATTTTACATATCCATATGTAAATTTTACATATCCATTTGTATAATTTACATATCCACATGTATAATTTACATATCCACATGTATAATTTACATATCCATATGTATATTTTACATATCCATATGTGTATTTTACATATCCATTTATATAGTTTGCATATCCATTTGTATATTTTGCATGTCCATTTGTATTGTTTGCATATCCATTTGTATAGTTTGCATATCCATTTGAATAATTTACATGTCGTTTTGTATAATTTACATATCCATTTAGTGATGGAAAAAATAATATAAACGCAGTTTCTCTCTTCTTAAACATCCTATTTTTTATGCAGAATGTTATAATGAGTTGAATTTTTAATTTTTCTCTAATATAAATACAACTGCCTTTCATAATTCAAAACAAAAGAGGCTTTATTTTAAGTCACTTAAAAATCTAACTAGTTTCGAAAAATTAATGATTAAATGTTGATAATTTTAGTATTATAATAACAACAAAAACAACAGTAAATTTAATCGATTTCAATATATATATATTAGCAAGATATGTAATAAAATAAAATGGTTTGAATATCCCCGCCAAGCGATTAAGTTGAAACGGACACTATACAGCACTGCTGTATGAAATACTATCGGTGTCTCGCTCTAAAATCAAAAAATTTTATATAATTTTTTCGTCCTATTTCGACGTGTTCTACCGGAATCCGGCGCACCGCTTATCGTAATCTTGCCGTATTTATTTATGTATCGATATCTTAACAGCGCACAGTGGGGCCGTTTGAGTTTTTACTTTGCGAAAATCATATCTTTTGATCCAAGAGATATCGAACAAATTTAAAAAGTGTTTGTTAGAAATTTTCTTCAGCTTTATATTGAATGTAAAATCTTAAAAATCGAGCAGTAAACCTGTTTTCCACAGGTAGTCAAAGTTGGATTTTGTTTTCACATGATTTTATACGATAGTTTTGCCTTAGAAGCATGCAAACATCAAACAATTTCACTATAAATGTTCGAATTTACATATATATAATATATCTATAGCAATATATGCTTAAGCATTTTAATACTTATAAATGAATTTAAATCAATATTTTAGTTCCATTTACTGTAGCGAGCATATTTATTATAATTCATGTTTCTAATACATTTATATCGTGTTAATTCCTATGAAAACAAAATTTAAATAAAATAAATCTCTTTTTTAATTGTTTGAAATTAAATTAAAAATATTGCGCAAGCTAACTTTGGCACGCCACAGCTTGGATACCCTTGCAGTTTCCGGTATAAGCCGTAAGATTTTTTACAAAAAGTGTTAGATGTTGATATCAAATTGATATAGTAGTCCGATTTGCACCAAATTTGGTTCTATGTAAAGTCGAAAAATTGCTTCAAAAATAGAGGTTTTGTAAAAAATTTATTTAAATTACTTCCATACTCAAAATGTAAAAATTTTTATATTTCTCGCCATGGAATTGTCAAAACTTTAAGTTAAAATTAAGAAACTATAAATGAAATGAACCATTTAGATATATTTCTATCCCAAAGATGAACAATTTTTTCAAAAAATTCTCAAAAATGCCAACATGAAAATTTTGTTCATGTTTGAAGAGCTCTACCACCGAAGCAAATTACCTAATCGAAAAGGAAAGTTGGGTCAGTAAACTTCAAACAATTCTCTACCTAACTGCATTTCACGTTTTGCCAGATTCCGACTCGTGAGTTTTGATTTTGCCACGTGAGTCTCGTGAATGAGCCACTGTGCAGCGTCTTCGTTTTAATTCAAATTTAAATTATTTCAAATATTACAATATTATAATACACGGTTATAATATAAGTTTAACAAAAGTAAAACACACCCCAGTACAAAAAGACTGTTTACAAAAACAAAAACAACAAAACGTCATCTACGAGATCAAATGCAATGGAAAAGATAATGAGAGATGGGGAAGAGTCCAATTTCTGATGATGGATTCTGGTAGAACTCGTCGAAATAAGACGAAAAACTTAGATAAAATTTTTGATTTTCGGCTCGGCTTTCGAGATATTGGGACTGGGACATAAGTTGCCAGATCCCATGCAAACTGGCCAGCGTGCCAGCTGCTTTTTGCACTGTGTTAGAGCGAGAGAACCATAGTACTGCCTAGACCAGGGCTGCATGGTGCCTAGAGCAGTGATGGAAAGTGTCCGTTTCTTTTTCACTGCTTGGCTCGGATATTCAAACCATTTTATTTTATTAACTTTTTATTTATTTTACTAATTTATGTATTGTAATAGAATAAATATACTGAAACTAATTTTAATAGTTTCTATATAATAAATTTATGCGTCTATTCGATTTTATTATGTGCCCAGCGAGGAGCACTCGTCCACATGAATTATGTTATCGACGGGAGGAGGTCTCCACTACACTGAATCACTCTCGACGCGATTTGGAAATCCCTTTAAAGATGCTGAGGCCGCAACAGACACGCTCGCAAGTCAGCAGATCTCATTCTCTAGCTATAATAACTTGCTGTAAAATTACAAGTATTATATAATTACAAGTATTTAATTAGATAGGTTTAGTTATTATCTTGGCGGTGTCAATTTTCTTCACAATGGAAACAATTTGTAAGTTGGCAAATTGAGCTTCAAGACGCTTTTGTTTGGCCTCCGACTTTTGGTTCTCTATAATGCACACACTTATAGTAAATCGATATCTTTTGTGGCTTCTCTCGCCTGTGACAATGATAGATTGAACTTGGTGCGAATAAATCTGCAAGAATACAATTCAAAGTCAAAAACTCGATCATAATGAAAAATGTAGAATGGAAACCTCACCGATAGCAGTAATTAACGAGGAAGTCATAGTTCAATTCTATTTGGTCCGTTAAGTGCCAGGACATTATAATTAGCCTCTTTAGCGACGCCATCAAAATTGTCTAAGGCCAAATACTTGCTAAGCACTTTGCGGCAAATGCGACTAGCCTCCAAAAGCCCTACAATTTCCTGTAATAGTCAAAAAGAACATTGAATGAACAAAATGCTGTTTACATATCTTTTAAGAGCTCTACCACCGAAGCGAATTACCTAATCGAAAAGGAAAGTTGGGTCAGTAAACTTCAAACAATTCTCTACCTAACTGCATTTCACGTTTTGCCAGATTCCGACTCGTGAGTTTTGATTTTTGCCACGTGAGTCTCGTGAATGAGCCACTGTGCAGCGTCTTCGTTTTAATTCAAATTTAAATTATTTCAAATATTACAATATTATAATACACGGTTATAATATAAGTTTAACAAAAGTAAAACACACCCCAGTACAAAAAGACTGTTTACAAACACAAAAGAGAAGATGGACAAACAAAAACAACAAAACGTCATCTACGAGATCAAATGCAATGGAAAAGATAATGAGAGATGGGGAAGAGTCCGATTTCTGATGATGGATTCTGGTAGAACTCGTCGAAATAAGACGAAAAACTTAGATAAAATTTTTTGATTTTCGGCTCGGCTTTCGAGATATTGGGACTGGGACATAAGTTGCCAAATCCCATACAAACTGGCCAGCGTGCCAGCTGCTTTTTGCACTGTGTTAGAGCGAGAGAACCATAGTACTGCCTAGACCAGGGCTGCATGGTGCCTAGAGCAGTGATGGAAAGTGTCCGTTTCTTTTTCACTGCTTGGCTCGGATATTCAAACCATTTTATTTTATTAACTTTTTATTTATTTTACTAATTTATGTATTGTAATAGAATAAATATACTGAAACTAATTTTAATAGTTTCTATATAATAAATTTATGCGTCTATTCGATTTTATTATGTGCCCAGCGAGGAGCACTCGTCCACATGAATTATGTTATCGACGGGAGGAGGTCTCCACTACACTGAATCACTCTCGACGCGATTTGGAAATCCCTTTAAAGATGCTGAGGCCGCAACAGACACGCTCGCAAGTCAGCAGATCTCATTCTCTAGCTATAATAACTTGCTGTAAAATTACAAGTATTATATAATTACAAGTATTTAATTAGATAGGTTTAGTTATTTATCTTGGCGGTGTCAATTTTCTTCACAATGGAAACAATTTGTAAGTTGGCAAATTGAGCTTCAAGACGCTTTTGTTTGGCCTCCGACTTTTGGTTCTCTATAATGCACACACTTATAGTAAATCGATATCTTTTGTGGCTTCTCTCGCCTGTGACAATGATAGATTGAACTTGGTGCGAATAAATCTGCAAGAATACAATTCAAAGTCAAAAACTCGAGCATAATGAAAAATGTAGAATGGAAACCTCACCGATAGCAGTAATTAACGAGGAAGTCATAGTTCAATTCTATTAGGTCCATTAAGTGCCAGGACATTATAATTAGCCTCTTTAGCGACGCCATCAAAATTGTCTAAGGCTAAATACTTGCTAGCCGCCAAAAGCCCTACAATTTCCTGTAATAGTCAAAAAGAACACTGAACAAACAAAATGCTGTTTACATATCTTTTAAGGGCCTTATCACAAGCCAGTGATGTCGTTGCCTTCAAAGCGGCTAATGGCCAATTCGATGCTCTTGTGCATGCTTGCATTGATACCAGTTAAGCCAAAGAGCCTGGCCAATTCATTATCGTCCAGCAATAGTCGGATTATATAATAAAGTGTCGCGGCATTGAGTGGTACGTCCAAGGGTTTCAGTTTAAATTCTTCTATATTCGGTTGTAGATTCTCAAAATGCTGCTTGAATTATCCTTGTGCTTCTTCGCAATGACGCAGCGATAAAAAGTTATTATGTTGACGTAATCCTTAAGAAATTTAGAAAGATCTTGAAGTTTGGGAAAATAAAGATAGAATTTTTACCCACATCATTGCTGATATACTTAATGTAGCGTCTAATGTCATCTGACTTGCCATATATATAAGTATAGGCTACAATGCATTTGGCATGATCATTAGGTAATGCTTCCTTTGATATGTAAAACAGGTAATGTGTAAATCTAAAAGATACGAGTATTTAGTTGTCAGTTCCTTAGATTACAGCTTAACTTACGTCTTTATAGGCCAATGCCGTGACTTCCAATTGTTGACCATTGAGTCCCATGAGAAATTCATTAGATGTTGCATTGTTAACTTGGAATACTTTCAAATAATTTCCGTTATAATTTACAATACAATAGTTTGTAATTAGCAAGAAAGCTAATGTTGATCTTCGCTAACGCTATTTTTTGTGCGTGTATGCATGTGTAATGTGCGTCTTTTTTTGACCCTGTACTTAAAAAAGTACAAAGTACTAATATATATTCTTGATCAGGATCAACAGCCGAATCGATATAGCCATGTCCGTCTATCTTTCTTTCCACTTTTGAGTTCCTAGATCTCAGAGACCATAAGACCTATAGACACCAAACTTGGCATGTAGGTTCATCTATATATTGCATTGAACGAGTTTGTTTTAGATTTTTTTCAATGCCCCCTCCGCCCCTGAAAATTGAAAAACCAAATATTAAAGTCAAATTACAAAAGAACCTTTAATGCTAGAGCCTTGATTCTTTGTACATACTAGTATAATACACTCTATGGTACAAATCTGTCCTGTCCTATCCATCATCAATCGGAGGGTAAACGCGAAAGTTATTCAACTAACAATGTTGTACAGCGTCGGGCAAGATAAAGAAGAAGAAGACGCTAGCGACCTCTGTGTTTATCAACTGATAACTATTGAAAAATCTAAAACGTAACATTGAAGAACAATCTTTTGTGAACGCGTTGCACTCAAAATTATACCCACCACTGAACCAAAAGGCGAGCGTCAAGCAAGAGTATCGCCAAACCATCGCGCTCGAGCTCGAAAGCGATAAGAGAAGCGAAGGTGTCGCAAAAACTATCGCGCTCGAGCTCGAATATGATAGATGAAGCGAGCGTCAAGCGAGAGTATCGCCAAACTATCGCGCTCGAGCTCGAAAGCGATAAGAGAAGCGAAGTGTCGCAAAACTATCGCGCTCGAGCTCGAATATGATACATGAAGCGAGCGTCAAGCGAGAGTATCGCCAAACTATCGCGCTCGAGGTCGAAAGCGATAAGAGAAGCGAAGGTGTCGCAAAAACTATCGCGCTCGAGCTCGAATATGATACATGAAGCGAGCGTCAAGCGAGCGTATCGCCAAACTATCGCGCTCGAGGTCGAAAGCGATAAAGAAGCGAAGGTGTCGCAAAAACTATCGCGCTCGAGCTCGAATATGATACATGAAGCGAGCGTCAAGCGAGAGTATCGTTAAACTATCGCCATCGAGCTCGAAAGCGATAAGAGAAGCGAAGGTGTCGCAAAAACGCGCTCGAGCTCGAATATGATATAAGAATAGGGAGAAAAAAGGAAAGAGCGACGCACAGCAAAAATTCGACGATATTTGCTCGTTTCTTTTGCGTTCGTGGTTGTCGCTTGCCGTTTCACTCGCTCTCTGTGCTTTTAAGCGAGCGACAGAAAGACAAACACCATGAACATTCGTGCCTTTTCATTCTTTCGTTCATACAAAAGTATTTTCCGTTATTCTGACGTCTATCTCGCATTCTTTGCACTTTTTACTGACCGGCAAACGAAGCAGACGTGTGATTTTGTAAAAAAGTGTTTTTACAACTAATTCAAAGTGTTCATCAATCTGACGGTAAGTAATTAATTTATTTCTTAATATTAATAGTGTAAACCATCAAAATATTGAGTAATTGTTATATGTATGATTACTTTAATGCTAATCGTCATACTGTTTTCAAATTATTACAGCGGCTTTCAAGCAGAGGTTTGCGTTGGAGGATTGAGTTTGAAAGGCTCACCCAAACATTTTTTCAGTACGCAGGGGATAACATGGCAAAGATCAAGAAAACAATGGAGGCAAAAAAGCCGAGGCTCGACACGTCGTTATATTAAGCTTAAGATGAATAATTATTATTTATGTATATATGATTATAATTTTAATTTTCATTTCCTTTTCATTTAATTCATTTCAATTTCTTTAAATTTTTATTTCATATTATTTTTATTTAATATGTAAATATAGATTAATTGTTATTAATTATGTTAGTTTAAATAAATATTTAAATAAAAATAACTCTTACGATATCGTTTGCGACTCAAAAAAAAAGGTATTCCCATTAAATTAATTACTGCTTAAAAATATACTTTTAATTTGAAATTTTATTTATGTTTTTAGACCCAGTACTTTAAAAAAGTACAAATGGGTCTATTACGTTATATCTATATCTCCCATTGATCAAGTTTGTTTTGGATTTTTGCCACGCCCCCTCCGCCCCCGCAAATTGAAAAACAAAATTTCAAAGTCGAATTACAAGAGCCCCTTTAATGCTAGCACCTTGATTTTTGGTACATATAGTATACACTATGGTCCAAACCTGTAGCAACGTAGCAAAATCGGATGATAAACGCGGAAGTTATTCAACTAACAATGTTACGGGCAAAATGAAGAAGAAGAGACGCTAGCGACCTCTGTGTTAACTTATTTCGTAGTGGCGCCATCTATTGCATGGAACGCACATTCAAGAACAATGTAGTAAACGCTTTGCACTCAAAAAGTACTGGGTCTCCTACTGTCGAGCTTGCTCCACTGCCTTACTGCATTTTTTTTAACTGCATTTATTTTAACTATAACTATAATAATCTATTTTTACATATAAAATAAAATAAAATGATTTAAAAATAAAATGATATAAATATTTAAAGAAATTAAAATTAAAATTAAATGTAATGAAATAAAATAAAATGAAATTAAATGAAAATGAAAATTAAATGTAATGAAATAAAAATTAAAAAATAAAAATAATATAAAAATAAAATAAATAAATAATTATTGATCTAAATCTTTGTCGAGCCTCGGCTTCTTTGCATCCATTGTCTTCCTTATCTTTTTAACGCAATCCCCTGCATAGTGGAAAAATTTTGGGTGACCCTTTCGAATTCTGCATCTTCCAACGCAAACCTCTGTTTGAAAGCCGCTGTAATAAATTCAAATCAGTATGATGATTACTATTAAGAATGTAAATAAATATACATTTACATAATAATATGTACTGCGAAGTGCGAGGTACTGCGCAATCCTCTGACCACTTCTTGGCATCTGTGCCACGCCAAGAGAACTGCCTGGCTACTTAGTCAGTCATAATTAAACGCCAGGAGCACCGAACAAATTTATCGCAAGACACCTCTGATGATTTCGGGAGATCCGCTATCTGTATAATAAAAACAAGCTTAGCAATTAAAATAATCAGTAAAGATTAATATTAGAATACGTACAATATTTTTAAGACGCTGTCCTCCTCCATGGTTTGCTCAAATTCCATGAACTCCTCCAATGACCTAAAGGGCGTTAGGGGAAGATGGCTTGTTGTCCTCGCAACCTCGCCGCAAACCCTGGTCCTAATCGATCCAACTTCAGATCGCAGAGCTACTAATTCAGTAGTCTGGCGATCTACTTTCTGACTAGTTCGTCAATCACAATTTTTGTTGACCCACTGTAATAAAAGTTGTCCCATCAATTCTTCAAGTTTGGCTAAGATGTAAAAAATGACAAATAGAGACATTAATTTAATACACGATTAATCGAATTATATATACATCTTACCATATTTTCTAATGTCTAGTTTTCTGCCCTGAAATACTATTCCATCCCTAATCAAATCTAACAACTCGCTTACGAATTCCTCTAAATAACTATTTGGATCACTGGACTTTGAATTGCCAACATAAATGCCAGCTACTAATACTGGTTTTGTGCCAGTGACATTAAATAAAATTGGCCAGGCCTGTTTGCGGGAACTTTTGAATAACGAAAGTCCATCCACGTTAAAATTTAGGCTAATGCTGTCAGATTGATAGCGAAAACTAGACAGAAAATCTGTTAAGCCGTCTTTAACACAGTAGTGTACAATGTACATAGCTTCCTGGCATCACAACTCTTTTAATAATCCCCCTTGGAGTGCACTTTAATGATCGGACATCTTGCGGCAGCCCTGGAATCTTTTCTGGTAATAACTTTAACAACTCATTCGAAGGTCTTGTGCTAACATTATTTACGGATAACCACTGAGCTAAACGTGTATTAAAATCACTTGAACTATATCTTCCAATAATGTCTGAATTATTTATCTCGTCTTCTATAATGCCTGAATTATCTAAATCACTATATAAAAACAAATTGGGCGATATCTCATCTACGCTATTACAAACTTTCCTACTCTCAGAACATTTTAGAATGTGCTTTTCTTCAGATAAGTAGCGGCGACTTTTACGCTTTATCAGTAATAATTATTATATAATTAGTATTAATTATTATTTTTTATATATTTTAACGTATACTTCCTTTATGTTTATGTTGTGGTTGCTGGTTTTAAACTGGATCCACACTTTAAGTATAAAAATGCAAATAAACATTCAGAGAAGCGTGAATAAAGGAGCCCCTTCAAATTATTGAGTTGTTATTGTTGTTGGCGCGCCACGTGCAACGACGAGTACGCACAAAATGTTGCAGTTCTTGCTTATAATGTTTTAACAATAATTACTCAATATTTTGATGGTTCACATTATTAATATAAAGAAATAAACTAATTACTTACCGTCAGATTGATACACACTTTGAATTTAATTTTAAAAACACTTTAAATCACAAAAATCACAAAATTACGCGTCTGCGTCGTTTGCCGGTCAGTAAAAAGTGCAAAGAATGCAAGATAGACGTCAGAATAACGGAAAACACAAAAAGGAATGAAAGAATGAAAAGGCACGAATGTTCATGGTTTTTGTCTTTCTGTCGCTCGCTTAAAAGCACAGAGAGCGAGTGAAACGGCAAGCGACAACCACGAACGCAAAAGAAACGAGCAAATATCGTCGAATTTTTGCTGTGCGTCGCTCTTTCCTTTTTTCTCCCTATTCTTATATCATATTCGAGCTCGAGCGCGTTTTTGCGACACCTTCGCTTCTCTTATCGCTTTCGAGCTCGAGCGCGATAGTTTAACGATACTCTCGCTTGACGCTCGCTTCATATCAGACAAAAGATCTGTGACTTTCGTTGAGATATCGCAAGAAACAAAAAGGCTTTTCCATGCTAAATGTTGATTTCGAACCGTTCGTTCCTTATCACATAGCATCACATCACATAGCATCACATCACATAGCATCACATCACATAGCATCACATCACATATAGATATGTATCACATAGATATCGCATCACATTTTATTCAGATTTATATAGTCTGACCAAATTTGGTGCAAACCGGACTACAGTATCATATAGCTGACATGTGATGCGATGTGATGCGATGCTATGTGATGCGATGTGATGTTATGTGATGCGATGTGATGTGGTGCGGTGTGTGCTACTATATCATATTCAGATTTATATAGTCTGACCAAATTAGGTGCAATTAGGACAAATTCTCTTCCTCTTCATCATAACTTCACAATTAAATTATAAAAAAAATTTCCTATTGTTGAAATACCACAAGTTTCTTTCTTCACAGATCTTGTGTTTGATATTGACTTATATAGTCTGACCAAATTTGGTGCAACAAATCGGACTACAATATCATATAGCTGACATGTGATGCGATGTGATGTGATGCTATGTGATGTGATGCGATGCTATGTGATGCGATGTGATGTTATGTGATGCGATGTGATGTGGTGCGGTGTGTGCTACTATATCATATTCAGATTTATATAGTCTGACCAAATTAGGTGCAATTAGGACAAATTCTCTTCCTCTTCATCATAACTTCACAATTAAATTATAAAAAAAATTTCCTATTGTTGAAATACCACAAGTTTCTTTCTTCACAGATCTTGTGTTTGATATTGACTTATATAGTCTGACCAAATTTGGTGCAAATCGGACTACAATATCATATAGCTGACATGTGATGCGATGTGATGTGATGCTATGTGATGTGATGCGATGCTATGCGATACTATGCTATGTGGTGCGGTGTGATGCTACTATATCATATTCAGATTTAATATGATGCTATGTGATGTGATGCAATGCTATGTGATGCGATGCTATTTGATGCTACGTGATGCGATGCGATGCGATGTGATGTGATGCGATGCTATGTGATGCGATGTGATGTGATGAGATGCGATGTGATGCTACTTGATAAGAAACGAACGCTTCGAAATCAACATTTAGTACGGAAAACCTTTTTGTAAACCTTTTTGTTTCTTGCGATATCTCAACGAAAGTCACAGATCTGTGTTTGATACAGATTTATATAGTCTGACCAAATTTGGTGCAAATCGGACTACTATATCATATAGCTGACATGTGATGCGATGTGATGTGATGCAATGTGATGCGATGTGATGGTGCTTTAAATTTTTCGCTGCAATTGGATTATAGCAGCAAGAGCGAGTAACAGTGCCATATACTGCAAATTTATTTGAGAGTCGCAACACCAATAAAGTGTACCCCCCCCCCCCCCCTCACCCGTCACACTCTTCTTTTGATTGTTTATTAATAGCATTAAAGGCCACAGTTCCTATGGCAGCTATAGTATATAGTATATCCGATCTTGACCAAATTTTCTCTGGATGTGGCAGTGAGTAAGAAATACACAAACTGTGAGTTTGGTTGAGTTAGCTCAAAAAACAAAAAATAGTTTCACAATAAGCAAATTTGACCTTTGACCCCTCCTTTTAAACCCTTCCAGTAGGGATATCAAAAAATCACGTCTTATTGGACGATAATTATGTCTCAGCTATGTTGTGTGAAAGTTACAGCTCGATATCTTAAACCGTTTGGCCTACAGCGTGATGACTCAGTCAGGACAAAGAGGCTTTATATATATATAGATTGAGGGATAATCGTGGGCTTTTGTGCCACGCTCCTTAAGCGTCCCTGCTCGGGAATGTTTTAAACCAGATACAAAATTTAATCAAAGTGAAATTTTATATCTTATTTTAATAAATTTAAACTTTTTTTTGGAAAATAACATTAAATTTATAACAATTATTTCGAATAATTTCTAATACTACGTATACCAAGTTTCCAAAAGAAGGTTTAACTGTAGTATTTTATATATTTAAACTATTTGAAAAAAAAAATGCAGTAGCTACAGTGGAGCAAGCTCGACAGTAGGAGACCCAGTACTTTTTGAGTGCAAAGCGTTCACTAAAGATTGTTCTTTAATGTTGCGTATCAATAGATGGCGCCACTTGATAAACATAGAGGCCGGTAGCGTCTCTTCTTCTTCCTTTTGCCTGTAACATTGTTAACTAAATAACTTCCCCGTTTATCAACCGATTGGAATGAAATTTCTAGGACAGGTTTGAACTATAGCTAGTATTATATATACCACAAAAAGCCGCTAGTCTTAAAGGTTCTCTTGTAATTCGTCTTTAAAATTTTGTTTTTCAGTTTCTAGGGGCGTAAGGGGGCGTGGCAAATATCTAAAACAAACTTGATCAATGTAAGATATAGATGAACCTACATGCCAAATTTGGTGTCTCTAGCTTTTATAGTCTCTGAGATCTAGGAACTCAAAAATCGGACAGACTGACATCGCTATATCGACTCGGCTGTTGATGCTGATCAAGAATATATATACTTTATGGGGTCTGCCACGCCTTCTTCTGCCTGTTACGCACATTTTTTTCTGCACAAATTTAATAGACCCATTTGTACTTTTTAAAGTACTGGGTCTAAAAATGTGCTTAGTTGGATCACAGGTATAGACTTCTATAGCTATTACTGTAGCGTGAGGTAGCCGAGGTTTTAGCTTCTCATTCAGAAACTGTACTTGGCGGAGAGGGTAAGACGGTCCAAATCGAAGAGGAAGTACATCCGAAGTCGGTTAACAGAGCAGATGACGGTTGTTGTTCTTGGCCTTTATTGCAAGGATGATAAAACAGGTCTGTTTTTTAAAGTGAATGCGAAGAGAAAAGCCGAGCTGTGGCCTTACATTAGAAAGTACGAATGAGTCCGACTTGAATGCTGCAGATTTGTTAAATGATGTGGGCAGTGATGCGGACCGCTCGAATATAGACTGGGAATTGCATAGGGAGCTTTCGCCGTTGCTGAAGGAAATATTCGATGATAAGCTCGAGGACCAACTGATGGCGGAGGACCCCCCGGGCGTTTCTTTTGAGTCTCCACGGACAGTGCTCGACAGTATTTCGGAATTGAACGTATGTTTTCTCCGAAAACGGTTCACAAACAGACAAACCACAGCAAGGGGGAATTCGTCAGCAAAGCCGACCAAACAAACACGATTAACGATTTGAAAAACCAGAACAAAACCCAGATTAAAAAATTGATCAAGTGTCGCAGAACAACAAAATTTCTGCACCAATATTTGGCAGTACATTGGTATAGACAGAACCACTTGAAGAAGTCTGAGGACGTCGGTTCACGCATTATGATGTTCCTATTGGATATTCAAAAGTATATCCAGGAATTATAGACGGCAACATGGGAAAGGGATTGCAATAAAAAGAAATAGATCCGCCACGCCCCATCCCTGAAGATGACAATTTAGGAAAGCCCATCCTGTGTGGATCAGAGGAATTTGAGTAGCTTGAGATGCTTTAGGAGTTTGTGGATTCCATCGACATTTCTATCGATGAAGCAGTAAATGATGAGCTACAGAATCCCGGACCCTCTACCAACGACAGAGTAACAACAACTATTAAAATTAGAAGCAGTAACAACATCAACCGGAATCACAACGACCACATCTGCAGTCGTTGTTAACATGTATGCGTCAGTATGCACATACATATATGTACTGTCTGAGGACCCGTTAGAATTTGGCGCCAGTTGCGCTGCCACCAAAAGTGGAACGATTCTAAAAGTAGACACAATTTCTTGCTGTCACATTAAACGCCGTATATTAAAAAATACGTTGACTTCAACACATCGGCTATAAGAACGGACAGTGCACGTCAATACTTTGGAGTCGAAAGTATGTTTTCCCCCCAAACTAATCACAGCTAAGGGGAATTTGTAAACAGGCTGGACAAAACCAATGCAAATAATGATTTGGAGAACCAAAATAAGTTGCTCAAAAAAGCCATAAAGTATCGTCGATCCCCAAAATTCTTGCACCAGTATATATAAGGCCAATTAAAAACTTTCGGGCAAATTTGAAAGGGAACGTATACAGCTAGGAATATAAAACAAAAAACATCAGGGCGATTCCTGCAACTGCTTTGCTTTTGATTTGCTTAAAATTTTCCTATTTCAATACAAAGTGGTAGTGTTGCTCAGAACAAATGTAAAACATTTTACAACACTATTTGCTTAAACGAAATCAGCTCAGAGGCTGATTATTTTTTGATTTTGATTTGAATACAGTTCTCCGTGAGCAAAATTATTTGTCCAAATTTGGTGTTTGTTCAAATTCTGCTACTATTTAAAAATGGAGAACATCAATTCATACGAGCCTCTACCAAAAAAAGCACGGGCCAACAGCATTAAGTGGACGGAGGCCAAAGTTAGCGAACTTTTAGAGCTTGTTCTGGATTTAATAAAAGATGTGCCAGAGTCATTTGAAAAACCAACAGCACTAAAGTTTTATGCACGTATAATTGAAAGATCTATCTCCTTAAAAGTAAACCACATCGTTCTCAAAATAAAATGCGATCCCTTCGTTCCCAGTAGATAAGTGCGGTGCAGTGGAGGAGAAACACTGGAGCCGGATTTTTGGCTGATGGCAATTGCCAGTCTGTGGCAGATTATATCAAAAAAATTTTCCCAAATTTTGATATTCTGGACCAAATTTATGGGCAGAGAAAAACATTGAACCTCAAGGTGTGACGGACTCCACTGACTGCGATGTCTTGGAGAAGTACGAATATCTGTTCGAGGAGAGGCAAAACAATGTCGCCGCACCGAAAAGTCACTGTTTTTACGGCGATGATGTAGACCATACGTTGAACGAAACTGGAGCGAGTTCAACCAGCCGGTCCCTGCGTGCCTCATCTGAGCCGTTAATCGGAAGGCGACAGAATAATGTATTACTGCTTAGTATTAAAATTTAAAAGATAGCTTTCAAAATGAGTACAAGTGAATTCAGGTACCAAAAAATGTAAGAAAGGCTGATAGATATGGTCTTGACAATTTTTTGTAAAAGTAACTTATTTTCTTATAAAAGATATATATAATAGTAAATTGAAGTTGGTCGGATTTGAAATACATTTTCTATTTGTATTACAACAGTTGTTTGTATTTCATTTCGCATACGTTGCTTACGCGATGAGTACATAGACTGAAGAGCAAAACTGTAACACAGTTCTTCTTTCTAGAATATATATACTTTATGGGGTCTGTGAGGCCTCCTTCAATGCGTTCACATTTCGTGACAAAATTATAATACTCTTTGCAAGGGTATAAAAATAGAAGGGTCACTTACTAAGTTTGATCCTGTGACCAAAGAGCCTAATCAATTAAAATCATTTGGATTTATAAATGTCGTTATATCATTGGATTTATAAATGTCGGTAGCCCTTTTGGTAGCTGCCAACAATTACAGGAACGTCATATGTATTATACCAAGTTTGCACTTAAGCTATTTTGGAATTCGAAGTGGAAGAGTGAAAAAAGAACGCCCTAGAAGTATGCATTAAAGTTGTTTTATACCCTTGCAGAGGGTATTATAATTTTGTCACGAAATGTGTAACGCATTGAAGGAAGCCTCACAGACCCCACAAAGTATACATATTCTTGATCAGGGCGACGAGCTGAGTCGATATAGCCATGTCCGTCTGACCGTCTGTTTCTATGCAAACTAGTCTCTCAGTTTTGAAGCTATCTTGATGAAACTTGATACAGGTCCGTCTTTTTACTGCACGCAGTACATATGTCGGAACCGGCCGGATTGGATCAACTATATCATATAGCTGCCATTAGGGCAGTGCCATAGGAACGATCGGTTGGAAATAAACATTTAGTATGAAAAACTTTTTTGTTTCTCAAAATATCTCAACCAAATATACACATTGTGTGTTTGATTAAGTTTTAAACAGGCTGACCAAATTTGGTGTAAATTGGACTACTATATCATAAGCTGCCATAGGAACGATCGGTTCGAAATCAACATTTAAAAAATTTTGTAAAAAATCTGACGGCTTACACAGGTCACTGCAAGGGTATCCAAACATTGGTGTGCCAAAGTTAGCTTGCGCTATATTTTTCAATTTCCTTTTATTGCGTTACATTCGAATGTCAGGTCTTGAAGTAACAACAGCAAATCAATATATGTTACAACATAGTGCGCTATGTATTTAGTTTATAAGGCGAAATGAAAAGACTTGGAATCAACTTCCACACTCACTCAAAACTGTATGTAGCGCCACGCAATTTAAAATTATGCTGAAAACGCATCTGCAGTAAACTAACTAAAATTTTAATATTAATTTAAATGATAATGTGAATATTTTGAAGAGAAAAAATAAAACATGTACGAATATAGTTTAAATATAATTATAAAACCTCTACCGATGATATTGACAAGCAGATAAAAGGAGCCATTGTCAAGAAGCAATGGGATTCCGCCTTAAATATGTTGAAACAGCTGCTGCTGGAGATAGAAAAAGCAGCAAAGATGGATGATTTTTTTTTGAATCGGCATGCAGGTTTTGGTTGGTTGGTGACTAGTGCCATAGGATAATGTCGGAGCTGCGGCGGTATTGGTGAGGAGCTCTGTCCGCCATTTCCCACAAAGAGTTATTGAAAATCAAACCATACTAATGTCTTCACTAAAAGTCGCCACAGTTCTGGGAGACATGGAATTAAGCGCCACATACTTTCAGAAGAGCACATTACCTTTAATTAGAGACTACTCTTTCTACGATTTATGATAAAAAAACTGAGTCACTCTAAAAATAAAAAAAATTCTATCATGAAAAAAAGACAATTTTTTTTAAATTTATTTTTGTATTTAGGAGGTCAAAATCTATATAGGAAAAAAATATTAGGCTCTCTGAGGCAAAATGACTGTAGTCGATTAAAGTGCTTGCATAAAATAAGCTGTGACCTACAAATTTAATTTTATTTTAATTTGGTATTTTTTTGGTTTAAATACTGTTACTTGTCTTAATTCTATGAAGTGTTAAAATCTAATATCTGCACTGTGATTAGTGATTGTCTGCTGGTTTTGATGGAATTTTACTAGAAATGCAAAATGTTTGAAGGGGACATGACGCCATAATTTTGTGATATGCTTTCCCGTCAGCTTCAAACCACAAATATCACAAATGGATTTGCCAATCGCATTATAGAATTTGAAAAACAAATTAACTTTTCTGTTTTGCAGAATGATCCAATCTCAACGCATACAAAACTGCAACTGAAACACAATTTAAGATCTTGACAAGCTCAAGCGAAACACACACGCACGCATACATTCAAAAAGACACTTCTGCAGAATATCATAGGGAAAACAGTACAGAACGTGTCTATTCACCATCTCTTAAATTACATATACTTTACAGCGGAAGATAAGAAATGGGGATCTGCGAGGACACAGTTGCTCTTAGACCTCTACAATTAGTGAAAGTCGCATTTTCACGACCCAAAAATTAATAAAAATTCTAATTGTATTTGTGTTTTCTATTTCTGCTAACTGCAGAAATCAGGGACCGTAATCATAATAAGTTTAATTATAAAAATCACATGATAATTTTGATTTTTATTATTTTCATTAAAAATAATCCTTATTATGATTATAATCATAATAACAATAATAATCATAATAGTTATTATCTAACCCAGAAGCCATAGATTAATGTTGAGTTTTATTTTGAGCGAAAAAATAGTTGGAAATAATCATTATTCTTGAGTTTTATTTTGTTGATAATAATGATTATATTTGAGTTTTATTATATTACTATGTATACATATATAATAATGATTATTTTGATTTTTGAGTATGCAGTTACAGTTTGTCAAGAAACAATTTAAACACTGAAAATTAAATTTATTTTTTTACTTTAGATACGAAAATAACAGCCTTCTATTCCATTTAATCAAAAATTTTTAATGCATAACGATAAAATTATTCTTGATCTATGGCTCAATACCTATCATGTAATACATCATATGTCCTTAAAGGACAAATATTAAGGATCCTTTTATATACTAAAATAGTGACTGTCAATACTTCAATCTAACAGAAATACTTTTTGGATTTTTTGCGTGAGACGTAATGCCACCTATTTATTTAAAAAATTCAAGAAGCTGGATGGAAGCAGGATTCATGTATAACAATCCAAAACAACATGTTGTATACTTTTGAGAATTTATTACTTTTTGACTTAGAATTCCCAAACAATTCAAGCGAAGACCGGGTACATAAATGACAAAATATTTAGGTTGGCTGCTTTTGAGGCTGCTGGCTTATTGGCTTTTTTAATTTCAATTAAATTTCGTGAAATCCAGTGTATTTTTTGAACATGGGCCGCAAGTGTGACTTCATTTCACGCAAATTTTTTAAATTCGAAAAAGAACGGAATTTGAGTGTATGTAAAATATGTCAGCGCGTTCTAAAGGGTAATTATCTTACCAATCTAAAACGCCACATGCATGAAGAGCATAAGTTCGAGTTAGAAGAGGAAACAAGGGAACAGGAAAATGAACCAAGCGAAAAAAAAAAAAGTTTGCGGTTACCTTCGCCACTAATCAAGTCAAGGACGCATGCGTAAAATTGGTGACGATGGAAAAAATGCCATTTGCTGTCTTGGACTCTGAACCGTTTAAGGAGCTGACAAGCCACATCTTTTCCGGATTGGAGATGAGTCCAATAACATCGCGGAATATCATGCAGCACGTTGCGGACAAATTTGAAGTGGTGAAAGCTTCCATAGTGAAGACCATGAAGCACAAAATAATTTCCCTCAAACTTGACATCGCATCAAGGCATGGTAGAGGAATCTTGGGAGTGAATGCTCAGTTTTACAGCAACGGAGCGATTAAGGTTGTCACCCTTGGCATTGTTGAGCTGAACAAGAAGCACACCGGTGCCAATCTGAGTGCTGAAGTTGAAAGCATTCTTCATGAATTCAATTTGATTAAAGATCAAATATATTCAGTAACGTCGGACAATGGTCGTAACATTGTTAAGTCCATTCAGCTTATGAAAGAAGACTTGATGCCTCAAGTAAGAGTTTACACTATTGCTTCGGTAAAGTGTGCCGCACACACACTGCAACTTGCAGTTAAGGATTTTTTTGCAAGTTACACAAAGGGAAGTCTCATTAATAAAGCTCGCAAGCTGGTCAAAGCGTTGAGGACTCCCACTTACAGGTACATTACTAAACATAAATTTTTTTAGCGACGAACGCTTTCTTAATGAAGGCTTACCTCAACCCACTATTGACGTTGCTACAAGGTGGAACTCGACCTTTGATATGCTTCAAAATCTTAATCTATTTAAGAATTTCTCTGAAGACCATGTTGATAGCCGGCTCAGATTAACGGAAGCAGATTGGGCGGAAGTTACAGAGCTGGTCGAAATTCTAAAGCCTGTATATTACGCCACACAAAAGCTGCAGAATGAGCAGCTCTATCTAGGCGATTTTTTTAAAGTTTGGCTAGAGCTCACGTTGTTCTTAAAGCTAAACAATAAATAAAATAAAAATGTTTAAAATATTATATTATTTGGTGTAAAAAAAACCGGTTTGCTTTTATTTATTTTGAATTTTGCAGCTAATTTTTTGTTGAACTTGGTAAATAGAATTTACCAAATCCTATTAAATTTTGTTAATTTTCTTTCGCTTTATCTACCCTGGCAGAGGTTAATATAATTAAGTCACAAAATTGTGAACGCATTTAAGAAGACGTGGCAGACCCTAGATCTATTTTCTTGATCAGGACGACGAGCTAAGCCGATATAGCCGTATCGGTCTTTCTGTATGTTTCTATGCAAACTAGTCTTTCAGTATTAAAGCTACCTTAACGAAACTTGGTACAGGTCCGTCATTTTGCTGCACGCAGTACATATGTATGTTGGATTAGATCAGTATATTATATAGCTGCTATAAGAACGATACAAATGTATTTCATTTTTTAAGGATCCTTAATATTTGTCCTTGAAGGTAAAATGATGTATTATATGATAGGTATTGAGCCATAGATCAAGAATAATTTTAAATTTTGATAATGCACCTCCTGGTTCAATAGATATTTGAGTTTAACTTTTATTTTTGATTTTTAAAATAAAAGTTACGGAATAACTCTTATTTCTAACTTTTTCAATAAAAATCAAAAATAACTCTTAATTTTTATTTTTATAATAAAAATGAAAAATAATAGTTATTTTGTAACTTTTAAATATAAAATTGAGACTAAATTATTATATTTGATTTTTTAAAAAAAATTGAAATATTAACAATTATTTGTATTATATAAATTGCAAATAAAAGTTTTTGGCTGATATCGCTAATAACGAATAAAAAATGAATTTTGGTGTTTTTTATGTTGCTGTAACTTATTTTCTTCACGTTGATTTTTTTAGTTACAATTTTCAATCATTTACGGTCCCTGGTATTAAGTGAATTCGTGAAAAAAAAATAACAGAACTATGAATAGGTAACTTAAAAAGCAACAAAAACTATGATTACTCTTTTTTGACACTGTCAAGAAACTCTTTACACTTTTTGTTTTCGAGTTTTGTTTTGTTTTGTTCTTATTGTTCGTTAAATATGGCTTTTGATTTTCTAAAATTTTTAAGATGCCTGGTACAAGATTAAGCTTTGACGTAGTCCAATTAATTTATTATAATCAGCAGTTGTGCACATCTGTTGCGGACTTAGTAGAGATGTTTCGTGTAACAAGGAAAACCATTTACAATGTTCTAAATCGCGCGAAAAACGATAGTACCCTTATACCAAAAGGTGGAGGTGGCCGTAAAAAGAAGATTGACGACCGGGCATATCGCCTAATTATGCGGAAAATTAAACGTAATCCGCAAATATCGGTTAGAACTCTTGCCAAGGAGGAAGAATGTGACTGTGTTGTATCCCACGAAACAGTACGCCAGGCCATTCTACGCCATAAGTACTCTTCAAGAATTGCAAGAAAGAAACCGATGCTTTCGCTGGTCAATGTGGAAAAGCGCTTCAGTTTTGCCGTAAATATGATTGGACAACCGGCAGAATATTGGGATGACGTCATATTTTGCGACGAGACAAAAATAATGCTATACTACCATGATGGTCCTCCCAGAGTTTGGCGCAAGCCATTAACTGCGCTAGAAAATCGAAACATCATTTGAACTGTAAAATTTGGAAAATTTTCGGTAATGGTTTGGGGTGCATCTCTAGCGGAGAAGTCGGAGATCTGGCATTTATAAAGAACACCATGAATCCGCAGCAGTATCTACAAATTTTAAAAACAAATTTGAAAAGAAGTGCCGCACAATTGGGTCTTATTAACGACAACAAGCCTAATTTTAAATTTTATCAGGACAATGATCCCAAACATAATGAGTTAAATGTGCGGACTTGGCTGATTTACAACTGCAGTAAAGTCATCGTTACACCACCTCAGAGTCCCGACCTTAACCCAATAGAAAATATGTGGGCCCACTTGAAGAAAAAAGTGGGATAAAGGCAGCCCAAAACCAGACTTGAGCTGAAAGCTACAGTACTGGAAGAGTGGCAGAAGATTCCCGTTGAGTATGACCTTCAAAAGTTGGACCATTCGATAAAAAAACGGCTCCATAACTACAAGTTTTTTTACTAAGGGAGGACATACTAAATACTAAAATTATGTTAAAACATTAAAAATACGCTGAATATTTTACATATTTTTTAATCAAAATACTTTGTGTAAAGAGTTTCTTGACAGTGTCAAAAATGAGTAATCATAGTTTTTGTTGTTTTTTAAGTTACCTATTCATAGTTCTGTTATTTTTTCTTTCGGATTCACTCAATACTTATTATTAAATCGTTATGCATTAAAAACTTTTGATTAAATGGAATAAAAGGCTGTTATTTTCGTATCGAAAGTAAAAAAATAAAATTAATTTTCAGTGTGTAAAATGTTTCTTGACAAACTGTATGCTATACTCGATAAGTCCTACCAGAAAATCACGACCAGGGTTTTTTTTGCTGGAGGAAGTCGATCTCCAATGCCAATGGCTCCATTAGTTGGCAACATTCCTCCAAGTACTGGCACTGGAAGTACCGATAAGACAGCTGTGAGACTCCTAAGAGCATAAGTACATAGCTCCTCAATACCAAAGCTATCGTCTCCCAATTTCGCAATCAATGCAGTTTTTAATTCTAGACGAGCGTTCGTGCTTGTTGTTCTCTGGACTGGAGTCAGAAACGTCTGTCGAGGACGCTTTAAATGAAATTCATGTGCTGTGGATGTCGTCATCACATTGCCGGTGGTTGTGGTATTTGCCACTGTTGACGTCGGCTTGGGATCCACTACAAGTTGGCCCTTAAGTGTTGGGAACTTCAATGCTGGTAGAACTAGTCGATTCTGTTGTGCATTGCTCTCATCCATCATTCTTGGTCACAGTTAGAATGTCAAACCAATTTGTGAGCTGCTTGAATGTCATATGTATTATACCATGTCTGCGCTTAAACTATTTGGGAATTCGAAGTGGAAAAGTGTAAAAAAAAACGCCCCACAAATATGCAATAAAGATTTTTTGATTTAAGATGCATACTTCTAGGGTGTTTTTTTTTCACTCTTCCACTTCGAATTACCAAATAGTTTAAGCGCAAACTTGTTACATATGACATTCCTGTAATTGTTGGCTACCAAAAGGGCTGCCTGGTGTTTGATTTCGTTATTTTATAATTTTGTATCGGGCCGAAACAACGATATTTATATCCTAATGATTTTAATAGACTAGTCTTTTTGATCACAGGATCAAATTTAGTAAGTGACTCTTCGAGTTATTTATTTTTATTCATTATAAGCATAACTAAATCAATGTGACTAGCGCAATAATGTAAAAGTAGCAATTCTGTAGCGTTAGGAATCAATGAAATCAGGGAATGAAACCGAAACGAATTTGGGTTACGGTTCCGGTTCCAGTGCAATGCCATAATATATTATATTATACTGGTGCAAGAATTTTGGGGATCGACGACACTTTATGGCTTTTTGAGCAACTTATTTTGGTTCTCCAAATCATTAATTGTATTGGTTTTGTCCAGCCTGTTTACAAATTCCTCTTTGCTGTGATAAGTTTGCTTATGGACAGTTTGTAGGGGAAACATTCTTTCGACTCCAAAGTATTGACATGCACTGCCCGTGCTTATAGCCGATGTGTTGAAGTCAACGTAATTTTTAATATACGGCCACAGCTTCGTTTTGCTCTTTGCATTAACGCGCAAAAGGAGGCCAGTTTTGTCCTCCTTGCAATACATGCCTAGAACGACTATTGTCAGCCTCGTCAACCTGAACGGTCTTGCCTTCTCTGCCAAGAACAATGTCCGTGTGCGAAGCTATAAATTCGGCAACCTCACAGCAATAGCTATAATAGTCAACCACTGTTGACATTCTGGGTGCAGCAACTGGCCCGAGCTTGCGCCATGCGACTTATGTGAGTAAGAATCCACAATAAATTAACACAACGCAATAAAATTGAGTTTTGGAGTTTTTATTATTACGGTTGCGTCGGTTCAAAGCGGGTTTACAAACTGAATCGGGATCTGCGATTGCAGTGGCTTATATTTGTATTCATATTCTAAGTAATGCAGCATAAGTGCTATTGGGCTTCCAGTGGTCTTGGATGGCTATGTTTGTGTTTACATTGGAACGCTGATCTGAGCTATATTTATGTTTACATTGAGAAGTTGATCGGTATTGAGGCTTTCTATGATAATTGAATTTGCCCTTTGGTTTTAGGCTCACTTTATTTATGTTTACTTTAGAATGCTGACCACAGTAAGTGCTTGGTGTTATATGATTTGTCAATTGCCTGATCTTATTAATGTTTACTTTACTTATAATTGGTTTTGCATTAATGCGGACTGTAAGCCAGGCCGTATTAATGTTTTAGGTGCCATTGATTTAGAATTGACTTGTAAAGACGGGGTAAGTGGTATCAAGGGTATAACTTGCGCGAAGGTTTTGGAGCACCTCGGTGACCTTCAAGTCAATTATAAAACATAGAATAATCGCCAGAGTTTCCCTAATCGCAATTCTGCAATGGCTTCCATCAAAAAAATTTCCGCTGCACGGGTTGACGGTTTTACGGCATGAGGACTTGGAGCAACACCGACATCTCCAATTAATCTTTTTGCCTGGCGTGTTTTCTATGGTCATTGATATACCGCAACATTGAGGTGGAATCAATTTAATATCCTGAAGAAAAGCAATAGCTTATTCTTCATCCCCAAAAAACAGCGCAACTGGCGCCAAGTTCTAACGGGTCCTCAGACAGTACATATGTATGTACATACTAACGCATACAAGATAACAACGACTCCTGATGTGGTCGCTGTGATTCCAGTTGTTGTGACTGCTTCTGTTGATGCTATGGCAAGTTGTAATTTTAATTGTTGCTGTTACTGTTGTTGGTAGCAGTTCCGGGGTTTTGTAGTTGTTGTGTTGAAAAAATCTTCAGGCAGTACCTCCTCTAGCTCATCATTTACTGCTTCATCGATAGAGAGGTCGATTGAATCCACAAACTCCTAAAGCATCCTCAAATTCCTCTGATCCACACAGGATGGGATTTCCTAAATTGTCATCTTCAGGGATGGGGCGTGGCGGATCTATTTCTTTTATTGCAATCCCTTTCCCATGTTGCCGTCTATAACTCCTGGATATAATTTTGAATATCCAATAGGAACATCATAATGCGTGAACCGACGTACTTAGACTTCTTCAAGTGGTGCTGTCTATACCAATGTACTGCCAAATATTGGTGCATAAGTTTTGTTGTTCTGCGACACTTGATAAATTTTTTTAATCTGGTTTTTGTTCTGGTTTTCCAAATCGTTAATCGTGATTGTTTGGTCGGCTTTGCTGACGAATTCCCCCTTGCTGTGGTTTGTCTGTTTGTGAACCGTTTCGGAGAAAACATACGTTCAATTCCGAAATACTGTCGAGCACTGTCCGTGGAGAGTCAAAAGAAACGCCCGGGGGGTCCTCCGCCATCAGTTGGTCCTCGAGCTTATCATCGAATATTTCCTTCAGCAACGGCGAAAGCTCCCTTTTCAACTCCCAGTCTATATTCGAGCGGTCCGCATCATGATGAAATAACATAAGGTGGTCCCGTCGGCAACAGACCTCCACTTATTGTATGCTTGCAATAAGTGCGAGTGAAACGAACATAGAAAACTGAGTGTCGTGTTGAGTGTGAGTGAGGCGGCAATGTGATTGTTGATTAACCCTTAGCATGTCCGTAGGGTTTGAATATGCCATATATAATAAAAAGACGAGAAATTTTTTTAAAGTTTGATTTTTAATAATTTTGAGTTACCAACTAAGCGCTGCTTTTGGTTCTTAATACAAATTTTTTTGTTTAAGTACTTAACTCTAAAATATATTCTTATTTTAAAATAAAAAGAAATTACAAACTTATCTAGCTCTACATTTTGTGCAGCGATGACTAACTTTTCTTTTAAATTGTTTGTTATTTTGAAATTTTCTTTTGTATAATGACAAAAAATGTTTTCTAGCTCTTTGAGCTTATTTTTGAATTTGTCCGACGGTTTAATAAGGCCGCCGTGAGACACCTCATCTACATAGGTTAATGTCGAAGAGGGTTTGCAGCAGTCACTCATCCTTAGCCTTTTAATGACATAGCCGGCGACATACTCTATGGCATCCTCCGTCAACTCATCCATTTCGATGCCTGCAGGTATGTTGTTAGCTATGCTTTGCTCTTCATCTTCAGGCTCATCAACTTCAGGCTTATTTTCCTTATCTTCAAAATTTTTAGAGCTAAAGTCTAAATTAAGCCAGCTATCAGAGTTGTCTTCTTCCACATTTCCAGTGTTCCTCAACAATTCTGTATTCTTGGCTGGATAAAGTAAAAGAATTATTAGTAAATAATAAAATGAAAAGAAACACATAAAAGACAAAACACAAAAGACGCCACATAGCTACCTACATTCTCGATTTACACTTTGCTGAAACATATAGCTAAACAATTAACAAATTTAATTTAAAAAATGAATTAATTTTGTAATTCATTCCTCTAAATTTGACATACCTATTAAATATTTTCTTAATCTATACTTAAACTGTAGTGGAGTTGGATGGTCAAACTGACCACCCCTCGATCGCATAGCGCCAAAAAATTTTCCACTATGTCTTGGTTAAGACGGCTGGTTAGTACATATTCCATGTTGTATTTATCTTTTAAATATATGTACAATCCATCCAGGGATGCATTGTTGACGAGAATGCCTTTTTGAAATGGCAGCTTTTGGGATTTGCCAGAATTTCTGAACTCATAATTTTGGTCATTTTTTCCAAAACATCTCTTTGGAATTGGAGTTGCTTTCCATAAGGCTGCGTGGCTTGGATGCAATTTGCCGTTGAAAGTTTTGAATTAAACACGTCGAACCAATCATTCAGTAGCTTAAATAAATCTGACGTTTCGCACGCATTCTCCACATCGTACCCCAACGAATAGCAGCGTCTGATGGAGCTGGCGGTAGTGTTGGAAAATAACTGCGTAGCCAATTTAACCTTCTGTTTATCTAGCGAGCGAACATTTAAATGGTTCTCGCTTATTTTGAACAGTATGGACACATCAGATTTAGCGCAATGATTAAGTGTCTGTTGGACTGTCGTTTTGGTCAATTTTTTTCCATTTAATGTAAATCCGGAATGCACATAATGGTTTCGGACCAACTTAATTAAATGTTGTGGATCCGAAAAAACGAAAATTTTTAAATGTTCGTCCGTTGGATGGCTAAACCAGGTTTTTGCTAAAAAAAAAAAAGTTACAAAATATTAAAGATTATTTTTAATTTTAATGCTTGTGACAAACTTACATTGTGATACACCAAGCTCTGACCATAGTCTTTGGTTTCCAGAACCCAAATCGGATACAATAGCTACTACTGGATACCCTTTTGTGTGTAGCTTCCTTATTATGTTGTTTAGGGTATCTGCGTCCATTCGGGTGCTGAAGTCAAAAAAAATTGGCTGCTTCCACGATTGCTTGAGACCACGAACAATAGCCAGTTGCACATAGTTGCTGGGCTCGTATATGACATCTGCTGAGCTGTCGTACTCAAAGGCTGCAGCAACCTTCATTTCGTCGAAGGCCAGTACGCAAAGCTTGTCGGCCTCATCCATTCCATCATTTTCCATAAGGTCTATGGCAACATCCAGGCATCCTGTCTTTATCTCCACATCTGATAACCATCTATACAACGTGGTACGGCTGGGTAACGGAAATCCTTTTTTGTAAAGGTGGTTATACGCTCGAGGGCCAGCGGTGTGGAGATAAATAGCTGCCGATATGTCGTCTGATGTAAATGTGCATCTTTTTCCACCATTCTTTAGTATTTTAATTTGAGTCTCGGTAAAAATTTTCCCTAGAGACTCTTCTAATTGGCGAGACTCCTCAAGCTGATTTCGTAAACGTTGTAAATCGTACTCCATCGCTCGAATTGTCTGCCTCAGGCTCTTGTTTTCATTGGACAATGAACAGCACCTACAAACACAGTCACATTATTGTTTACAAAAATGTACATGCTTTTACTATTTTAACTTACTCTGTTTGCGTACTGGAACTGGCGAAGCCTTCTTTTATATTTTCTGGTTCAGGCTCTATTTCTGTACTTGGAATGGCATCTTTATTTAGTCGCCTTCGTTTATTGGTCTGACCTTTGTTTGGTGTAGACTTCCACTGCGAACCAGTAAAGTGTGTGGCACAGATTTGAGAGTTTTCACCCAGGCTGCACCCCAGGCTTTGTTCCCACAATTTTCTTTTCATGTTGCACTTCGGTACATGAACAAGACTCACTCCCGTCACAACTTTGCAGCAAAATTTGCAATATTTCATTTTGACACGTGCACGCTTGAGGGTTAAAAAACAACAAAATAAAATTCGTCCGCACTCAACCTCTCTATTCAACAAGCAAACGTGCACTGAAATAAGTGGATACTTCGTAAAACTTCGGCTCGCGACGGGACCACCTTATGTTATTTCATCATGGTCCGCATCACTGCCCACATCATTTAACAAATCTGCAGCATTCAAGTCGGACTCATTCGTACTTTCTAATGTAAGGCCACAGATCGGCTTTACTCTTCGCATTCACTTTAAAAAACAGACCTGTTTTATCATCCTTGCAATAAAGGCCAAGAACAACAATCGTCATCTGCTCTGTTAACCGACCTCGGATGTACTTCCTCTTCGATTTGGACCGTCTTACCCTCTCCGCCAAGTACGGTTTCTGAATGAAACCTCGGCTATTTCACGCTACAGTAATAGCTATAGTAGTCTATACCTGCTCCAACTAAAAGCATCCTTTTTTTCACGTTCACGCCATGAGCAGAGGTTTTCGTAAACGTCGCTTACCTTCATGTCCATTACAAGGCTGATGACGATAGCGAGAATCTCTTCCTCGTCCCGCTACACGGGTTTGCCGTTTTCCGGCATGCCTTAGAGCCTTTCTTTTTCGTAGCTTTCGTAGAGCATCTCCAGACACAACCAAGCTTTTTGTCGGAGTTCTCGACAAACATGTCCATACCGCAGCATTTCGGCGAAATTGAGTTGCGGGAAGGCAATAACTTAATTTCTTGAAGAATGCAAATCGCTTTTTCCTCACTGCTAAGCAACCAAATCAGGATGCAACAATTCATGCATTCGAGCCATGTTATCTATGAATGTATTTATGTGTATTTGTTGTTTCACTTTGCGTATTACTGCGATATGTACGTCTGCATACATCGTTGACTGCGAAACTTGTGTCTGTATCTTGCATCGTGACGCGCTTTGCAGTGGCGCCAAGCTCTAACGGATCCTCACATACATATATACATACATAGTATAGTGCAATTTAAAAAAAAAAAAAAAATTTTGCCGGCAAGATTACGATAAAGGGTGCGACAAGATCTGATGACGGATTCCGGTAGAACACGTCGAAATAAGACGAAAAAATTAGATAAAATTTTTTGATTTTCGCCTCGGTTCTCGAGATATTGGGACCGATAAGTCGCCGATTCCCATACAAACTGGTCAGCGGGCCAGCTGCTCATTGCACTGTGTTAGAGCGAGACAACCATAGTACTGCCTAGAGCAGTGCTGTATAGGGCCTAGAGCAGTGTTGTAAAGTGCCCGTTTCAGGTTCAACGCTTGGCGCGGTTGTTCAAACCTTGGCGCGGATATTCAAACGATTTTATTTTATTAACTATTTATTTTGCTTTCTTATATATTGTAATAGAATAAATATACTGAAACTAATTTTATTAGTTTTAATATAATAACTTTATGCGTCTTTTCGATTTTATTATGTACTTAGCTTTCATTTTAAAACATTATACATAATACATACAAATTTACATCTTTGGCATTTTAACAGCGGTTTTGTTTAAAATTTAATTTAATTTATTTCAACTCTCAAAAGTAAATAATAAAAGTATGACAAAACTTATTTTGTATTCAAAATTGTATTTTATTTCTGCTATGGGGTTGATAATGTAATTAGCTGCAAATTAAAAATATATACACCTGTTTAATTGGCTTCAATACATTTTTTTTTCCATTAATACTTTTATTTTTTTGTTTTCATTTCATATTTTAATTAAATTAAGAACATTATATAACAGATAAGTATATATTGCAATTAAATACTCTCCTTTTTTCAACTGTGGTGCAAGGCCAAAGGCCACACTCGTGAGTCCTGAACACGTCCCCAATGTCATCTTCAAGCGTCCTCAAGCTATGTTCTGAAAAGACATAAAATATACATGTATTAGTTAATATTATATTAGCAGATATATAATGCAATTATATACTCACCTTTTCTCCAAATTTAGTACAAATAGATTGGTGTTGTTGTTACTGTAGTTGCTTCATGGGTTTTAAAAGAAATCTTCAGGGAGTACTTCATCTGGCTCGTCGTATATGGCATCATCAATTGAAACGTTGATGGAATCAATAAATTCCTCGAGCATTTCAAGCTCCTCAAAGTCCTCTGATCCACACAGGCTGGGGTTGTCATCTTGAGGGGTGGGGCGAGGCGGATCTATTTCTTTTAGCTCTAACCCCTTTTGAATACTGCAGTCGACAAATCCGGGATATAATTTCTTTAAATCCAACAGAAAGACCATCATCCTGGCGCCAACGTCTTCAAACTGGTTTAAATTATTTTGGCGGTACCAGTGCAATGCCATATACTGGTGCAACAGTTTTGGGGATCGACGACACTTTATAGCTTTTTTCACCAACTTGTTTTGGTTCTCCAAATCGTTGATGGTATTTGTTTTGTCCAGCCTGTTCACAAATTCCCCTTTGCTGTGGTTAGTTTGTTTGTGGACAGTTTGTGGGGAGAACATTCTTTCCACTCCAAAATACTGGCGCGCACTGTCCGTGCATATAGCCGACGTGTTGTAGGCAACGTATTTTTTTATATACGTCCAAAGCTCCGTCTTGCTCTTTGCATTCACGTGGAAAAACAGGCCAGTCTTGTCCTCCTTGCAGTACATGCCTAACACGACTATTGTCATCTGTTTGGTTAGGCGACCCCTGTTGTACTTCCGCTTTGTCAAGAAGGTTTCGTCAACCTGAACGGTCTTGCCTTCTCCGCCGAGGACAACGTCTGTGTGCGAAGCTATCACTTCGGCAACCTCACGGCAATAGCTGTAGTAGTCAACCACTGTTGACATGCTCAGTTCAGCCTCTGCAGCATTTTTACGGCTTGCTCGCAGATGGTAGTGCACCTGGGTGACCTTTACAACCATCACGAAACATAAAATAATCGCCAAAGCTTCTCTTGTGGCTATTCGGCAATGGCTGCCGTCAAAAAATGTTCCGGTGCGCGGGTTGACGGTGTTGCGGCATGCTTTGGATCCTTTTTTTCTGGATCCCTTCGAGGAGCACCTCCATCTCCAACCAATCTTTTTGCCTGGCGTATTCTCTATTGCCATTGGTATACCGCAACATTTCGATGGAACAGTGTCCCGCGATGGAATTAATTTAATTTCCTGCAGAAAGCTAATGGCTTTCTCCTCATCTCCAATGAGTGGTTCGAAAGAATAAAAAAAATTAAAATTTTACAGCTTTGGATGCACGTCTGCCATTTTAACAAATTAAACTTCCGTACTTTGATGATTTCACTTCGAGTGTAATGCGTCGTTTAATGCGTCGGCAGCGCAAACTTTACCGCCTTCGAAACTGGCGCCAAGCTCTACACACTACATACACACTAACGCATACATACAGAAAAAACCATTCGGCAGTTACATACGTACATATGTACATAGGTACATAGATTTTTAGAATTATAACAAACATACATGAACATATAAAAAGAAAATGATGGTAAATTTGATATACATATGTATGTATGTATGTACATAAGTGCGTACATATATGCAAAGAGAGTCTACTTGCTTGCGTATATGCATACATCATACATATATGTATGCGTACACATACATGCATGCACGCTTAAGAAAATAGCGATGCACGCAAATAAAAGTCTACTTGCTAGCGTATATACATACTTCATTCTTAAATGTATGTGTACACACTAATCAACCACAATCAACAACAACAACAACTGCAAGCACGTCACAAGCAACAACAAGTGCAAGCACGATACAAAATTGGGAAGAGATTTGGAAGTTATCTGCGTGCGCAGGAATTCTGTCTACATTTTGTGCAATTATTCCTCAAATGCAAAAGGTAAGTTCCTGTTTTTTTAAATGTCTGCGCTAATCATGTATATTGTAAGAGAACTAAACACACAAATTTTACTATATTTACATATACGATAATAATGATCATGTTTTTGCAGGTTCTTTGACACATAGAAATTAGTAATCCCTCAGAAGCTGAGGATGTTCCAAGTAAACGCTTTAAAATTGACCAAATGGAAAGCGTCATCAAATTAATTGATAAAAAGGAAACTAGCTTTAATGACATCTGGTTTGCCATATTCGCCGAGATGCTTCAGTTAAGCAATTTAATTATAAATACGGCCAATTATCAGCAGATTCTACAAACCACGCTAGATGTGCTGCTTATCTATGGCAGTGAAAAGAACCTAAGGAATGTGCGGCTTTGCCTAACGAGTATACTTCGCAAAGAGCATGAGCTGCTTGAAACAGAATCTATACCCGTTGATTATTTATATGGTCACTGGTCACAAATTGCCGCATATTTAATATCAGACAGCCATCCAAGTGCCGACGTAATAATGGAAAAACAAACTATATTGCAAGCGCTTATCAAGCTTAACAAACTAAATGCCACAAATTGTGCCACATTGTTGCAGAGCATTCAAAGCAATGAGCTTTTAAGGCGCAACGAATGCATCACCACAATCCGTGACACATTCATACATGCCGATCGCTGTGGCTTAAACAAAGCTTCTGCCGACATGGAGTCCATTATTAGCTGGGCATATACCAGCAGGAAGGAAAATGCCACTCAAATTATCTATAACATAGCTGCCATTGATCCCAAACTTTTGGCAGATACATTTGCAATTGGCATCATTAATTTCCTGGACGAACAGCAATTGCAGCAACTTTCCAGCAATTCATCAGAAAGTCCAACAGCCATTGATTCACATCTTCAGCTACTGAATTACAAATATAACAATCAGTTGGTCTGTCTGGGCGAAACATTTCAGTCGAAGTTGTTGAGAAATTATAGAAAATGCGCTGAAACTAAGCTGGATACCAAAAACTGTCTTTTTCAAAACAATTATGAGCTACTTATGCGATTGCTGAATCTGCCAACCGACAATGATCATAGCGACACTGCCATTACCAATAATCTCAAAGGACTTTACCATCTAATCTGTACCATGGAGCGTCTGCTGCACTACAAAGTCTTTGATGCTGAAAATCTGATGTCGTGCCCACTTATAAAACGCGTTGGCTTATTTCTAAGTCAAATTGAAGTATGTTTATTTATGTGGTTTACTTCAATTTATTTATTTTTATATAATTACTCATGTTTTTCAAATAGTTTCAGTATAAAGAATGTCGGCAGATGTTGCACAAGCTTTATTTAAGTACAATTCTGAAGCTACAAATGGTCGTCCTCAATGTGTTCAATTTAAATGAGATACTTTTGCAGTATTTGGAAAAGCAACCCATCGAGATGCTGATTGAGTTTATTGACGCAGTGCTAAAGCATAATGGTAATAATCAAACGTATAAAATTGAATGACACTAGCTTATTTAAAGGCTTCAGCCCTACTTATTACCTATTTGTCAATTAACTGAAAGCTGAATTAATTGCCAACAGTTTCTGTAAAGTCTTTTTAAACCTATTGTCATTTAACATAGTAGTACAAATTCTTAATAATCTGTTAATTTAATCAATCCCTGTTGCTCGACTCCCCGCGCTTATCGCGGGGAAAACCCAGGGAGTATTCCCGACCCCTCGGGGATTGCCCCGGGATTTTGTATGAAGATCCCCAGGGAATTTAACACGGGGAGTTCCTAGGACGCTCCTCGGGGAAGGAAACCCCTAGGTTTCCCCGCGATATTCCTTCAATTTTTCCCCGGGAATTCCCGGGGATTTCCCGGAGCTTTCCCTTCAAAATTTGCCTTCCAAAAAACTAAAAAAAAAACAGAATTTTTGCATTATTTGTTAAGTTTTTTTAATTTTATTTTATGTTAGATTTTCTTTATAATGGCTTTTTTTAATTTGAAAATTACTTTACATATCCGCATTGTTTATTTATAACATCAAATATTTTATAAATATCCAAACTTACGTGGGATTCGAACTCGGGACCTCAGCATCAAAGTCGGGTACTCTATCCAGTGGGCTACAAAGAAAACAACTTCTGGTATGCTAAAATGCCTATAAGTTCTGCACAGAAAGACACGAGTCGAAAACGAAAAACAAAAACAATAACGCCTAAGTTCCGTTAATCCTTTTTCTAATGCCTTTTGTGCTCGACAAGCGCGCGCCACTCTGCGTATAGAAAGGGTATTTCACGACATTTCCGACTATATGAAGTAAATATGTTATTTTATACAATAAACAAATATTTTTGTTTTTGATATAATAAACAACATATAATTTCCTAATAGCTATAGTTTTGAGACATTTGTTTAAAACTGATTAAATCTTCGCTTAAACAAATCTTTTTGTGGAAACAAACAATTGAAGGGTATACAAACTTCTATATGTAAAAATGTTTTCCACTAGAATTTTCTTCTGTTTCTTTTTCTGCTGCTGTTTTCTTCTTCTTGTCGCTCACAAGTCTTCGCAGTCTGTAGCGACAGAATTTTTGTGCACAGGCAAAAGGGAGACAGCAATATCAGAATTCGACAGAAGAAGAGTACAGCGATACGGGGCCGGGAATTTCATGACCACAGGGATCTTTTCCACACAACAAAAAAGGCAAGCGCACAGATCCCATAGAAAGCGAAGATCGTGCCGCAATATTAAATTACTCTCTGCGTATACTCGGCAGATTATATGCCAACAGTTCCTATAGGGCAGATGCCTTTAAACTTATGGTCATTACGACTGCGCTTTATGCGAAAACAAAAGAAGTTCATAATCAGCCTGAAGAAGTGTTGCTAATCACAGAGGTACTTTGAACAATTCTTAAAAGCAAGTCAAAAATATGATATTTCTATAATTTTCTCTCATAGATGTTATGCAGCTGCAAGAGCCTAGAGTCCGATGATTTAATATGGCTGGTGCATAAACTAAAGGACATTTTTCATCATCTTTACACAAATGTGAAAATCATGAGCCAATTGGTTGTGCACATTCCAAGTAAGTAAGCAGCCTTTATTTGAAGCCTACAAGTAATTCACCAAAATACAGTTCCTGCTATTTATTATGTATTCTAAAACTACTTTTTCTTTTAGATCTGTTTTACTTTGCTTACAATATTGGAGATGTGCTGGATGATATGATTATAATATTGAATTCACTGCTAAAGGTTGCCCTAAAGAAATCGTATCCAACTCACCTTGCGGTCAAGATTGTCATATTTGAATTGGAAAATTTTGGCGTGATTTGCAAGTCGGTTGCAAAGTTTCTGAGCATCCCAACGTTGGAGGTGCGCTTAGCAACAACATCCACACTTACTTTATTGCTAAATACAAACTATTGTGTGAATAATAACGAGATGGATGCGGTTAACAAGTGTGAGCGACATTTAGAATTTTGCAAACAGCTTTACGAGAGCATCGAATGGAAGAAGTTCACGGCAAGTCTCAACTATTAATTAATTAAGATTTGTTTTAATTTCTTTAACACTTGCAGTTCATTGTCGGCGATCTGGAACAAAATAGCAATTCAGTGGCTGTTCAGACATTTGTTGCATTCTTTGCCTTCAGCTCGTTTCATCAGGAACTTGCTCTGGAGCATTTGTTGATTTACTTCAATAAACATAAATTATCTGCGAGTGGGTTTGATTTTAAAAATATTCTCATCTGTTGACTACCAAATTGTATATTCATTTTACGTTGCAGCTAATTTAAGTTGACAATGCAACAGCTAATGAAACCTTATGCGGATTCAATGCTAAACAAATGCAGGTCACTGCATTGGCCTATTAAGAAGTAAGTTAAGCTGTTATCCAAGGTGCTGACAACTAATATCTCGTATCTTTTAGATTTCCCTATTACCTGTTTTACAATTCAAAGGAAGAAATTCTTAAGGATCATGCCAAAGGCATTGTGGCCTATACTTATATATATGACAAGCCAAATGATATTGTACAATATAACAAGTATATCCAGGATGATGTAGGTATAAAGTCGAACTTCATTTAGCTTAGCTTCAAGATTTGTATATTTTTTTAAGGAATACATCAACATACTTAATGCCTATTTATCGTTGCGTCATTGCGATGAAGCACAAGGAGACGAGTTCAAGCAGCATCTTGAGAATCTTCAACAAAATCTAGAAGAATTTGAGCTGAAACCCTCGGAAGTACCACTCAATGCTATGACACTTTATTATGTGATCCGACTATTGCTGGACGAGAATGAATTGGCCAGGCTGTTTAGCTCAACGGTACACTGTAATAGAGTCTCATCCTGGTATAATATATGCGAAAGATCACTGTTCAGTACGATGCTCCTACGTTTGGTAAGCTATTTAAACTTAATTAGAATTTAACTACTATATCATACAGTTATTATAGGAACAATCGTAAGAAAATGGATTTGTTTTTTTATAGGTAATTTAATTATGTTAAATAAAACCTGTTTTTTTATTTAGGAACTAGAAACATGTTCATCAATTTATAATATTATTGTTATTTTTTAAGTTTTATATGTATTTTAACTAATTGTAATATATACATTTTTAAATTATTACATTTTATAGAACGGCAGCCATTTGCCACAGGATGTACGTCTTCAGACCATGTCAACGGTGATGTCCGAATATCCAATTGTATTAATTGATCTGTTGACGATACTGAAGACTGATTGCCATGAGGCTGTACTTCCCAGTCACTTGTTGCACTGCTTTTTCCTTTTCTGCACCATTGCGGATGCTATACTCGATACTGCCAAGGATTTAGAGTCCACAGACGATGCAAGTTCCACTTTAATGGAAATAAATTGTCCCTACTTTGTGTGTGATATTTGGTTCTTTGTCTGTCGCTTTCTACTGCACAGTAAGTAATCCTCGCAACTTCCAATATAACTCTCTTCATATCACTTTAAATACTTTTAGCCAAATGCGATCAGTTGCAGAGAGCAGGATTGGAATTCCTACAGATCATGCAATCTAAGCAGAATTTCGCTTTGAACGAAACTTCAACAAGTTTGGATGAGCTAGCCAAGTTATTGATGTCCTGTGCCCAGCACATGGAGACAAAGCAATTGAGGAACCAGGCGACAGCAATATTGAAAACATTCAGCGAATCATACAGCCAGTTTCGAGGAGAACACCGATCGTGAGTCGCAACATCGTTTAATTGACGCTAAGCTCCCAACTGATGCTGGACTTGATGTTGAAAATTTCTTAGAGGCGTACCTAAAACTAATCTACTGGATGGATGCTTAGACGGATTGCGTGAATATGTGATCAATTTTCAAATGTTTCATTATTATTTAAAATTAAACTTGATAATTTCGCCTCATATTCTTAGATTGCCGAGCTTAAGGTTGAGCTGCAACAGCATGACGAGCTGCTCTTTCAGCTCGTCAATCGTCTCATACGCATGGTGCGTGATTCACCCAAAAGAGAGAGCAGCATGGAAGCACTCAAGTGTCTATCCGAGATTGGACCACTTAAAATGCAAAACAATTTCTATTACTTTCAGACCGACTTTGATGCCTTCGTTCAGGTAATAAAATCAAAAATTATCATAAACTTTAAAACATTATAGTTGGTTCAATCCCTTGCAGTCCAATGAAGAGATGGATGGAGATGGATCAATTTATTAGCGTCATTATGGAAACATTAGATTGTTCCACTTTAATACTAGCCTACAACAGTCGCTTATTCAAGTGATTGGATCCAGATTACACGGTTTGTATTAACAGTAATTGGAGTACTCATATACCATAACTGGGCTTGCTGCATAATAATTGTGCTGCTTGGTCTACAGCGATCTGAAGGGTACAGACGGCCTGGGCTCAAATGTGGAGCGTGTGCGCTGCTTTATATATACCTTAAATACATTATGTAAACAAAAAAATAAAAGTATTAATGTAAAAAAATAGTATTGAAGCCAATTAAACAGGTATATATATTTTTAATTTGCAGCTAATTACATTATCAACCCCATAGCAGAAATAAAATACAATTTTGAATACAAAATAAGTTTTGTCATGCTTTTATTATTTACTTTTGAGAGTTGAAATAAATTAAATTAAATTTTAAACAAAACCGCTGTTAAAATGCCAAAGATGTAAATTTGTATGTATTATGTATAATGTTTTAAAATGAAAGCTAAGTACATAATAAAATCGAAAAGACGCATTTCAGTATACTTATTCTATTACAATATATAAGAAAGCAAAATAAATAAATAGGTAATAAAATAAAATCGTTTGAATATCCGCGCCAAGGTTTGAACAACCGCGCCAAGCGTTGAACCTGAAACGGGCACTTTACAACACTGCTCTAGGCCCTATACAGCACTGCTCTAGGCAGTACTATGGTTGTCTCGCTTTAACACAGTGCAATGAGCAGCTGGCACGCTGACCAGTTTGTATGGGAATCGGCGACTTATCGGTCCCAATATCTCGAGAACCGAGCCACAAATCAAAAAATTTTATTTAAGTTTTTCGTCTTATTTCGACGAGTTCTACCGAAATCCATCAGATCTGGGCGCCCCAAGATTCGTAGAGTCCCCATCTTGGCGTCCCGGCAAAAGCAAAGCTAACAGTTTAAATCGAAACGTCGATTGTTTTTCTTTTGCGCCATTGCCTAACAATCGATTACAGTGCAGGGTCAATTGCAATCGTGCGCCTTGACATTCACACATGTGTATGTGTGATTTTTGTAAACAAAACAAATTTAAAGCATGTCGCGGCAATTAAGCTTTGGCGTACGACAAGAATATGAAGTTATTAAATATCCTGGCCGTGTGGTGAATGTTGACAGAATGCTGTCAACCCTTGGCGGCATTGTCAACATATCGAAGGTAAGAAACAAATGGACATATAGGAACAACAGTCGCTAAATTTCCACTTTGCAGGTACTCGATGATGAAAAGAAACGCTTGGAGCTGCGTTTTCATCCCGATAACCCGTATAACAAGCCCACCTTTGGTGACTGTACGGATAGATCTGGTGTATTGTTGTCCGTAACTGTGCGACGCCACAAGCACGACAAGTCGCGTCCGCCGCAGTACTTTGTGCGTATTTTGGGCCATTGCACCCGGACATTCTCCTTTGAATGTAAGTTGTTAGATTAAATCATATTAACCAAGTAAACATTATTAGTTATTTTCTTAGCTCTTTGTGATTTTCAGTATCTGCCACTTTGGAGACAACCAAAAAGTGATGATACCATCGCTGCTGAGGAGCTAACATGCGCAATGGAACAAGTAAAACCACGAGATGTTACCGACTTGGATTATTTCAAGTGTGTACAATGAATATATAATTAAGTAGATCCATCCATAAATCCTAAGCTTTACCTTAAACAGAAGGCCACAATCGCAGCTGCTTTGTTTGCCGGAGCTGTTTGCCCGCGTAGACATTGTGCATGGCGGGAATTATCGCATCGATGGACATGAGGATGGGCAACATGAGGTGTTGGGCGTGTGTACCAAGTCCACGCATGACAATCACGATATTGTGCCATTCAACATGCAGGACACATTCCCAACACAACCGGATGCACAAATCCTCAAACGTCTCAAAATCAAATACATTTCCGATGAACAATTCACGCGTGTGAAGAAACTATTTGCGGAGAGTCCCGTCTGGACACGCATAGCATTGCTTTATGAATCTGGAGTGTCTAACGATAAGCTAAAGTGTATTATACCCTCGTTAGCATTCTACTTTAGCAATGGACCCTGGAGAACGCTCTATGTGCGTTATGGTTACGATCCTCGCAAAGATTTCCAGAGTCGTTACTATCAAACATTTGATTTTCGTCTGCGCTTTGGTTCTGGCGTCTCCGAGTTCGTTTACTCCCGCAAATCGGCGAAGCTAAAGAAATCCTTGTCAGGCACCAGCGAAGAACCCAAATCTGACTTGGTGCAAAATATTGATTATCCCTACTTTGAGGAACACAAGCTGCCGCGTTCTCGCCAATGCATGCTGCGCTATTGTGACGTCCGTCTGCCAAAGATACAGGAAATGCTGGAGAAGATTCCCACGCCACTAACAGGTGCTGTCTGTAATGAACGTACAGGTTGGCTGCCACCAAGTTTCGATTCGCAAGTGCGACAAATTGTATGTGCCACAATTAGTGAACTGCTGCGTAATCATTATCGCAAGGAGCATCTCACAGCAGAAGTGGAGGCTGTGCCTCAGACCGATGTGGATGCCGAGGGAGATGAGGAGTACTATGCCGAGGATGAGGAGACACAGGAAGAAGACATGGAGCTCGATGATAGCGCGGTCAATGAAGCTATTAATGATACAAATCTTGAACAGTTGATTAATAATATAACAAGCTAAAAAGAGGGAGGCGAAAATATTGATAATATGACCCATGGTTCCATGGGCAAACTTTCTGAGAATTCATCGTAGATTACGATTTTCTTAGAATTCATCGTAGATTACGATTTTGACCCCCGCTTTGTCGAGAAAAAAATTGAACCGCTCTAATGTACATAGAAAGATCAGGGACCGTATATACAAAAAAGTTAAGAGATTAAGAAAGTCAAATCCGAAAATACATATGTATGTACATATCTGGATGAATGACAAAATTCCGGATATACTTTAAAGTGAAGCATTTTAACTTTTATTTCGTATTTTAAAAATTATTTCACCTGAAATGAAACTTTTTATTATAATATTGTTTATTATTAATTTAAATAGGCCAAAATAAAAATGAGTTAATTTTGATTTTTATAAACATCAAAATAATAATTTTTTATTTATAATATTAGTCAACAAATAATTTGTATTTTCAAAATTATAATCGCTACGGTCTCTCATAAAAATAAACTGTGATTGAAAGCCATATATTTTATCATGACGAATCCTTTATTGTAGAAATTGGTGCATATTAGATATTAGAAGTATCTATTCATGTTTTAAATGCTGTGAATATTAAAGGCATTATATAGATATAAGAAGCTGTTTAGGATTTAAATGCTGCATTATGGATAGCATCCTCCGCTTTAAGGCTTGCATCTGTCGAGGAAACGTGGATAGAGGCAGACCTCGCGAATATGATACCGGTTGAGCAGCCAGCAGAGGAAACGCTCCAAGCCGAGGCCATAACCACCATGGGGCATTGTGCCATAGACACGTTGATCTGTATACCAATAATATGGCTTGGGATCAATGCCCTCACGTTCGTAGCCCTTCATCAGTTCGCCAATGTCGTGAATCCTCATAGAGCCACCGATAATCTCGCCCACATTTGGCAAGAGCACGTCAACGCTTTCCGTAAGACGGTTGTCATCGTCACAACGTTGCATGTAAAACGATTTAATTTCAGCTGGGAATTTAATCAAGAGAATGGGCTCATTGATGGTATCAGTCATTTTACGCTCAGGCGCCTCGGGTATATCCTCGCCAAACTCATAGAAGGTGCCATCATCCTTGGTCACATTGTTCTCCTTCAGCCATTTGATGGCATCCGTGTAAGTCATGCGTCTAAATGGTTTCTTTGGTGGCTTAAAGTCAGGATTGAGTTCCCCAACGAGATAGCCGTGAGGTGACTTCAAAACACGATCAACGACATCACTAACCAAATCCTCCAGGCGATCCAACATTTCCTCAAATGTAATAAACGGACACTCGGCCTCAATGTGCGTATACTCTGCCAAATGACGACGTGTTCGACTCTGCTCGGCCCGATAGCTTTGGGCAATGGTAAAGACATCTCCCAAAGCCGGCAAACATGTCTCCAGATAAAGCTGCGAACTCTGGGTAAGAAAGGCTTCTTCGCCAAAATATTGCATCTTGAAAAGTGTGGCGCCACCCTCGACCTGTGTTTGGACAAGAGTTGGAGGTGTCACCTCATTGTAGCCACGTTCAAAGTAATGCGCACGGAATGCCTGCATTACAACTGATCGCATTTTAAGCACCTTGGAGGTGTTCTCGCCACGTATCATAATATGCCTGTTGTCCAACTGAACATCCGGATGCGCCTCCTCATTGAGGATAGCATCAGCTCCGCCCGGTGGTGCCAAGCCAATCAATTCCCAATAATCCACATTCAATTCGTGTCCACCTGGTGCCGTTTTTCCCTCGGGCACCAACTTCAAGGTGCCGTAGAGCAGCACAGTGCTCTCCGTGCTCAGCATGAGAGCCTCATAAGTCTGGCACAACAGGTCATTCAACACACATTGCAAAAATCCAGTTCCATCTCGCAGAGTAATGAAGATAAGAGACTTTCCCTGACGACGCAAACGATGAACCCAACCATAAATCTTGACACGCTCATCACGCTTATCGACACCCTCAAAAATGCGAATCTTGTTGGCTTTTGGCAAACTGGAATCCTCACTGATCTTCACTTTACGTGCCTCGTCCAGATTCTGTTGACGCTTATCGGCATCTTCGGCCTCACGTTGTGCCTTCTCAGTATTCTTATGACCCTCGCGAACGAAAAGCTTTTGAATTTTCTTCAATTGCGATTTGGCAGCCACCTCAAAGACTTCAGTGGCCTCTGGATCCTTGCTGTCCACGTAGATGGTGGGAAACGGTTCCTTGCCTGCATGACGCATTGCCTGCAAAATGGTCTTATAAGGCTTTGACTCGCTGCCATCGCCAGTCTCATCATTTCCACGCTTTTCCGAAGTAAAAAGCGAACCTATTAAAGAGATGAAGAAAAATTAATGTAAACATATAACTAGGCTATCTGAGATAAAGTTATAAGAATGATTAAATATGCATATATTTAATTAAGTTACATGCGTTAAGATAATGATGAAATATAATGTATTGTTAAGTAAGTTTTTCTTAGAAAAGAATTAAGCCCAATAGATCTCATTATACCCTTGCAAAGGTTATTATTATTTTGTCACGAAGTTTGTAACGCACTGAAGGAGTCTTCACAGATCCCATAAAATATATATATTCTTGATCAGGACGACGAGCTGAGTCGATATCCGTCTGTCTGTCTGTTTCTATGCAAACTAGTCTCTCAGTTTAAAAGCTATCTTCTTGAAATTTGGTACAGGTCCGTCTTTTTGCTGCACGCAGTACATATGTCGGAATCAGCCGGATCGGATCACTATATCATATAGCTGCCATAGGAACGATCGGCTAGGAATCAACATTTAATATGAAAAGCTGTTTGTTTTTTAACATATGTCAACCAAACTCACAGACTTTGTGTTTGGCACAGATTTTTATAGCCTGACCAAAGTTGCTGCAAATCGGACTACTATATCATAAAGCTGCCATAGGAACGATCGGATCGAAAATAACATCTAACAAATTTTGTAAGATATCTGACAACATTTACAGGGCTCTGCAAGGGTATCCAAGCTTTGGCGCGCCAAAGTAAGCTTGTGATATATTTGTCTTAGTCTTAGCTTGTTCCTAAGAACCTAAAGCAACAGCATAATAAATAAGAAGTAACTGAGATATTATTTCAAAACAATTTAAAATAAAATTACTTTCCTGAAGCTAAAAAGTTACTTTGCAAGTCTGCGTTTGAATTTTGTATATAAATCCAATCAATCAAAGTTAATTTACTGAAATCTTTGAATATATACAATTTAAAACAAACCTGCAATCATTACTTTTCTCTCAAATCATTTAAAGCTCGATAAATTTAAGAAAAGGGGTTTGTACGTAGAGTTTTGTGTGCCACTGTACATTTACTGGGTCCAAAATTTTTAAACTGTTTTAATAAATTTTATGTCAACCTAATAACATTTGCATTTTGCGATGGCCACCAGACAGGACACACAATTTTCTATACATAAAGTTGTACAAACATGCACATGCATATATTGTCTGTATATAATTGCATCTAAATGACACATGGCCAACGTGACAAAAAGCCGCATACATATCACTTTTATATCTGTTCCCAATCACTAGAGCAGTCCGAACAAAGAGCTTAATATAGCGTATATAATTTGAATTACTTACTCATTGATAGGCCAGCCAACTCCTCTGTGGGCATCTTGATTTATTAATTTATTTAACTTGACTTCTTGACGACTGAAATCGATTTGAAAGATGAAGATAAATTTCATCAGCAACGAAGCCAATCCAGGAACAATGTGACCAACATGCAATGGAAAAAAAGGTACATTCGAGCAGTTGACAGTGTGACCAAAGTGGGTTACTGAGATAAAAACATTATTATTATATTTTGTTTATTTTTTATTGCAACAAGAACTGAAACGCAATGTCCTCAGAAAACAAGTAAGTTTTTTGATCTTAAATGAAAATAAAGGTTTTTTAAACTAAATAATTTACTCTATAAAGCATCAAAATACTGCCCAAGTCTGTGGTATGCGAGGAAAGTACGCTGAGTGGTGACATCACCTTCTCTTCGGGCTGCGTTGTACATCCCAGTGCAACAGTCATTGCCGAGGCAGGTCCCATAATAATTGGTGAGAATTGCATTATTGAGGAGTATGCGACAATTGCACATGAACTGGAAAAGGGGGCCAGCTGGGATGCCAACAACATATTGAGCATAGGAAGTCACAATGTGTTTGAAGTCGGATGCACAGTGAAAGCCTCTCGCATTGGCGATAAGAATGTTTTCGAAAGCAAATCCTTTGTGGGCAAAGGTGTGACCGTTTCCAGCGGTTGTGTCATCGGAGCCGGAATTCAGATGAGAACTGTACAGCTTTTGCCCGAGAACACAATTGTTTATGGCCAACAGGCGCTGCAGAGAGAAGCCATCGATAAGCAAGGCTCACAAACTTTACAAATTGACTTTTTACGCAAAGTATTACCCAATTATCATCACCTGCGAAAGCCAAACTATGATCCCAAGAAGGCACGCAGTGTTGTTTAGTCTTATAATCTATCTGTATTAATCAATTAATTTCTACATCCGTGTCATTAAAGCTATTTATCTCTTTCTCAAACGTTTCCATTGTATGATCACACAACGCCTCCAAATCCTCCAATCCTCTTTTCAGCAAATCTATAGCACGCTCTCGATGTGACTGTATACGGAAATGCAGCTTCTGTTCAGTGGGATGTGGTATCGTATATCCGCAGAAGTCCACCTCCGGATAACGTGCAATAATTGTCTTTAATGCATTTCCCAGCGTGTGACTTTCGTTCATAAAAACAAATGTGCGGGAACCGTCGCCGTTCTTTTCATCACCTGCCAACTAAACGCCACACATTAGCGGTCAATAACTTGTAGTAAAGGCTTGTAATTACCTCTGCCAATGCGCCCATTATGTTACAAAAATGTAGCTTTATTTAAGTTACTTCGTCTTGTTTACCAAAAACGTGCACAACTAGGATTGCTTTTATCGATAAATATCGACAGGCTGTCAACAGACCTAGACAGCCAGACTTCAACAAGAATCTAGTACTAAAAGTAAACAAGATGATAGCTCGGCGCTAACAAACAAAAGATGGCGGCACAACTGTTTGGCAATCTAGCTATCGGTGATATTTCGATATGATACTATCGCAAAAAAAAAATCGATACTAATAATATCTGGTTGCGCATTAAATTAGTTTTTTTCACTTCAAGCAAATTGTGTGCCTCTTTCAATTACCGTTGTTACCACTGCTTTTTGGTGGTATGGGTTAAACCACTGGACTAAGTTTTCACCTAAAATATCCAATATCGATACTGACATTATCGGGGGAAAACATCGTGCAAAAATATATCATCACAAAATAATCTATCGATATTTCCGTGCGATATCAACAGCCCTACCGCGAACGGAACGCGACAATTCTTATACTTACTCTCAGCCGAATTTGATTTGTTGGTTAATTTTACAATTAGTGCAATCGCTATTTAGAACACAGCAACAACACAATCATCATTTTTTATAGTGTTAAATTCAATGCCTGTGCTAAAAACGTTGCTAAGCAAAACAAGAGCAGCAAAATAAGCATAAATTGGTTAAACAGTAAAGCGCCGCGATTCTGTTTTGTGTTCTGTTTGTATATGTACACACGTGTGTGCGTGTGTTTGAAATCGACAAAAAGTCTTATACAGCAGAAAAGGCGGCAAAAAAAAACAAGCACAGCAACAACAACAATATGTAAAAGAAGGCGGAAAAAGAAAAATTGCAACAGCAAACAAATAAATTATTTATGCAATGCATTTAACGTGATTCGGCATCGGCACATTTGCTCTAAAAATCAAAACAAAAGCAACAACACCGACACACTACAACAACAACAAGCACAAACGCACACTAAAACGAACGAGTATAAAACTGTTTATTTTTTGTTTTTGCAACACTTCGTTTTGTGCGTCAATGCAGACAGGAATAAAGAAAGAAACGGCAAAAGTAAACTGCAGCCGAACCAACAACAACAACAAAAGAGACGGCAATTGGAATACAGGTTTGTGCAAAAACAGCATAAAATATAAAAATTAAAGTAAAATAAGCAACTTTTTTGTGTGTACATAAATATGAGTATATGCATAAACATATTTAAATTGAAAATTTATTAACTGCCAATATCTGTGAATACAAGAAAAATACACATACATACATACGTACACTTACACTGACAGTCTTGTATGTACATATGTATTTGTATAAACACAATTCCAAATTATGCAAATTCATGCACCAAGCGTGCGCAAAGGCGGAAGCGTATGTACATTCAATACATGCATATATACATGAATTTGTGTATGTGTTTGTACGTATGCTAGAAGACCAGTTCCCCACTGCTGTTCTTTTTAAACTTTTTTTTGTTGTTTATTTCAATACATTCTTATACTATACATATAAGCATATGTATATAATGTATGTACAAATGTATGTGTGTATACATTATTATTTAGGTATTGCTCAGTTTATTATTCTTCCCCCTACGCCGCCTTTATGCTATTTGTTTTTTTCTCTTTCTCTTCTTTCCTCTCTTTTACATGTTCTAGCATAAAGCGACGCGTTGCTCGCGGTTCATTTGTTTAGTGCAGTGCTGGCATTTTAGCTAATTTATAGCTGGATTTGAAAATTTTAAATTGGCTAAAAATGCAATGAAATGCTATTAGCTCAAAGGTTTGTTATTTTAAGCACTGTGACTGTCAGTTTGGCATTAATAAAATGTAGTTCTTTCGTTTATAATGACAAATTGTCGATGTAGCATGGAATTGAATACAAAAAATACGATTTTTTAATTTAAAACTACACTAAAATAAGTATTTTCTTACTATAGAATTGAAAGTGATATATTATTTTTATTTAGAAGTTTTACCTATTTCTAACTACCTTTTTTTAACCAAATAAGCTAACTTAGCCATTTCAATTATTGCCAACACTGTCATCGTTGTTCACATCTGTTGTTTGTTAACGCAGCCCAGCCGACTGTCTGCCTTCCTTTTGGTGGTGACTAACGCAAAAGCGTGTTCCGTTATCTCAAAACGTTTCCCACGTCCCGAGTTCCACACACACCCACACTTAGTGCATGTGTTGTAATGGTTTTGGACTTTTATTTCTTCTGCGAGTGTGTTTTGTCTTTGGTTGTTGTTCGTGTTGTTGTTGTCGCTGGCGCTGTTTCATATTCCAACTCAATCCAATGCATTCCCCTTATTTGCACTTTGGTTTTCTACGTTTCATTCTCATTTCGTTTCCCCTTATTAGACTGTTGTTGCAATGCCAAACATGCAGAAAAGGGTGCATTTGCATTCATGTAAAATGTACATTTCCACTTTACATATGTACAACTACTGTACGTTTATGCTTAAAAAAGGATTTATGGCATTTTTTAAATAAATCTATAACATTTTCAGTTGTTTACATATCAGCTATCTAATCAGCTTGCATATATCAGATTTGTTTTTGTCAAAATAAACAGGATTATTTGTTTCGCCGCAGGGTTGTAATTTGATGAAAGTATGCACAGTAAGCGCTGTTCAGAATAAGATCTTTCAAACGAATTACGACACTGAACGAAAAGAACTAATTATAATTAGCCGACAGTTATTAATTAATTAGTTTGTTCATTTCATTTATTGATAGTACACCATAGGAAATAAACATTTGATACCTCGATAGGTCTGATATTTACTCATCTTCCGTAGTCACAGGGTATGAAAAGTGCCAAAGACTGAACATCTCTGTGCTATACAAGTTGGGCTTTGACCAACTGCTTGTATCCAATGCTGCTTCGATTATATAGCCACATATGTATCTATATTAAGAAGCAAACATGAAGAGACCATAGACCTTCCATTCGTTCATCGTCAGTGCAAGAGCTGCACAGACAGACAGACAGACAGAAGGCGGCATTTTTCGAATTCCCAAAATCACCATAAAAACAAAATGACGGGGGGCATTCAACAGAAATAACAGCAACACCAACAAAAACAACAATGACAATGCGAATGAGGACCGACAAAGAGCAAAAATGGACGGTCTGGCAACACTGTCGCATCCTGTTTCTGCTGCTGCTTCGGTTGTTGCTGTTGCTGGGCGAATGATCAGACCAGACAAAGATACATACATACAAACGTCCGTTTGCAGAAACATACTTTCGTACATACATAAGTGTATTGACTCCTTGTTGCCATTTTTGGTCTTGTGAATGTTTAGTTGTTGTTGCTTTTGGTATAAGTAAGAGTATAAGGGCTGCAATTGCAATATAAGAGTTTGCTTTACACAGTTGTGAAAGGTGTTTGTTATGGCACTTGTTTGGCAATGCATAAATTTAGAGTCCATCAATGATGCAATAACATCCACACAGCATCCACTGCATCGATAGAAAGGGAATATGCAATTATTTATTAACATTTCTCTACTAAATTTTGTGGAGTACTCACACTAATTGACGCAGTGACAATTCAAGCATATTCAACTACGACAACGAACTAGTTTGCACATAGTTGACCAAGTTGATCACTATTTACACTAGAATTAACCAAGTTGACATAAAAATTTACTTGTTTGTCAACTAGTGTAAATACAGCATTACTGTGTAGCTCTGTATACACCGTAGTTATAATAGATATATTTTAAACTATATATGGATTACTCTAGCTGCCTTATGGTCCTGCGGTTTCGTTTCATTTCATCTTCGTTTCACTTTTTTTTTGTTTTGTGTTGTTGGCTTTGCCTTGATTCGCTTTCTGCCGCCTTCCTACGTTTATTTTGTACCTTATACAGCTGCCGGCTTTTCAACGGATGTGTGTGTATGTGTGTGTGTCTGTGTGTTTGCTCTCTCTTTCGCACGTACATGCATTCCTGATGCTCAACTGTTGTTGTTGTTTGCTTTTGGCATGGGGTGGAATACAAATACTTTGCAGCCGGCGCACAGCAAAAAGTTATAACATTTCAGCGACTGGCTTTGATCCTTTTGGGTTTTCATTTTGCTTTTATTATTTTCTCCTGCTTTCAGTTTTTTTTTTTTTTTTTGGCTCAGACGTCTGTCTGGCCACCCCGAAATTGTGCATTAGGGGGGAAAGTGTCTTGCAAATAAATAAATAGTCATGTCAGCCATAATATTAATGCCCCGGACACAAGGAAAGGAACTGAACGGATGGAAAGGTGGAGACTGAAGAAGGTGGTTCAAAAAGTTTACTACGTTTGGGGACAAAACAGGAGGGATACAACGTCGTGTCGTTGGGCGTTGCTAATCAACCCTCGGGGGCGCTGTTTGCCAGACGACAACAATAAGAACAACGAGAGAAGTTCAACACAAATGCAACGACAGCCTCCCCCGAAATACACACACACACACACACACAGAGACACTCAGACAAATACATATCTGTGAAGTACGTGTGGGGTCAATAAACCTTCGAGCCAGCATTTCTTGTTGCAAACACCGCGAAAATCGATGGACCATTCCCAGACTAAAGACCAGTTTTCCTTTTTTTTTTGCTCCTTCGCTAGTTTTCCCCCTCAGGCTCGTTTTGCTCACGTTCTACGCATTTTTGTGCTTTGACCCTCCCCCCACAACCCTGACGGATTTCAATTTTATATGTGTTCCTGAGTGGGGACCAAGGAAATTAGGGGAACTTTTCCACATAAAATTCGCTTGCTTGCATTCATATATGTAGCATGAAAAGTGAATATTGAAAAGAAATATAAAATCGTTCAAATTATGTATTTCCTATAATTATATCTACCCTAGACGTCATAAATTTATATGCATTTTCTGTTTTATACTAAAGAAAAGTAGTATTCTATAATATTTTCATGGGAAGAAGAAAATATTAATTTTTCAATACGCCTTATTTATCATATTTTGCAATTTACTGTAATCAATAAAATAACCTGAGATGTACCAAAGTTGAAAATGTTTCTACACCTAATCCGACCCTAATCGACGACCTAAGATGATTCCTCTTCTTTTTAATAATATAGTTCTCCACTTTATCTTGGGGAACCCAAGAGTATTTATTTATTTTAGTATGTAATGAATCGTAAATTTTGCAATTACATTAAGAACAACAATAGAAATCATTTGGTTTGAATTGGCATCAGGTAGAGAAAGTGTTTCTTTCTCTTAAGGGTAGTTTACAGTTTTCACATCCTTGGGAAACAGCAGGGGGAAGGAGTTCGCCAGCTCATGAATACATAGTATGTAAAATTTCACGCTTTTCTCCATTTGCATTGTACAATATGTAAATGGGAAGGTCCGTAAGGGCGACAGATCGACGGTCTTCTAAACGTAAATATGTAATGATGTCTGACAAGTTATTTGTAGATGCATGTAAGTTATTACATGCCTAGGGATCGTGAGAATTTTTTAATGTAATCAACATTTTTTAGGGGTTTAGGGGTAGTGAGAACAGCAAGACCTTAAACAGGTTGCGATTTTAAAGAACACGACAGGTCCCATATATACAAGGGGTAACATGTACAAGGGAACTCGTGTTTCTTAAAATTGACAAATGATAAAGTAAATAACCAACTGATTTTAATAGAACAAATAACTTTATTAATTTGAAATTATGTTCTTTACAGTTAAATTGATTAGCTCCTACTTCTACTTTTTAAGCAGATTAAGAGCAATCATATGAACTTGATGGAATATAAATAGATAAAATGACAACAGTTTCTTGTTATATTTGCATACTTTTGGTAAGAAAAGACGAAGAGAAAAAACCTATAAAGTTTAAAGAATTATTGTTGAGCAACAGTAAAATTTATTTCGATTAAATTTAAGTTGTTTTTATTTGGTCAGCAATTTTTGTTCTATTTTATTGCTAATTGTTGTGGATTGTTGCGACGAAAGCATTTTGTATAAATCAGTAACGGTCTTAAAAAAACTTGAAGTCTAACTGTTTCTTTTAAGCAAAAACTAACTGTTTCTATTTAGCCACAAAAGCCAACAGGTTTCAAAACATTGAGCAATCATCAAAGAACCTTAAATTTATGTCCAATGCAACTATCCAACATCAATTTATATTTAGAAAACATCTACGTACTTTGACTTTGATAATTTCAAGGTTAAATTAACTCAAATCTAGGCACAGGGTATCTTTTGGTCATGCATTCTCAACTTGGAGTCTTAAATAAAGTATTTATTCAAATAATATTATAGTAAAAAGCAACAACGCCCTTATCTGATGCAAAAAACCCATAAGTATAATATACCCTGTAAATTGAAAATAGAGTTCTTTATTTCCGCTGCTTGTAATCACTTATAAAGAATATATATGTATGTGCAATTTATTAGATTTTAAATACATCTTTCTTTTACAACTTGTCCATAAGTTTAGGGTATAAAGATGTTTATACCTTGTAATTTGAAAATAGAGTTCTTTATTTCCGCTGCTTGGAGTGTAATCACTTATCAAGAATATATATGCTTAAAAAATTTATTTATTTAGATTTTAAATGCTTCTTTCTTTTACAACTTGTGCCATAAGTTAAGAGTATACAAATACAAATAATGTTTCTATAGTTTAACTGAAATTTGTTTCGCTGATAATGAAACATTGGAAAGACGAAGCTCAAATACATATGAAAATGTATGTGTTTATAGTATCGGTGTGTACATAATTCTTTAAGTTCTTCAGAGCTTTTCGGCTTGTGTATTGCTATTGTTGCTTCCGCTTGTTGTTATTTTTGTTGTTGTTTGTTGAAATACAAATGATTTCACAACTTGCTTTTGGTCTCGTCACCGCAAGCGGCAGCAACGTGTAACCCCCGTCGACGACTCAAAAAAGAACACGTAAGAACACTATAATCCAAGCCCGACTATATAATACCTGTTACACAATTTAAATATATGTAGTTATATTGATTGTAAATATATTTATTTAAATGTTTTGTAAATATATATGTTAAAGTCTTATGTTTAAGACTCAACCCAGAAAAACAGTCATAAGTATCGTCGTATCTTATACCATCTTCATGAAATTATTGTCGATGATTGATAATATTAGAAGAACTCGTCCATACCCAAAAATAAAGTTTAACTAGGGAATGAAACCGAAACGAATTTCGGTAAAAAGTTCTATTTCGGTTTTGTCCTTTCGGTTCCGGTTCTCGTATCGGTCCATACTGGTAGAGCAAAGTACATTTTAAAAGATTAATAAATCGTGTTTTCTCAACAAATATATATGTATGTATACATGTACAAATTTTAGCTTGTTAAGTCACACTTATAATCCGAGAAAATTTTTTTATAGTGCAAAACTTTACTCGTACGGAAAACAACAAATTTTTGTTTTTAATGTACCGAAACCGTACCGGTTGCGGTTCCGGTACTACAGTCGAAACGGCTAATTTCGGTTAACGGTTCCGGTTTCGTTCCCTGGTTTTATCTGAAAAATGGTGGGTGTTGTGCAAAATTTGGAAGCTTTAACTCTTACACTTTATTAATCCATTTGTTTATCTAGAATATATGTGTACAATATACCCGTTGTCACTACAAGGAACGGGTATAAAAACAAAATAAAATTATAGAAACACAAAAACAGAAAATAAAGAATCAAAAATCTAGCGAGAGAGAAAGAAACACGTTTCTTCTAAGCGTTGCTGATTTCATATTAGATTTTCTTCTTCTTGTCACCTTAACCTGATAACTTTTGCCTGTGATTGTGTGATTCACAGACATCCAAGAAATTGGCAAAGTGAATGTACCCAAAATTTATACATTTTGTGGCTAGACAAGTTCTGTTTGAAATCCAATAATAATTATTACGTGCACTATTGTTGTTAGAAAGAGAGAGAGAGAGAGAGAGAGAGAGAGAGAGAGAGAGAAAGAAGAGAATATAATAGAATGGAAAGGAAGCTTCGGACACACTGTTTCTTTATCTCTGCCCCCGTGTATATAAATTTGCATATACATATATTATGTGCGTAAAGACCGACAATAAAAGCTTAACTGGCTGACTTTATAGATATTCTGTAAATATCAAGTAGATACAGTGATGGAAAAAATAATAGAAACGCAGCTTCTCTCTTTCTTAAACGTCTTATTTTTTATGTAGAATGTCATAATGAGTTGAATTTTTTAATTTTTCCTTAATATAAATACAACTGCCTTTCATAATTAAAAACAAAAGAGGCTTTATTTTAAGTCACTTAAAAAAAAAAATTAATTTAAAATAAATTTTTGTTTACCGCCTGGAAATAATAATAGAAACGAAATGACTAATCTGGGCCAATCTAACTAGTTTCGAAAAATTAATGATGAAATGTTGATAATTTTAGTATTTTATTGTGTGACCACGGTTTTTAAAAAACTCCAGCGCATCTACGAGGCATAGACTCCACCAGATTGGAGCAAATAGAAGGATCAATTGAGTATCACTCCTCCTGGACTTTCTTCCACAAGTCATCTTTGTTTTTGGTTTGAAAACCACTCAGCCTCTTTTTCAATACTCCCCACAAGTGCTCAATAGGATTAAGGTCAGGTGACTGAGCAGGCCAGTCCATAACACCCACTTCATTGTCAAGGAACCACTTTTTGGCCAGTTTCGACGAATGTTTGGGATCGTTATCCTGCACAAACTCCCACTTTAACGGCATGTTTTCTTCGGCATATGGTAACATAACTTCGTTAAGTATGTTGACATAGTCCGGGGCACACATATTGCCCTGAATCCAATATAACGGACCAACACCTAAAGCGGAGAAACAGCCCCATAGCATTATATTACCGCCCCCGTGCTTAATGGTCTTTTTTGTATACCTAGGATCGAAAGAAGTATTTTTTAGGCGCCGAACATGGGGCCTTCCGTCAGATCCAATCAAATTTATCTTTGTTTCGTCGGACCAAAGCACATTTCTCCAATTTTTCCGGATTTCATGTCTCTTCGCAAAGCAGACTCGCTTCTCAGCATGCTTTTTGTTGAGAAAAGGATCTCTCCTTGCTGAATGTGCCTTTAAATCATTCTCTATTAGCCTATTGCGTATAGTACGACTAGTAAGTGATGCGTTCATGTAATTTTTAAGGTCCCTGGATGAAAGGATTGGCTCCTTTTTGGATTTCCGTATAAGCCTCGTGTCAAAATTTTTTGAAGTTGCTCGCCTTCTGCCCCGGGTCTCCTGTTTTTCTTCAAAGTGGATAGCGGAAAAAACTTTTTTTTTTGAGCACTCCATTAGTTTTGCTATTTCCGCCATGGATTGGCCTTTTTCCCTCAGTCTAAGCACTATTTTTCACTCAACATCTGTGCAATGATCTCCACGACCCATTCCGACACTAATATCCAAATTAAAACATTAATTTTACCACAAGTTGCTATATTAACACTTCTGTTATCCGAAATATTCAAAACAATACCTTTTATATCAGTTTTGACCAAAAATAAGACTAAATTTCACCAAAACATGTGCGCGTTTCTATTATTTTTTCCAACTGAAACACGTGATCTCCTAATAAATCCCTTCGTACAGCAAAAATTGTTGGCGAAAGATGCTCAAAAAGGAGATCATAATTAAGCACCGTTATCAACATTGCTTGCATAGTGGGTTTTATGCATATTACTATAGTTGAAGCTTGGTAACAAGGCATCAAGTAAAAGTGTAATTTGCGTTTCTATTATTTTTTCCATAACTGTATTACAATAGATAAACTATAACTGAATATCAACAATGTTATCGACAGTCTATGTGGAAATAGACGATAACTGCTGAACTTTCGGATGTCTAACATTTATTTACTAAATTAAAAAAATTAAAATGATAGTCTGTTCATCGATATTGAAATGTCCCATGTACGAGTATTTATCGATATCCATAAATATTTGATGAAGTGCATTTTGAAGCAAAATTATATAGTAATATTAATAGTAATTAAAATTAAACATTAATTTATCAATATATAGAGAAAGCTCCAATATCTACATTCCATGTAAGCAAATCAATCTCTATAAATACCATAATGAATTGGATTGTTTATCGCTCAAAATATTTAACGAACATTTAATGAATGAACGCAAATGTTAATCTAATCTATTGTGCACTTATTTATTGATTAGCTTATTGATTATATACATAAATAATAAACAAAATATTTCAGACAGCTCTTTTGTTGTCCCTTTCCCCTTACTATAGATAATTTATCAAATTCCTGGCTCTAATATATTTGTGGTAACACCCTGTTTTACCTGCAGGGTATCCAAAGAGAGGCAGCTTAAAAGCTATATATACCCCCTGCCTTCATCCCCCTCTGACGCCCACGCACGTTTGCTGCGTCTTTTGCTTCTTCTTTAATGAAGGTCAATGTTCGTCTGTTGGACGCGTCTGTTGATGGCGACGCTAACGCCGCTGCCTCTGTTGGCGCAATTGTTGCTGCTTCTTTTGCTTTTTGTTGATTCGCTCCATTTGCTTGGGTGCTCGATGTTTCTAGACCCTGTACTTAAAAAGCAAAACAGGTTTATGAACTTTGTCGTTGCAAAAATGTGCGTCTTACGCAGAAAGATACAGAACAGAACCCGAATCAACAAATGAGTACATATATCCATATGCGTGTCCGAGACTATAGGAGCTAGAAATACCAAATCTGATACATAGGTTCCTATATAACCCAAGCAAATAAGTCAGAATCTTAAGACGGCCTCTTCTGTCCCTGCAGTATAAATAGAATTACAGGAGAGATTTAAAAGACAAAGTTTTGAATGCTTTGATACAAACATGATATTCAGATGCTAAATATAAACTAACGACACTATGAGCCTATTTATTATTGATTCATAAACATACAATGGATGTTGTGATATTGCTTAACATTTCTCCTAAAAAACAAAAATTTAATTTTGGAATGGTTGTCAAATTGGTCTTCAAATTATAAAGAATGAAAAGTAAACATCAAATTGATTACTTAATGATTTATCCATGAAAGCTAAGAAATAAATTACTTTTAAGAATATTTCCAGGGTCTCTTACAGTCGAGTACTCTCGACTGTAGCCTAACCTTCTAGCTTGATTTGCTCTTGTTGTTGTTCATATTGTTGTTGTCGTTGTGATTGTGAACTGTTGGCAGATCATCACCGCACAAGTCGTAAGTCGTAAGTCGCGGGTTCATCAAGAGTCAAACTCTAACTCAAGCTCGCCGAACCCAAAACAAAGACCAAAGACCCAAAAAAAAAAACCAAATCCAACATTACGAGAACATTGTTAATGATATTTCATGCTTATTGTTGCTACAGGCGTGTCTCTCTCCCTCCTCTTTCTCTCCTTTCATCTCAGTCTTTCCCCCTCTCATGTATAATTATGTCTAACATAATTTAATTGTTTTAATTTGCTTGTGCTTTGCGGCACCCTCGAAATTGTTTCCGTTTCTTCTGCCATGAAATTTTTGAAGGCATTGAACATAATCGGAGTTTAAGCTCTGAAATAAGTCTAGAAAATAAAAATATAAATTATAGCAGAAAAGATATTGAAGTAAGTACATAATTAAATATTAAAATGAATAAACTAATTATAAATTTGGGTTAACTAACAACATATTTTTACAATGAAAAGTAATCTAAATAAAACGTTATATTAGTTACAGAAATTACCTAAATTTAAGTGCGATGTAAAGTAAAAGAGGCAAAGTGTAAAATAAGAAGAAAACAACTGGGAACATTTAATGTTATATTATTTCAGTATGAACTTTAATTAGATAATACTTTCTGATTCGAAAAACCTCGTAGAAAAAATGATAATTTTTGATTTTTTGGGATATCGATAGAAACTTCTGAGGTCTTAATTACAGTTTACTCTTCGTATCCAGAGGAAGATTACTAAATACCTATAATTTATAGCTGTGATATGAAAAATCGGTAGCTCTCTATAAAAATAAACATCAAGGGTATTTAAGTTTCGGTCAGACAAAAAATAGCTTTTCTAACTTGGTTTTTACTCAAGCTTCGTCCGCGATTTGGGGAACAATTCCCAGAAGTTAAGGGAAAACTCATGCTGGACTCTCAAGGGGGAAAGCTTAGTTCAGGTGGATTAAAGGGAATTCAAGCATATGCAAAATACTCCACACAAGCGGAAGTTTTTACTGGAAAAAGCAGCAGAGCAAATATGTGCTCATATACATATATACAGATGTAAACGTATGTGGATATGGGAAGTGAAGACAAATCCATTGAAATTAACCAAGCGACCGAAAAGTGTCATTTCCTTTGAAAATAATCTGGCGAAATGAATAATATAATGGATACAATATATACACATGTGTATACATATGTGTAAGCGTATGTGTGTATTGTGAATGGTTGAGAAACCTTGGATCAATTATGAACGTTGACCTTTTTGCCAAATTTTCCATTGTAAAACTAAAACGGACGGCCAAAAGGTGAAAGAACAGAATGAACCGAATCTAAAAGAACCCACCAAACGTGGAACATGAAGCGTGCACTGTGTGTGGACCGTGGAACTTGGAGTGTGGAGTGTGGAGCGTGGAACGAAATGGGAAAGGCAAGACAGTAAAGTAAATAAATAGTATGTGGACATGTCTAAGAGCGTTGCTGAGTCGAGAAGAAAGAAGAGATTGCCTTCAAATAGCAGAACGAGAACAAAAGATTTCAAAGCAAATAAATAAGCTAAGATAAAAAACTAATGAAAAAAAAAACATATTTTTGCCAAATAAAAAACCCAACTTAAGTTAGCAGCAGGAAAAGGGGCTGTAGAAGGGGAGATTCTTATAGAGGCATTTGGCATAATTATTTATAGTATATATAGTATAGACTCACAAGAAAGTTTTTTAATTTTGCCATTAAATGTTAATTCAAGGGGAAAGGCATGTGATCACAAGAGCTGAGTTTTTAAGCATTCTTTAGCGATTATATATTGTTATATCGACATTATGTCATATTGTTATTATCTAAAGAAACTTTCCTGCAAGAAAATTAGAGTTGTGTAGGTTTAGGAGTTAGGTAAAGGAAACTGTGAATATTAATCCTGTCCAGGTTTTCTTTTTTGAAGTTCAGACGATTTTTGCAGTTGTCCATTAACTCCTCATTGTCGTATGCTAAAATCTTATTTTTGCATTTAGGAATATCTATTGTTCCCCCTCTTAATAAAGTGTTCTTCCGTTTTCCCGTCCTTTCTTACTCTAAAACTAATTTTTATACAGAAGCAATTACTTAATTCGTTCAAAACAAAATGACTATAATAGATTGCTCACTTGAAACTATAAAATGTTGAATGGAAACATTCATTTTCCACCTCAAGGGTATTTAAGTATCCGACTGCCCGCATTTATCTCTTGTGATTTCTTGTTAAAAATGCTGGCAACCCAGCCAACCAATAGGCAGAATCTCTCAGGGCAACATAATGCTAGAGACAAGAAAACGGGTTTGAAACAAAAGAACAGACATTAACCTGTCCCCGCTCACTTCGAACCCCGACGTGACGGGGCAAGCGCGTGAGGATCAAAATAAAAAGCGATTGTGTTTTGCCAGAGACTTGAGACTTTAAATGGTAACTAAGTATAATATTTATGAGCTTTAAACTCAAAAGATCTTTTTAGAAGTAGCTAAGGAAAGGATGCAGGGGGCATTCAACTTTTGGGGAGGCATAGAAAAAAGCCTAACTGCGTGGAAAATTAATTGACTAAATACTAAAAGAGTCTTTAAATAAGCTGTCAAAATTTCGAGAAACAGTAAGGCATTCATAATAAAGCTGGCTTTTTATTTTATGTTCGATTAAAATATAATAAAGCAAAATCTATAATTAAATATCGGTTTACCATAAAGGAAGGCATATACAGCTGCGGTCAAAAAAATAGTAGTGCCGCCAGACCAGAACTTAAAGCTTCGATATTTTGTATGTAAGTTAGAGCTTTTATTTTCTTTCTTTGTCAGATCATAGAGTTGGAAAAGCTTTTATGGAAATGCACCGTTAAGACTTAAAAGCTTCTTCCATTTCTGAGATTCTCCGCAATTTCGTGATCCTTGCAAAATTTCTATTCTTGCAGTCAAAATAATAGTGGATGCATTGTTCTTCGTCAAAAGTGAAAAATAAAGTAATTTAAGCAAGAATGGCAATTGATTTGGTAGATATTTTTGTAATTGGATAATTTACAATATATTTGAATAAGTTTTATTTGTTTAGAGTTGTTAAAATGGGGCGCGGCAAGCATTGTACTCCTGTGGAGCGTGCTCTTATTATGACCTTGATTTCCGATGGGAGAACGTAGAAAGAAGTGCAAAATTTGGTGAAATGCTCACCAACAGTGATAAGAAATGCCATTAAATACACTCCAAAAGAAGATAAACGTGGCAGACCCCGTGCCATGTCTGAAAGACTGGAGAAAAAAGTTTTGAGATACTTAAAGCGCGACCCGTTTGCACCTGCTACCGGGATAAGAAAGGACTTACATATCAGCCAAAGTGTAGAAACTGTACGCAGATGCTTGCGGAAAAATAATCTTATGCGCAGAAGCCCGAGAAAGGTTCCTTTTTTAAAAAAAATACATCTTCAAAAGCGGTTACGGTTTGCTAAGGAGCATTTAAATTGGCCCATTGAGAAATAAGAAATGAGGAATATTTGTGGTCAGATGAGTCCAAAATTGTTCTGTATGGCGGCAGAGGATCTCGACAATATGTTAGGCGTCCACCAAACACCGAATATCAGCCCAGATTCACCTGCAAAACCGTGAAACCGTTCTAGATTATCTCACACGCACTACTATTTTTTTGACCGCAACTGTATGTTAAAAGCCTGGTAAAGGAGACAGAGAGAGAGAGAAATAAAGCTCATATTTTCTTATGTATTTTTATTATCGAATTATAATGTAATAACGCACAATCGATAAGTTAATTATCGATTGACCATAAAGAAAGGCACGTATTATAAAAGCTTGCTATAAGGAACAGAGAGTGAGGATCAACTTCCGCAAGTCGGAGCTTACAGTCTACAGCTTAAGCTCTCTTTTTCTCATGTATTTTTATGATCGATTTTTTACGTAATAAAGCATAATCGATAAGTGAATTATCGGGTTAGAATAAAGGATGACATGTATTATAAAAACTTGCCATAAGAGGCAAAGAGAGAGAGAGAGAGGATCAACTTCCGCAAGTCTGAGCTTACAGTTCTACAGCTTAAGCTCTCTTTTTCTCATGTATTTTTATGATCGATTTTTTACGTAATAAAGCATAATCGATAAGTGAATTATCGGGTTACCATAAAGGATGACATGTATTATAAAAACTTGCCATAAGAGGCAAAGAGAGAGAGGGATCAACTTCCGCAAGTCGGAGCTAACAGTTTACAGGCCAAGCGTTGGCTTTTTAAAGCTCGAATTTTGTCATCTCATTAATTATTATTGTTGTTTTAAGTTTTGTGGTTCGTTCGATTGAACGATTTGAAACACCGAGAGCAACAAGTTTATAAATTTAACTGCTTTTTGGGCTTTTAATAGTTTGTTTGTTGTTTGTTCTTGTTTTGTCGTTTGTCTATTCATAGAGGCGGCCTCAACTTGTAAGCGTTAAACACGCACTACAACAACAATAACAAGAACAACAACCAACAACATGTTAACAACAACATAGGTCGACGGTTAGTTGGTTTATTGACATCGCTGCCGTCGTTTTTTTTTTTCTGCCTCGTCTTTCTGTTGCCACTTTTTTTCAAGTTCGTGAATTTTTTAGCCGTTCGTTGACTTTTTGTTTTGTTAACGGTGTGTTTGTCCCAAGCTAATATCATTTTAACATTGGTTTCTGTTCTGTTTCTGTGTTGTTTTTTTTTCCGTGGTCTAGTATTGTGTGTACCACATTTAACAAAAATTTTCGCAACATTCTCTAAACTTTGTTTCTGGGAACAAAACTGAGACGAGGTCGGAGACTGAGACTAAGTCTGATATTGTGACTGATACACCCGCAAAAGCTCAAATTTCATCATGAAATTTCCTGTGCACATGTTTGTCCATGCGGTTCTCAGACTTGAATTAAGTTTAAAGCGAATTATGAGGTCAGTGCAAGGTTGGTAAGGGTTAAAAAAGAAATAATTTTAAGAATTTCTGCATCTTAGCGCTAATGTAAGGGGATATGAGGGTCCTTTAGAACCCCTATAATTTAACATAATGAAAAATAAGTCTCATTGTCAGTTAAACATTTCACAATCCAATCTCAAGCATTAATTTTAATCTTTGTTATTTCCTTGCAGGTAAATTCGCTTAAATTGTGCAATTTCACAGTAAGTAGGGTTAATATTTAATATTTCATCTTCAATTCAAGATTACACTTTCAAACACAATCCATGTTCGCCTTCACAGTTAATTGACTTATCGATCGAAACTTGCATTCTACCCTTACGATCCACTTTAAAAGCTCACTCACGCTCAGAGAGCCATTTACAAAGGTTCCAATCTCTCTGAAAATTAGCCTTGCAGTGCTGCCAATTTAGTCATTTTCTGGATAGATTTGAGCCTTGTAAATAGATAATAGCCTCTGCAATAGTATAAAAATGTCGTTCTTCCCTCAAAGCCATCCCGAAACTATACCGTTTTTTAAACTCTGCAAACATGATATTGATTAGGCTTATAAATAGTTTCTTAGTTATAATAATTACTAATAGTTTCCCCAATAGATTCTTTTTTTATATTCATCCTTTTATTTTTTGCTTGTCCTGTTGTTGTTGAGAGTAGCTGGCAACTCTGATATACGCTCACTCATTCACACAGCTGGAGAGTATAAGGATGAAAGAGAAGGAAGGAAAGAGAGTAAACGACAGCTGCATTTCTTTTGAGGGCACAAGCTGGCTGATTTCCGGTTTCAAATGTCACCTTTTTTCCCTCCAAATATGAAAAAGAGCCATTACCACAGTATGAGTGTGAATATGTATGTATGTATGTGTGTTTGTTGTTGGTTTTATTCGCTGTTGAAATGCTCTCAGCAAACATCTGGCTTTGGCCTGTGACGACGACAGCTGCTATAAAGTAAAAGGGCCAGGGCCCTAAAGCAGGGGCTGCATTCAAACCGTATCGGCGTTTAATTGCCGGCTTCATTTAATGAGCGCGCGCGCGGGTTCAATTGAATTGTCATGTCAATATGACAATAAAACAATATTACAAGTATACTAAATACTATGCTCATGTGCATACTTTGCATTTACCAATATTGCTGCCATGGCTGATGCCTCCACACCTCTCACCTCTTGCCCCGCCTTGCCTTTATTTCAGACTCAATAGTATTTCTTATTTTTTGTTGTTGTTTTTTTTTTTTTTTTGCTACTTTGGCACGTTCAGCGTCTCGCTCGTCATTGGGGGGTTCATGAACCGCTTGCAAGGACAAAGCAGGCAAACAGTTGAACAGACAGAGGCAAAGATCGATCACTGAGAAGCTTAAACTGAAAATGGAACAAGATGTCGAAATCCACTGTGCCATTTTCCACTTGTTTCCCATGCAATATTCACAAATAAACACACACACATACTCGCAACACATGAACCCATAATTCCTGGAATCTACACAGAGACAGTCGATGATGGGCTGCCGAGAAAGAAAGAGAGAGAGAGAGAGAGAGAGAGAGAGAGAGAGAGAGAGAGAGAGAGACAGAGTGAGAGGAAGAGAATAAGAGAGGGCACAGTGCAAATAAAGCAGACGTGAGCAAGGCTTTGTGTTCAGACTTTGCTACCAAAGACTCAGGCATCAGTGCTACCAATTTAGACATTAATCCGCCAGGAATTATACTTATTTACACACATTGAAAGTTAAAATAGCTCTCACAAAAATACTGGCAAAATCGTAAGACATTATAATATGTTATTACTTGTAATCCACAGTTACTGTAATAAATAGATCCTGAAACAAAGCTATATTATTTTTGCTAACAAATTATCAAAATAATTTTACAAATAAACGTATATTATAGGATATGGATTAAGTAGGGCAAATGTTCTTAACATACTAGAAATGGGCTCCAAAATCCTAAAATATATTGCAAAAAAAAAACCAATCATACAGGCCAAAGAAGAACAAAGTTTTGTAGATCTTGATTGAAATTAAAGAAAACCTTCGGACCTAAATAATAGCTTCTTTACTTGGGCTTTTTAAAGTTTTCTTTTTTAGCTCATTTTAAATGTTTGTTTGGCTTTATTTCTTCTCTGAAGAGTTGGCAACACTGGCAGGCATAGGCCAAAATCACCTCCTGTGTGAGTCACACACAAAGCAAGAATCACACACACCTAATTGTACATACGCAGCGCAGACTCAATCAAAGTTGGCAACATTGGTCGAAGCACGCAAGAAATCACTGACCTTGACTTTTAACAAAGTTTAAGGCCCTTTTAGTTGCCAGTGGATTGTATGTATGTACACATAAGCAACATAATTATGTAGTGTGTGTCTCTATGTTTGTGTGTGTGTAGATTGTAGCCAAGCGCGTTCGCTTCTAGACTGGTTTATTCTTAAGCTCTCTCAACGCACATGACGCAAGCGTTCCGTTCCGTCCGCTGCTGTTGCGCAGACTTACATTTTTCCTATTGCATCAGCGTGTACACAATCACGTATGTGTATGTATGTGTGTATGTATGTGAGGATCGTTTATTGTTGTTGTATCTTTAGCCATAAAAGTGATGTATGTATTTACGGGGAAACAACAAAATAAAACATTTACCTGAAAAACAGCAGACCGCAAATTGTTTTACCTGTATTTTTCTTTCTCTCTCTTCTCTTCTTCTTTAGTTCTTTATGCGTAGTAGAAATACACATACATACATACGGATTTACATTTACATCTCTTGTATTATATTGACAATTTGATTGATTCTGGTCTGCAGTTTATTTACGTTGGTAATTAATAATCAAAACATAATTTGTAAACATCATTTTGCTCAAGTCCTTCACTCCCACACGCTGCAGTCTATCTTACTCTTTCTCACTTCCTGCAGCAATGAGTGCACTGCTCCCTTCTGCAAATCTATATGCGTGTGAGTATTTTTCTATGCAAATACATGTATACATACATATGTATGCAAGTTTGTTCTGACTCTTTTACTTCTTGTCACTGCGTTATGTATGTGCCTGTCTGTGTGTAGGAGGTTGTCAGAGGTCAGTCTCATCGCAGGCAGCTTTTGCTTGGCCCATGTACAATACATTCCACACTTATGTACGTACTATACGTATCGTACATACACATGTTCCACTTGCCATTTTGTTGCGCATTGTGTATTTGTGGGACCCCCAACTAGATTTTTGCTCCATGCCTGCCTCTCTCAGCCTCTGACAGCGCACCCCTCTGCTGCGTTCTTTGTCTCTGTTTTGTTCGCGCCGAACTGGTTGTGTGAGTTTTTGGCGTTGACGCTGCTGTTTCAATCCATCTCATTTCATTCCATGCCATTCCATTCCGTGGCTTGTATCTTGTAAAATTCTTCTATGTTTACTCATTCTCATTCAGTTCTTTGCGCTCGCTGCATAAACAACGTGTACACGCTTCGTGCCGTCGTCCTCGTTGTGTTCGTTGCCGTCGCGTCCATCATCATCAACCGTCGCGACCAACGGTTGTTTTACATGTGTTTGTGAGTTTGCAACATAATAAGCAATATAAAATCAAGTATTAATATTAATTGTCATAAAATATAAGAGTGCATTGTTTGTATGTATAAAATACATACTAAACATATATTTACGTATAAAATACACTTTTTTCCTGTTTCCACTACAAACTAAAACTACAAACGACGCCAACACACAAGCAGCAACAGCAACAGAAACAACAACAACAACAGCAACGTCGGCGTCACAGAGTTCATCAACTTGTTTAGAATCGTCGCGCTGAGTACGTGGTACGTGAGTGCGTGGCTGTCTCGTTTGCTTGTGTGCATTTATATATACAATCGTATATATTAGTGTCTCTCCCTCTCTGTCTCTCTCTCTGTGTGTGTACTTGCATATGCCTGAGTGTGTGTGTGTGTGTTGCCTTTTTCCTTCTCGCCTTTTACGTTTAATTTGTCTACGAGTGCCGCTTCACTTGCTCTCGCTATGTTTATGCATGTATTTGTTTGTTGGGATATGGATATACGGCGCAATGCAGTCAACAACAGCAATAACAAGAACAGCAACAAGAACAAAAACAACAACAATAAAGACAACAAGAAACTACAACAATAATATTTAAACGTAATGCTTTTGGGTTTCGATTTGCTTTGCCTTTACTTAGTGTTTGTTCTTTTTCCGCGCATTTTGTGTTATTGTTTGTATTACATTTTTTGTTATTATCTAATTTCTTATTGTTGCCTCGCATGTATTTGTATTTACCGCTGTTTGGCGACTTGTCTACAGTCGCATCTGAAATGAAGGCGCAGTGTGAAAATAAAAAAAAACATATGACGAAAGGCTTTTGTGCAAATAATTTATAGCAGTGTTAAAAAGACAAAGACTATGAAATGTTTTATCTTAAAAATAAATATCAGTTAGAAATAAAATATCTTTTATATAGAGCAAATCATAAAAAAGCTCGTCGGTTTTTCTTGACGTTGATGGTGATGTTAAATAAAAACAAAAAAGATATTTTTTATTTTATCCTTCGATTATTAATATTGTACTCCATAATTATTGTGATCTTTTCAATTAAGACCACAAAAAAACATTTGGTTCTTTTTAAAAAAATATATATTTTGCACAAAAAGGAATTTATAATATTTAGCTTATTCTTTCTTCGATTTAAGTGTTAAGAATTAATTGTCTTAACACTATGATCCTTTAAATTCGTGAATTTTAGCCTTATTGATAAACAATTATTTTCTTAATTGAATTTAAGAATAACAATAAGGATAAGGAAATATAGTTTATCGTTTCTCCAATTTGTGTGCTGGGCTGTCAGTTAAGAATAACGTCGTATCTTATCATTATAATCTTTTAAATTAAGGCGATCAAAAAACAGTGTGGGTTTTACTTTATTAATAAATAAATATTTTATTAATTGAATTTGATAATGATGCTGAAGGCGTAAGGTGCGACAACCTTTCCGGGGGCGCGACCTTGTGCTCGACCTGTTTGTTTGACGGCAATTGTATAAACAATGATTAAGATTAAATGCTGTTGCTTGTGGTGCCATTGAGTATTGCCACCACTGTTTCTGCGTCGATGCGGAAGAGTAATAAGTGTTGTTTTCTTCTTCTTTATGTATGTATTTAAAATCGAGAAAAAAAAGAAGAGAAACAAATTATTACGGCAATGTTCTTTAATGTTACTCACACAACACGACGATCTGATTGACGCCGACTGAGCCACGCTGGTTTCCAAGTCATTAAAATACAACGGGCTTTCGGCTGTTGTTGCTGTTGTTGTTATGAACACATGTGTTTTTAATTTACGTTTAGCAAAAATCTAAAAACGTGTTTAAAATGTTTATACACTTCTGTACTGGAAGAGTATCGGATTTCATTTACGCTCGATATCACATTTTGTCTGATCGAAAAAGGTGTCGCCCTACGGCACTTAATCTTAAATTACTTGTTTATATTTCTATATATCTTTTAATTTTCATATAGAATTCTTTTTAGAGTTTCAATGTTCTTTTGTAATATATGTTAAAATTGTGGTTGCAACACTTCCCTTTGTTATTGCCAGTGTACCAATCTTTGTGTACCAGTTCTTCTTATGTATTTTTCATTATCTAAAAGCTTGGTTTTTCATTACTTTGACTGTATGGCTGGGGCTCTTGGGTCGAGCTATACACGTAATAGATAAAGTGCACATAGAGTATACATATGTATACTGATGAAGACTACACAAAAATTGATACAACTCTAATTGAAAATGTTTAAGAAGATTGTAAATATTTATCAAAAGAACTAAAAGACACGTACCATTTGATTAGATGGATTGACTGTAGCACCAAAAATACAGATACGAAACATAATTTTTTATAATTTGCATCGATTTGTGCACTTTAAAGCAGGTTTTAAATTTGCTTTCATGCAGCGACAATGTCGAAGGACGCCACTGTAAACGACAGGACAACAGTTGCATTGATTAGCTTAGGAGAAACAACAACAAGCAACTGTAAAATATAAAAATCGGCTCTAATATTTGTTTAAGTATTACACAATTCGACGATTGTCAAGTTTTCCTGCTGACAGAATTAACACAGGAAATTAAACAAGAATTGATAGTGACGAAAGTGTGTGCTCGACTTTGAGATATCCCTTATAATGATAAATATATTTCGATGGATATATAGACTAAGCAACTTGTATTGATGATGACAAAAATTAACAAGACATTTTAGAAGAGTTCTTGTCTCCAAGTTAGTGGATTGAAGCATAAAGGGAAACAGCAGTCGTTAAAATAAAATATTGACTCAAAGAATACGTTTTATCTTGTTCAGAAATGGTTCATTTATAATGGCAAACAACCTACCAAAAGTCCCTTTTTGGAAGCTTTACTTACAAAATACAACTTTTAATATTATATAAGAACTCGTTCATTTTTATTTGAATATCGTTTGAGTGAACCATGGTCGAAAAACATACTTTTTTAATCAAGTATATTAAGTGCTTCCTTATTAAAATGTCATCCTTACTATATCTTTTACTTAACTCCTTTTAAAGATATTAAAAATGAAGTCAAGTCTACCCTATCTGTTGACAATATTTGCACAATATTTTGCTGCTTCTCTTTTGAACCTTGAGGAATATTGGCATAAGAAATGCACTGATGGCGACGGCGTTGACCTGTCGCTCCAAAGAGAGGAAGGGAGCAGAGAGAGAGAGCGCGAGAGCGTGTGAGTTGCATCCAGAAGCAGCAATAAAGAAGAGACTAAGAGAATGTATATGTACTTGTAATGTGAACAAGCGGAGAAGTAGCAGAGGTGCATAAAGAAGAGTCTGGGACTGCGTTGTCTGCTAAATTGGATGCTGTTCTGTGTTGTTGTTTTTTGTTCTTGCTTTCTTGTTGTCTGCCATTCTTCTTCTTCGTTGTCATTTTATTTTGTCGCCATCGTCGTCTAATACAGCAATAAAAACAACTCTTGCGTGGGGGTCACTAGTCATTGTTCTTCTTGTTCAATAAAAGGCGCCGTTGTCCCAAGCGAATTTCATTCAACAGCATCTCTCAGTCACAACTCCCTCTCTTCCTACCTCTCTCTCTCTCTTTCATTCGCTGTCTCTCGACTGCTGACGCATTGCTATTGAGAGTATGGGAAGCAGTGGGAAGGGGAGTTTCAGACAATGTCTTTGAATTTCAGCAAATTGGTTTCGCAAATAAAAATTTGCATCGAACTTTGCATGGTTCTAGGAACGGTAAGAAGTTTTCATTGTATTGTAATCGTATGTATGTGTGTATAAAAAAAAACTCTTAACAAGGTAAAAAAAAGTCTAGTGCCGAAAGTAAATTCAAGCCACAAAGTTTGTGGCACCAAATTTTCCGACAAAGGGTTATTCAATTACTCAGATCAACTATTATGAAATTGAAATGTCTACAAAACTATTTAAGCTGTGCTGAATGCCAAATTGTTTTTATATACAGTGAAACCTCTCTTGGGCGGACACTCATGGTCGCGCAATTTGTGTCCGCTCAAGGGGAGTGTCCGCTTATGGGAATAATTCTATCTTGTTGGGTTTTACCCCATTTTTAATAGTTTCTTCATTACAGCGTTTATTGTAATAATAATGACTTTAAAAATAAGGAAAATTAACTTCAAATTAATTTACTAAGTAATTAATCATATAAATGTTATTAATAACAGCGATTCTATAATTTTAATTTATAAACCATTTTAGTTTGTCGCGTTTTTAAGTCTTTTTTCAATTTTGCGAGACTGCAAATGACTTTCCAAATAATTTAATATATTCCAACGCCTTGTTGTCATCTGTAAGGATTTTTCAATTTTTGAAATTTTGGTCATTCGTCATGTGTGTGTCCGCCCAAGAAAGGTTTTCGTTCGTTTTTGTCCTTTTTTTAGTGTCCGCGTCCGCTCAAGAGAGTGTCCGCTCAATAGAGGCAAAATTGGTCTGAAAACCCCACCAAAACCAACGTCCCCGAAAAAGTGTCCGCCCAAGGGGGGTGTCCGCCTATGAGAGGTGTCCGCTAAGGGAGTTTTCACTGTATAATAATTGTAACAAATCTTGCCAAAAGGCACTAACGTCCCCATTTCCCGTAGTCCTTTAAGTTTTGCCCTCTTAAGAACCGGGAGCCTTACCAAAAGTCAAAGAAATTTGTCCATTCTTCTCATACATACATATTGCTAAATGACTTCTGGACCCTTTGTGATGCTTCGTCACTAGTGTGGTCTCATGATGTGATGTTTGTATGTATTTGCAGCTGCAGTCCGTTTAGAAACGATGGCGCAGGTAAACGGTTTTGTTGTTGTTGTTGTTGTTGCAAATTTCGCATGCTTTATTCTTTTTTTTCTTTCTTCGAATTGCGCTTTGTGCTGGCCTTCTATATTTTGCGCGTCTGTGTCATGCTCTTTGGCTTTGTTGTGGTTGTTACCGCTTCTGGGTACCATTGAACTCTGCTGCTGCTGCAACCCTAAATGCCTAGGAGGGAACGTTGGGAATTGAAACACTGGGCATACACTGCAGTCATTTATTTCTATGGCCTGACAATGCGAAAACAGAAACGAAACAGGCAAAAACTCTAAAATGCATTTTCCTACTGTGCTCCAGGGCTCTGTTTTTTCAATTTCGTCTCCTTTCTCTTACGTTCTACTCTCGTTCACAGCTATCTATCTTTCCCTGTCTGTCTCTGGTGCATTTGTTGTTGCTCTGGCGCTGAACTTGATATTTTATTGTTGTTGTAGTTGCCTGCTGTTCTTTTTATACCCTTTTGAAAAGAGGGTATAATAAAATTGTGCAAATGTTTCAGACAGAAGGAGCCATATCCGAATCCTGAATGTACATTCTGTCTGGTCATAAAAGTTTTATTATTCCGAGCATTTGATAAATGTATTCTATGTAAAATTACAAGAATAAACATTCCTATCTACACTTGACTTTAGATGCTGTTCAATATATGGATGGAAGTACAAATTTATACATCCATACATATGTATGTACTTTATAAAGTGGTGCCATTTCAGCCTTTTTTTTGGATAGATCTCTTCAAAAAGTCAACACTTTTAATAAAGCCTTGTGTTTAATGTTCTGTCGTATTTTATAATTTTGTGTCCTTTGTCTCGCTTTTTCGGTCGGTTTGTGGAAAATAGTTGGCAACACTGACATGAGTTGTATAGATATGTATATATGTATATAATGTATGTACTTTATAGGGTCGGCTTCCCCTTTTCTATTTACGTCGTTCATATTAGCTGCAATTTGTTGCATATGTTATCTATTATTGTTACGACCCAAGGCAAGAGAGGAACATATGGTAGAGATATTAAAAACAACATTACACGTACGAAAGAAGAAGACAATGTGATATTTATCTTGTCACGATAGATTGTAATATACAATGCGAGTATACGGCCCATATTTACTGTACGAAAACACCTACAGACCCAAATTTGTTAATCTAATCACAAGTAGTGATGACTTGGCCTGGCCGGTGCTCTATTATATCAATTAGTAATTTAGTATATGCGTTTAATATAGATATGTTGCTGTCATCGGCGTTTAAATAGCAACTGTCATTGTTGTGTTGTTTTTTTGTTATTTACTCACCAAACCTGTTGAAAATATAAACAATATAATGATAAAAGGTATATATTTAAGTAACATTGATCTATGTTTACACTAGAGTTGTATTTTATTGTTGAATAGAGAAAACGTATAATGAAAAATATATTTCCTTTAAAATGATATAGTTTTGTTAAATTTTTGGACTCGATGTCTATTTATATTGTTGATATGACAAAATTGGGTTAAGTAGTTCTTTTGGTGAACTTGTGGAATGATCTTCAATAAGCTAGATGAACGATGTATTTCGATTGTAATCAAGAGCTTAATTTATTCGATCACTTTAATAAATTGTGTGTTCTCAGTTCTATATGTGGAACGCATTTCTCATTTAAAGCTCGTCTATTTTGCAACAGTTGGCAACGCCATTAAACAGCTACTGTGCATTAGATTATAAACACATGCACAGATAGGTATGTACATACATATGTGTGTCGCTGCATATTGATACTACATGTTAATGTATTTACATGATGATATGTTGCATTGTCATTACTATTAACAATAGTCATATACACATGTAAATTAAACAAATGAATACATATCTTTACTGATGTTTGTAAGTAAGACCTTTCTTTAACTATCTTCATGTCATGGCTAGCACTTTCCATGCAGTAACCACAAGAACATTAAACAGGAAAGAACTTTTCTCACTCTCTCTGTCTCTTTCTCTCTCCCACTCTTTGGTGTTGGAGTGCAAGCAGCATGCTGCTCGAAAGTTCTGGCCGGTGTCGGTGACAGAGCGACGTCATCATAGGCAAAAATATGCTGCCTACTCAGCATTAGCAGCAGAAGCAACAACTTTGAAAGAAATGTTGTTGTTTTTATTGCTGTTGAATTAACCAAAGTGCGGTCGTTGCCCAAAATTGGCAAACATGCGCAATGCCTATGAGAGCGCCCCAGAGAGAGAGACAGAGAGAGTGGGAAGTGTGGGAGAGAGTAGACGTGTTATCGGTTTATCGTTTGACATTGCTTCCTTGTTACTTTGGCAATAACAGCAAGAACTTCAGTTTGTTGCTCTCTGAGCGCGCAACCTGTAGCGCTCGCGCCTCTCTTTCTCTCTTGCAAAAATGGTGGAATTGTTGGGTGACTGGCCGACGCCATATTGTTTTTAGGGCTGCGCTCTATGACTATGTGCGGGGGCTGCAAAATATATGCCTTGGGGTGATTGAGCCGGCATTCAACAGTTCGGCATTTATGCTCTATCTCATTCTCTGCACTCCCGCTTCCTTGCAGTTTGCTCTCTTTTTGGTTGTATGTGTGTGATCGCTTTTACTGTAAATATGATTATCGATTTTTCCCAACTTTGTGCTGTCAATGTTCGTGTAAATTTAATAATAGTGCTTTGCATTAACAACTAACTCCTGCATCGTTGCCTTCCTGTCGCTTCCTACTGCACCTGCCTAGACAAACTTGGGGATGGGGTAACGAAATGGAGATAACGATATTATATCGATACAGAAAAAGGATATTTAACTCGATTTAAATTTGAATATCTTATTTATTTAACTCATAGTCAAACTGCATAAATGGATATGTCCGATATTTAGTTGAATTTTAATTGAATTTCTTATATTTTGCATCTGTATTTAAATGTTTAAGAACATGAATAGAAATATGTAAAAAATTTCATTCAGAAATATTTATTTTACTCTGTCAATGATCTGTTTACGAGTAATTAAACTGATATAATTGTTATTTAATTCGATATTTATAATTTGTCGATATTTATATCGACACTTTCTTGCCGATACCCATCCCTAGTTATTGGTAAGGACATTACGCACTCTCCTGTTTTGTTTTCGCGCTCGCTCTTCTGCAGCGCTGTCGCTGTCCCTGCTCGCAGCTTTACCCGGGTCGCTGAAAATGCGCAAAGTTTAGTTTGCAGGGAGCTGCGTTGCAAACGCGTCGACGCTTTGTTATTGTCTCGTCTAACGAAAATTTTCATTGAAAATTCCAGAGTGAAAAGTGCATAGTAGCGCTCTGCAATTATAGTAAAAACCAAATTTTATAATGAAAAATTTCTACAATTTTCGAAAAACTAACGTTAATTTTGTGGTGTTTCTTTAATTGCAGCATTTTGTGCGCGCGACAAATATTGACAGCAGCTTAAAAGTATGCTCCAAAAATATTCAACTTGTTACCGCTACACAGACGACAGCAACAATATAAGCAGCAGCAGCAACAACAACAGCGAGAGCAAGCTAAAAGTACCATAAGAGAAAAAAAAAAACGCCAAATTGGCAGCATTTTTTGACAGCATTACAAAGTGAATGCAACAAAAACAAGAAGTAGAAGTAAAATAAAAAGTAGACGAAAAATTAATACAACAACAAAAACAACAATAAAAGGTAAGTCAATGCCTTTTGCAAGCAGTGTGTAAATGTGTGTGTGTGTTTGTGTGTGAGGGTGAGTGTTATATATGTATATGTAGACAGTCTAGACAGTTGCACCACCACCACCACAAGCCTCCCTCTTTCTCTTCCTCCTTCACCATGCTCCATTCTACTCCCCCTCAGCAATCCATTCCTAGCGCGCTTTTTTCGAGGGTTGATTTCAGTGCTGCCAACTCTTCAGGGCCTTAAACAAATAGAAAAAGCTAGACAATTTTCAAATCTGTTAGTTGTGTTGCACACATTAAAACTGGGCAAAATTTGAATTGGGGAGTTGTTCTAGTGAAATTGAAAATGGAAAATTCGCTGCGTTTGGATATTTGAAAATGTTTTCCAGTAGTTTTGTCAATGCTAAAATTAATCATTTGAAGTTTTAATAAAGCATCTCCCAACAAACCAGAGCGAATAAATCGCAGCGGCAGCGGCGCGAATAAACCGCGTGATGTTTTCCGCTCCAAAATCGCAAGTGTGTTCACACCGCGGCGAATTTATTCGCGGTTTCTTTATTCGAAAAAATGTCTTCGTCCAAATAACAACAAATGACAGCCATGAAAAAAGACATTGCGCATAAACAGCTAAACGCATAAACGTCACATGTGATGATTTTTAATAAATATTTTTCAATAAAAGTGAATGATTACAAGTTAAAAACTGCTTCTCGTATTGTATTATTATAATTATATTGTATTAAAAGCCAAAATATAGTAATTTACATGTAAACAAGGCAACAGTTCAACACATGCATCACATGTGACGTCATCAGCGCAGAACATGAGCAAATTTCTGCGTAATCTAATTTTATTGTTCTTGGCGGCAAGCGGAAAAAACGCTGCATGCGCGGTTCTGAAAAAAAACGCTGCAAATTCGCCGTCGAAACGAATTCGCTCCGCTTTGGTGTGCATACGTTCATAAGACGCAATGTAATTATATATTCGCGCCGCTGCCGCTGCGATTTATTCGCTCTGGTTTGGGAGATGCTTAAAGCTTAAATCCCCACCCCAATTTGGAACATTTTTATCACTTTTGGAATTCGTAAAACTCCAGAACTGTCGAGAAGAAAGCTAAGTTGACAACACTGTCTGATTTCATTTCGTTTTTCGGTCTTCAAGAAACGCATTTGTTGACGGATGTTGGATGTCGACGAGGGAAAGGGAAAGGAAAACGAGAAGGGGAGCAGGCAGTTGTAATTCGAGGGGAGAAAATGGAAATCTAGAAAAGTTTCTTGTCTGTTCGCTTCGCTTGTTTACTTTTCTCTGAGGGTCGTTTTTGCACCCGTCTTTCTCTCTTTTGGTTTTTCTCTCTAAGTCTCTGCCGGCGGCAAGTAGTTCAATAAACCTAGCAGCAAGGGAAAGGTAGGGGTTAGACCAGGAGGTGGTGTCGTTGTGCGTGCGATTATTGCATTTCCTGTTGATGGTTAAAGTTGAAAGTTGAAGGTAACTTGAGTTTTTCGGGGGTTGTTAAACCGGCCACAAAGAAAACCAAAAGAGGGGAGACTTCTTCCTCTTCAGCCCTCATACACAACACAACGCACTTTGTTTCCATTTGCAGAAAGGCAAAAAGGAAGGGAAACGTAGTTTAATAAAAGCAACAACTTGTGGGCGAGGGAGGGTTAAGATTAGAGCGTTACAATTAGATATAAATTATGTTATGTTACGAAAAGAAAAGGTGAATCACAATTCTGACAAAGGGGAACAAAGAAAAGCATGCAAAACATTTGCTGAGTCACTGGGAAAATATGGTAGCTCCCATTTGGGAAATTACGTTGATGGGGAGGGGGTGTAGGGTGTTTTCCCATAACAAAGTGGTCTAGAATTTATGAAATTGTTAACATTCTATGTCGAGGCTAATGAATCGTCAAACAAATAGGGATTTAAATCTGTTTTGTTTCGTTCTGCTTGAATAGGTGTGGTGAGCATTGAAGCGTGTCTTTATGTCAAATGTTTACCTTGTCTGGAAAGTTCTATTTAGGCTAAGGAGTATGCAATAACAGTAAAGTTGAAATGAAAAGTCTGAATATATGCAAATACAATTAGAATAATGTTGCTAAGCATTGTTAAGTAGTTCGATTCCAATGAAAATGAGCTGGGACAAAGCATAAGCTGTCATCAATAGAGAATCTGATAATTTCTAGAATGTCGTATAGTCCCTAGAGACGCAACTCAAGTTGAAGTTGTGAAAATGTCATAAATAAACCGAAGAGAAACTTTTTAACAAAAATTGCCTATAAAATGTTCCTTAATTAGGAAAATAATTAATTAATAATTTAATGACAAAAAGCCTTGAAGTTGAAGTCCGAAATATTCTTAAATAAACAGAGAAGCTAGTGCATATACTGCTTTATTTTAATATGTATAAAGTTAATTTAAAAGAATGAAGATGAATTTATAAAGTTTCATTTTTAACAGAGGATTTAACACGAAAGTGATCTTTAATATTACTTTCATTTGCATTTCTCTTTTCTTACAAATAAAGGAGTATATAAAAAAGATATTAGAGATACACCCTTAAGGGAAAATGGGTGTGTGAATGTTTAATAAATGTTGTGTGCATAACCATTTAATAATAATGCTACTAATTAAAAGAGTTTGTAGTAATTAAAAATTATTAACCTTTTTTTATTTTTCTTTCTCTTTCACAGTCAGAGACAGAGACTTGAGAGAATTTAACGGGAGACAACGTATAGAGAGAGACTGAAAAAAAGAGAGACGATCACAGAGAAATATATATACAAACACAAAACTTAAGATGGCGTCTTCGCCGACTCCATCCCTGGACTCCATGATAGAATCCTATGAGCATGCCGGCTATCTTTCGGATTCTCCATTAACATTGAGCGGTTCATCGCCGCCAGCAAGTGATTCAGCGATTTGTAGTGATGAATACATAGCCGGGGGAAAAGTGAGCGTGGTGAAAGTGCGACAGGATGTGAGTGTAATCAATGGACATCACCCGATATCGACATCGGTGTCATCCAGTTCATCGGCCAGTTCATCTTCCTGCTCCTCGTCATCATCATCATCATCATCGTCGTCGTCCTCATCATCATCGTCAAGCTCATCAACCAGTGGTTTAAGCGGTTGTGGCAGCACCAGCAGCAGTGTCATCAGCAACTCCAATGGTATTGGTGTTGGTGTTGTGGCAACAGGAACAACAGTGAGCAACAATGGACCAGGTGTTATTGGCAGCAATCTCAACAGTAACAACAACAGCAGCAGCAACAATGGCAGCAACAGCATCAGCAGTTTGGTTGTTGGCGCTGGTAAAGGCAGCAGCAACAACAGCGGCAGCATCAACAACAGCAGCGGTAGCATTAACAACAGCAGCAGCAACAGCAGCGTCAACAACAGCAACAACAGTCTTGCCCCCGCACGTTGCACGGCCTGTAAAAGCAAATGCAGTGATGCAGTTGCCAAGTGCTTCGATTGCCAGAGTTATCTGTGTGCCAATTGTGTGACTGCACATGAATTTATGCATTGCTTCAACGGACACAACGTGTGTCTTATCAAAGGCTTTGAGGCAACAACGACGACGAGCAACATAATAAGTAACAACTCCAACAGCAGCAACAATCCGGCCTCAAGTGATTTCAAATACGCCAGTTCATTGACCATGATGTTGCAACAGCAACAACAGCAACAACAGGCAGATACACAACAGCAACAACAACAGCAGCAGCACCAACAACAGCAACAGCCCATGTCACAGTTGTCAAAGATTGTACTGGCCGCAGCAGCAGCAGCAGCCAACAACAGCAACACACAGGAACAACATCATGATTCCCTTTATGCAACACACTTGCAACAACAACAACAGCAGCAACAACAACAGCAGCAGCAGCAGCAGCAGCAACAACAACGTCAACTCTTTTGTGCACGCCACAAGCATGAGTTGTTAAAGTTTAGTTGCCGCACTTGTTGCACACTCGTTTGCAAGGAATGTATTGTCCTGGAGCATTCGACGGGTCTGCATGAATTGGAAAATGTGCAATCTCCCAGCGTGGCATCAACAACAGTTGCCACAAACGGCGGCAGCAACAACAGCCACAATGAGGCAGCGTTGCAAACATTGCTCGCCGATATGCGTGGCAAGATTGGTGAAATTGTGGCAATTGCCAATGGTGCTGAACAGAGTGTGACCAAGGTGAAGTTGCAATACCAAAAGGCACACAATGAATTAAATGAGACACATCAGTTCTTTGCCTCCATGTTGGATGAGAGACGCAGCGAATTGTTGAAAGAACTCGAGACACTCTACACGGCCAAGGTGAACAACAATGCCGTGTGGATGCAACGTGCCAAGGAGTTGATTGACAAAGGACTTGCCGCCTGTGAGGCTGTCGATCGTTCACCTGCCACAGCTCAGTCGCCATTGCTGGCGGAGGCATTGCTGTTGCGCAAAACACTGGAGCAACAGTTGCAGACGGGTGTGCAGGATATGCAATTGCCCTTTGAACTTGAATTCATGTCGAATTATCAATCAATACAGGCGGGTGTAAGGAATACATTTGGTTACATTCGTGCCACAAATGGCAGTGGCAGTGCAAATGGCAGCGGCAACAGCGCCAATTGCTCTGAATCGAGTCTCAGTCTCAGTCACAATCATCTCGGACACGTTCACGGACTCGGTCACGGTCTCAGTCATGGTCACAACGGTCACGGCAAACAGCCGCCAATTGCGAGGCCAACACAAAGTGCGAGCAACAGCAGCGCAAGCAGTGCTGGCAGTCACCATCAGCATCAGCAACACTTGCAGTTGCATCAACAACAGCAGCAGCAGCAACAGTTGCTGCCAGGTCTTGGCCTAGGCAGTCTACTTGACAACAGCAGCAGCAATAACAGCAGCAACAACTATACAAATGCTGGTGGTTGCCTTTTGCTTGGCGGACGCGAACGTAGTAGCATCAATGATTTGCAACATTTTGGTGAATTATTGCCTGTGAAACGTGCCACAAGCTCACACTACAATCCCTATGAAAAGTGGAGCAATGGTGGCAGCGATAATCTCTTCAATACAACAGCAACATCAATTGGTGGCGGCAATTCGGGCAGCAATTCAGCTGTTGTTGATGCCTTTGCGTCACTCTCATCGGTTGCATTGAATGGCAACAGCAGCAACAGCACCGTGAGCAGTGAATCCTTGTTGGATTTAACCAATAAATTGCTCTCGGCATCGATTTACCCACCAAAATCGCAGATCAAGCGACAAAAAATGATTTATCATTGCAAATTTGGTGAATTTGGTGTTATGGAGGGACAATTCACAGAGCCAAGTGGTGTGGCAGTTAATGCACAGAATGATATCATCGTGGCCGATACGAACAATCATCGCATTCAGATCTTTGACAAGGAAGGACGCTTCAAGTTCCAGTTTGGAGAATGTGGCAAGCGTGACTCGCAACTATTGTATCCCAATCGTGTTGCTGTTGTGCGTAATTCCGGCGATATTATTGTGACGGAACGTTCACCAACACACCAAATACAGATCTATAATCAATATGGACAATTTGTCCGTAAATTTGGTGCAACAATTTTGCAACATCCTCGTGGCGTGACTGTCGATAACAAGGGACGTATCATTGTCGTCGAATGTAAGGTGATGCGTGTCATTATCTTTGATCAAAATGGCAATGTATTGCATAAATTTGGTTGCTCCAAGCATCTGGAATTCCCCAATGGCGTTGTGGTCAACGATAAACAGGAGATATTCATCAGTGACAATCGGGCGCATTGTGTCAAGGTCTTCAACTATGAAGGACAATATCTTCGTCAAATTGGCGGCGAGGGAATTACCAATTATCCCATTGGTGTTGGCATCAATTCAAATGGAGAGATTCTCATTGCCGACAATCACAACAATTTCAATTTGACCATCTTCACACAGGATGGTCAATTGATTTCGGCGTTGGAGTCAAAGGTTAAGCATGCTCAATGCTTTGATGTTGCACTTATGGATGATGGGAGTGTTGTACTCGCCAGCAAGGATTATCGTCTCTATATCTATCGTTATGTCCAGCTTGCTCCTGTCGGTATGTAAGAGCTGACTGCCACAAAACTCACACACACCAACACAAACACATAAAGCGACACAGTTCTATTAACTTGCGCGCGCTCTCTCTCTCTCAAATACTATTAGCTATTGCTCGCTAACTGTCTGTCGCTCTCTCTCTCTCACTTACTCTTATTTCCTAGCATAGCAAGAGCAGGGCTTGGTTCGTAATCCACACTCCACAGAAGCTGATTGGTATGAAACAGTTGCTTGCAGCAGATCGCTATGATACTGTTTGCCCTTTTCTAGTTTCGCACTTGAGACTTGTGGAATGTGGAATGTATCAATCTGTGGTCTCGCTGTGGATTGTGGCATGCGAATCCGGTCTTAATACTATATATTTTTGATTATTATCTATTTAAAATATTGTTGAATTTTGTTTTTTTTTTTACACTGTGTTAAGATTCTGAAGTTTATTTTTATTTGATTTTATTATTTTTACTTTATATTTTTATTTTGATTAATTCTTTTTTGTGTATTATTTGTACTATTTTTGTATTCTTGTCTCGAATGGAGCTCCAGACTGCCACTCAGCCAGTTGCACGTCTCGTCGTTTAGTAACTTAATAATAATAATAAAAATAATACACAAAAAAGAACAACAACAACCAGCAAAAGATCCCTCCACTTTTTTATGTTCGCTTGTCTCTCGTTGCAAAAGCAAACAAAAAACAAAAACAACACAAAAATGAAAAAAACAAAAAAAATGAATAGAATATGTAATAACTATTTAAACAATTTGACTTTACACACACACACAAGTATATATCAATTATTGGGCAGAAACTATTTTATTGACTGTAATTAAATTAAGTAATTAATGCGCATTGTTTGTTATTATTTTTGATTGCATAAACAACAAAAAGTAAAAAAAAAATGAAATGAAATTAAAAGAAGAAAAGAAAAATATATTTAACTGTTTTTTATGTTTATATATATATTATTTTTGTATTGATTGTAAAACTTATTGATTACTGATTATTTATATGCGTATATATGTATTTGTAATATTATTAAATTTTTGCTACCTTTTTTTTATTATTATTGTCAACAACAACAACAAAACAAAAGATAAACAACAACAAAAACCAAGAGCACACTAATTTCTTATACTCGCTTAGTTTTTATGTTTTTATTGTTTTATTATGATTATTATTATTACTATTGTAACTATTACTATTATCATTATTATTATTATTATTATTAAACATGCAACATATTATTAAAAAATTTAATTATTAAACAAAGAGACAATTGCAGATTCTTAATTTGTAAACAGACCTAAAAACAAAACGCACTGAAAATAGTTGAAATTGTTGTTCTTAATAATTGTTGATCTACTTATATATGTATATGTATGTGTATGTGTATATGCATACGTATGTGTATGTGTATTTATTTATAATTTCTTTGTTTGTTTAAGTTTTGAACTATTAAGACTTGACGCTCAAGAGAATAATATCGAAGGGAATTGTTGTTAAAAATTTGAAAATTGCAAATTGAAAATTGAATTTATTAAAAACAAAAAGCATTTACACATATTTTGTTCGTAAATTATTAATTTAATTTATTACACATGCGAAAAAATAAAAGAGGGGAAAGCAGAAAATGAAAAGAAAACAAAATAAAATTTGAAATCAAAAACAAAAAAATTTATAAAAATGGTTGGCAATCAGCGCAGAAGACTTAAACAATTTAATTATTATTAATAATGATGACCACTTAAATATATGTATGTATATATATATATATCTATACATATATATATTTATATATGTATGTTTATCAATTATAAACATAGGATAAAAAAAGGGAAAACTTAACTTAGGGCAAATTAAAATCTCAATCATTAACTCGAAAGAATTGAAAGATACAACTTTGAGAATATTATTATTATTGCTATTCTAATTATTGCCGTCGTTTGAGTTGGTTTTTAGTTTTGCATATAATTTTAAGTATTTTTCCATGTGTTCCAATCGCTTTTTTCCCCTACGTTAATTATGCAAAATCTATGCCAACTCATGCGAAAGTTGTTTTGACTGCGTATAAAAAGATAATAACAAATTTGATTAATTATAATATTGACAAAAGAAAATGAAAAAAATGAAAAAAAAACAAAACAAAACGCAAGCAACTGTATGAACTTTTGAGACTACAAACGCAACAGTAACAGGAACAGCATTTACAAAATGTTTATTTTATTAAAAACTTAATAATATAATTAAATATAGGTATATATATATAATATTATATATATACATTGAATATTTGTTTGTTTGTTTGTTTTTTGCTTGGGCCCAACAAATTGTATTTAAAATATTATTTTTTGCTTTTGTTTAAACATTTGTTCAATCGTTTTATTCTTCACTTAAGTGAGAGATTATTAAACTGTAGCTTTTTACATATGAAATGTATCTTGTATCTTGTATCTTATATCTTGTATCTATTATGTATGAATATATAGATATATATATTTGTATAATTGCAGACGATTTTTTAATTTTAAATGCTTGTTGTAAACTATATATGGAAAACCTATATTTAATTAATGTACTATAATGTAACTTTAACTGTAATTGTAATTGTAATTGTAATTATAATTGTGCGTAGCCTGTAATGGAACGGTAAAACAAAGTATTGTATATTTCTTGTGAGAAACTTTTTACTTGACACCAAAACTGAAACTGTTGAAAATTTTTTATATACATAAAATTGTTAATCAAACACAAAAAAGTGAAAACTGCTAATTGATGGTATTTATTATGGCTTAAAAAACATATATAATAATACTATTTAATTAAATATATATTTATTATTATTATTCAATAGCATTAGCATATAATCTTTGGCACAACAACAACAACAACAACAGAAACAAAAACCACAACAAAACAAAACAAACAACAAAAAGCAGCTGACTATTTGACTTGTGCTTTATTTGTTTTGTTTTTTTTTTTATATCTTTTTAAACAAAATGTTACAAAATGGGACACAAATAACATTAATTAATTATTAACAAATACATCAAAAGCAAGCAAGACAACATTTGATTTTTAAATGCATTCAAATGCAAATTGTTGTACAATTAATTAATCACTAATATTACAACCACTCACACTCACACACACCGCCACAACACGAAAATAATAGTAACTAAAAGTACATAATTAAATAACTTTTTATATATTCCGACAAAAAGAAAAAAAGAAAAGAAAAAAAAACGTAGCTTTGTGTTTTCATTTAACGTTTAGTTTGAACTTGATTTGAATTTTGAATTGTTTAACCAATTTATGCTATGACCGAACGACACAGTGAGTGCATTTTGTCCTTTGCCCTTTGCCCTTTGCCCTTTGGCTTTGCCAGGCAGGCGCCTTCCCCCCTCGTCTCCCTCTCTCGCCCAAAATTCACAATTGCATAAAATAAATATACATAGTTCATATATATGTATATGGGAAAAGTATGAAATTTAATTATATCATATATGTTGATAACAATTTTGATTGAATTGAGAATCTAATAGACTGTACAAAATAAATATGCAACAGTTTTTTAAATATATATAGGTATTTATGCGTATATATATTTGAAGTAACATATTTATGTAAACCGATAACACATTATGCTATCTATAACTCTATATACATATACACACATACATATATATATATACATACATTGACATTTTTAAAAGTAAATATATACATATATAGATATACTATATATGAATTTTTTCATTGCAAAGAAAAATCAACTAAATAATGTAACCTTTTTATACCGCCAACTAACTGTGCTCTCTAATTATACTCTACAAATATATATAGAAAAGCAGGAATAGCTAAGTTCGGCAAGCCGACGTCTAAATACCCTTGCAGAGAGTTTGCTGAAAGTGGTATATGTTGAAAACAAAAGGATTCCTTTATGTTATAGTGATCCGATTTGAATGAAAAGATATGACACATTTCATTGGTATATATCTTTTTCATTGCATAACTAATTTAGCAAGCAATTGTAAAAGTAAATAATACTATAAAATTATAATACTCTCTCTGCAAGGGTATACAAGTGAAAGTAAAGCCAGAGCTTCATGATGCTCAGGCTAGGACTGCGATTCTTTGGATTTTAAGACACATACATATATGGTACCCTAACTATTAAATGATGTATGGTATATGTATCTGATGTATATGTGAATGTATGTGTATATTTAAATAATTTACTATGTGTAGTTGGTATTGCATGTGCCGCCATTTGTGATTAGTTTTGGGGCCGCCTCTTTCAAAAGAAAATTACAATTAAAATTAATCGTTTTCACCACAAACTCAAATGAAAAGATATGAAATTGAACTAAAGCATATTTATTAATAATAATAATAATATTAATAATAAATATTTAATGCGCTGATGTAGCAACACTTTTTCATTGTTAGGCATATATATATATATATAATGATGAAGCCAAAAACTAACTTAACTTTAGAAGTCCAAGTCTGGTTACATATAAAAATAGGGCAAGGGTTTGGTTTGACGTTGATGTTGGCATTGGGATTGGAGTTCAGATAAGGTTGAAGGTTGAGAAGATGTAAAACAAAATACTTAGATCAAAATTAGGCCCGGCAGACATCAATTTTAATGTAGTTTATATTTTTGATAAATGTTATTGAATAATATAAAAAAAAACGTATCCAAAATCAAAGAGAATTGATAAGCAAACGCCGAAGCATACTCAAAACAAAAATTAAAATAATTAACAAATAACCGTTGTTGACCATTTGTACGGAATTTAGATTTATCGATATCGCTATCGGTATCGAAATTGGAAAGCAGCAGCAGCGAATAATATAAAATAATAATAAACAAATTCAAACTGGCTTCGTAGAAGTGTTTTTAAGTATTATTAGACTATATACAAAAAAAAAAAAACAAAAATCTAATTGCTTCTTTTTATTTATATCATTATTATTTATTTGTAGAAATCAGAAATAAAGAAAATTAATCACGATACGACAATGTTAAATTAAATGTTAGAGAACCCAACATATACTACAACTAAGCATATGTATGTATATTTTTTTAAATTAACTTGCTACATACACACGTATATTAATAACAAATGCTTGCTTGCGTAGTGTCTATCCAAAAATGCAAACAAACATCTCTCATTTTTGTCGGCAATAATTTTCTTAATCTAAGATTAAGACATATTTAGATTGTAATTACAACACAAGTTCAATTTAAGCAACATTAACAATATATTCGTATATGAACCGATTAATTCATACCCTTTAAAAATGCGTTTGGACACAAACCACAACAACAACAACATTTCTTAACTTACATGTACACATATACATACATAAGTACATATATATACATATATATGATAAAGCAAAATGAAATATGCATGTGTGTGGTGTGCATATACAAGATGGCGATCATGTTCAAGCTCAAATCGAAATCATTGCGTGCTTTTGAGCGTAATTTAGTTGGGAGCGTAATTCTAAGTATATTCGCTCTCTTTTACGCACTGATTTGTTTCTTAAGCTTAAGCGTGATCTTGATCTTAAGCCGCAGTAGTTAAAGAGAGCTCTTTGAACAGCATGACGCACTTTGGCACTAGCTCATATGGGAGCGAAACTTACAAGATGGCGTATTCACACACATGCATACATAATTGATAAACAATTAACTATGACTGATTTTTACACAGGAACATTTACACATAAATATATACATATATGTATATACATGCATATACTGCTATACAGATATATACATACATATACTACTATATACACACATATATATATATATATTTAAAGATGTTGCTAATATACGAATATATAAACACACCCATGCATACTACTAAGTATGTGTGACTTGACTTAATATGCGTGTGTTTGTTTCTCTTTTAAGAAATAAGTAGAAGAGAACTTAATATTAAACACACACACACTTTCTATGATACTCAATTAGGAACAAGAACAAGAACAACAAAATCTTAGACTGCTTCGAAAACGTAAACGTGAAACAAGGACAAAAAAAAAATAAGAAAAATTAAAAAAAATGGAATGCGACGCGTTTAGGGAATTTTATATGTTCTTTAGTAGTTGATATTTGATTTCAGCTTTTTGTTTCAACTTTCCGCTATCACTTGCATCTGTATCTGTTTGTATGTCTTTCTCTTTCTATACTTTTACTTAGCGCGCAAGACAAATGATTGATAAGAAATTTTAAATGTATTTGAGCAAAATTGAAGATGAAATCTAAAATGAAAAATAAGAAATAAATATTTATACACACATAATGTAATAATAATAATTATTAATAATAGAGTGCGTATACATATAACTGTTTGTTGTTAGCTGCTTATACTTCCTATTGAAGACTACCAACACATTCATATCCAAGCATTTGTAGTCTGTATTTGTATTTTAAAGTATTTAGTATGTAGTATAATCATCTTCAAGCATTTAATAGTAAGAACTACACACATAAAATATGCTCTCATATTTAGTCCATATGATCATTGTATGTATCTACATATAGTATATCTCTCAAGTCAAATGAAAAAAATACAGTATGAGGAATCAAAAGCATTATACGATAATTATGTATAATACTACTTATATAATATTGTTAACGTATTTTGCAATTGCATTTATACTTTTACTTTTTATGTACTAACATTCGTTTTCAAATTTAATAAAAAAAAAAAACAAATTGTTGTTTATTATAATTTTTTATTTATTTCATTCAATTGCCTTTTTTTTATTTGCAGCATCGCGTAAAATGGATAACAACTTGACCGATAAAATTCAGTCAGAATACAAAAATTGTTTGAATTTACAAATGTTGGAGGATATCAATTATTAAGTTTACTTTTTTCAAACACATTCTATATTCCAAACTCTATACATACATATATGTTCAAGTTGTTTTGTTCACTTTTGTTTTAAATCAATTTTGGGACTTGAAGAAGTCTATACGGTCGAACCGCACACAAAAACACACACTTGAAAAAAAAACAAAAAAAAAGAAAAAAATATTATTAAAAATTTTGCTTAGAATTCCAATTGACATATTCATAATTGTTAGCTTATACATCATTATTATACATCATATTCATGCATTGACATCTAATACATAAGCATATGCACATACCAACATCTAGTTATAGCGCATCATGAAATCATCATCTAGTCATTTTAAATATTAAACAAACAAAAAAACTAAAAACAAAAAATATATATGCATATACATACAAATATGTATTTTTTATAACAAACGAAAAAAACAAAAGAATTATTAATATGAAACACCAATTAAATGTTAAATGTCGTTACAATTAAGTTGATATGTTTTAACGCAAACTACAATTAAAAAAAGAAAGAAATCTATTGAAGGATTTTCTGGTAAATGAAGAATGAAGAAAGCAAGTTGAATTTTAGATAAACATAGTATACAGGGTGTTGCTAAATGGCTTTATATACTTACTTACACATGCTAAACACACACACACATACTTATTCATATTTATATTTATATTTATCTTACTTATTAAATACATACATGTTTTTCTATATGGTTATATTTATTCAAAAAACCCCCCAATTGTTTAACCCTAAACTCTTAGTTAAAAAAAGCAAATATTTTCGCTCAAATTTAGTTGATTCATATGAGAATGAAAGTTTGTTAAAGAAAAAAGATAATGAAAAGCAAAAAAAAAAAAAAAAGAGACAAAAATATAACAATTAACAAATGGATTAAGGACTGAAAGGTAAATGATATATCAATGGGTTAAGGTTAACAATGCAGGTTAGCACACTCTTGGCTGTTTTTTGGGAGAAAGAAAAGAAATTGTTAAATTTATGTTAATGAAATATGATACAAATATGATGAAGAGATAAATGAATGAAAAAAATGAAAACCAAAAACAAAACACAAACACACAAGGCCCACCAATGCATACTATATGCGCACTGTTTCTTATATAATGCATATAGTCAGAGTACTACGAACATCCATCAGATTCACAGTTACACAGATCACAGATACACAGATCACAGATACACAGATCACAGATACACAGATACAATTCACAGATACATTTGATTCAGTATTACATATTATTTAACTGACTAACTAACTTAACTGCCAACTCTTCTCTCTATACGCAACTACCAACGATTTGATTTGGTAGACATAGTAGACACCCTGCATATGTACTTAAAGTCCCTCCCCTCTATAAGAACAACAAGAAGAAGAAGAAGAAGAAAAAGAAGAAGAAGAAATCTAAGTTAAACAAGAAGAAGCACACAGCTAGATGGCAATTCTCAAGAACTAAACGCATATAAAACGCATTTACTTAATATACATGCATATATAACTTATATATATATTTTTATGTATTAATATTTTTATTAAACAACAACAACAAGAACAACAACAATGGGAATAACAAATTAATAATTACAATACAATACTTAAATATATATATAATACATATATATATATATATATATAAAACGTAATCTTAATGTAAAATACCGTATGTATTTAATGTGAATGTTATTAACTAATTAAACTATTATTATTACGATTCTGATTGTATGGGCTTTTCACCCATTAATAACTACAAGAAAATAAACCAAATAACAAAAGTTTAACGACACTCATTATTCTAATGTTTAAGTGCGAAAAAAAAACATTAACAAAAAAAACTCGCTAAAATCGTAAAATATCTGCAAATATTTTTATACACCGATAAAAATTAAAAAAAGCAAATGAGAATAAACATTGATAACTTTGGGCGTGAATGGCAAAAGGAAATGGAAATGTTTAAAACTGATACTGAAACTGATTTGTGTGAATTTGATTAAAAATATTAACAAAAAAAATACTATTTAAAAAAGAAAAACAAAACATAAACAACCAAAGAGAACTTGAAGCAAAAGTAAGTCTTTTTAATGCTTAGGGGCCACAATTTTCGAAGTACATAATTAAAAGGAAAGTAAAAAATTATTATTATTATTATATATGTATTAACATTAAAAATGTTGTGTAACAGTAATAATAAAAGACGAAACAACAACAATTTTATTGTAAGAATTACTATTTCCATCACAAGAAAAAAGCAACAAAAAAAATAAAAAATATTTTGTTTTTAATAAATGAAAACCTTGTTTTTACTTAAAAATATTAAAGAGGTAAAGTATGGATAAAATTACTTCCGGGATTAAGTAAAAAGATTGATTTCAAAAATAAAAGATAATTATATTTTTGAACCTCTGTATAAAATTGTATACTTTTTTAGAATGCTTTTAAGAAATATTCTTCTACCAGAGCTGCCATAAAGCCCATTTATAAAGGGAACACTTTCCGGAGCTGCTGTAAAAATGTGTAAAAAGTTGCGTTCCCAGAAACTATATAGCGCATAGATTTACGTTCATTGAGTGTTAGAGACGACATCAGACCCATCTCTCTGCACTTTTTCACAGTTACGAATAGGCTTACCCTCCCAAAATATTCCAGCTGGTTATTTTAAAAATTTATTTCAGATAACTGTCCAGTTGGTAAAGAATTTAAATGTACCATATGCTGCTGCAGATGTCAAAGCTGTCAAATTCCTCTAATGCATGGATTATTGTCAAATTGATTGGAATCATCACAGTAAATGTAGGCCAAAGAACGAGTATTTGTAATTCAAATCGCTACAGCAACCTGGCGCCGCAGTTGCACAAGGACCACAGAGTCCATCACAGCTTGTTCGATAACAGCAATAGCTACAATCGACAAGGCAACACTGGACACAGGGAGTGTCCCTATAGTAGCGACTACAACAGCACATGGTGGTGATCTATTATTAGTAATTGATTAATTTAAGCTTAAATACATATTTTAAATTCTTACCAAAGGAATATAAAATAAAAATTTTAGGTTTCTGATGAACACATACACCGTTCGAGTTTTATGTTGAAACTATAACATATTCTAGATTTTATACATATACGTTCGGAACGTTGAAGACAACGCCAACTTGACAGCATTTTAACATATTATTTTCACGGTCGCTTTCCAATATTATTTTGAAACAAAAGAGAGCTGTTAAAATCTAGCTCAATTCACCGCAGTCAACAGTTCCAAGAGGAACAGCTCAACAGTTGCGTTCACTAATCATGGCAGTTGAGTAGCGCTGTTATTTGAACTGGTTCACCGCCATGTAAGGATGTTGATATTTTTAAAAACTCAATATCGATGATACTTCGATATGTTAAAAATACCTTTCTTTATACATGTGTGTTCACTTCATATGACTGCAAAGTATTAACTGATGTGGATAATTTGGTAAGGCGAAATAAAAGTGGCAGCAAACGGCAAATTAACCCAAAAGTAACGATAACGATGTTATCGTCAAAAAACATCGTGCAAAAATATACATTCATGAAAAAATATCTATCGATATGTTAATATTTTTTCAACAACAAACAACAGCTGATTCTCAAGAAGCAACAAGTTGAAATACTTTAATTAAATCAAATAAATAATCAATGTCTGGCTTGCAACTCACTGTGGATGTGAGTTGCATAAAGAAAGAGAAAAAGGAGGAAAAATGGGACAGAAACAAAGTGAAATGCATCAAAGTTGAGTACGTGGAGGGTACAGAAAACCAACTATTGCCAACTGAGATTGACATTGGACCCATTAAATTAAAGGGAAATGTGTACAATAATATCAAAATGGAAAGCGAAGAGTTGCCTTCTGCACAGCAAGAGAAAGTACTAATTACTTTAAAATTTTAGCTGCAAAGGAAACGAACTCAAACAATTGTCGGGATGTTGTGGATACATTCTATCATACCTTTGAACGGCAGTCTACGCTAGTGACGAATCAGCACGAGGAGTGCGATTTAGATAATGTAAAGAATAATCTCAACAACCATCTCAGCCAGATGGCAACCATATCCAAAACCGAGCACATGCGTGAACTTCGACAACGTCTGATCAACTTGGACAATCACACCAATAATAATGAACCTACTAATAATAAGCCATCCAAGAAAAAAGGGATCAATAAACCTAAACCTATATTGAAGCCCAAACCTAAAAGATATCCACCTAAATCAAGTGCTAAACGCATGCGTGAACTGCGACAGCGTCGTTTAAATGTCCAGAATTTAAATCTGTCCCCAAATCAGAGCAACAATCAAAGTACAAACACCCGCCCTCCTACTCCTTTCGAATTGAGCGTAAGTCGTATGCGTGAATTCCGACATCATCTCTTGGATCTCGACAAGTCTCTTAAAGCGACAAAGGTTGCAAATAAACATAAAACCCAAGCAAAATCTAAACCAAAAAGTGACATCTGAATAACTTTAACTAAACAAATCAAAAGTTCTTATTGATTTCACATTATGTATGTATGTACGCTAAGTAAATTCGAACATTTTTTTAATTATTATATGAATATTTATTTTTATACTTTAGTCGAAGCTAGAAATTTGTTTGGGATACAGAGATTGAAACCTGTTTTTATTAATAAAATTTGTGAAATATGTAAATAAGTAAAATAAAAACATAATGATTTTTAAATAAACTCCAAAGTTTATATACAAGTTAAAAATTTGGTAACCCTTTGGACTGAAAACTTTACAAATCAAAGTTTTGACAAAAGAAATTAAACTTCTCAGAATCGAATTTAAAGAGTTGCTTAACTAATTGGCGCACCAGGTGTTGATAAAAAGTGATAACTCCATATTTACAAATTTAAACATTTTTCTTTTAAGAAATATTCAAATTTTAAAAACAAAGTTATGCAAGCTTAAAGTCTGGTAAACTTGTGAATTGGCATGTCAAATTTTGTGTCAATAATTGTTCTGAAGGGATTTCCGGGCTTTTCCGCGGCCTAGTGTAAACCCAGTATAATTTTCTTAATTCAAAAAATCATTATTGCATATTTGTGGGGCGTTTTTAAGAGCTGAATGGTTTTATTAAGGTTATTTGGGATGCTAAATTCAAATCTGTTTTCTCTGATAGTCTGCTGCATGGGACATGTTCATGTTCAGATGTGAATTGCTCCTCATATGGTCAATTTTTCGATAAGGCTCTATACAGTGTAATGACACTGTTACCCAAAAAAAACTAGTTTCCTTTCCTTCGAATGTTTTAGAAAGAACGTTTAGTCTAAGTATAACCCAGGTTCAATTAAAAAAATCGGATAGTAATTCACTAAGGTATTCAACTTTTAATAAAAACAAAGTTTTTATAAAAAAACATGCTTTTTGGAGATTTTGCATGAAAGAATTTTACAAATTAGTTGTGGTTTATTTACCGATAAAAGCCATCGCCGTGAATTTAGAAGTAATATTGGAGTGGTGGAAGTATACAACAAAGTCTTTCACTGCTCTTATAACGCAAGTCTCTGGTACAAACCAGAATATGTATGCGAGGTCAAGGATTGTCCTTTTCAACGCCTATGGTTTGGCATCTTCAGATTTACAATAAGAAAGCTGATAGTTACTTTTGCAAAACAGATACTGTAGGCCACTACTTTAAGACGAGAAAACCATAAATTACGCAAATGTTGTTACAGTTACAAAACCAAACGTTATTTCTAGGCTTACAAGCTGTTTTGTTGCATAACGAAAATCAACTTCCATCAGTTTCAATGGCATATGGTAACCGCATGAAAGAAACTTACGAATCTATGGAAATAATACTTCAGTTTGTTAACTGTTCCACGCATCAACGGATGCTCGAACTTACTTGCAATTGCAAAAAAATTGAAAATTTGATACAAAAAAATGACATCTACTTATGAAGTCCGCTCTTAAACTATTTGGGAATCCGAAGTGGGGAAGTGGGAAAAAAAGGGCCTAGAAGTATGCATTTAAGATTTCTTATACCCTGTGAGGGTGTACTAAGTTTGTCTAAAAAATATAGCTTTATATAGCTTTGGCGCGCCAAAGTTTGGATACCCTTGCGTAAGCCTTCAGATTATTTACAAAATTTGTTAGATGATGATTTATAACCGATCCTTCCTATGGCAGCTATACGATATAGTGGAACTGTGTCAAACACATAATATGTGAGTTTCGTTAAAAAATCTTCAGAAACAAAAAAGTTTTCATACTAAGGAATAATTTGAAAATATTTATAATTATAAAAAATACATCTAGGAAAAATTTTTAAGTTCGATTTGATTTGATTTTTGGCCGTGGGAGTTTTGCCTGTTGGCTATTGTAATCATTATTTTTGTATTTTATTTTTATCAAAAATACTCATTATATTAGTTTTAATATAACTATTACTCAGGAGCAGAAGACCACCTTATAGGGCCGGAACCGTTCTGTGGCATAGGGAACCACACAATCAGGGAATTCCTTAGAGATGAAGAACGACACTTGCGCCAATTGTGCTGGATCAACACTCAGGGGCTACGTCAAGCCAAGGGTCTCCTAGGCAGCTATAATCTTAAACGTCTTAAGCAACTCATAACTATGGGAAAGAATAGACTCAGAATACTAACCGGTCTTTTGACAGGACACTGTAGACTGAGAAGCCACTTGTACAAGTTAGGCATAGTAATAAGCGGAAATTGCCGCTACTGCGATATCGAGGAAGAATCCTCATAACTCATAGTAGCGACTTGCACAGCCTTATCTAGGAGAAGATGTAGGATACTAGCACTTACCATTGAATACATAGATGTATCAAACTGCTGTTTTAGTGTTTGCAATTCACTTATACGCCGTGGGTCCCAGTGGCCTCGGCTTGCTTGCCGAGCGCAGCCGAGCGAGCTACAAGTGCTGCCGAGATAATCGCGGAGACAGAAAGCATCTAGCCGCAAGATAAGTTCAGTATCGAATCGACAATGAGCCCTAAGGGACGTCTGCGCAACTTTGATTTTCAAGTTTTTATGCGGATGTCCTTGGGAGTGCGCATGTACTTGGGAGTGGGTTTTTATGATTTTTGTACTAAAAAATATAGCGCAAGCTATCTTTGGCTAGCCAAAGTTCGGATACCCTTAAAGAGATTTGCATAAGCCGTCCGATTTTTTACAAAATTTGTTAGATGTTGATTTCGAACCGATCGTTCGTATGTCAGCTATATAATATAGTAATCCGATTTGCACCAATTTGGTCAGGCTGTTTGGAACTATACCAAACATACAATCTGTGAGTTAAGTTCTGTTATTTTAAGAAACAAAAAAGTTTTTCATCGTTCCTATGGCAGCTATATGATATAGTTGTTCGATTTAAACCAAATTTGGTAATAATGTATGAAACTCTATGAAACACACAATCTGTGAGTTTGGTTAAGATATATTGAGAAACAAAAAACCGAATCGAACGTTCGTATGCCAGCTATATGTTATAGTAACCCGATCCGGCCAGTTCCGACATATGTACTGCGTCCAGCAAAAGGCGGACCTGTACCAAGTTTCATCAAGATAGCTTCAAAACTGAGCGACTAAATTCCATAGAAACAGACAGACAGACGGACATGGCTATATCGACTCAGCTCGTCGCCCTGATCAAGAAATATACTTTATAGGGTCTGTGAGGCCTCCTTCAATGCGTTACACATTTCGTGACAAAATTGTAATACACTCTGCAAAGGTATAAAAACTACACATTAGCTAGTGAATCAATCAGTCATAGACTTTAACAACACCCCTTCTCTTTGATAGGCCAAGTTCAATAAAAAGCCCATTCGATGCTGCGTTTTGTTGTCGAGTAAGAGAGCTTAAAGCTCTGCGTTGAGAGCAAAAAGGAATTGGGGTATGCAAAAGCTCACAATGTTGCGTTGCAGGAAAAACCCCCGTGACGAATGCAACACTGGTGGAAGCTTTCAGGTACAATCAAGTTATCAAAAAGAAGCTGAGAGCAAAGTGAGACGGAAACAACCCCTGTAAGGACACGGTTGCGAAGATGTGCTGTTGATTTCCAGGGGAGTCAACAATCAAATTTTCAGACAGCAATTGAATAAGCCACATATTGAAATAGTGCGTGTAAGATGCGTAGTCGCACCGAGTTGGTGACCACCACATTTGATTTGGATTCCGACGAGGAGGACTATAGTCCTGACGACGACGATTCCGAGGAGGATTGGCGACCCAACAAAAAGCGTCAACAGAAACAATCACGTGCCAATAATGGCAACAGCAATAATGAAGCTGGCGGACGCAAGCGCAGAACAACTGGATCAACTGCATCCAAGGCCAAAAGACGTGCAATTGCACCTAAAGTAAGTGACGATGACTTTGAGTCCGCTGACGATGATGGTGATGAGCTGGATGATCTGGAATCGGAGCATAGTGATGAGGATGTTGAATATCCAGCGGCCAGCACATCATCCACATCAAAGCGACTCCAGAGTTTGCCACCCAAGAAGCAGTTTGTTAAGCTTGCCCAACTGAATTTGTTGATCAATAAGCGTGAATTGTGCACCGAGGATTGGATGCAAAACAGTCGCCTCTGTCTCTGGCGCAAAGATGAGCAAACGAATCTTTTGCAGAAATATTTGCGTGTTAAGATATCACAGGATTCGGACAAGCCAGAGGAACAGCAGTTGCTTTTTACTTCCAGCTCTGTGGTAAGATGATTGTAGATAGTTCCTTTTTTTTGTAATCTGATCCGATTTCCATGCATTTGTCCTTGCAGTACTCCAGTTGGGATGAGCAGCACATAGGTGACTTTGTCGATGTTAAAGTTAATTGTTTAGATCCCAACAATCGACGCATACAATTGGCAGATCTAGAGGCTATTAAAAAATTATCTATTGAACTCCAGGCGGAACAGGAACAACATCAAACTGACAATAAGGAGACAGTCAACAATCTGTCAGATCTTGATGGCAAGGATGAGGAAGAGGACGATGATGATGATGATGATGATGATGATGATGATGAGCAAGTTGGTGCTTAAACTGAAAAACTATAAACTAATATTGACAAAGTTGAGTTCTAAGCATTAGGTTTTAGCGTTAAATTAGCATTATGAATTATAGTATTAAAGTTGAAAACGATTTTCAATTTAATTTTAGTAAAAACAGTTTAAAAAATCATCAACTTAAACTGCGAATTTGCACAAAGGGGAGAATAATTATTATTTATAATATTTTAACAATATTTTGTTACTCGTTTTGTTGCAATACAAACTGTGTGTGTTTATATATATGTATATATATGTATATATTCTGACTGAATTCAATGAGCTAATGTCTGGTCGGTTAATTGGATCGGTTACCGACGACGTTCGCCTTTAACCGTTTTGCGTTTTTCCTTCTTTTCCTCGCGCAGTTGTTTCTGCTTTTCACGATCTTCTTTGTCCTTTTGTTTCTTAGCCGCACTCTCCATTCGTGCCTGCTCTCGCTTCTCCTTGGCCAGGTTCTGCACATCGGCCTTATTGGTATTGGCCATAAGGCCAGATCCACTTGGTTCGGCACTTTCTCCATCCGTATCATCGTCTTCCTCCTCACTAACGGCAGTCTATAAATGAAAATATTAGAATTTAAGCTTATTAATCTATAGGCAAAGGGTATTATTATTGTGAAGTGCTTTAAAAGGGACAAGGCAGACCCCATAACATATATATATATATACATATATCCTTCTCGTCTGTTTTTATGAAAACTAGGCACTTAGTTTTAAAGCTTTCTTGATGAAATTTGGTCTGTTGTCTATTTGGGGATGTAATCAGTTTCATTGTTAAAAATTAAACTTCTGTCTGATAAACTATGTTGTTTCTTAAAATGTCTTACCGAATCTCACGTATTGTATATTTTATACTATCTTGTACATCCTGACCAAATTTGGTCAATGTCGGACCACGAACTGTCTTAGGAAGGATCTGTCGAAAATCAACCTTGAGTATGAATAACGTTATTGTTGAGCTACTTCAACCAATATAAGTAACAGATTGTGTATTTGGTATACTCTTATATATCCTAACCAAACTTGGTGTAAATCTATATAACTGCTTTTTCTTAAGAAAATCATTACTACACTGTTTTATACATTCTGACCAAGTTATTTTGAATTTTAAGATATCTCAATAAATCTCACATGTATATTGTATACTGGCTTGAACATCTCATTAAAATTCGGTTAAAGTCAGACCAATATATCACAAAAAAGTCAAACTTAGTTAGACAAACTTTGCTGTGTCTAGAAGTGTCTCAACCAATCTCACTGAGTGTGTATAAGGTAATCTCTTATACATCCTGATCAGATTTGATTGAAATCGGACCATTTCATTTTCGACTGATCGACTATACTGTATGTTTAAATCGGGCCACTATATTATAAAGTCGATTATCGAAAATGGAATACAGGGCTCTGCAGGGGAATCAAATCGTCGGCGTGCCGAAGATAACCTTTCTTTCATAATCTTTGCTTTGGTAGACCTGTGAATATTGCGCCAATATCTGTTGCTTGATGCGACGCTCCTCTTCGGTATATTCACGCTCTTTGGCGGCGGGTTGCAGCTTCTGTTGCTGTAGCAACTTGGCCAGTTGAGCATTGACGTCAATGTCCAGACCCTTCTTGGGCGGCTCATCGGCACTGGGATGGCTTTGTAGCCATTTTTGCAGTATGCTGGCCACCAGCTCTTCAATGTTGGAAGACTGCAAGATTGTATTTATTAATATCACTTGAAGTTCAACGACATTTGTGGAACTTACGCCTGTTTCGCTCAGTATGCCCTCAAGTGCCTCGATTTTCTCCTCTTGGGTTTCCTCCTCGCCTTCCAATATTCCAATTATGTACGCGCCAAATACACTTTCATCTGTATTAAGCATTTTAAGCTGATTATTTAGCCACGTTTCAAATTCACTCATTTTAAATGCAGTGCGGGCAGCTACAAATTGTATAGTATTTCACTTTGAAGCGAAAATAAAAGCTGATAAAAGGCAACAGAAGTCGGCACGGCATGTGTTGCAGTGTTGCCAGACCTTGAAACTTAGCAGCTGTTCAAATGCCGCACAGTGAAAGAAATTGTAGCGTTGGAATTTTGGTATATTCCAAGTATATGAACCAAAATATTATATATGTTAAATAAATACCTCATTTAAATATATTACATTTCTTTATTTAAAACATTTTAATACAATTTAATGTCAAAAAAGTCGAATTTGACTACACAATTTGAAGATTGTTATCGATTTGAGAACTATCGATATTAGCTGCTACAGAATACGCATTGGAGCACAGCTGTGCGCAACAGTTGTGAACGTGTCCTGTGTTGATAAGCGGCAATTAAGTGCTACAAAGCGCTGATATTTCTATTGTTATTTATTTTTGTGCTGCCCTTTTAGATTGAAATAACGTTTTGGTATCGTTTGTTACACATATTAAAACCTTTTATTTAACTGTAATTAATACAAATGGAAACACTATCAACATTGAAATGTGAAAAGTGAATAAAACTTGCGAAAACTCATTATTTGGCCAGGCAGATAGAATTTGCTGCACAGTTGTTGGCTTATTGTCACAATAACAATATAGCTATGTATAATTTCTAAACAAATTCCAAGTGCAACCGCAAACTTTAAGTTTTAGTTAAAGTTTATACAATTGTTGCGGCTTGTGAGTAATTAAAATAAAGTGTGTCTGTGCGTGTTTATTCTTCTCGTATTCTGCGTCTTTGTCGCGCTCTAAGACAACAACATCAACTTAAGCAACAAAAACAACAACAGCTCATCACACGACATCTGCGGTTTGTTTATTTGTTGCTGGGGCGCGTCTTAAACAAAAAAAAGCAACAACAACAAAAAACTACAACACACGCGCAGCTGCAGTTAGCAACAAGTGGATAGGTATAAATAAAGCCACTCTCCCTCTTCCTCCTCCTCCTCGTATCGTTTAACAAACGAAATCGCCTAACAATTTGCCGACTACTTGCTTTTTACCATACATTAGTTTAATTATTAACTATGCAGGTGAGTTATTTATAATCAATTATTTGCTTGATTGACAGTTGATTGACTGCTTTTATCAATAAGCTAGACAAACAATTTTAATACTTATCATTAAATGTTTAACATTTAAAAAAATTGGATTAATTTGAATAAAAGATTATTTTTTTCTTAACTAAAGTGAAGAAATTAAATTTATGTTCAGTGTGTAAAGAGATTGATGACAAAATGTATATTTTATTATTCAGTTTTGTTGATTCAGTTTTATATTTTTAAAATTATTATTTAAAATAATATCTTGACTGTTTTAACTCCACATTAACAGAAATATGTATGTGTTTTTATACCCTTGCAGAGGGTATTATAATTTTGTCACGAAATGTGTAACGCATTGAAGGAAGCCTCACAGACCCCATAAAGTATATATATTCTTGATCAGGGCGACGAGCTGAGTCGATATAGCCATGTCCGTCTGTCTGTCTGTCCGTCTGTCCGTCTGTTTATATGCAAACTAGTCTCTCAGTTTTGAAGCTATCTTGATGAAACTTGGTACAGGTCCGTCTTTTTGCTGCACGCAGTACATATGTCGGAACCGGCCGGATCGGATAACTATATCATATAGCTGCCATTGGAACGATCGGACCGAAAACAACATTTAGTATGAAAAACTTTTTTGTTTCTCAAGATATCTCAACCAAATATACACATTGTGATTAATTTGATTAATTTTTAAACAGGCTGACCAAATTTGGACTACTATATCATATAGCTGCCATAGGAACGATTGGTTCGAAATCAACATTTATCAAATTTTGTAAAAAATCTGACGGCTTACACAGGGCACTGCAAGGGTATCCAAACTTTGGCGTGCCAAAGTTAGCTTGCGCTATATTTTTACTAGCATCCCTTTTAAAAATTAAAAACTTTTGTTGAAATTCCTGTGTTGATGATGTCACCAAGATATTCTATAAAGGGACAAAATTAATTATCAATATCTGAATTCCTGATTCTGTGCATGAAAGACTACGCTTTGTAGATTCTTTTAATCTTTACTTCCTTGTATCTTTATACCCTTGCAAAGGGTATTATAATTTTGTCACGAAATGTGTAACGCATTGAAGGAGGCCTCACAGACCCCATAAAGTATATATATTCTTGATCAGGGCGACGAGCTGAGTCGATATAGCCATGTCCGTCTGTCTGTCTGTCTGTCTGTTTCTATGCAAACTAGTCTCTCAGTTTTTAAGCTATCTTGATGAAACTTGGTACAGGTCCGTTTTTTTGCTGCACGCACTACATATGTCATATAGCTGCCATAGGAACGATCGGTTCGAAATCAATATTTAGTATCAAAAACTTTTTTGTTTCTTAAAATACCTTAACTTAACTCACAGATTGTGGGTTTGGTATAGTTTTAAACAGCCTGACCAAATTTGGTGCAAATCGGATTACTATAGCATAAAGCTGCCATATGAACAATCGGTTCGAAATCAACATCTAACAGATTTTGTAAAAAATCGGACGGCTTATGCAAATCTCTCCAAGGGTATCCAAACTTTGGCTTGCTAAAGTTAGCTTGCGCTATATTTTTTTACTTTAATGGCTCTCATGGTGGGCTTCGTTTATGGGCATAAAACTGGTAAATTCCGCACAAAGGATATAAAACAATAAATGATGCCGTGTCTTTTAGAACTTCTGTAGATTTGTGTGCATTTCTGAAGTTTATTTACCCTTAAAATAAAAGCCTCTTAAAATTTCCGTCGACTCGTTAAATTCACACTTTTATCAGTCGCTGAAGCGTTAACTGCCTGACGGCATTAACCCAATTTAGATGCTTTATATATAGGAAGTACTAACTTGATTTTCTTTTTGTATGTGCCGACGTTTCTTTGCATCCTAACATTTTTGTTACATTTTTGTGTAGTTTTTGGTACATCCAAATTTTAAATATGATATGATCAATATGATATTCCAATTAATGTTCATAAAAATCAAGGTAATGAAACCAAAAAATTATTTTGTAACTTAGCTAATAGAATTAGTTTTATGTATATTTTTGTGCTTTCAATTCTTAAATATATATAAAATATTTAAAGAACTGTTTAGATAGGTGTCAAAATATTGGAGTCCCACAATATGTATATTTTCTAGATCAGCACTACAAATAATCCTATTTCTTGGTTCTATCCATACCTGATCAAATATTATTAGCAAGTTTCATTAAAATCAGATTACCATACCATCATGAAATATTAATTCTGATATTCTAAGTACAGATCACTACACAAACAACCTAAGAAATAGTTTAAACTTCTTGATGGTGGAGATATTATTTCCATTGGGTTTTTATTCATGGGACCTATTAGTTTTAGTTAAAATATTTTAATATTCAATCGAAATTTTGGCCTATTGATATTCCAAGTACAGATCGCAAACTACTAGCTTTAATTTAAATTTTTGAATATTCATTTTGAATTTTGGCCTATTGATATTCCAAGTACAGATCGCTAACTATATAAACAACCTAAAAGATAGTTTAAACTTCTTCATGGTAGAGAAATCATTTCCTTTTGGGTTTTTACTTACAAGACCTACTAGTTTTAATTTAAATATTTGAATATTCATTTAAATTTTAGCATTATAAAATACCTATACTATAGCTAGGCAAAAATCAAAAACAGATGTGGATACATCAAAGCGAAGCAATTAACAAAGGAAAATACAGGAAAGGGAAAATGTAGGGAACGAGAACTAAGCAGGCAATACTCGTACATTAGAGTAAATCCATAGAAAAAGGGGGATCACATTGGGTGTTGGAGTCCTCCTTCTTTCAATTTCAAGGATGCCACGAAACGCTTGTTATACTGTGAAGTACGAGTATTTTGTGTTATTGTTACTGATGGAATTATGCAGAGCCCCCATGGCGTTTAGGGCGCATTAATGGGGTGGTTCTTGGGGTTGCCTGATGGCTGAAAACATATGTTGCTTGTTAGGACAGCAGGTTGGTTCTTGAGCACTGTGTGTTACTTGGCAATAAAATGAGAAATGAAACGTTATTACGATGAATTTATCAAAAAAAAACAAGTTAAGAATAATCTTAAGTAGTTGATGTAGAAAACGTTGGTTGTGAAACTGCTTAGACTGTTTGATTGTGCCCTTTAAGAAATGTTCAGCTCAAAATATGTTTACTAATTAAGTATGTGTTAAGTAGGGTTCTCTTACTATAATTTATTTTTTAAATGATTGAAAAATGAGTCAAGCAACATATCTGGGTAAGTTCCCCAATTCAAATGCAACCAACAGGAGGTAAAGTAGACACAAATCCACGTTAGGAGGCACTTTTACAGAAAATGTGTGGAATTTATACCCTGTTAATTATTAAAGTCATGTATAAATGTAAGAATTAATAGTTAGAGTATTTACTTGAATAAAATAGAATATATAAATAAATATATAGAATCACAATGAATATTAAAATAAATCATTTGTATATTGTTTATACTTTATTCTTTACTTATCCTAAAATTTAGTTACAATCCCATAAAGAATACTAAAGTTATTCTAAATGTGTGGAGTTTATACTCTATTGTTATTTATAGACATCTATAAATGTAAGAATTAATAGTTTTGGCATTTACTTAAAAAAATGAGAATATATATATAAATATATAGAATCTCAATGAATATAAAATAAAACATTGGTATATTTATTTTACTTTATTCTTTACTTATCCTAAGGTGCCACCGAAATCTCAGATCTCAGAGATTTGGATCAAAGCTGGTTTCCAAACCGCTCAAACTAAACCGTAGGTGACTTAGAAAACTAAGAGACCTATTTTATATTTTATATAATAAACTTAATTTTAAGTTTAAAGTTTAAACAATTAATAATTTGATTGAAATTTCACATTGTGTCATTTTAATAATACAAAAATAATAATTTAATTTTATTTAACAAACTCAGAATTTTATTAAATCTTTCTTTAATTGTTTCGAGAATTGAGATTTAATTTTTGTGTCACCTAAAACAAGTTTGCTTGGGATTTTTGGTTGGATTTTGGGTGGTTTGCTTTTCTGTGGCACCCCTGATAATATATGCTAAAGTGCTCATAGTGCAAAACAGCTGAATTTGTGTAGATAAAAAAGGATTTATTCATGTATCGTGTTCCATGAGTACACGTATATATATTCTCATACATACGTGTCTCAGATTTCTTTACTAGGTATCTTTCAATTGATCACCATCAAAATTCCACGTTGTGCTTGTTTTTATCAACAAGCATTGGACTGAAACTGATTGAATACTCGTACATTCTGCTTGGCAACTGCCAGCTGGAGGCCTTAGCACCGCGGGCGGTTGATGGATTCCATTCATAGCGACGACTCCCGCATTGGTGGATGTCCTGTAGAGGCAGAGTCCTTCATGAAGGAGGAAGCTAGGGAATGAAGAGGGGGGGCTGCTTGTCGGCTTTGACATTTTAATTTTACAACTGGCAATAATTTCAGTTGCTATCATTGTCCGTCCATATCCCTTGACAAATTGTCCGCAAAGTCAACAAAAATCTATGTCAATAGATGAGTGTGTGTGAGTGTGTGTGTGTGTGTGTATGTGTAAGACAGGTCATGGTGATATATGGAAGATGCTACCAACTCTCGACTGTCAACTGGCGACTGGCGATTCCTGTTGCGCTCTCAAGTAGCCGCAACATGTGTGGGCTTTCAAACAATTTTCAATTAAGCGTACAATCACGATAAATAAATCTCATTGTGCAGCGAACTTCATCTAACTCGTTCTCTTCTTCTTCCTCTTTCTTGGGAGGGGATTTTTGAAGGCACTGTAGCGTGTAGCTTTAGCCTTCTAGCTTTGAGTACATAGCTACTGCCATGTTGCCACTTTATTGCAGTCTTCAAGCTTCCTCTGTGCCGCTAACACGCTTTTGCCTTTAGCCATTTGATACTCTATGCTCTAGACAGGGTATACTATATTTAACTCAGGGATTGTAAGAGTTATGCAGCTTAAGATGAATAAAAAGATCTCAGATATAACATACTTTTTTTGATATCCTGGAAACAGCATGAACTTTTATTTACAATATTTCTTATACAAATTAATTGTATTTTTAGAAAATTATATCTTAAAAAAAAGCAAAAATAATAATTAAGTTTAAGTTCTTTTTATAGCAATTTAAATACAATTTTCTGTTTAAATGTGTATGATAAAAATTGAATTCACACAATAAAATATTTTAATCTACAGCTCCTTTTATATAAACGAAGGCCGGGAATCGTGTCTAACAGGGACCGTAATCATTATGACTATATTCTTATTTTTATTATTTTCTTCAAAAATTTTCCTTTATTTTAACCAATAAAATGTAATTGAAAAATAATTATTATTTCTGATTATTATCTAATACAGAAGCCATAGATTAGTGTTGAGTTTTATTTTGAGCGAAAAAATATAGTCCGAAATAATAATTTATTTCTTTGATCAAAACTAATGATTATTTTTTAGTTTTATTATGTTACTCAAAAATAATGACTATTTTAAAGTGCACCTTTAATGCTAGCGCCTTGATTTTAGTACATATAATATACACTATAGTCCAAACCTGCCCAGTCGGATGATAAACGCGGAAGTTATTCAACTAACAATGTTACGGGCAAAAGGAAGAAGAAGAGACGCTAGCGACCTCTGTGTTTATCAACTTATCTTCGTAGTGGCGCCATCTATTGAACGGAACGCAACATTCAAGAACAATCTATAGTGAACGCTTTGCACTCAAAAAGTACAGGGTCTCCTGCTGTCAAGCTTGCTCCACTGTAGCTTGCTGCATTTTTTTTATATTGTTTTAAAAATTCTACTTCTTTTTAATTTTTATTTAAAAATTTCAGAATAATAATTAAATTAATTTTTTTGCATTTTAGGACAGAGCTTTGAGAGTAAGGCTTTAATCGAAGAATAGAAGTCAGTCATAGTTTAAAATCGGAATGAGTTAAGAAAAAAGAGAGTGAATACAACAATACAAAGCGTTAAATATATATAGTACATATATTTATGAATTAATGAGAGTTAGAATATTCTTAAAAGGCGTATTTTAACATAATAAGTGTTTGTATTGTAAGAGTCTTTAGGTCTCGTATTGAAACTTTGAGAAACACTTTTCAAGTTGTTCATGTTTCATTTCCTTGCCATAAATAATGCGTTTAGCGAGCTCTGAGTGTGTTTTTCTAATGTTGATATATGTGTTTAGATGGCAATTTATGAGTTACATATGAAACAATTCAACAGTTATCTTTAGTCTGGATGCTGCTATTTGTGTGTGTGTGTGTGTGTTTGAGTGTGAGAAAGTGTGTGTGTGGTCAGTTTGAGGCACTTTGACAAATATATGTTATGTATAATAAAAAGGGAACCGCCAAATGCAGGCAAATTCAATCAAGCTAAAATTGAAAAAGAGATTTCCGTGAAGAATCAAGCGTCTGTCTGTCGAGGAGATGTGCTGCTCTCTATCTCTCTCTCAGTCTCTGTCTTTCTAATGGATAGAAGCTGTTTCTCCCCTCTCAAAATCAGGCAAAAGTTCCCGAAAAAATGAAAAAAGAAAAAATTACATAAACACAAAACGAAAACGATGAGAATAAAGATTCGCCAAAGCCGAAAGCAAAGGCATTTTTTATAAAGTAAATAATAAATCAGCGACGAGACGAGATATATGAAAACCGAACCACATAAAGAGACATAAACACACACACACACACACACACACACACAAACGCACACTAAAACACACACAGATACACGCACACATATGCAGATACAAAAGCATCTGAGAAACTACCTATAGAAGATTTAGTGGTTGTCTTCTTTAGCTGCTTAGGTAACTCAAAGGAAGTAAACAGGATTTGAACTTTACCAGGAATTTGGCTCTTCAGTTTCTCTTGTTGTTGTTATCGTTGTTGTTGTAGTTGTTGTTATCGTTGTTGTTGTTGTTGTGTCATGCCTTTAACCTATGTATTAGGTACACAAATAGTTTGCTCTTTTTCGGTTCCCTAACTTTAGCTTTGCTTCATAATTTTTTGTTGTTTTTTTGGCGAGAGGAAATTCGATATATTTAAATATGTAGTTAGTTCACTTTGTTGTTTTTTGTGTTTTTCAATGAATTCCCCTGAATTTTATTAAATGATAAGACGTGTAATTTGAAGACACACAAGAAGAAACTTGCTAAACATAAAGTAATTATGTATATATAAACTTATATGTATTTATTTATTATAAGTATATACACATGTTTGTAAAAGCCAAAAGTCATTTGATATTGGGAATACGTGGAATTCTGTGTCAGGCAATTAAGCGATAGTCAAATTCATCAGATCTTCAAATTTGTTGATGGGGTTCAAATGCTACAACCTGGTACAGTAAGTTACTGTAAAATTATTAAGCCATTATAAAGATTCAAATAAGATTGAACCGGCTTAAATAAAGTATTGAGTCTTTTTTTAATAAAAGTTAAATGGCCTTTCTTCTGTTACTTATAATTAAATTAAGCTCAAAGTGCACTACACATGAAAAATTCATCGATAATTGCCCCACAAACAGAAAAATCGACTCCTGCAGGTGTCACATTTTCTTAATACTCTTAGGGCCGATTTCTCATCTTGTCTGTTGCCTTAAAAGGTAGCTAAACATGTCGATAAAAGAAATTGGCTTTTGTAGTCATAAATTTAGTCCTTGCCTCTCAATAACTTAGAGCACAGATCATCCAAAATAACACATTTTACACTTACATTTAACAACTTAAAATTTTGCGCCAAAACTTTTTTACTAGATCTGGCAGCCCTGTAGAACAGTGTGACCCATTTCTGGGCGCTAAGATGCCACATTATAACAAACTTTAAGGCCCATTTTTTCAATGACTTTACAAGGTCTCAAATTGCTATCCGAATAATAAACTGACGTCAAATGCATCGAAACTAATGTCAAATGTCAAAGACATGTATCGGATATTTAAAAAATGGGCCTAACTATTTTGAACTAATTTGAAATGTTAAATCCTATATTTATTGTGAATTAACACTTTCATAAAGTAGGCTGTTATTAGCAGGCAATTGTTTTAATGTTTGGTTTAAATTGATGTTAACATTTTAAACAAATTACTTACCTAAAAAACTCCCCAAAATGCAACGTCCTGTTCCAAAAATTTGTGGGGAGAAATAAAGTACTTCAGTATGTAAAGGGTATTAAGAAGTCGTGCATTTATGTCTTGCTGTTTGCTTGTTATGACTACAATTTGTAATTAATCTTTATAAAATAATTTACCCCCATCGATCAATTATTCAAATTGCACTTCAGTCGCCTATTTCTATGTACAGTTAGTGGGTATACTCCATACCCAAAAAGTACAGGAGTGTTATAATTTAGTGCCTCTGAATGTAACATATTAATAATAAATTATAATAATATTATTGATCCAAATAATTATTTTTAATATTCTATTGTTTGGGTACCACTTATTTAGCTGCCTTTTATTCTTTTGTTGGGTACGGAGTATCTCACTGTCGCACTTGACTGTTGTTGTTGCTGTTGCGCTTTTTGTTGCCGTTATTTCCGTAGTCGCTCTTGTTGTTGGCTTATATTTGCTTGACTGCCATGTTGCATATTTGCCGCAAGTGAGCAATTATTTGTGCAACATAATTAAAGTTTTATTAATTCATAAACAAATGCAGCGTTAAGCAAACAGTGGCAACATAAAGAAGAGCTCGATTACGAGATACCCTGTGCACAGCTCGAAAGGTAACTTTAGAGGTAACCAACCAGCTAACCAATTAAATTAAACTGATTAAAAAGGTTGCTAAAATCCACTGAGTTAAGGTTTTTAAGCTTATTAAAAGAAGTGCAACAGCCAAGTAAACGAAAATTAGGTTTTTAAAAAGTTTTTATTAAAATGTAACATATTAAGACTTTCAAAATAACTGTATTTGTTTTGTTGGTAAAATTTGATTAATTCAAAAACTATATGATAGACAAGTCTAGTCTGGGCTTATGAGATTGTCAGGAAATTTGTAAGCTAGCTAGAGTATGATACAATATAATCTTAAGTTTAAGTAGATAGCTTGAATGCTGTTCTTATTTTAATTTTTAGACGAAATCTTGATTTTATTTAAAATACAAAATTAAAACCAACAAATTCATTAAAATACAGTTGATATACGTAAAATATCAACTCGAAAGCTAATCAAGAATCTATATTCTTTCTTTACCTTATGGCATGCCTGTTAGTTATAATACCCGTTTACTCAATTTAATGGGTACAACAATTGCAGTTACTTTTCAGCACTTCATCAAGGGGCAAAGTTGCCGCTGCTGTTGCTGCATCATTCATAAATAATTCCAAAAACGCAGACACACACACACAACAACAACAGACTGAGGCAGAGGAAACTCTGCCCACATATTCCACACATTTTCACACTGGCTTACAACATTGACACCTGCCCCTCCCCCTTTGCCCGCCCCTTCACGCTTTCCCTACTCCACAGAAAACCAGTCTTTTTGCTGAATTTCGATTTAAGCACGTGTCGTTGCTCGTGTTTTGCTTGTTGCCACTTTTGGTGAAGCTGCCACGACGCAACGTTCAAACTTGTCCCAATTGGTAGGGCAACAGCTGTGTCGTTGTAACTAAACCTTTTCAAATTTGTCTGCCCGCTAAAAGTAACTTCCGCAATCGCCAAACAACTTGGCAACATAATATAGCGCAAACTAACTTTAGCGCGCCAAAGTTTGGATACCCTTGCAGTGCCCTGTGAAAGCCGTCAGATTTTTTACAAAATTTGTTAAATGTTGATTTTGAACCGATCATTCCTATGGCAGCTATATGATATAGTAAGCCGATTTGCACCAAATTTGGTCAGCCTGTTTAAAACCTAATCAAACACACAATGTGTATGTTATGTTTTACAATGTTATGTTTGAGAAACAAAAAAGTTGTTCATACTAAATGTTGCTTTCGAACCTATCGTTCCTATGACAGCTATATGATATAGTTATCCGATCCGACCTGTACCAAGTTTCATCAAGATAGCTTCAAAACTGAGAGACTAGTTTGCATAGAAACAGACAGACGGACAGACGGACATGGCTATATCGACTCAGCTCGTCGCCCTGATCAAGAATATATATACTTTATGGGGTCTGTGAGGCTTCCTTCAATGTGTTACACATTTCGTGACAAAATTATACTACCCTCTGCAAGGGTATAAAAATCACAGCACCGCTTTTGGCTTGGCAAATAAGCAACAACAACAACAACAAGAGAAACAACAACAGAATAAATAAATACTTGAATAAAAAATATATAGAAATCAGAACATACAAAGTCAACAATGAGCGAGCATAAACAAATACCCTGTAAGTAGTTCATTTCTCATACTACTTACATAAATGCTATAAAGAGTAGAAAATTATTAAGTGTACTTGAATTTTAAATACCCTTGAAGGTTGTTTTTGAATTATATATTATGAAGAATATATTATTTATTAAAATTGATTGTGAATTGATGGTCTTAGTTATTCGTAAAAACTAAAAAAAGTACAAAGGGGTCTATAAAAAAAAGGAAGAAGAGGCGTTAGCGCAACAACAATTGTAGGAAATATAAGAGGTTTTTAATTGCAATTTGCGGAAAAAGAAAAAAGTTCTTATTTAAACAAATTATTTTTCTTATCGAATTTTAATGACATCATTTGTCGGTTCTGTTTAATTTAAAAAAATATATTTTAAACAAAATTATAAAGTCTTTCATAAAAAACGGATACTTTGAATTTCTAATATCATAAAAGATCCTTCCTGTAGAAGTTATTTTATATCATAGTAGAATTGGAAAAATTGAGTGACTGTCTCAACTTAAATGAAGAGAGTTAGGGGTGTAAAACACTCATGTAATGAAAACGCATAAAGATTTTTAATACAGTTATTTTTTATTTTTTGTATTTGGTAGGTCAATTAAATAAGAAAAACACAATCTTTAAAAAAATTAAATGGAGCGGATTAAGAAGTTTTCGGCCTCCAAAGAAAGGTCTCAAAAATAAGAGTACATATACTGCATCCTAAAAAAAAAACGTCAAAAAACTGTATCTTGTGTGGTTTATTCCGAAACGAATTTCGGTTCCGGTTCCGGTACGTACCGAAACGAGTATTTCGGTATAAGGTTCTATTTCGGTTTTGTCCTTTCGGTTCCGGCTCTTGTATCGGTCCATACCGGTATAGCAAAGTAATTCTAAAAATTTTAATATGTAAAGAAAATCGAATTTTATCAAGAAATATTTGTGTATGTATAAGCGTAAAAATGCATGGATTTTAGTTTGTTAAGTTTTACATTTAATTCGAGAAATTTTTTTATTGTGCAAAACCATGTTCGTACGAAAAATAACGAAACAAATTTTTAAAATGTACCGAACCGTACCGGTACGAACGTTTCGGTAATCGGCTCTTGAAAAATAATTTATTTCGGTTCCGGCTCCGGTACTTCATTTGAAACGGTTAATTTCGGTGAACGGATCCGGTTACAGTTTCATTCCCTGGCTAACTCACAAATATGGCTGTATCTCCTAAGCTATTTCGAATTTTGTAAGCTAAAAAAAGTAATCAAAAGAAATGAAAATGTTAAAAATAACCTAAATAATTTAACCTACTTTTTAACCCGAATAAAAACGCAGCTAACGAATAGACCTCTTCTACTTACTTCTTATAGGGTATAGTTGTAATCAAGAGCACGATAGAAATGAAAATTGGTGGAAAAAAGCAGCGTCGCGTTGTGGTCAAAATGTTTATTGTCGTTCATGATTGCAACACCTGTCGAATTGTGGCATCAGCATAAAATAGAATAAAATGAATTAAAATAAATGCGATGAAGCTCATGAAACGAAAGCAGCTAAAAAGCGAGAGTCACAGATACAAAAACCCAATGAACCAACTGTATACGATTATAAATACATACACAAGTATATATTATGTATAGCAATAGAATATTTGAAAAATACAATGAATTTGAAAGCAACACAAAAAGTATAAGTATACAAAAAAAAGTCTGCGCTTCAACTTGAGCAGATAATAAATTAAACAAATATTAAAATGAATTTTAAACAATAGCAAAACACACGCAAGACTTGAGCATTAAAAATAAATTGATTTCGTTAAAAATAAATATTAAAATTATAAAAGGAATTTTGAAAACAATTCAAATAAGCAAATATCCCATGTTTAAAATTAATTTTTAAGCCCTGTACTTACTTTATTTTTTTTCAAAATGATATTTAAAGTTAGTACTTTAAGAAAAATAATAAGAAATGTTTGTTTAAAAAAATAACATTGTCTGCATATTGATTCAATGATTGTTCTTGATTGATTAATTAAAAGACACACCAACTGATTGGCTTTCAAAATTGGCGCTTTAAAGTTCTTTAAGCGTTAGTTTAATTACATAAAGTACAAACATTACGTTAACCCAGCTAATCGTTTTAATATTATACTATCGAACAATAAACCTAGAAGTTGGACAACAATTTGTATTAAATATGGCCAAGGGCGTAGGCAGGGGCAGGGCATTGGGGAAGACCATTGCCCCCTCTATACACGTAACTTTCCTACAGGGATTTTGTCAACTATTATAAATAAAGTAGTTCTGTAACTAGTATGAAACTAACTAGTATCTGAACAATTCGTTTTATGACAAGTTAAAAGGCAACTAGTAAAAGAAACAAATAGTTCTAGGTCTAGTTTCGACTAACTGCAAACGGACTTGATCTAGATTAGTTAATCAGTAACTATCTCTATAAAACTGTCTTAAAAGTAGTTGAAATGGGATTGGAATGCAACTAGCTGAGAACATTTGACCAGCCCCTGTTTTCAGCAAGTATCAAAACCATATAGTTTTGCAACTAGTTTGAAATCAACTTAAATTTGACTAATTGTCAGCGGACAAGATATAGGATAGTTGATCAATAAAAAATATTTGCACTCTCATCAACTGTGTCTCAAAGACTGATTTCAGATTGGCTGAAATGAGATTGAGACATTGACTGGTTGCAAACGGATTAGTTTTGAGATTGAGATTTCTGTAATTTTGTCCGTCCGTGTAGATATTTATATATATTTTCGTATAAGATTAAAATTGTATCCCAGAAATATTTTATTCGGAAAGAGTATCCTACTCTAAAACTCAGGTCCTGAGCTCGTTTCCCACATAAATTTGGTTGTTAATAAAACATAGTACAATAATGAAATAATAAGAGAGAAATATAAATTTAGCACTAAATCGAAATAAATTTATAAAATTACCAAAATGATAACGGAATAAGAAACCTTTACTTTTCTTTGCTTTTTAGTCACTGTATTGTACTGTAAATAGTATATTGCAATACTTAAGTTAAGTAAAATGGAATATTATATTGAACATAAAATGAAATCCGCTTAAAGTTATCTTAAACTAATCTAAAAGAATTAAAAAAACTTAAGACATACTTCTTTAATTTTCTACAAGAATATAAAAAATGTGGACAAAAGATGTTGCCCCCGGATACCCTCTTATTGAAATGCTGCCTACGCCCTTGAATATGGAACAGAAGAAACGACACTAGCGCCACCTGGCGAGCAACGCTTAAAAAGATTCTAGAAGTTATTTCCAGTGTATTAAGTAAATATGACTCAAGTCTTGTAGCAGTTTCAATGCCAACGAACAGTTTTCCAACGAAAACTTTGAAAATTACATTACATACTTGTTTGTGTGTGTGTGTGAATGTGTGTTTAATCCGACACTACTGTCATTTTCTTGGATGGTCATCAAGTTTTATGCTATGATTAAGCATTGTCCCTCGTCATTTTGTATCTAATTGTTTGTAACATTAAGCCAAAAAAAAAACTACCAAAATTTTAAGAAATAAATAAAAATAATAAAAGCCAAAGTCAAAGGAAAATGGCAAAAAATCAAGAGTTTTTTTTCAGCAACTGTCAGCAATTAAAGTAGCACATTTGTCTTTGTAGTTAGCAGTTTGGTAAGTTTCAATACCCTGTGGGTAAAATATCTTTGAAAGAGGGTGTGTCAGACTTGAGAAAATGTATGTTAAAGGGAGAGAAGATTAAAGTTTTTCTATAGATTACCTCATGTTTAGAAAGGGTTACAGAGTTCAAATTAAGCAGTGAAAGAACCGCTGATAATATTCTAAATATTATGTATTCTTTAAAGACGAACTTGGTGCTAAATTAACAAGGAACCCCAAAAAACGCAAGAAAAGATTTCCACTAACTTTTTCCTTTTCTTGCAGTTGAATAAAATGGACCTTTAAATCTTCTTGTCAATTAAACTCGAGCTTAATAAGATTCTCACAAAGTTTCTACAGGGTATCTTTTTGTTGCATACTTTGGCCTTGCAATCACTCTCACTTATTTAGTGGTTATTGTTTCAGTTTTGTGGTCTTGTGCGGTAATTATGTGCATACAATCAGCAACTTAACTGCATTTGTCATGCATAATTAAGGCTGACTAAAAATCCAACTAAATTTTAAGTGCTGCCAACAAACAGTTGAAAACTAAGATATAAATATGAAATTGTTTATTGCTTCACTTTCGAGACAATAAAATAAGAATATAAAATATATTTGCATGAAATTGAAAAGCATCTAGCAAAGCATTAGTATGAACATACATCTATTTACAGTGGCTGAAAAAAGTTTACGTTGAGTTGAGACTTATGTATTGTAAAAAAAATTAATGTTGTAATTTTCTTCAAGTTTCTTGTTATTAACAGAGTTTATTGAAGTAAATAAATAATTAAAGAATCTTTAAACAATTTTTAAAATCTTTAAAATATGAATAGAGTTGAGTTTATGATAAAATTATGGAACCTTTAAAAAATATTTAAAAATTTAAAATGAAGAACTAAATTATGTCCATGTATATTAACAATATATATGTATATTAAAAATATACATGTATATTAACAATAGATATAGTTTCTAATATTCTGTAATTATTCTTACTTCAGAGCTGAAAACTGCTGGGAAAACTTTGTTTTCCAAAGATGGTGAAATACTCTGACAACCAATTGGTCAGAGAGTCATACAGCGATTCAGCTAAAATTCGTAAACTTTAGGTAATAAAATGAATAGTGAATTTAATTTTTAAAGAGACTAAGATTAATTAAATGCTGAATCAAATCAAATTTATTTTGAAATATAATCATATAATACTCTTTTCAAAAAATCCTTTACTTTTTCTTTCCTTCTTTGCTCTTTGTATGGGAGAAATGTTATGAATAAAGAGATATTCCGTATAGAAATTGGAACTCGGAAACTCCTTGAAAACTACAATCCCTTAACTTAAATTTCTCATTACCAATTAAAAATTAAAATTTTTAATAAGCAACACAGGTGCTTGGGTAACTTGAGCTTTTAGATTGCTTATCAAATCTTTGACCATAAACCAAATACTGAAATTGCGATATTTCTTATCAAATATACGACATTATACTCAATACTTCAACTTGAATTAGTTAATTATCCTCTTTGAAAAGAACTACAACTTTAAATATTTTAAATGTTGAAGTTAAAGCTCAGTTTAAGGAATTGTATCTTTCTATGAACTTATCCACCTTGCATTCTAAAAGATATTGTCCATAGGTAAGAGGGAAAACTATTATCTTTTCATATTTTTTGTTGTGAAATAAACAAAATTAAAGATTTGTAGTTACTTTGGTTAAAAATATTGCCATAAAAAAATAAAATAGCTGCCAATAAAACCATGCACAAATATATATGTATTCCTATGGAAGTAGATATGTTTGTGTGTGTGCGTGTATGGGAACAGCTAGTAGCACTGAGTACTATGAAGAGCTTTTCCATTTTGTTTATTTTTGTGCTTAATTTTTTTGTCGTTGTGCCGCGCGACAAAGCTGCAAATGAGAGAGTAAGTGCAGTGCGCTCTCTTTATTTTTGTTTTTGGCACTCTCGCTGGCGCTCTCTCATCACAAACACAACATGTGTTTCGTCATCAAAATTTATTTTTATTGCATTTGCCGTGTGTTTGGCTGGAGAAATTTTTTTGTCGTGTGTTTTTTTCTGTCTTTTTCGGCTTTAACGTGTCTATCAGCAACGGTACATTGTTTGTTAGCGGGAAAGCTTTGGGAAATTTAATTGTGTGCACTTACACACAATCATATTTGCATATAAATTGTGTTATTATTTAAATAAGCGCATTTATTTATTAATTAATATATAGGACTTGGGTAACATTTGCATATAAATTTGAGCAGCTTTTGCTCCTGGCTATTTAATTTTTTTTGGTTGTATTATGGTTTTACCAAAAGCCACCACAAAATTTCTGCAAAAGCACAACAACAAATCCAGCAGCAAATTTTTGTTTTTGTTTTTCGTATCGTTCTTTGCGTTGTCGCTGTCGTTGAAGTTGCTGTCTCTCTTCTTTCTCATACGCTAATTGTGGGGCCACCACGCAAAATTAAAATGCCGGCAGTGGCCTCCAGAGAGTAACACACATTGACAGAGAGAGAGAGTGTATTCAAACATCAGCGAGCAGCAAATCTCGTTGCATCTCGTTCTGTTTGTCTGCTATCAGTTACTGGTGTAAGCAGTGGAGCACTATGTGGGCAGCCATTGTTAAGCGTTGCCAACAGACAATAAATTGTGGCGCTCTCGCGACACTTGACACAAGCGAGAGACTAAGAGAGAGAGAGGGCACAAAGAGAGCACGTACGAATTGAATGACAGCAAACACACAGCTGGTGTATCTATTGGATGCGTTTCAGTTCGAGTTTGTATTTCGTTTGGTAAGGTTGATTGTAGCCCATACGGAGCTGATTTAAAAAAAAATGTCAGCCCTTGCTGTCTCCATTGTCGACGTGTCTCGTTCGTGTCGCCGTGCGTGTCTCACAATTTCAAACTAACTAACGAAACAATTGTGCATATATTGTAGCATAGCTAAATATTTGATTCCCAATTAAATTTTTAAATCTAAAAGTGCGCAAAAAGCAAAATTCACTTGGCGCAGCCCAAAAAAAAAAATATAATAAGAAGCAAAGTGCGTGTGTGTGAATGGGTGTGTGTGTGAGTGTATTGAGTGTTTTTGGTTCCACAGCGTGTTAACAACGCAAATTGCTCTCAATTACCCAACATTTATTGTTTGTTGATGTCGGCCAACAATTTTAAGAAACTATACGCAGTTGAGGAGCAAACAAAAAGAAATAATAATTACAAATAATAATACAAATTGTGTGCATATTTTCTTAAGAAATTTTCAACTCGGTTACGGAATTTTTGTGTCGCGTTTCATTGCCAACACGTCTCTAAACGCGCACTCTCTCTCACTCACAATCTCTCGCTAGCGCGCTCTCTTATCGCTCGCTCTCTGGTGTCGCTTTGCCGCGTTGTCGGCCGCGTTTCATAATCCAATTGCCGTCACTCGCTTTTGTGGTCGTCTTCCTACGTAGCTTCGCGTATCTTTATTTATATTTTGTTTCGTTTCCATTTCGTTTCACATTCGCGCCTTGTTATATTTCATTGTATGGCCAATCCCCCACTCCATCTCTTTTCAAAAGAAACTCCTTTTCCTACATAACAATCTAAAGTTGGAGTTTTTCTTTTTACTAATCTTTTAATTCCCCAACTTTTCTAATGTTTTTTTTTTTTGGATATGCAGTTCTAACTTCTACGACAAGTACAATATAATTTCTTGAAGAAATCCATAAATACTATATGTTTTCACAAGTAAAGATATAAAATAAAAGAAAAAAATAAAAAAAACAACAACAACAAAGTACACGTATATCTCAAGTTTGCCTTGAAAAAATATTACAAAAAATAAAAATAAAATTAAATAAAAATAAAATCCATATAGCTTACATATAGAGAGCAATACACATATATTTATACACGCAACGGTTTCACTTTGCAAATTATATACAACAACCAAACAAAATTTACAACCATCATTATAAACAAATATTCAATATTCATTGTTAGGCCAATAGTTGCCTAGTGCCGAAAATAAATGTGCAAACAAATTAATAAGATAATTTATTAATAATAAAATAATATAAAAATGCAGCTAAACTAACTCAATAAACTTGGATTATAACGCATTTACGATTGATTGCAATCAAGTTTAATTAAAACAAAAGGTAAATACGTAATCAACATTTAATAATAAGACATTATTAATTGAATTTATATATATAATCAACTATTCATATTAAAAATTACTAAGAAGCGATCGCAGGCTAAACATAAAAGCAATTAAGGGGAAAGTATCTGTACCTGATTGGGAATCTGTGCATGGGTATCTTTAAGCTCTCCACAGGGTCAGGTACGAGTATCTCACAGATACATAGATACATATTGATCTTTGTATTTGTTTTTTATGCTATCGCACTTTTTGCATATGATATTGAAATAAATATATAGACACATATCTATTCTTTTTATTTATATTTAAGCATTTTTATTTATACTCTCAATGAAGATTTTCTTTTGGCTATTTTTGTGTGTCTCCCTCTTTCGCTCTCAAGCAATAGAGATAGAGATATAGAGTAGCCATCTCTCTCTCTCTCTCGCACCTGCTTAGTGTGCGTACTTTTGCGACGTATTTCGGTTTGATTTAATTAGTTTATTGTTGTTAATTTTGTGTTTGCGAACAGGTTAAACCAGTTTTGAGCCACAGCAAAAAAAAAGAAGGAAAAAACAAATAAAAAAACCACAAAAAATTTCTTTATAAATAGTTTTGTGTTTGTCAGTTTTTTTCGTTTTTTCGTTGGCCCCCTCAGCACTTAATTGTCTGCTTATTATTTAATAAATACGAGTATATGCCTAAACAGTGCGCTTAGGCTTATCGCCAAGGCAAGTACGCACACACAGATACGCACACACACACACACACACACACACATAGACACACACTTACAGATACACTTGCCCAGCAGCGATTAGATAATAGCATTTTAAATGTTGTCTCTACTGTACGCTGAAAAATTGACCAACAATAACAAATGGACTTTGTTTTGAAACTGACAAAAAGAGAGAGCGCAAGTGACACAGACTCAGAGAGACAGAGAGAGAAATAGAGAATGACTGATAAGGTAATATACGCGTAGCTAAGATATAGACAAGTGAGAGAGCAAGAGAGGGAGAGAGCGAGAGAGAGCGTACGTGTTTATAATATAAAAATACATATTTTGAGACAACATAAAACATTGAATTCGCAGTGAAAAGATTTTAATTGTTTCATCAAACAGTTCAGATATGTTTATAAACATTTCAAATTTCGAACAAGCATTTTAAAATGCCAAAATAAGTAAATTATTAATAGTTTAACTAGCTGAAACTTGTTGAAAAACTAATAATTGTAAGTTAAATTGGTAACTTTACTTGAGCGACGGTTGAACTAGTTGAAATTTTTAAGCCAGAGATCAAATTTAGCTAAAAATAATGTTAGTTTTATACAAATTTTATTTTATTTTTATAGTTTAAATAGATAAGCAAAAAATTTAACATTTTGACTTTAAATATTTTTAAATTTTTTCTGTTATTGAATTTATTTTTGCTGTGCTAAATAGTCTACAACTAAAATAAAATAAACTAAAAATTAACAACAAAAACAAATAAATTTACTATATATAAAATAGAAATGTTTAAATAAAAATGTTAAAAATAAAATTATGTAATGTAGAGAAAAAGGTTGAGTAAAAGTATTCAATATTAATTAACATTAATCATGTTAATATTCATAATAGACTAAAACTCATAAAATTCAAAATCATATTCAGTCTGTCGTACATTTGAGGTGCTCTTAAATATTACTCTTAGGTCTTTTGGTAGTTATTTTCGACTGTATCAATATTTACACACATCAATAAAATTAAGTGCACACTTTGGCTTTTGAAGTCTAAAAATATAAATAATATATTAAATAAATAGCTACATAACATATAATAGTGCCTTAACTTATGACTTGTAACTTATTTAAAGCGTTAGAAAGGAGTTAATAAATAAAAGAATAAATATCTGTATCTACAAATGCATACATATGTACATATATGTATGTAAGCATTGCATACGTCATTTAAAACTTGTTGTCGTTGTTTTGTACTCGCTTCTTCCTGAAAAGCTTCTCTGACCTTTACGTCAATGTCCTCAAAACCTTGGAATATCGTTTTGTATACATATACAATTGTATACAATTTCTGGTGTTGTGAAAAACCAACAGAAAAAAGAGCACAGTTTTCAACATACATTTGTGGAAGATCTTCTTGTAACACTCCCGTTACGAGCTCGTCTCGTTGTGAGGCGCAAATTAATTTGTTGTTTCTCTTAAAATAAGTAAAAAAAAATGGTTCCATAATTGGGAAATTAAGAGTCCTCTTCGTTTAGTTTGAGTTGCAGTCTCAATTTCAGGCCCAAGTTCAGACGCAGCTCCTAGTTACATTCTCCCCGTTCAAATTGGCATATTTCAACTGTTCAACTGTTTTTCTTTGGATTCGTTTATAATTACGTTAACTTCAATTACTGCTTACGGACAATATCATACCAATTTTTGTTGTCTTCCAGCTAAAACTTGTTTTTGGGTTGACTTATTTTGTAGGTTTTTTTTTGTTCGTTTGCTTCACGAGTTTTGCTATAATTTTAATTTCTTTTTGAAGTTCTTCGCAAATGTTTTGAAGGTCTGCGTGGCTGCTCGCTATTTATATTTAAATGGTAGTTGAATCATTTTTGAAATGCCTCAAAAGTTGCTGAAGAAGTTCATAAAAATGTGGGCCAGCAGTGAGTAAACGAAGTAAGAGTAGGTTTTTTAGAAGGATCGAATGAAAACAACTCTATAATGAATATTATTTGTTCTTGACAATAATATTAATAAGGCATGAATGAAATAGAAATCGGTTTGAAACATGTTTCCTTTCAAAATCATTTGAAAAACTTTATTGTTTGTTTCTTATTATTTAATTTATTTTATTTGAGATTTCCTAATACTACAAGTACAATGGACTTATAATTTAAAGCATTAGTCATTACAAATAAGTTTATTTTTATAATATAACTTTTTTTAAGTAAACTAATAGTTCTAAAAATAACAGCCATTTTTATGAATTTTTCAGAAAGTAGTTTATGATAATTTTGAATGTCGGCTCGTTCTTTATACTCTTAATGCCACAAGGTAACTGGTTTCAAAGAAGTGGTGTTCGGATTTTGCTAAATTACGTTGTTAGTCCTCCTGGATGTGCTCAAACGGTTCTTGTCATATCGATACTTAGGCTCTTCCGTAACTCTATTTTATGGATGACTACAATCACTCGAAATGCGAACCATGATTGAAGGTTGAGGTGAAACATTTTACAGGCGTGTTTGATGATATGGTCCCTTCTATTGATATTAAAAATATAAATAGTCATACAATTGAAAGCGACTTTAAGTTGGTGTTGACTTGCGGCACTAACAAATAGTTATTCTCCGTAGAATAAGCACGGAATGAGACATGCTTTAGCAATGAGCAGTCTCTCTGACATTGTTCTTAATAAGAAATCTTGTTATTTAATTTTTGTTTGCTGGAAGACGTCATTATTTGATTATTTTGTTACAAGATTTTGTTAGTTGTCAAATAGTCTTTTTGTATTAATAAATTGACTTGTGAAACATGTATGTGTATCTATTTCCCCAAGGTGCACATTTCATTACGATTTTGTTATAGATCTACTTTTAAATATACATACATACGTAGATAGATCGACTGTTGTTGCAATTTTAAAAAGAGAACTTAGTAACTATTTCTTACAAATCCAAAATTGAACATTCCTTACTTACCTTAGTGTCAACAAATTACAATAAATATGTATGTGTGTGTTATATTGTTATGAGTCGAGGTTGATTCACTATTTCCTACACACACATAGATACATACAAACACCCACTTACTTACACACTGAAAGAGTATTTGCTTTGTTTTGGTTTTGGTTTTGATTTTGATTTTTGAGTTTGCCGCCTGCTGCGGCATTTGAATTTCATTTTTAGATTTCAATTTATTTTCGGCGTAGTTTATGCCAATTTGTTTGTTGTTGTTGTTGTTGTTGTTGCTGTGATTTCTTTTAATATTACGTATGCCATTTGTGAATATATGTATATTATATACATACATATAAATATTTATATACATATCTGTGTGAAAGGTTCTTTAAGTGAATTTGGTTTGATATTCATTCTATTTGCTCTTTTATAAAAGCTAAAGAATCAAAGCAAAAATCACGCTTTATGTATCTATCCTCGTATTATGTGCAACAACAACAATAATAAACATTTGGCTTTGACAGCGTATTAACTAATTGACGTCTTTGTTTATCATGAGATATTTTCGAAAATTGACATTTTCGACAAGCCACCAAATGGAAGACAAATGTTTCAACTCATACCCCAAAAAGAGCAATTCAGTAGTTTAACAAGACATTTACTTATACCCCGTAAATCTAGCGAAAGGGTGAAGGTATGTTTATTTAAAATACATCTCTAAAGTATCTCTTGGTCGATCTTTCAACTAGTTATCATCTTCCATGCATCCTTTTGAATTAGCTGTACTTATTGTTAGTTGTGCTGACGTATTCGTTTTTGGTTGTAGTATCATTTACTCGTACTACAATTATCTTAATTAAAAATCTCAAGTCAAAGTTGGCCAGAGTCGTACTCAGGCAACAGACAACAGACAGCAGACAGCTAAAGATTAGCTCATCTCTTTTCAGTTGAATTAAATAATCAACGTCGTTCTCTAACGTCGCTTTCTGCCAAGCTCTCTGTCTGATTTTGTTTAAACAGGGCTTAAAACGTACAACGTACCAAATTTCTTGACTTAAAAACAAAACAAAACAAAAACAATTAATTTCTAGCTCTTAATGTCTCAAAGTATAATAAAACAGATAGTCAGGACACACTTTTATGGGTTTGCCAATTTGTATATTATTATATCTTTTAAATTGCAAAAGTTCAATTGTGTGTTTTTTTTTTTTTTTTTTTTTTTTTTTGCATATTTGTATCTCTATGTAATTCATACAGGTTTAAGTTGCTAGATTCTCATATGTTATATCAGATACAAATTTCAGATACATTTACTTGTTTCCGATCTATGGTGGTCATAAAATCGAAAGAATGCCATAAAATACTGAATATTTAATTAGCATTTAAGTATTCAATTATTAGAGTTAACCAATAAAATTTATAAGTTGTTTGTTAAGTTATGAAACCAGAGTGAAAGAGTACTTTCCATTAAGACGTTCTTGTTTCGTTCTTTCTTTAATAACTAAAATAAATTAATAAAATTAATAATGTTGGTCTAAACGTCATAAGTATATTAATAAATTCTTATTAAGAAAATTCTCCTGTTTTCAAGACCTCAAATCTATTTTTCCATTGGAAAATTCATATGCAGTTAAATGAAGTGGAATGGTTAGCTTATTATAATATTATATATTATATTCTATTTTATTATTATACTATAACATTTTCTTTATCAGGTTTAATAATTATTAAAATATTTATTTATTTTATTTCATTATATCCTAGTGCTACAAGGTTAACTTATATTTAAAGCACTAATTAATTAATTTATCAAATTTTAATTTAACTAATATAATTTAATATACTTAACTTTATTTAAATTATAATTATTTTGTAGCGATTTCTAGCTACATTTTATTATCAAATTAGCTAGTTTATACCATGAAGTTTTGCCAAACTTTACAGTAAGCCACTAAACTGAGTTCAAACTGTGTGTGAGAGAGAGAGGGACAATCAGCGACCATTTTGTGTGTGTGTTTTTTTTCTGCACACAGTAAAGTTTGACTCAAATGTTGAGCTGGTTTTGGCTCTGTTTCTGTTTTAGCTACCTGTTGAGCACATTTTTATATTGTTTTTGTATATTTTTGGTTAAACGTCGCTAAAGTCTATTATTATCCGATGGAAGCGTACAAAAAAAAGGCTAAAACCAAAAAGCAAAAGAAAGATAAAACCAAGAAGCATCAACTGACAACTGACCAGCAAACGTCAAAGCGACCACCCTTTGAAAGAAGAAGAAGAAGCAGAGGCTAAACAACAAAAAGAATCACAAACAACTGAACACTGAAAAGAATCTAGAATAATTATTATATGCGGTTTTTACACAACAGCAACAGCAACAACAACAACAACAACAACAACAGCAGCAACAACAACAACAACAACAATAAGAAGACACACGCATACAACTTCATTGGCATATCAAAAAGCGGCACCAAAGAGCGAACAGCAAGAGAGTGTGACTGAGATAGCGATAGATTGGGGCTTCAAGACTTTACCTAACGTTCTGATTGTATGTATGTGTGTGTGTGCGTTTGTGTGTGTGAGAAATGTAGGGGAAATATTAATGAGCATGTGTGCGTACGGCAAAAGGCTCTCAGCAATGTGTGAGTGTTTTTATAAAGTTGATTGCACTCGATTTTTAGATACAGCTTTTTCAAGGTCATCAACGAAAAAACGACAAGCTAACCAAAAAAGCAAAGCGCTCGCTGCTTAGTTGCTGCTGCTGCTGCTGCTTCTTGTTGTTCTTGTTGTTGTTGGCCGCTTCTAACAACAACAACAACAAAGACAGAGAGCGTAGCGTAATATAAGAAGTCTTCTATGCTTTGCACTAATATTGAAGCCTCTCTTGTGATTTCCCTCTCCCACTCTTTCCCTCTCTCTCCATCTCTATCTCTACTCTACTTCTGCACATATTATTAGAGCGCGCTGCGCATTTAATTGAGAAAACAAAAACAACAAAAACTATGCGCCAAAAGCTTTGAATTGAACTTGAAGCCACGGTTCCCACTTAAAAAGATCAGAATGTGTAAAAAAAGAAACACAAAAAACATCCAAAAGATCAAAATTATTTCGGTTTTGTAATTTATGTTATGTTTTCATTTACTTAATATACTTAACATTTTATTTGCTCAACAATTTAAAATTATAACACTTTATCTTTTATGTTACCATCTTTTCAGTACAAATTTATTAAGTTTTAGTATTATTTATGATAAATATTTGCTGAAAACTGGAAACACTGATTCAAACTGAAACCGGGACCGTTAACCGATATTAACCGATTGCAATTTGTAACCGTAACTGAAGCCGTAAGGGAATGAAAACTTTTACATTATTTCGAAACCGATAAACCGAAATTCTTCAAACCGAAAAAACCGTTTAGAAACCCATTCAAGAAAAACGCGTTGCTTTGGGTTTTTCCCGTGTCTAAAACTCAATTTTATTTGTATTTGGAATAGATTTCAAATATTTACTTCGGTGTGGATGCTTTCGTATTCTCTTTTCTAAGTGGTCATTGAATTAAATTTAAATTTAAAAATTTTATTTAAATATTAATTGCACTTTTTTGGATTTTTAGGCTGTTTTTGGAAACCGATATCATACCGGTATTTCGAAACCGAAACTTAGGAGAAACGGTTAACCATTACGAAACCGTTAACCGTAAACCAAAGCCCGATCCAAACTTTAACCATAACTGAAACCTTTATTCGTTTCGGTTTGGATCCCTTATAGACATCAAATGAAAATTTCTATTCTTTTGATTATAAAAAAAAAATATACATATCTTCCACTCAAATTACTTGCTGTGACAATAATTGTGCTTGAGAGTGTAGCAAATATATACTCTTGATTATTAAAAAGAGCTTGAATTGCTTCCGAACTTATGTAATCTGAAAGGGTATTTAAACTTCAACACACCACAAATAAATACTTTTTCATGTGTATTTTTTTTGGCAAAAAAAGTTCTTGTTGTGATTTGGTTTGTTGTGTGATGTTTGCAGCTGTTGGAAATGAGCCGGTTTTTGTTTTTGGACGCTAGTTCTACCTCTTTTCTTACGCTCCCTCTCTTTTTGAGATTTGTGGCTATCTTTTGTTCTCTGTACCAAAAACAAAGCATGTACGAAATAATATAAAAACAGAATTGAAGTGTTCGTTTCTTCAGTGTAGTCTGTAGCCTTTGAAATTGTTAGAAACAGGTAATAATTGAGTTATAAAAGGTTTGATTTGGAAAAGATGCATTATTCTATAAAAATATATATATATAGGAAAGATACTGAGTTGAATTTTTGTATATTATTTATATTTTAGCACTTATTATATTTTATATTTTGTATACTTGTAAATTAAAGTTTTCGTTAGAATTGCATTAAAAAAAAGGAATCCCTTTATCTTGATAATATCTTAAAAAACATAAAAAACATGCTTGTTTTTAGTCATGCAAGCAACAAGAAGAAGAATGGCCATAAGAACCTGTGTTGTGATAGTCTGACATCAGTTTTTCCTCGAGTGCCAGCATTAAAAAGCCATTTGCATTTTTTTTCTACCCTCCTCAGCCCCCACCCCCATAATATGGGCCCATAAACAACTTGTTAAGGCCCTCTATATAAAAAAAAGGCTCTTTCAAGTGCTAAATGTCAAATTTACGCAGCTTTATTTATGGCTAGCAAAATTTTCAAGCAAATCGAAATGAATTTACATAAAAGCCAAATAAATAAGCGAGACCACAGATAAATATGTACAATATACATATGTGTACGTATAAATGTGTGTGTGTGTGTGTGTGTGTATGTATCTGTGTGAGTATGAGTAAGTATCTCAGATTATTATGGCTTGGCTTTCAGTTGTGTAATACGCACTGTGAGTAATTATGACTAAAATAACAAGAAAGAATGTCTATCTTTGGCATGATGACGATTAAGTACACTACAAATATTGATTATATAGTTGATATGTACTATTACCAATTGATTTTGCTTCACTTACAGTTCAACTGTGTGCATATTTCATATAAAAACTTAGTTTTCAACTGATTATTCCTAAAAATACCATATGTTAAAGTTAAGCGGTCTGATATAACTTGCATAAAATATTGCTGAGATACTGAAATTGGTATTGCATTTATATGATTGAGACATAAGCAAAGATACAAAACTTGTTACAAAAATATATTTATTCAAACTACAGTGAAAACTCGCCTAGCAGACACCCTTAATAGGCGGATACTTTTTCCATGACGATAGTTGGCTCTTCAGATCAATTTTGCCTCTGTTGAGCGATCGCTCCCTTGAGCGGACGAAAGTTGCCTGACATTTACTTTCCAAGAGATTTTTTACTGTATTGGTCCCATTACAGCGTCTAAGGTTATCGTTTGACAAATTAAAGAAATTTAAACGTAATATTTTAAAAATTTCAATTGGATTCCGACCTATATGCTTTGATAATATCAATTAAAAAAGATAGAAATTTTTAATATAATATTTTATTTAACTAGAAAAGTTTTTTAAACAAAATAACTTTACCAAACTTTAGTTCCTTTGTTCCTGTAATACAGAACATTTTCTCTGTACTTCAACTGAGATAAGTTTCGTTAAATTGAGTTTTCTACAAAATCAAAAGAGTTTCTTGTAAAACAAATCAAATTTTTCAATAGAATTCTCGTTTATAACGAAAATACAATGACTCTGATTTTGAGTGAGGGTATACAAATCAGGAACTCAAATATAGTCTGATTCCGTTGACAAGCTGTCAGAATGATGACAAAATCTTTGGCAGTTAATTAGACACAAAAGGGCGACGAAAGAAGAAGTCGTATGCAGGAGGAGGAGGAGGAGGTTTTTATAGAGTGTGGGTGCTTTTTATGGCACACTGGAATCTAAATCTGGTAAAATCTAAAAACTGGGATGTTGTTTACAACGGCCAATGCAAATCAGCTGAACTGCAAATGGGGCAGAAAATTCCATTTCCATTGACGCATATTTTATACAATCTTTGTACGCTGCGTACGCAATTCAAATGCAATGCGATCCAAAACCAATCCAAAACCAATCCAATCCAATGTGGCATGTGTGCATAAGTGTGTGGCATTTTTATGGGGGCCAACGAGTGGCGAGTGGCGAGTGGCGTGTGGCGTGTGGCGAGTGGCGAGTGCTGAACTCAAGAGGTCTGCCAAAAATGGTCAGAGCCATCCAAAATTGAATCGCTAAATAACAATAACTTGCCAATTGTTGACTCTAATGATGACGATAGTTGTTGCTCTTGTTGTTGTTCTTGTTGTTGTTGTTCTTCCTCTTCTTGTTGTTATGGAAATGGAAGTACGACGACAATAAAAAATGAAAATCTTAGTGCTCTACTCTATTTGTTTTCGCTTTTGGTTTGCCTCTTTGCATAGCTATGCAAATTTCGATTAAACAAGCGCGTGTGGGAGGAAAATTCTATTCGATTGAAAAATCAAAAAATATATAAATATTGGCACATGTATTTTACAGCTTGGAAGTTCTTAAATGATAAAGAAAGTTGAAGAAATGACTTTAAAAGAGCGTATTTTGGCTTAAAAATCAATCTTCAAATGATAACTGAATAACTGAACTATGGCAGCTATATAATACGATTATATTATATCACCCCAAAATTATGGGGGTTTAAAAAGATAATTATATATTTGTTTATAACCAGAAACGTGCTAGGATTTATGTTATACTCGCATTTAATGTTAATATAAATATTACATGAACTACTGCTTAGTATATGAACATTTCTATTAAATTTATAAACAGTGCAATACCTGAAAGTTATCAAAAACAAAACGTTTGAATTTACTATATTTATAATATTTCTATTGAAAATTGTAATTGGTTTTTAGAGTGTTTCTTTGAAGTTGAGCACAAACACAAACTAATCAGCAGAATAAACTATTTCTTCTATTCACTTTTCTTGCTACTCACGCTTAGTAAAATATACAGAATTTATGTTTGTTTTAAATGATTTCCTGGATTTTTGCTCATTTTAATTAATTTTCTGTGCCTGGGGATACTATAATATAAGAAGAAGAGAATTAAATAGGAAGGGAAGAGACCGAGGAAGTTTTATATTACGCTCAATTTGTTGCCTAGTGCCTTTTGTGATTGTCTTGACAACTTTTGTTCTATTTTTGGCCAAAAACACATTACGAGATTAATTCAATTAAAAGTCTGTTTTGGCCAAAAGCATGACTTTTCTGCTTAACCAGGTGTTTTTGTTATTTTTGTTGGTAAGTCTGTAATTAAATTGAACGAAAGCAAGACAAATTAATAGATTCCTGTGACAATAAAAACATTGTTGTTGGTAGGGAAAAACATGCTCATATATTGATATATTTAAATATTTTATTTAAGGAATTGGAACAGAAATCTAGTAGAAGAAAGTGGAAGCCTAATTTCAATTATGATCAAATATATTTTCAATACTTTTTAAACTACATATATAATTTGACTTTTTGCAAGCTAAAAATAAATAGAAATAATAAATAACTAAAAATTGTTTGCAATTATGAATGGAAAATCGACAGCAAGCATATTGTTGCCTCTCTGTGTTTCTCTCTCCTTATTTCCATCTCTTTCTCACATGGTATGATTAATTACTTGAATTCGACATAAACAAGTTTTTGGCACAAATGAAGCAGAAGAATGCAGATAAAGAGAGAAGGGAATTCTTTGCATGGTCTTTTGACCATGGTCAGCTTCAACTTGTGGCTTGATTAATGATTCAATTGACAACATAACCCTAAGGTTATACTTGTTTATGGATGATTGTTGTTGTTGTTGTTGTTGCTGTTGTTACTATTGTTATTAGTTAAACACTTGCTACTCTGTTACCACCTATTACCTGCCGTATGTATCTCCGTCCTAAATGCTTCCGGGCAATTGTGACATCATTTGTATGATTTCCACAGCGCGAGCTTGATTGCCTCAGGAATGAATGTATAGGGTATTTCCCACTTCGGTCAATCTGTTAATAATTCATCGTTTCTTTTTCTCTTTTTCTTTGATTTAATAATGTCTTTCTAATGGTTTTGTTGTGCTTGGGCAGTTTGCATGTTAATCGACAGTTAGTCTTTGAACAAGAATAAAGTATATGTAAATAATGGATTTTAGTTTGATTGAGTTGATTTGATATCCTGTATTTATTGAACATATTTAACGATGATTAATAAAGTTTTGTAATGGATAAAATAAGGTAAGGCACAAGAATATATTCTTGATCTGTGCGTCGACCTAGTACCAAAAGGATTGCCGAATCGGATGACTATATTATGTATCGTCAAACATTTAGAATTTTAGATCGTTAGAGAAAATAACTTATTCTATTCGTAGTAAAAGTGTCTTTGTTTCAATTCTCTACAAGCTTTTGATATAGAATAGTCTTGGTATTTTTAGTTTCTTGGACGAATCATCATTTCGGCTCTTTTAAGGGCATAACTCAAACCCCGAAAACCTTCCCAATTGATTCCCATGTTAGAGGTTGGGTCATTATATTTTCCCGTCAACTGGCTGTAAGAATATTAGTTTACAAACAAAAATTTTTGAAAAACGATAAACATTCCAACGTACCTTATGGCACAAGCACCGTACCACCAGGCACCAGTACAGAATCTAGCACAATTTGATATATTATAATCATCGTTGTCACGATCCCAGGTGGTAAATTTCTTGCCCCGATGAGGAGAAAGTGAATCACCAGCAGTTCCATTCGCTTTGCCCAGAGTGTGTAAGATATATTGTTCCTGCTCGTTGCCAATTGCAAATTCCCCATACGTCTCAAAGGCTTCAATTCCCGTCAAATCCTTTAGAACTACAAGCAACTCCTGAGGCCTTTCTTCAGTCAATGCATGTATTTTATCCAATCCCAAGAAGAACTCCCCATCTAGATTTCCAAATCCCTCTTTGTATGTTTTCCAGTCCCGAAAAAAGTCAACACTTCCATCCAGCCGCCTCAAGATGATTGTCCATCCACCACCCCGAGTCATCGCATCACAGTTAACTTTAAAAGGTTCACTACCAAAGCTAGTGAGGAGTGTATTAATGATCCCATTAAACTTTGCCTCGGTACAATTGTTTGGATTAAACCACGAGTTGTGTTTATCCGATTCCTTGACAAGTCCATCGATCAACATTTTCTGTTCATCTATAAGTTTTTCTTGTCTTTCCAGCTTCTCTTTAAGAAGTTGAATATCTGATTCTTTACCACTTGCATCTATCTTCGGTTGCCTCAGCTCCTCTTTGAGAAATAATTCCCTCTCCAGACCATCTTTCTTTTGTAGTTGAATATCCGTTTCCTGAAAAGTTCCTTGAAGGTCCTGCGCCGCTCTAAGAAATTGTTTAGTTTAGGAAAATTTTATTTTTTAAAATCTTACCTCAACTCGGAAATTTTCAAGCTGATTGAAAGAAATAAATTTGTCACATTATATTCAGAAAGTGGAATTCCACCAGAGAACGAAGCGAATTTGTTGAATATAAAAACTATGCAAATTATTTTCAACAACATTTTGCGACCGAACTTTAGAGAATCCCGGAGATGACTGATTAAGTAAAATATTGTCTTGAGGAAAATAGGTTTATATATATATATATGTATGTGCGTATCTATAAACTTCTCAATTTTCTCTTTGTTTTGTTTATATCCCGTCGTCTAAGAATTTCAAAAATGCAAAAGAAAATAAATAAATGTTATTAAAATATAGATATAACAAAATATATATGTTATAGACATTCTTAATTCAATCCGAGTATAAAGACTTTAGTGTCTCAATTAAATTAAACAACATAATGTATAAATAAACATATATCGGTCAAAAGTTTAGTTTTTGTGTAAAAATTTTTTAACTTATGTATCTCACACGATTTTATATTATGTATATATAAACAACATGAACAACATAGAACGTATCATCATTATAGCCTTTTTAAACCGGTTGTGTGCCATTAGAATATGGTACCAGGTAACTCCCTCGTTTGCGGTGGTTTTTTTATATTTTCCAACCAAGTTGCTGTATAAATTATAGTTTGTACATCAAATTTTAGAATACCATTCCTTTATACCTGAAGCGACATCCTTGGTACCAACAGGCACCCATATGTTTTTCAGAAAACAATTTAAAAGATAACTTTCTAAATTTTGGTTGTTTCTATTCAAACAATTTTATGAAAATCGCTTAAGAAATACAAAAGCTATACAAAAAAAAACCAGTTTCTAGGACCAGGAAAAGAATCATATCGTAGTATCAGTTATGATAGTATCATAGTATGCATAGTATCAGTTATCAATGCGTTTTTTAATGAGTTTTAAAACTTCTATGCATTTAAAAGAGTACGTATATGCGTTAGAATACTTCAAAACAGTATATCTACAGGGTATTTCCCAGTCAAACTCTTCTTGTTTCTATGTTGATTTATGCTGTATATCTACGTTGATTTAATATCGTTATTGATTTTATTTTCTTTAAAGCAAACTAACCCATTTTTAAGTTTGGAAATTCCAAACATTTGTATTTGGTTAACATTTTTTTCGAATGCTAAAATTCATTTGCGCAAGTACAAAAGACAGACCTTTATGGATGGCACTCCACAGTCTGTGTGCCAGTTTTCAAAAAACAACCAACGAATGATAATGCTAAAACCACATTTTTAACGATATTTTTTGGTGGCTTATCAGTATCAGTAACGAACATTTAAACAGCTGTCGTGAACGCACTGCAAACAGTTGAAAATTAAAATCCAAATACTCTGTCATGTGTTTGAATGTGTGTGTGTGAGTGTGTGTTTCTTCTTATTGTTGTTTTTCTTTTATTATAGACATATCTGCATTTTGTTAGGTATTCCAGACACGTTCCAAAAAACCCGAAGCTCAAGCTACCTCGTAATGTAACTAACTTATTGCGTTTTGTATCTATTTTTTTGAAAATGTCTTTCAAACAAACTACAACATACACTGATATGCAAAACATGTGCCTCCCATTGCCCCTATGCACACACTCCCACACAGCTATATATATATATATATACATACTAATCGGATCGTGGGGGTGGAACCTTTCTTTCTATCACCGATAATACGAGTATATATCTCTTTCCATGGCCTCTGCCCGCAGTTTTGATAGTTAAACGAGTATGTTTATTGTCTTTGTCATTATAATTCAATTATACCCTGTACAAAATGGGGCAAAAGAGTACCTTAAAGATTTCATATTCTAATATCTACTTTTAAATCGTTATAGGTTACGAATGTATAAAAGTTCTAGAACTTTTCGTTATGAATCAGAAGAAGTATAACCTGAGAGATCAAAATATTTTCTAGTCAGTTAATAAATGAGAAGTTACTTAGAAAATAACTTATTTTTTTATCAAGCTAAAGTGTCCAAATGACCAGGGAGTATCTTTTAGTCAAGCAAACTCAACTTAACAGTACGGTGGAAATATAAAAAGGTAGAAGGAAAGAAGAAGAAGAAGCAGCGGAATATCTGTATATCAATCTTAACCGAGTATTTTCTAGTCAATCCCAACAAACATCATCAACAATTTAAACTTTAAAGAATTTCATAATAATCCTACAAGTTACTTACGAAAGCAGAAAGCGCAGAAAGCTTTAGACTATTTTGTAGTCTTTACAGAGTATCTTCTAGCTCATCACATTCTATTACAAAATAACTTTAACTTCATTTTCTTTCTTCGCTTTGGTAAGCTATGCGGAAATAGCTTGCAGTGCTGATAAGTTGCCTTCAAGTTGAAACTCCCGCTGTGGAAATTGTTATGCGTCTCTGGTAATGAGCAATAAAAATGATCGTGAAGTTTGTCGTTCTTTTTTTTACAATTTTAATGGCATTTTAAATGCGTTAACTTTGAGCAGCTGTGAATTGCCAGACATATCCTGTTTCGCTAAAGAAATTGGTCCTTTGTAAAGCGTAATCACAATTTGTATTAGAACTTAAATGTTATAATCGGACCGATAGTGAGTTAGAATACAAAAATGTATTCATTCCTGGAGATACAAATGTCGATCAAACTTGTCGAAAACCATACACCCTTCAAAGAATCGGTTGTATGTAGAATTAGATTATTTATCAAGAACGTCTTTGTACTGATTTACTCAATTAAACTTCTTAAATGCTAAATACAATATCTTTTACACTTCCTGATAACGTTTTCATTGCTCGGAACACCAAACTATAAATCTTACTTAGAAACATACGATTATAATATTATCTGGGATACAAAAAATGTATTTGCAAATATTATATGTAGACCAAACTTGGCAAAGAACCCTTTAAAGAATCGGTTGTAAAATTAGACTATTTATCAAGAACTTTGCTTTTACTGATCTGTCAACTTAGCACATCAAATACTTATTACAATTATTACTTTGTGATAAATTTATATTTAATTCGAAAGACCAAACGCTTAGTAAAAAAATTCTCAACCCAATTTTTAAACACATATCATAAAGAAAAATTACGATATATTGTTTATTATTAATTTCAACATCAAATAATTTTTTTGATTTTTTCTTTTTTTGTGAAGCTTCGGAATATGCGTAGCACACTCCCTTCGTCGGAACATCTGGTTGCCTTAAACGACCCACCCAAAAGCTTAAATAAAATATAATACGTGACATTTTTACGAAAACACATTTAACCCGAAAATCGTAAACAATTTCTTATATAAGTTATTCCCAAGGCGGAAAAGACGAGTACCGAGTACCGTAAATTATGTGTAAATTATATTTAAAAACATTTTGTTATTCACTTGATTAATTGGCTTTTAGGTTGAGTTATGGGACAATTATGAAAACTGGAGAGACCTTGCTAACAATAAGTGCTAAAATTAAGAGAAGAAAAAAGAATGATATAGGGGAGAGTTACCTGTCAATAAATTGCCTTTTTATTTTAAAATTGATGGAATGGTATTAGTATATAGTCATATAGTCAGGCAGATAAGAACTTGATGGACTTTGATGGATCTGTCAAAGTCAAAGTTTCTTTTTCGTAATATTTCAAAGAAATTTCTGAGGAAGGAATGAAGGTTTTTTACTAAATAACTTTCCTCTTTACATTTTTGAGAACATCTTGATATGCTAAGCAAATTTGCAACTTTGTGAGTTGCGAGTTTTTTTTTGTCGGCTCGTAATGAGGGCAGTTTAAAATACATAAACTCATTTTTATTACATATTTACTTTTGTTATTGTTGCTGTGCCATTAACCATAAAAAAATACAATTTTAAAAGCCAAAAATCCAAAATGTTTTATTGTCGCGTACGCAAGAAAACGTACAAATATTTTTGCCAAAAAGTGTGCCCCAAATAAGGGGTACAACAACAACAATACCAACAACTAAAACAACAACAATGAGATGTTAATAATGTTAAGTAAATAATCAAAATAAACACATGGAATGCTATCTCGAAGCTGGCGAGCTCAACACGCGAATACAAATTCATTTCACGTTGTTTTTCTTCATAAAAGGATTTAAAAGAAATTATCTCTCAAGCTGTTTGTAATTGATTGACTGACTGATTGACGGACTGATTGATTAAAAATATTAACGGATGCCAACCACTGTTAGTTAAAATATGGAAAGCTGAAATTGTTTTCACATATATTCAATTAATAAATAATGGAAAGTTTCTCGAAAATAAAGATAGTTTACTTTATATTCGATTTTTAAAGCTAATTTAAACAATTTTTGTAATAATTTTTTTGTAGTAATTAAGACAACTTTTAAAAAATTCTTGAAAATATGTTCTTATTATGAAAAGTTAATGTCTAATTTAAGTTTCAGTCGAAGACGAAAGGTTTTAAAATTAATATTTTTGGCTTAGTCCCAGAAATTTTATTTTGTTTATTATTTTTGTTATCAATGTAGTGATAAAAAAAGATTAAGTTTATCTGCTCCTGCATTTGCTTCGACTGTAAGTTTATATAATCTTAGTGTAGAAGTTAATTTTATGGACTTCTTTACACAATTAGGAGAACCTTCGATTTAGAAATCAAGTGTTAACATTTAAGAATTTAGCTAAAGTTAATCATACTCGTAAAGGTTTCAATTGAATAGAAAGACAACAGCTACTTGTATATTTATGGGACCAGAATAAATTCTTATTTCTATATGGTTCCCAATCTATATACATACACATATATGTATCTGGAACTGTAGATACAGTTGATTAACACGTCATCAAATGAAATTCACTAAATTTTCACAAAGGCGTGTTAATTAAAAACGTCGCGCGTGTATGGGCGATAGAAAGAGAGAGCGTTGATACCATAATTCACTCAATACCTCTCTCTCTCTTTCGCTCTTTGTATCTGCAGCTTAGGTTATTTGGGATCCTCTGTCGTGTTTTTCATTTTGCTTTTTTGCGCTTGAGATACTTTATACAAGTCTAGAAGTTGTTTGTTTTATTATCGTCGTTGACGTCGCTTCAAATGTTGTTTGTGTTGTATTTTTATCAGCGCTTCAAGAAGTGTAGGAAGGAAGAAAGAAGAAGTTAAAGGAAAACTGCATTGAGTTATCGAGTGGCAGACAAAACGTAAACAAAACGCATTTCGGTTGAGAGACATCGCATTTCCCTTTCTCTCTCTCTCTCTCTCTCTCTCTCTGTCTGTCTCTCTCCATGTATTTGTTTATTGCGTGTAAATTTCGGGAGTAAACAAATAACCGCAAAGCCAAGTTAGAACGTCCTTTTTTTTGGAGTTGTCGAATTTTAAATACTCTTGTAGTTTATCTTCAGTCGGAAGCAGAATTATAAATATCTGTTCAATACTACGCTTAAGTGAATTCTAGTTCTATAATAAGTTAATTCGAATTTTACAATAATAACAATTTTAATAATAATTTTATAAAACAACACTTTTTATATAAAAATAGCACTAAATCATTTTTCAAGTGATCTGGAGTGTATAAAAGTTTTCGAAGCTCAAATACTATGACAACCAAAGTCTTAGCTTACTTGTAATTATTTCTTTTTATTATTAAAATAATAATAAGTACACAAATATTGTTTTCTCTAAAATAGGGCCTAACTAAGTCATGTTTTTATAAATGTTAATAATTAAAATAAATTCTTTACTTGTCTTCGAATTCTCTTGATTAGAATTGAAATTGGAAGAAATTTACTTGCTTATAAATTCTTAATTAAAAATGAATTATTTAGTTTTGTTATTAAATTCTCCCAGACTGTATTAAAAGTATACTAGTTGCAGTTGAAGACAGCACAATGTGTGACAAAAGTATAAATACCCTTTACTTTTTAAGTAATTGTAGAAAACTATTGCTGCGCTTTATTTGTGTTTCCGTAAATGCAGCGCATGACGAATTGACAAATTGTTTGATTATGGCTTAAATGAAATTGTTTGAATTTCGTACCCAAAACTCATTTGCTTTTGCCTTATCTTTTTACTGCCTCTGCTGCTGCTTTTGCTGCTGCGGTTGCTGCTGCTTTGCTGCTATTGTTCTGTGCGCAGTTGTTACATAACATATGTATAAAAAATTAGCCGGTTGCGTTGCAATACATGACCAAATGACTGAACGAACGGTGTGCCTGAGGGACTACAAGAGTAGACGAGAGAGAGAGAGAGATGAGAACAAGCCAGAACGAGAGCTAGAGAGTGACTAAGAGAGCAGCACAGTGAATACGTAAGTTATGCAACGGCAGACCCACTACAATAGCAGCAGCAGCAACAACAACAACAACAATAGTAGCAGCATTGCCGAAGAGTCGCACAAAGCGCACATTAAGAAATAAACAAATCAACGGACAGTGGGCCAAAGAATCAAACTTATGAAGACAACTTAAACTTGCCTGAATACGATTGAATTACTTATGTTAGTTAAACTCAACAGAACTCAACTCAAACTCAACTTAAATCAGGCAACTAAACCAGTTTTAGTTCAAGCCAGGCAATTTAACTTAAACTAATATTGGTTTTGGTGCGTTCCGAAATGAACATTTTTGTAAAAGGCTTTAGTATAACTAGTATGTTGTAAAATAAGCAAATAAAAATAGTTGAAAAAGTTGAAGAATTTGTTTCGGATTTGGTTCTACTTCCGGTTCTAAATACGAAATGGTTACCGGCTACGAAACAAGTTTCGGCTACAGTTTATCGGCTTTGACTTCTGTTTCGTTCTCGACTCCAATATTATCATTCCCTGATTGGATTCGAACACGAAACAAAAGTCGAAATCATAAACCTTTAGCCGCAACTTGTTTCGGTTCTATTTCGGTTTCGATTCGGTCTGATTACCTTCTTTAAATGCTTGCCGCCGAAGGACTATGTTCAAACTTCTTGCAGATCTTGGAAGAATTTCAAACTAAAAGGCTTATAGTTTTAAATGTAAAAATTGTAATCACATACAAACTCAACTGTTTGTTCCACTGTGCATCGGCAACTTCTGCTTCTCCTACTCCCCTCCCACCACTGACTGCCAAAGCCGGTTGGTTGTTTGTATTCTCTTCTCTTGTGTCTTCTTTGTTGCTTTGACTCTGCCCGCAAGATTCTGCACAGTTTACCGTTAGCTTAATGGCTAAATCACCGTTTAGAAACGCAACGTTCTTTCCAAAGAAATAAAAATGGCTGTGCTTGTAGTTGTTGTTGTTGTTGTTGTAGTTGTATCTTTAGCTGTTCTTCACTTGACCGATTTCAACAGAATTCTCTTGGCTGAAACGTAAACGTAATCATAGTATTTATAAATTTCGCAGACGTGCTTAGATTTTAATTAAATTAAAATTACACTCAATTGCGAGCCTGAGAGTCTACACTGATCATAAAATCTTTGGACTTACACCTATTATTATATACTTAGGTTCAGGTATAATTGTGTTAAATATGTATACACCAAAGTCAAATATCAGTAAGGCTCAATAATACTTAGATGCTATAGAAAGAATCTGCAAGAGCATTAAATCTTTGTAAGGTAAAAGAAATCAATTCTCTCGTATCTCTATTAAGGTGTATCTAATTTGTAACTTGTATCTTATATGACTTTGCTTAAAATGATAATAAGAACTTCCCAAGAAGCAATTTAGTTTTTCTTATCAAAACACAACATATCTAAGGAAACGATAACGAGTCTCGAATCTCGAATCTCAGAGATACACATAAGAATTCTCATGATGAATTGCAACCTTTAATATTTGTTATTTGCAAGCTGTAAAGATGGATTTCCATGGAGAATTCTTTGACTTAATGATAAGAATAGGAAAACAAAGCACTTGTTGGGCTTTCTTTTTAATCAATCAAAAGGCTGGGCAGGAAAAGTATAGCATACAGTTTACACAGTGCATTATTATGAGAATATACTATGTATGTACGATATGAGAGATATATTATTTACACACACACACACAGAGCAACAGTTATAAATAATAAGTACCAACAACAACAACAATAATAATAACGGCAATGAAATGCATTATTATTAATATCACAAAAATACATGACAAAACAATGACCAGCAAATGAGACGGACATTGGATGAGATAGAGCGAATGAGAGAGAGAGAGAGAGAGAGAGATAGCGAAAGAGAGACAGTGACAGAGTGATTATGCTTCAGCTTCTGCTTTTGTGCCACGCGTACTGGAAATTATATAAAACATGTTTCGACTGCAGCCAGAGGAAGGGGAAAGGGAAGCATAGCCAATGGCAAAAACAATAAGAGAAGAGCAACAAATAACGCAATGCAGTTGTGTTGTTGTGCGTGTGTTTGCCGCTCCCGTACACTGACAAAAAAAAGGGCTTTAAAGAAAGGAAAAGAGAAACGAATATTAGCTATTTAAAATAACGTAATTGTAAAAATATTCAAAATAAGACTGCATTTCTATTAAGAAAATAAAAAGGTATTATGTTTTTAGAAGTTGAAGAACAAATATTGTTTTATATAGACCAAAAAGATTCGTAATAACAATTCTTACCACTTAGCGATTAAGCTTAATTTCATCTTTGTCCCACTAGAACCAGTTCAGAATTTTAGCCAAAATATCAACATTTTAAAGAAAACGTTTCTAAAACAAGATTAAAATTGTCAATATCGTAAGAAGAATTATTTTAAATTAAAAAAAATAAAACAATTACAAAATTCTAAACACCCAATCAAACATAAATTAAATTGGAGAATAAGGTATTTATTATCATTATTAAAATAACAATAAATTAGTAAAAAGAATAAACTCAAAAACATTTTGTTATCTTTAAGAAGCCTACGAATTTTATTCTTACACTAAGAATTAACGATTTCTTAGACTAATATTCTTAGTTTTAGTAGATTGGTCTTAAATGTATTAATTTAAAATAAAATATACATTTAAGAAGAATGTTTTTTGTTGTCTTTTTTCTCAGTGTACTCTCTCCACCACCCTCTCTTTGTGTGCAGCTAAAGCTGCAGCCACAACGGCAAATGTTGTTGATGTTTTAAAAGCAAATACAATAAAGCATTTTCTCCATGCGAAATACTAAGTATAAAAGCAACGGCAAAGAATCAGAATCAGCTTAGCAAACTGAATAAAATATACTCTTATCGAAAATTACCAGCAGCAATATGTTTAGAAAGCTAGCTTAGATAGCGCGATCAAATCAAGCTATATTCAGATCGAAAAGTATTGTTTTAACAAAGAAAAGTTTATACTAGGACATTTAAAAACACACATGGTTGAAAGTGTTTTTTAGGACTAACGGACTTGAAGCTATTGCCTCATGTGCGGAAATCTAAACTATTTTATTTTATTTTAGAATAATTTATATATAAACATTAATTTTGATATCATAAATATACCTGAATATACTTTCGTCACTAGCTTTCTCGCATTAAATCAGCGTATTAATATTAATTTGTATAGTCATCTACTATAATGTGTCACGAACTGAATGACAAAGTGTTTATTTTCTGCAAGTGCATAGAGTATAACAAGAATGCAGAAAATAAATACAAAAAGTTTTCGGTTGGGTGGTGGCTGCAATGCATTGAGTGCGACACGTTGGCAACACACTCCTCTCTCTCTCTTTCTCACATACACGAACACACCACGCATCTCTCATTCACACATGGATTATGCAGCTGATGAGCTTACGAGTGAGAGAGTGAAAGAGAGGAAGAGAGAGGGCAGAACAAAATAAAAAAAGACAAAGCCAAAGCTTCAACTGCAGCTTCTCAAATTGACAACAGGGTTGTCTTGAGATTTGTGCAGGAAAATTGTTTAAATTTGTGGAAAATTCTTGAAAATTTTGGTGTTAACTTGGCTATTCCTAGTGGTCAGCTTGGTCAACTGTTGCGAACTTACATTAATATAATTCGTTGTCTTAGGTTGCCCTTAGTTGACATATTTATATTTAATCAATATTTATAAATAAAAATTTAGTTGGATAAAAATGAAGAAAGTAAACACAGAAAAAAAAATTACATTTTTTGTGTTGCCTAAAGACGCTTTTGGTTAAGTTTTATGGCTTTGTTTTCGAAATGAATGAAATTGACAAAATTGAAATTGTGAAAATAACAGCCGAAGTTGGAAGAATATAAATTATCAGGAGTGTTCCAGCTATATCTATTGGAAAGATTTCTCGGAAGTGAAATTCTTTTAAATGTCCTAAAGAAATTCGGTACTCGCAAAATTTACCGGGACTAATTTCGCTTAAAAGTGATTGGTTTAAAGTAAAGAGACTGGAATATGTCTATTAGATAAGCCTTAATTGCAACACAGTTTTTTCAACTATAAAAACTAGAGTTTGGAGATATTTTTGACGCCATCTAGCGGGGTATACCTTGCCATATAAAAAAGTATTTAAAGTTTAAAGTGCACTTTATTGAGAATACGTAATAGCGTATTTTACTGCATACAGAGTATCTTAAAGTCCAACACTTTTCACTAGCTCTACTGCTTACACATTTAGGTATATCTCTTCAACCTTAACCCTTGCTTGCCGAAAAGACAAACTTGCACTTTGCCAGCGGCAGCATATAAAGACCCCAACATTGTGTCTGTCCATTTGTCCCCCCTTTTTTTTTTTGAGAAAAAAGATTCACACTTGGCGCCTTTTACTCAGTTCTTTTGAACTAGGGGATAAGGGGGAGGTAGGGTAGGTAGGGTAGGTCGTAGGCGGCTCGACCCGACTCTAAGTGTTTCTTGTAACTTGAGTGTTCAAGTGGCCAGCTGGCATTTGCTTTTGCTTTTGCCAGTTTCTTTTTTTCCTCTATTTTCTTGGGGCATTTTCCTTCCTTCTCCAAAAAAGAAGGGTGGCAAATTGTTTTGTTCACCCAAAAAAAAAAAGAAAAATGAAAAATTATACCATAAATGCATGAAAAAGAATTGTAAAAGTATGTTAATAAAACTTGTATTCATATCTCTTTACGTTCTTTGCAGTGTGTTTCATCTACGACTTGAAGCAAGTTGTTATGTGTAGCCCTCGAGTTAGACATCAAATCAACAACAATAACGACAAGCAACATTAACAACAACATCATTAGGAGCAACAACAACAACAACGGGCACATCTAACGCTGCAGCTAACAGATGAGCCCCAACAACAGATGTCAATTGCTGCAGCCGAAAATGCAGGGTAAGTTTTCAAATCTGATGAAAAGTGGAACTTGAATGACAATTTAGAAAACTCGAAAAACTATCTCATTCTCTTGAAAATTGTTTAAAGCAACTTAAGTCTAGTTTATGATTGATTGATCTAGAATAGTTTATACAAAAGCTTTTTCATGGATACAGAGCTTTTAAAGTAAAAACAAACTCTCTCTTCTTTTACTGTGGATAAGTAGAAATGCTGGTGTAGAAACTAATCTGAAATTTCCAAACTTAGCTGGATTACACGTCTATATTTATATCTCTCTTAAACCTTGCAATTATTAATTGTCCCTCAGTTAAACTGAAACTTAAATCGAATATTTTACACACATATGAAGAAATTTCCTTTTAAGAACTACAAATATCAGTTAGTTCAGTTATCAAATTGACTATAGTAAGGATTGAAATTAAAATAATTCAGATAAGTTTATTTTAAGCCAGCCATGAATTAATTTTTCTGTTTTTGGAGTATCTTTTCATAAGAAACTGAAAAAAAAACAAACAAAACATTTGGTTGAAGTTAAATGTCTGTAAAATTATGTCTCGTTTTGTCTTAGATCTCGAGCTGATAAAGAACAAATGATATGAGATAATTAAGATAGATTTGATAAATAACATTCAACTGCTTATCTGCTTGTTATAAATTAATAACAAATTCAAATGTCGTTTGGATTGCATATTGATTCCCAATAATTCTGTGCTCAGTTAAAGCTCATTGAATCATTAATTGCCTCGGCTAGAATGTCGTATATTTTCAAAAGTATCTCACAGATACAAAGTTAACAAATACCCCTAGAGTCTAGATACAAAAACGCACAGTGTACGACACCTTGCCATCAATTCAGAAATAATATTGGGAAGATAGGGAAAAAGAGCAAAAGAGAAAGAGCAAAGTATTTTGTGAGATTCTCTGCATTCTCTTTTTTATCTCAATCTTGTTCTCAAATATTTTTGCGCATATTTCGGTCTTTGATTTATAGCTTTCAATTACTTTTATCTTGTTGTTGTTGTGTGTTGGGTTTTTTCTTGTGGTCATAATTTCTTAAGTTTTGTTTTGCTATTTCTTTTCTTTATATCAGAGTTGATTTTTTTTTCTTTTGCTGCTTTTTTATGATTGAAATTGATTTTATTACCTTTTTATATTAGTTCAACTGCGTTCCAAGTGGAAATTTGTGGCGCATTTTATGGTTTTATTTACACCCAAATGCGCGACTCTCTGCGCTTTTTATTGGGTCAATGTGGAAGCTTACAGTTTCTACAGCTTATAAAAAGGTGCAATATGATGGGGAAAATATGAAAGAAGTATAAGAAATAAAATGAAATGAAAGCGCTGAGCTTAGCTCTATTTGAGTGGAAATTTATTGGAATTGTTATGAAAATGAAATAAATACAACATGAAATGGTTACTTTTATTACTTTATGCTTAAAGAGTTATTTAAGATACCCAAAATGGTTGATTAGTTATAAAATTCTATCTTTAAATGCATTTTAAATGTATTAATGAATAATGGTTTTTGGTTTCTATCAGCTTTTTAATATGATTTAATATCTAACATTCTATATATTATCTTTGAAGATATCACGAGTCTTAAAATCAGCATAACTTCATTTCACTTTTCAAAATACTGTTGGCGATAGTTTTCAATAAATTAAGTATAAGACAAGTTTATTATTAGTAAAGAAGTATTTAAAGTAATATTTAATGAAGTTTTAGTTCTACTTATAAGTAAAATTAATTTAAACGAACACAATGAAATTAAATTGTTTTGATAAATAAATAGTTCAAGTAAAGTTTAAAACATTTCTTTAGAAGCATACAGTTTTTTTTGTTTTAATTTCTAGTTTTTTCTTCCTAATTCCGTATGAAGAGGCTTGTACTAAAACTACAGAGATGGGATTTGATTTTCATTCACTCAGTAAAAGAGATCCATAGATTGATTTATAAAGGTGTACTGTAAATCCATTCAAATGATATGCGACTTTCCCACTGAATTTAATGACTAAATCAACTCGACGCCTGTTGAAGATTTTCACTGCATCATTTTCACTTTTCTTTGATGCCGCAACGAAAACGAAAGTGAAATAAATGAGGCACAACTAAGAGAAAGAAATAGAGAGAGAGAAAGAGAGATAAAATGATTTGAGGTAAAGTTACGAGTACAAACATATTTTTTTTGTTTTGTTTTAGGTTTAGGCCTAGAAACACACAAAAAACTGAGCTACAGTGAAGCTTGAGCGAGCGACTCTCGGCCACGCTGATGAGTTTAGCCCACTTTCACTTTCATTTGGTTTGGTTTCGTTCCATTTTTCTAGTTTTCGGCGGCTCAACTCTAGCCGGTTTTTCCAACCACACAGAGTGAGAAAAAGATAGTGATAGAGAGTGGGAGAGTGGGAGAGAGAGAGGGAGAGAGTGAGTTAACCGACTGACAATGAAATAAAGTTGTTTCATATTTCATGGCAAGTTGAAACTGAAACTGAAACTATTTCAGGCAACGCCTAAAAAAAAAACAGAAAAAGAGAAAAAATTGTTGCATAGAAAAATGGCAGAAAATTACTCATCAAACTGTAGACAGACCAACGGCATTGTATCTTGTTCAATGGCTAAAAGATACATTCATTGTCTGCCCACGTAATACTCGAATACTCATACTCATACTCAAACTGAAACTTGCACTCGTTTTCATATTCATACTTGAGTATTCGACTCGGCAATGTTTAGCTGTTTTTTACTCACAATCAGTAACTAAAATATAAATATAAATCTATTAATTTTCACATTTTGTTCGCTCACTTTCACTTTTGTCAATCGCAATTAGTGGCTGACAACAACAACAACAGCAACAACATTTACAACAATAAAAACGTTGTACATTGTAGTTTCTCATTTTTTTAATTGCATTCGTCTTCAAAATGAGCCTCACAACAAAATAGCAAAATACATTTAATTGCCAGCAAATGAAGCATTGTAAACAATAAAAAAAGTTCAAAACAACAACAAATGCAATAGTTGATGTACAATTAAACGCAAAAGTTACTTAACTTTTCTACTTTTAGCTAATTTATGAATCTTAACTTTGACTTTTTCTAAATTTGTAGTTTGAAAATAAATAAATATTTAGAAAATGTTGTAGACACAATTTCTGATATAACGGAAAATATTTGTTATATTTGATCTGATCGAACATTTAATACTCTTGCAAATTATAAGTATATCAAACTAAATATAAAATTAGAAACTTAAATTTCTTGAAAAGTATTTGATCTATGGATCATTTCACAGCAACATTTTAAAGTCTTTTGATTTTAATGAAATTTGATAGAAAGATGTTAAAAATACTTATTATAATATTTTTGGGATATCAGGAAAAACCAACAGTTGTTTTATTCAATGGCAGCTAGAAAAAATTTTCTTAATATTTATGAAGCTTTTGATATAAGATTTCTGAGATTTTCCTGAGATTTCTAGGAGGAAACCAAAACTTTTACTCGCATAAATTTATTTTCTAATAAGATTATGTCTTTGACAGCTATTTATAGTGATTTCAATAAAATGGAAATTGCTTACCTATTCTTAAAAATAAAGATACAAATAATATTCGTCGTAATTGAATGAAACTTGAAAGCAATATTAAAGACGCACTATAAATTGAATTTCGTCCAAATTCATCTACGTTACTCTATTAGTTAAGTTCTTTTAGTTTCCAGAAACTGTAAGCAGATATTTCAAATTTGTATCAATAATTTACACTACAAAAATGCCCCATCCAATAATTGAATTTAAGTATCACAGCAATCGTTTAACTAAAATTGACTTTAGTGTAACCAACTAGTTTGTTATATTGCAAACAAGTTCTTTTCTCTTAAGCCAACCGAAGCGTTAATTCTATTCGCCTTGCGAAATTCGTTTCACTTAAGGCTAAAACCAATCAATCTATAGACAAGTTTAAAGCGCAGCAGTTTAGATACTTGACCACGATTGCAGATTACGAAGAAACTTTCATGGATTCCCATGGACACCACAAAGCGAACTACAAACCCAAAAAGCATCCATTAAATTCCGGGCTAAAAACATAAAATTTCCATTTGGCAACAACTACGCAGCAAATTTCATATAATTTTCAAAGCAACAACAATAGCTTGGAGAGTTGAAAACAACAACAAAACAACGCCCACACACAACGAGCCTAACAACGCCCCAACAACAATACGAAATCACTTTTCCAAACTCGTAACAAACAAAAAAAAAAAAACAGAAAAAAATCATAAGCTGCTTACATAAGAAGAATCAATGAATATAGCTGTGAATATTGCTTGTTATTTGATTTTTTATTATTTTTATACATATTTTTTTTGTATATTTCTTGATGTGTATTTTTCAAGATGAATTTAAGGTAAGTACGCCTTAATTGGCCAGGGGCGTGGTCAAAAGTAACAAGCAATCAATCAGATTTTATATTGAAATCGCGTTTGTAATAAATGTATCTGTATCTATAGCTAAAGCGGTAGCTATATCTGTATCTGTATCGTATCAATCCCGCTTTCATTTCAAATTGCAAAAAAGAGCGAAAAAAGCGAAAATGAAAATGAAAAAGAACTTTGATGAAAATTCCAATGTGCCGTCGCGTCGACGCCACATTGAAGCGAATAACTGCGTTTTGTTTTTATGACTTTTCTTTGTTACGCGGAAAATGATGGAAAACCCCTTACCCGTTATACATACTATATATTTCTCTATTCAGCTTAGCCGAATCTAATGCACAAGCATTGTAATTTGCAAAGCAAGAAAAGAAGAAAAAAATATGGGAAAAACATGTTATTGCATTTTATTTTTATCCTTATCAAAAGAGCTTTTCCTCTATAAAAGTGACGTGGAGTGAGTGGAAGAAGAGGGAGAAGGTGTGAAAGAGTATGTAGAAAGAGCGCCATCATAATTTATATGCAGACAACGCAATTGCAGTGTTGCATTTTCAGTTCTGTTATTACACACTTCATTTATTCATTCATTTTCTCTTTGTTTAGTCAGTCTCTCTCTCTGTGTGTACAGTGTACACTATACATGTCAAATTGCTTGGAATTTGTTTTTATTATAGTTTAGTTTTCTTGAAGGTCTTTTGCTTAAACAAGACTTTAAGTTTGAAGCAAAAAATTTAGAATTTAATAATTCTTATTGTAAATATGAAATATGTGTACTTATATGTATATGTGTGTTAAATGTTTATAAACTTAGTAGTCTATTATTATTTTAATATTTATTAAAAAGTGCTTACTAAACTAAAACAACATTTTTAATTGCATTCATGTAAAATATATTAAATATTAAAAACTCTTAATGGTTTTCATGATTGCTTATTATTATTTCAAGCGTACGTAAACTTTAACTTTAACAGTCTTTTTATAACATTAAAAGTGCAGTTTCTAACCTATGTTAATTAACAGCACTGCTCAGGATCTCTGTTTGAACTGCTTTTCACATGCATAGGACGCATAGAACGCACACACACACTCGCACTCACACAGCAAGCAGTGCGAGCAGCGTGCTCTGAGATGCGTTTAGGAGATATCACTGACAAAAATCTTTAAAACGTGACGTCACGGTCTGTCTCTCTCCTGATAACTACGCTCTTTAGCGAGCTTACAGACGTGCGCAATGCGCTACTTTCCATTTGCTCTCTTCAATACACTTACAATATAAATTCTTTTGCGTTAATGAGGCGATCATTTGACATTTTCAACGTTTTAATGTACGTCATTGATATATAATTATACATAGAACTAGAATAATACACAACAAAAGAAATAGCGAATTATTTTGGAAAGCAGTTCACGCTAGTGACAAAGCACCATGAAGAATAAATAAACTTTTCGAAAAGAAGCAACGATAATATTCTCAGCAAGGATACAAAAAAAGTTTCGTATACGACACAAAGGTCTTGCTCCTTTTCTACGTATTGTGTAAAAGGCCAAAGTATTGTTTATCAATATTTTCAATGAAGTCCTGCTTATTTATAGTACAATATAGTGCAATGAAATTGTATCTGATAGAAATCTTGAAATTTTACATTAACTTCTATACATTCTGCGTCAAATGCATTTTAAATTTTTGAGACATTAAAAAAATCTAAAATTAAAAAAAGAAATTTTGAGAATTGTGTTGCTTACGTCAATAGAACTTTACCTTGCAAAGAGGTTTTTATTATTCGCTCCGATAAATAAAAACGTGATAGAATATATTATTATATTTAAACACTATATTTTATTACAAATCTAATCAATAACTACACACTTGACATACATCTTAACATATTTGTCTGCTTAAATTTGTACACATAAGAAGCAGTTTAAGAATTCTTCTGCAATTTGCCAAGTTAGTACAACAAGCCGTCTTTTTTTTCTGTCTACCAGCTGTCTCAACACACACACATACACCCACACATGGAGCATGTGACGCTTGTTTTTATGTATGAGTATGTATGAGTGACATAGCGACTGACTTTATCTTAATCGCGACTACAACTTTTGCCAACACATGTTCCAACATGTCAATCACCTATAGTATCTAATTGTAAGAACAAGAAAGACACAAATACAAATACAATTACAACAACGGCAAATGCAATAAATACTTGCTTGTTGTTTATCACAAACAAAATTTGATATACGATTATGATCCGTCCAAGTTAATGTGCTTATTATTTTATTTTTGGTTACTTGTATTTTGTTGCTGAAGGGAATAGCTCGACAAATCAGAAGAAGCAGCTCATTGAGTTGTTGTCCATGTCCAAAATATGTATGGATTAATTACATGCTGCTTACCTAAGCAGTTTCTCTTTCTCCCTCCCTCTCTCTCTTGCTTTCTCTCTCTTTAAATGTGTAATGTGAACCTGTCCAGCTGTTATACAGGCAGACATGAAGCAGACGACCGCTAATTACCTCGAAAAGCATCAGACTGTCTGGCAACCTGGCCAAATTTCAACATACTTATGCCAAAAAGTTGTATAACAGACGGCTTTAAATCAACAAAGCAGTTGTAATTAACAGAATCGGAAAGAATGGGATTGTTTTGAACAAATGAACTAGAATTGGGGAACCAAATGAACTAGATAAATGAGAATTTGAGTAGATACTTGATAACTATGAAAATAAATTCAATGAAAGAGAAATTATCCTAAATTAAATTAACGAACATGAATTGGGTAATCAAATGAACTGAACAAATGCGAATATGAAACAAATGTTATAAATGAATTAGATAACGATTCAAATGACCTAAAAAAAATATTAGAATGTGTCTAACGATGGAACTAAAATTAAGAAATCGAATGAAAAGATCAAATCAAATCAAATCAAATATAAAGTTAAAGAAACTAAATAAAGCAGACAACAATTTAAATAAATAAAATAAAGTAAATGTTGAACTAAGCAATGGAAAATATGAAGCAAAGGAAATAAATAAACTAGATGACAAATAAATAAATAAACCAAATAAAAGAAAATGTTTATTTGAATTCAATTGTGGAACCAATTGAACTAAACCAATACGAGTATCGATATAACCAAGAAACTAAGTAAACTACATAAAAACGCAATCCAAGTAAATTTATTAGTGATTGTGATTAAAATGAGCTAAATGGAAGGAGATAACTAAAAGGAACTAAAACGAATAGGAATATGACTATGCTGTATAAAAGTACATGATTTAGAAATTTTAATAAACCAAATAATTCATATTACGACTTAAACATACTAATTAAAAATGTTTTCATAGAATCGAAGAAAGAACCCGCAAATTCAATAAATATAAAAATAATATTTTCTATTTCTACAGCTAATAAATCTTATTAGTTATTTTAATATTATTTTATTCTTTTAATAACAAAAATTCATTATTTTAAAAGAAACAAAGTTTCTAATTTTGTACTCAAAGTATACGATCTTCTACTAATGTTAGTGCTGCAATTGAAATGTCTTAGTTCAATTACAAACTTCTGTCCATCAAATTTGACTTTACTTGAATATTTGTAGCCAACAATATTTGCTTAATTTGCCATCAACAGTTTTGAGTTTCATCTTTTTTGGATTTTGCCTTCAGGTACACAAAATCTTTACTGCCTACCTCAATAACAAGACTTCACCTTCAAAGCACATTTTTGCAAATCAAGTTTAACACCAAAAGCCCAAGTAAAAGATAAAAAAAAAATAAAGAAATAAAATAAACAGAAAAACTGCCAAAAACAGAAAGAGAAAAACAACTTTGTAATTTTAGTTGATTTTTTGTGGATTTTTTTTGGTTTATAATTTTCGTTTCGCTTCTTGACGCTGCATAGTTTCAGTTTTAGCCACGTTTGATGTCTATAAATGTTGGTTAAGGTTGGCTTAACTTTGAAATCAAGTTTGGGCCAAACACAAACATAAATACACACTATATATATAAGCCAACATAGTCGCATAGTTGGTTAGTTGGTTAGTTTAGTTGCTTTTTAGCCTGGCCTAGCTAGTAGTTGTTTTGTTTGGTTGTAATTTAATGCAATTGTCTTTGTACTTTGGCGAGAGCCAAGTTTACTGCAAGTTGTTGTTCACATTTTCAGTATCATTGCTGGGTATTAGACACGGTCTGATTACCTGATAAATTCATAGATATGTGACGGCATTAAAATAATTGTGATTTACGAGAATGCTTAACTGCGTTTCAAATGCATTTCGATACGATTTGCTGATAAACTTAAGTTGAGTTTACAAATGTTTATAGATAGCAAAAGGAATTTGTTACCATAAACAACTCTAATAAAATCACGGAACAAATGAACAGCGCTGTTGTTTCTATGATAGCTAAAGGAATGAGGGAAACTGACTGATTTTAACAAACATAATAAAGTAGGATTAATTGTAGGGTATGAAAAATGGTTCAAAGGACATTTCCCTTGGAGAAACGCTCAGTTTATACAAACTTACGACAGTCAGAACTCCTTATAAAAATAATAACATTTCAATGTATTTAGAAGCATTTAGAAAGAAAATCATGATCAAATAAACATATCGCTTTAAAATTGATTAATCTTTGCCAAAGCTATTGATGTTTTAGAAAAGAATATTTCCAACAGCTGTTAACTTAACATCTCCATGTTAAATTTAACATTAATGCTACACGAAATAACAGTTTGACAATAGTTTACTCCGTTTTGTGGAATTTTTGGGTTCATCTGGAAGCCTTGAGTATTTGTAAAGCCATTTACCTCATTTATTGAGATGAAAACTGACAGAAGGAGAAAGAGAAGATACAAATACATATACACATTTTTACTGCCTCATATTGGTGTGTGGGTGTGTGTGTGTGAGTTGCAATAATACCAAAGGCCTCTGTTTTCCTCCCCAATCAGCGACCGACAATAAAAAAAAACTGAAAATAATAAAAATCATATGAAGCAAAATAAAAAAAAATAAGTAAAACATATATATGTAATAACAATAATAAGTTTCGCCTTCGGGTAGGTCATGTGAGAGCTTCTGAGTATGCTGTACATTCTTAAAGTTCTCTTGCTCTTTGTTTGCCTTTGTCGAGGTCCATGCGTAATAAAAGCTAAGAAATATCTGATACAATGGAACATACGAGTTGTTACGGTGGATAAACATGTCTCTATATATAAAACTCAAACCGAATGACAGACTGGCAATCTTTTGAATCTGAAATATGCAATTTTTACAAGCAGTTTGTTAAATTAAACACCCAGAGGTGGATATTTATTGTATGATACTGTTTTGTACATCATTCAGTTTGAAGCTCATTTTAAAGGAAAATTGCAAAAATTGAACAAATGAATTATAAAAATTTTTGAATCGGATTCCAACTAGTATTATAATTAAGAATTATATTTTAATGACAATGATAATGACTAATAACAAAAGTAAACTTTTTATCAATTAAAAAAATATAAGAGACAAAATAAGCTCGGCAAATTGTTTAATCTTTTTCTTGGTTTAGCGTTAATTTCTGACAGGTATATAAAAAGAAAAATCAATCGATATGTTTAACTTTTGTTATAATTATTATTATACATTAATATTGTTAAACTTTCACCTATTTAATTGCCACATGGATTGATTGTTTGACTATATTTGCAATTGATTTTTCATCTCAATTATGCACAACTTTTGCCGTCTGCACACACTAAATTGACACTTATCGACAAGCCATTAATTAAATGTATGACTTACTATAATAATTATTTTTTATTGCTGCATAAATTACTGTTAAATAAAATAAAATTATTTCGCTGTTGTTTAAAATGTTGACACTACCAAATGAATTTTACAATGTATCAAAGTGCCAAATGAAATGTTAAACATTTATATATTGTTGCCAATTTAAGCTTTATACTTAATTCATTTGTTGTTAAGAGCTTTAAATATATTACCGACTTAATATTGTTAAGTGAAGGAATTGTCCCTGTATAGGTAAACTATTAACTTTGATTATACATTTTTAAGAGAACCATTATTGTTAAGTGATCAACTTAATATTTTGCAATTCGACAAAATCCGCCATTTTGTGCAATTTAATTCAAATCTAGTTTAATTTATTAGAATTAAAAGTATTCTTACAATTTGAAAGTTTTGAACAATCCCTTAAATATTTATAAATCTGTATCTCTAAAGCGTAAAGGTTCCGTCAAGCAATAAATAATGATAATTAACACGACCTTACTAAACAAAAGCACAGGCTATTGATCGATTGATAGATCGTAATAAAAATAACTATATTTACTTAATTCTCATTATTTTTGAGGTCTTCTTAAAATTGTTTTAAAGTCGGCAAAAAAGTTTTGTTTTTCAATTAAAAATTAAATGAAATAACAAACTGTTTAATTGCTAATTGCGTTAAAACCATGGCTATATTAATTATTATTGTATATTATAATACATTAATTGCTGTAATGTTTGCACTTTAAATTGAAATTGTAATTGTATTTTTAAGACAATTTTTTGGCTGGGTTTATTTAAGAGCTCAGGCTAATTAAAATTGCATTAAAGTAGACGGATTATTTATTGGCCTTTAATTTGTGATTTAAAATCACCGAGTTTGTGTTGTTCTCTTCATTGTGTTGTCATAATTTATACCCTGTAAGCAATGTAAAATTAGATATCCTAAGAAACAGAAAAATGTTTATAATATTTGCAGTACATTGAGAATTGCCGGTCAGGGATTAAAGATATTGAAAATATTTGTCATATTTATATTTACTATTATCTAGTCTAATTTGAGATCTTATTAAAATACTTCTTTTATTTTAACTTCTGTAAAATTTCATTATGCGTATCGGGTATCTCTTAGTCGAACATACTCTCTATCAACTTTCTTAAATAGTTTTTGAGTTGATAAAGATTATAATTTATTACGAATCTTAAATTTTAAACATCTCGCAAAGGAAACTAAGAAGATACCGACTAGCCTCTACCCTCTTGAGCAGCTTTAATGGATTTGCCAAAGTGTTTGGGAAACACATTCTTAACAGCTGTTAACTTAACATATCCATATTACATTTAGCATAACAGCTACACGAAATAACAGTTTGACAATAGTTTACTCCGTTTAAGTTTTGTTTGAATTTTTGGGTTCATCTAGAAGCCGTGAGTGTTTGTTCTTTTTTTTTTGGGCGTGGCAAATGCTTCTTTTCATTTATTTGGTTTTCTAGCTCTCTTTCAATCCAATTATTCAAGTTTATGTGTTTGTTTGTTTGTTTTCCCACTGCGAAATTCATATAAATTTTTCTTCTTGTTGCATTCGGTTTGCAGCTGTTTTGTGTCTTTCAGTTCTGAGTTCTGAGCGAGGAAATACTTTTGCCTCTTTTGTCTTTTGTTTGTGTGGGCGTGGCCTTTAGCTTGTTTTTATTGCAATTAAACATGCAATTTGGGTCTGGCCATAAACTATGGGATGCATTCTAGCTAATGTGTAATTAGTAGATATACACACACTGACACTCACACACACACACACCCACACACTTCACTCACACTCACATATTGAATAACGTCTACACACAAATGTGACTCAGCCAATTTAAGTTTCTTTGTCCTGACAATCTTACTTTGTCCTGTTTCATTTTCATTAAATTGAATTTCTTTGTTTGTTTTTTATTTATGCTGATATTCAAATTCTAAGCTAATTAGCATATACAGAAAATTCATTTAGGAAATCAAATAATTTAAAAGTTTCCTTGTCATCAACAATTTTAAAAATCTTTAATTTAAAATAGAAGTATTTATCCTTCTATAAGATATCGAAGTTATTTAAGTGAAAACAGATTTAAACCGAATCGTTTCCAAATTTATAAAAAAATATATGTATGTATATATATTATTAGAAAACATATTTTTTAAAGAAAACATTTCTTTAATGTTGGATAAAAGCTGTAATTTTATTTTATACAGTTTTTACTTTCTCTTCAGAAATAAAGCTACAAATTAGACTGAGTAATATTTAAATCAATTGAGAATGCCAATCTACTCTATCCAATTTAATACAATTTCAATGAAAGCATTAAGTACAGCTCTAATTATTTTTTGGATTATTTTGGAAAAACTCTGCACTGCTAGCAAGTTTACAAATTTAATTTTAATTAATCCTTGCTATTCATTTAGTAAAGGCTTATGTTGTATTGTTGATGTTGTAAAATTTGTTAACAATTGTTAACATTTGTTGTCAAACAAACATTGTTAATCATAATTGTATAAATAGAGAATTATGTCATATCGACATAATTATCTAACTTTCGACCTCGAGTCAGCTAATCCATTTAAATTGGAAAACATTTAAATAAATATAAATTTTAATTAATTTTGTGCTTCTACTCAAATTGTTTTAGTTTTAAATGCAACTTCTAACAGTAAAGAAAATGGAAAATATGCTTTCTGTATTCGAACATAATTGGTTTTACTTGAGTTAAGTAAAGTTCAGATTTAAAAGCGCTAAGTATTGTTCTAGTTTTTTCTCAGCAATTTGTTAGTTAATTCTGCTTTGCTAGCAGAGCAAAGCATTTCTTGGCAAACACACGCATCGCTGACAGCATTTTTTGATGAAATGGCTTTTGTATGATTTATGATTCAATTGGAATGATTACGACATACACTGAAACAAAATGAGCAGTGTTATTGCTCCTTTTGCTGTTGCTGTTGCTGTTTCAGCTGATGACGACAACAGCTGCAATTTAGAAATTAAATTTGCCATGCAACATTAAAAGCAGCAACAAATGAAAAAGAGGGGGGCGAAAAAAGATACTTATTGCTGTGATTCACAAGAGAACTTCAGAACACCGAGACTTCTTGGGAATTGTGAAGAATGAAAAAACAACTCCAAAATGCGAGTCTCCGTGACGCGACACATGTTGTCACTTTGCTTCTCCATCTGTCTCTCTTTCTCCCTCTATCTCTCCCTCTTTCCCCTTGTCACTGTCTGTCTGTTTATTTGGTGTTCGCTAATATCCGGCTACTTTTGCCCTCGCTAATAATTCATTATCTGGCGCAATGCATCTATCTTTTAATATGTATCTCATACTATGGCTGGAAGGTGTTGCCAACCACAGACAGACCAGCCTGCCTGCATTTTGTATACCACAGCTGTAAATGTATCTGTAGCTGTAGCTGTATCTGTATCTGCATCTGTCGAATGCAAGTAAAATTTGCTTTCATTTATTTATGTATTTCTTACATTTTGTTTCTCTTTTTGTTAATTAAGTGCAATAAACTGTAGAGCACAGACAATGAACTTTGTTATTACAATCCTGCTTTATAATCCAAAAAAACTAGGCAATGCTGAAATATTTTTTTAAATATGTATAACACATGATAAATGTTCGGTTCCAGATGCCCAAAAAATATATGTTTAAAAAAGTTTCTATGGTCAAATTTATTTAACAATAATTTATTAAGGTTTGACATTAATTTTTCCATATTTTGAGGTGCACTTGAATCTTTTTTTATAAAATTAAAGCTTTATTATTGAAAACTAATAAACTGAAGCATTTAAATTAGTCTCTAAGGAATTTATAAAATAAAATTGGTTTAAATTACGTCAAAGAAAATACATAAAACGAGACATTATAAGTATTTATTCAATCTTAATCTGAGAATTTTAACAAATAAATTTGCAATAAACATTATTGGGTCTTTTCTCAGTTTAATGTGTCCATTCAACGATGATATTAATTTCGAGAATATAACCAATTTCATGTAGACAGCAAGAGAGAAGAAAGCAGATGTAAGAGGAAAGTTAGAAGGATAGGAGAGTGGGAGGAGTGGGAATGTGGTTTTTCTCAAAATAAAGCAAATTAAATGGAAAGCGGCGTGTAAATCTGTCGCATTAGCAAAACATCATGTTTCACTGGAAATGGCACGCACTGTAAAATATGTTAACTAGAAGGAGGCAGCCTCGAGTCTCGCTTTCTTTTTTGCTATTGACACGACAAAGAGGAGTGATGAGGAGGAGAAAGAGGAAAGAGACTGGGAAGAGGGAGGTGCATGATCTCCTGGCAACAGTGAAGGACAAACAAGTGTGGTGTCGCTGGGTGGGAATGAGCATGAAGCCAAGAAGGACATCGTCAAATTGACACAACGACAGAGCCCAAGTGTATGGCACAGTGGTGCAAAAGCATACAGGTTGCACAAAAAGAAAGTACTTCAAATAAATTCTGTAATGTGCAAAAAGAGAAGAAAAAAACAACAAACAAAATTAAAATTTTTAAAAACTTCCTTACAAAGCTTAAGAAGTTTTTTATATTTAAAATAAGAGCTATACATAAATATAACTTTAAATAATATTAAAGTTAAAATAGAAATTCTTTAAAGTAGCTTGCAGATTACATAGAGTAATAGGCAAAGTTCCTTTAGTACATATAAGAAACAGATAGATATTTTAACAAACCTGTAAGAATATTTACTACAGTCAAAAAACTCAGATATATATTTAAGAAATACATAACAATAAAAGTTAGTTAATACAAAGTAGCTTAAAGATGAAGAAAATCAAATATTCTAATAAATCTATAAAAACTACTCTTAAAGTCTATAAAAAAGTTTTTATATGGCACATATGCAAAAGATACACTCTGCATAAATCTCTCAATGTAAAGGTACATATTATAGAGCCAGTTTTAAGACTTCAACGAAATTTATATGTTTTGAGCTTGATTAATGAATTCAATGATTTTTATTACACATACGCCCCACAGTGCACTGTATGTCAACACTTGTAGATTTTGCTATAGTAGTGTGTGTGTGTGTGTGGGTGTGGGTGTGGGTGAGTGGGTGTGTGTATTGGTTTTGTATACAACATGTTGAGCCTGAACCTTAATTTATGCCACTCGACGTCGCCTTTCGTCCTCGTCCACGTCCTGACGACAGTTGTTGTCCTCGTCTGTGTGTGAGAAAGGATTTTCGGGTTTTACCTTTTGCCTTGTTGTTGTTGTTGTTGTTGTTGTTGTTGCTTCAATTGTCGCCTCTGATATTGTTGTTGTTATTGTTATGGTTGTTGTAGCTATTTGCCATTTTTACTTATTGTCACTTTTATTTAGTTTTCCACTTTTCCACCCACGACTTTTTTTCTCTCTATTAGCTTTTTATGCTACGTCTCGCTTTATGATAATTTTTATGGCTTATTGTGTTTGATTACACGTGTTGAGACCAAAACATCAACAACAACAGCAACAACAACTTCAACAAACAATTGGTCTCGTCATTTGTGGGTTTCTTTTTCTGTTCTTCTGAGAGTTTCGCTTTTCTTTGTTGTTGTTGTTGCTGTCTGCAGGGTTTCCTTTTCAAAGGTTCCTTTGAAATAACCTGTATTTGAACATAATGGGCATTATTATTATTATACATTTGCAAAAGGAAAGTAACACCAAACTGACAACTTATCGGCTCACAGGGTATCTTTCAGTCGAGCATTCTCGTTTAGCACATTCTTATTTGTTATTTGCATGTTTATAGGTTTCAAATTGATTTTTAAACATGTTTTTCCAGCTATTTTCGGAAAATGCAACCCTCTTAAGTGGAAAAGAGACGGCTCCAGTTTATATGTATATTTAAAGGCCAAATTTACATTCGATTGACCTTAAACTTATAATTTTATAATTTAACATGTTGTGGAAAATTCTCACTCAAAGTCGGAACATTACAAAAATTTCAATTCCTTGAAACATTTATATTTTGGGTTGCCATTCACAGAAAAACACAATTTACAAATGTTATTATTTTGTTAACAGAAATTTAATAACATTTTTTGAATAGTTATTTCCTAATATTATAACAATTATAATGTTCACTAAAATTGTGTAATATTAAATATATTTAATATGATCTACAACAGAATATAAAACCGCGAGCACTGCAGGGTTATTTACACTATTATTACTATATAAATTTTCCACTATTATTACATAATTTATGTATCTAAAATTCATTATTCTCGTAAACTAATTGAAATCTTTTTACATTATTTCTTTTACAGGTACGTACGAATTCTATGCAATTTGATTAATTATATTCCCAGGAATATCGTAAGTTTACCCAAGATAACGATATCAAGTTATATAACTGCATATTATTGAAATGAAAAGTTCAATTTTAATTTGTAAAAATAAAGAAAATAATATAACAGTGAAAACTCCCTTAGCGGACACCTCTAATAGGCGGACACCCCCCTTGGGCGGACACTTTTTCGGGGACGTTGGTTTTGGTGGGGTTTTCAGACCAATTTTGGCTCTATTGAGCGGACACTCTCTTGAGCGGACGCGGACACTAAAAAAGGACAAAAACGAACGAAAACCTCTTTTGGCGGGACACGAATTTCTTAAAAACGTTCGCTGACGAGCTAGTTTTGTCATTAAAAATCAGAAGTGGGCGGAAACAATGATAATTCGGAATCCGAAGAAGAACCGGAAGAGCCTGACTATTATCCTGACCCAATAAATTCGAATGATAAGGTGATGACCACAATTAAGAAATTAAAAAAATGAGTTCAAAATGACTATAAAGCGTTTGAATAAGTATAACATTTGGAAAGCCATTTGCAGTCCTGCATATTAGAGAAGAAATTAAAGAACGCTTGACAAACCAAAAAAATTATTTTTTTAAGACGCAGTAGTAAAAAAAATATTCCTATAGGCGGACACTCCCCTTGAGCGGACACAAATTGGGCGACCATGAGTGTCCGCCCAAGAGAGGTTTCACTGTACTGTTGTAAAGGTATAAAAAGAAAGTATAAAGATACTTGATTTGGTTAAGGTTTACCACTAATTATAGAAAAGTATTCAATGGTTAAAAGTTTGTATAAAAGTGTGTGAAAAGCATTCATATCCTGCGCTGTTAATTAACATAGGATTGCAATGCTGTTAATCAGCATAATGTGGAAACGCTGTGCTGTTAATTAACATAACACATAGTCACGGAGAGCAAAAGATTTACACTGCAAGGATCGTTTATCGTCGCGTTAATAACAATTACAATTATAATAAATATAGGGTATACCTTTTAAAAAATTTGTTTTATACTAGAGTAACTAAACAAGTAATTACCTATAAATAGTTGAACAACAAGTTTTTACAGCAGTTACCAACTTCTTAACTGCTTCAATTTTGGGTTGTTATCAAGCGATAAATCTATTATGGCATTTCCGTTTTTCATTAAATTATTGTCAACTAGAAAAGTCAGTTTTTCTTTCATACTTTTATTGCTGCTGGTCATAACGGCGTTTATTAAAAAACTTGCAAAGCCAATAAGAGAACAAGAATAAGAAAAAAGCAAGTAGAAAATGTCGAACGACATTATTTGTATTTGCTGTGGATTTATGACAGTTGGCAAGATGTGATAGAGGGGCGCGGGAAGAGGGGACTTGGGTCTCAAGTAACGTTTTTAAACTATACGTAGTACTACTCACACACATACATTCACACACAACCATTGCCTCACTCTCTTTTGCGTTCAGCTCATACACACATTCATACGTTACTCCAATGCCACTTCACTCAATTCGACGCTTAGCTTACGTTAAAGTTGCAAGCACACAACACAGACAGAGCACAGAGTCTGTTTCAATTGCCAAAACGTTCCGCGAGAACGTTTCTTGGCGCTTTTGGAGCTGCTACGAAAACTGCGACGCAATTGTGGCGCTGAACTGTACAGTGGAGGACATTGACATTTTGCGTTTTCGTTTCGTTAGCATTTTTCGTTCGTTTCGCCCAGTGAAGAGAGCAAAGCAAGCAAGCAAGCAGTAGAACTTTTATACAACGTGTTGAAAAGAAACAACTTTTAGTCACTGCTTCTTCCTACATGCACACACAAACACACATAAAAATGTATATACATATGTACAGCTGTGTGTGCTCATACTGTTGTTGTTGTTGTTACGTTTCTTACGTTTCGCTAGTGGAGCTCATTAAAATTGTGATAATGTGCGAGGAACGGTTCCCCTCCCCTCATCATCATCATCATGTTCTCACTCCAAAAATCTTGACACTTTTATAGAACATTTCGCTGTTGAAACTAATCCCGACCATAAAACTGGGATTTGTTCAAATGTCTTGAGAGCATGTGATCACATCTGTATGATACTAAAATCCGTAATTCCATCTAAATATTATGTTTAATGACTATGGAAGTAATTGCTTCTAATTCAGTTGCAAGTGACAAGGATATTGACAGATTTTCACAGTATTAGCAATATAACTTTATAGATTTCGATTTTATTTACATTTATTTATTTAAAAACCATAATTCCAAATAAATATTCTGTTAAAGGAAAGATACCGACACAGTTTTAAGTAATTAAACTTAATAAATTTTAAGTTCATTAAAATTTTATTATGCCTTCAACTAATTGAATCTTTATTAAAGTGCCATCATTTCGCAAGATTTTACTCGTGCATCTTGAAAGTTCAATAAAAATTCTCGTTGAAAGATTTATGCCCTGAAATCTTGAGTACTTTTTAATTACGTTGATTAATTAATTACATTTTGATGATACCGTTTTTTCATTTGCCAGCAGTGTTGCCGTTCTAATAGTTTTCTTAATATTTTTGGTGTTTTTGTTTTAGGTTTTTGACTATGAAAATTAAATCGAACCACCTGAGTGGTTGATGTTAAAAATGTTGCTGCTGTGCAACAGCAACTGTTGCTGATGTCAAAAATGTTTCTTATGTGCATCACCAACTGTTGCTGATGTCAAAAATGTTGCTACTGTTCATAACCAACTGATGCGATGTGATATTTGAAATGTCATTGGTTCAGTTGAAACATTAACCTTTTACTATATTATACACGATAAGCTTATCACGAAGTTGTTCTAACTTTTTTAAATTTGCTTAGCCTATGTTTGTACGTATGTTGGGAGAATTTACAGTAATCTTTACCTTCCATTCTTTATTTTAATTCTTTATAAAAATAACATTTAAATAACAATGTTTTTTTATATAAATTTATAAAAATAAATATATAAATAAAAACTCAAGTAATAGGTTTTTTTTTCAATTAATATCTATGCATACATATATTAACAGTGTGCGTAAAAGGTCTATCAACGTTTCTAGTATTTATAAGAAAAACTATTACAAATAGGATTTGCTATACAAGAAAGCATCATTAGTTTTCTTTTATGCTTGTGTGTCGCATGTAAAACGACTTCCGTCAGCCACTGTACGTCGGTTCGTGTTTAAATTACATTCCGTGAAGTTGCCAGGATATTTCCTTGAAATTTTTGTTTGGCGGTCACACGCCTTTTCCTTTTTTTTCCAATGAAGCATTTGCTGATTCCTTTTACTTTTGTTGCCACACCCAGAAAAACGAAAACTAAACAAGCTAAGACAATTACGAAAACGAAAAAAAAAAAAGAAAATCTAAATATTCTCTATCAAAATATGCATAGTGAGAGTGAAGAAGTGATATAGAGTGAGAGAGAGTAAATTACGAAATTAATGTTAGAAATTTGCATTATTATAGCACAATGGTACGACAAGGTGAAATAATTGGTAGATTGAGCTGTTTCAGAAGGATAGTGGGGAGGGGGAGTTTAGAACCCTATCCCAACCGGCGTTTTTGACAGCAGAGAAGCGATGTCGTTGTCATGAATGGGGCGGCTGACAATGAAACACGCGCGTGAAGCGACAAAAGCGACACGGCGACAAAAAGTGCCGACCAGCTGTTTGGGTTCCCAAAGTGTTGACGAAAAAGCTTTCTCCCCTGGCCAAAAGCAAACGTTTGCCGTGCTTAGCAATAATATCTTTTGTGTATTTGCAAACACAAAATGACGCAGCGACAGGGCTACAACGCGTCACTAGAGAGTGAGAGAGCGAGAGCAAGAGCGGGAGCGGGCAGTTGCTCTCTGAGCAGCTGCCATGCTAATTGGAGCAAAGCAAAAACACAAACAAATGGCAATGGGTCGACATTGTGTTCCAATGCCACAGTGTTTCACATTTCGTATATTTTCATCTCATTTCAAGTTGAAGTAGTAAATGCTCTGCTCTGCTTGCACTTATTGTCAGTGTTTTTGTTGTAAGAAGGTAGGTCGCAGGGGGCGGGGCAGTGCTTTGGTGACGCTTTTTAATGCTGTTGTGTCCTTACACAACTGTAAATGTAATGTGTCAGGATTTTATGCTGCTCTTCGTTTAGTGTCCCATCCTCTCTCACTCTCTGCTTTGCTCTGCTCTGCTCTCGTTATCTGACCGTATTGATCTTGTTACAATTTGAAAATGTGTGTAATTTGCTTTTGTCTGACGCAGGCGCGACTTGTTTTTGTTGCGTTTTTGTTTTTCGTTTTGTTTTGAATTTGCTTTTGTTTTTGTTACGGCTGCTGTGTGCTTGCTGTTGTTTCTCTTTTATGCTTGTTTGCTGTCTGCCTATTACGTCACGTGTTGGCTGTTTGTTATTTGTTTTTCTTTCTCTTTTTTTTGTTGTTCTTTTCGCTAATTGTTGTTGTCGTGAGCTTTTTGGGGTTGGATTCCATCTTTCGTTGTTGTTGTTGTTGTTGTTGTTGATGCTGTGAATTTGTGAGCATTTTATGGTGACGTTCTGAGATTGCTTTGATTTAGTTAGAATGAAAGTACATACCATATTTATCAGGGAGCGCGTATAATGCTTATTTTTAGACCCAGTACTAGTAAAAAATACAAAGAGTCTGTTAAGCTTGACAAAAAATGAGAACATAATTAAAATATTTGAGAGATACGTGTAAAACACATGGGATTCAGTTTGTTAGTCAATCACTTCGAAGCTATAAACATTCTTTTTTATTTACTATTCTTTCCAGCAATAACCAATTACATATTTAATTCAATAAGTTTATGTTTTTAACTATGCTTTGAAGTTTCTTTACATTATATCTTCATTATTTACAAATAAAATGAAATTTTCTTGAAGGTTTCCACTGAATGATTTAAAATGCAATTCAATTCCTTAAAACAACCAATAAAATATAATTCTGTTGGTATTTTTTCTTCACTAAATATGTGATTGTGACTTGTCACTACCATTAGATGTTTGTTTGAGAATTTCTTACTAATTTTCCGCTCAGATATATGTATGAACAGGCGTATACTTAATATTACTAAATATTGATTTAATAGATGAATAGACCTTAATAGAAATAATTAATTGATTGCATTTTTGAGCCACATTCCGTTGTTTCGAGACTCAAATGTTTCTTTTAAAAAAAGCTTTCATTCATTTAGAAAAAAACCTATTTATCTACATACTCTCGTAACCCAATAAATGTTGAAACTTATTCATTCAACAACAACAACAACTCCCATATCTCAAGGCAACGTAACACATTTAATTTCCTGCCTAAATGCGAGTAATGGCAAAATTGCAGTAACTACAACAACGACTTGGACAAGTGCAAGAAACAAGCTTAAACAACAGACGAAACAAAACAACAATAACAATAACAGTAACAGTAACAGTAACTGGCCCAAAGAGCCATTAAAGCCCACCTTAAACTTTGGCCAATGCACGCACATATGTACATACATACACAACCAGGTCTTAGCATTTAAAGTAAAACTTTATCGACAGGAAACTTCATTATAAACGACATTGGCACACAGACATACAACCAGAGAAACAGACGAGAGAGAGAGAGAGAGAGATAGAGAGACACTGACAGCGTCTAACGGCAATGCAGCCAAGGTACAGTGGGACAAAAAATACTTTAGTATACTACAACAGCTAGTCACGGTTGCCACATTTGGTACAACTTTTTAATTGTTGGTAGATTGAAACATTTTTGTTTAAATTGTACTTTTAATTTAAAGTAATAAATTTTAATGTATAAAAAATATTAATAATTTTGTTGAAAATCTAAAAGTTACACTTTCTAGAGATTTTTAAAACATACCTGAAAAGTTTTCCCTAAAATCTGGTAAAAAATATTTTCATCAAGTGACAATCGTGCAGCAAGTTGAAGCTAAAACAAAAATAACTGTGTAAAACAAATTATGGGTCTAGTCGTTACCTAAAAAAAGTAAATGGAGAGAAAGAGTTAAGAAGAGGGGGAGAGAGAGGGAGAGGGAAATATCTAACATTGTAACGTGACCATCGCACTTGTAACATGTTTTAATGTTGTTGTTGCTGTTGCCATGTAGCTGTAAACTTGTTCAGGTTGCATGCAGTTTTCAAGAGAGGCATAGAAAGAGAGAGGGAGATTGTTAGAAAGGGCAAGAAAATAACAAAAACTGGATTATAGGCCTGCGCGCTGTGGCAAAGCCAACAACAACAATAACCATTCATGCCAAAAGAGCCTTGCCATTAATTACAGTGGGACAACCACTAAAAATTAAGGTGCCAAATAAATTCAATATTCTAAAATTCAGTTTGAAAAGTTTGTAACAATCATTATTACAAATATATAATTATTTACTACAGTATATTTGTGTTGTATTATGTTGTTGTATGTTGTACTAAACTTACCAAAATTTATAACTTTTTATTTTGGAAATATTCAATTGAAAAGAATATCATGCAGCGTTTAAAACAACAACATACTAAAGGAGAAACTCATTATTATGACCTTCTTAAAACTTCAGACGAAAAAATTACAAACTTTTTGAATCCAAAAGTTAATTCTCAGTTAATAATTATTAAATTGGTCAAATACTGGCAAATTTAAATGAAAATAATTTTCAGCTACATGAAATAAAACAAATGCGTTGCACATCCTGGATTAATTATTTTTTAACAACATCTAAATACCCCCTTTAAGGTAAAAAAAATAGAAATAAAGACACAAAAAAATGTATTACAGATAAAGATGAATGAATTATACATACTTTTCCATATTAAAAAGTAGGTTAAATATGACATTTTGAAAAACTATAGATATAAATATTTAAAATATCCTTCAGAAGGGAATAGAAATAGAAAGAAAAATCACAAAAAGTAATACAGATAAAGATGAATAATAATAATAATAATAACTTTTTCATATGAAAGTATATTAGATAAGACATTTTGAAAAACTATAAATATCAATATTTAAAATACCCTCTACAAGGACATAAACATCGAAAAAAAGACAAAAAAATTAATACAGAGAAAAGCTAATAAATTATACTTATGCATATGTATTAAAATATATTAGATATTTACGCATACTTTGAAAAACATCAATATCCCTAGTTGGCACCACTGTGCACACGTCATCACAGCCACAAAATGCAGCCGCCCAAAGCTCATGCCAAAGCCCAACAACAAGAATAACCACAACAACAACAAATACTTTATAGGCAATTCGTCGGCATCGTCGCCATTGTTGTCGTTGTTATTTTTGATCCGTTCGTTTTAGCTTCGTCTGTCTGCCTTGGCAGCATTTTATATATTTTTTTGTTTGCATTGTTTTGTTTTTGGCACGTTTTTGTTGTTATTGCTGCTGCCTTTGTTGGTGTTGTTGTTGTTGTTGCTGTGAAATAGGCAAAAGTAGTGAAAACTCGTTTTTTGCCTGCCTTACGTTGGGAGTTGTTGTTGTTCTTGTTGTTGTTGTTGTCGCTTGTCGGCTTTGAAGTTTAACTACTTTTGGAGGCTAGCAACGAACTAAAGTTTTTTGTTTGTTGTTTTTTTTTATGGCGTTGCCTTTATTGTTGTTGTTTGTTGCTTTTGCCATATCCTTTTAGCCAATGACGCCCAGTTTTATGCTCTTCCCCTCACACTCTCCTCCCCTTTTAGCCATGTTGTGCTCTTGTCTCGCTGAGTTTTGCAGAGTAGGTCAGGAATGCAACAAAAGTTGTTGTTGCTGTTGTTGCAACAACATGACGCGCCCACTTAGCAACTGCAACTTGCCATGTTTGCTGTTGTTGTAGTTATTGTTGTTGTTACTGCCTTGGCTTGTCATACGGTATTTTTCGTTTTTCTCATAAGCATTTGCACATACCGTTAGAAGCCACTAAAGTTGTGCGTCTGACTTGGCCAAGTTTATATGTACATACGTTGTGGCCAGGCTCTTACGTTGGCTAACAAATGGTTTAACACTTGGCTCCCATGTCATAAAATTAAATTAACATTTTGTTTCAATTTGTTTGCGTTTCCTTACGATAATATTTCATTATTAAGCCCACCACAGACGATCGGTTTTTCACCGACGCGTCATTTATTTTGATATTCACATAAGTCGCATCGTCTATCACAAAATATGGTCACACTTTTCAAAATTTATACAGAAATATGCAGAAAAGAAAAATCGTTGTTCTAGTTTGAGCGAACTTCAATGGAAAACAGAACAAAAAGTGACGTTAAAAAAACAAACTTGTTAAAAATATTAGAACAAAATAGTAGATAGCTCTATCTTTTATAATAATAATAATATAATTTTATATGCCAACATTTTTTTCATAAAGATTTAACGATTTTATTTGATTTTATCTGATACTCCTGAGCGGATCTTTTTATTAGGATTTCTTGAGAATATTTGTGAGTTTGTACCTACATGTAAGAGAACTCTGTAAAGTAAATATTATCGACTTTGTTAAATGTTTCCAATAATAATATTAATTTCTTTTCCAAACGAATTTGCAAATTAAAAGAAAATCTTTATATGTACATAATTCTTATCTGTTTATAAAATACCTATTTGTAGGTTTAATCTAAATTTTTCCATCTTTAAAAAATATTTGAATCAAAATGCATTATCGTCAAATTCGTCTCTTAAATATGCAAAGTGACAACTCTTCAGCAAGAGTTTGGCAGGTTTTTCGGTGAACCAGTTTTCGGATTTCCTCTATTTTCCAGTTTAAAGTTTATGTAACTAGTAGCTACAAGTATGTAAATAGTTTTGTGACTAACTGTAAGCCACAATCAACACTCATCAACATCATAATTGTCATCATTAAGTTGGTGACAATAGAGAAACAACAGTTTTGAGCGCTTTAATAACTCAACTAATAACTAAAGATACGGCATATGTATCTCAACCAACTCAAATGTATCTGTATCTTAGTGTGTGTATCTCAGTCAGTTAGCTGTAACCGTTGGCTGTTGTTCTGCGTGTTCTGCTCATAGAGACTAGTTTAGTAATTAGCAAAACTAATTAATGCTGCTAAAATGTGTGCCATGTATCTGCGAGTTTGCATCTGGTATCTGGTATCTGCAAGCTATGTGTATCTACAACTATCTGTATCTGCCACTATCTGAAATTAACAACATTGGAGGTGTTGCTTTTGCCGTTGGGCACCGTTAAGCTCTTCTCTTCTTCGTCTTCTTCTTCTACTTCATAATGGCAGTTTGTGGTATTAATTTTAAAATAGCTTTGCGATGCCCGGAAACAGCTTGTAGATACTTGCCACAGCGAGTAATTATATTCATATAAAGATGCAATTAATATTAACTTAGCGTTAGATCCGTTTATCCTTTAATATTAAATTTAACGTAACCTTACTTTATTTAAATTTCTCAATTAAAATCTCACATTTTCCATTAGCATAAAGTGCTCAATTTAATATACATCCTTAATCCGAGTGTCTGGCTCTACGTGTTCAGACTACATCGTAAAATACGGACACAGCTGCGCCTAAAACCGACTGAAGAAATAAGAAAAAGTTAAAGCTAACTTTCTGCTAGCCGAGACTTAAATACTCTTGAAAATAAAAACTGAAATAAAACAGAAAATATAAGAGAGATACTATAAATGCCATCTAATAAAATTTATTGAAATGTCTGCAGAGATAAGATTGTCTTTCATGCGAAAGATTATTTTTAAACTGATTGTTCTCATGACAGATAAATATTATTATTTTTGAATACAATTTGATACAGTAAGTACAGGATGACATAAAGGCTGTTTTAAAAATTATATCTGATAGGTTAGACTTCTTTTCACTTGTATTTCTTAAGTTTCATTCAAATTTACCTCAGTACCTAGTACTAGTTTTGTTTTTAATGCACTTACATTTATTTTTTAAGAATCTTAAAGTATCCTTGAGGAAGGGTATATTTTAAATGAATACATGTAACTCGTGTAAAAAGTCGCTCAACTGTTGTTCAATTGTGACGTACTCGTAATATGCTGCATTACTAAATAATTCAAGTACGTAGGACACGCTTTCTCTCTCTGTCTCACACACTCTATTTACCTCTCTCTCCCTCTACCTTGCTTGTGTCATATTTTTGAATACTTTGCGAGCATAGAAAAAATGGAAGTTGGCGACCTAGGAAAAAAAATCTTTGCACATTTTTTGTACGCCTTTCCTTTTTGGCAATGCCAAAATCTCAAGTTCAAGGTTGTCTCCGCTGCCGTGCTCTCTTTCTGTTACTCAGTTGTACTCTCTCTCTCCTCCCTTGTTGCGCTTTCTCACTTTTTGTTCATTTTTTGGGTGTGAATATTTTCGCTTGACGCTTTTCGAGGATATCATGAAGCCTTTTCATTTTGCTTGCTTTTGTTGTCACAATCATTTTTGGGGTGTTGTCGACTGCGACGCTGACGTCGACGTCGACGACTATGATGCCCAAGTTCAGGTTATTTACCCAGCGTGTAGAATTCGTTGAACTTGAATTTTTATTGCTGGCAAGTTTCTTGTACCCGAATTGTAATCATCTTGTGGGTGGTTCAGGGTGGCACATCTCCTGTGGTAGCAATTTATACCAAGACTAGTCCTATTTTCTCGAGATAGTTGCCCTACCAAAGTTATTTTATTTAAATATTTTGTAATTATAAAATAAGTTTAACCTTGAGTTTTAAATTTAAATATATCTATTAGTGCCATACATTATGTAAAGAGGCTTTTTATAGTATTACAATGTAGTGGTTAAAAAAGCTTTCTAAATGTGGTTCATCTTACAGTTTTCTAACGAAGAAAACTTATTTAGAGGTCCTCATGACCTCGTTCAAAAAATCTCGGTATTCGGGCCCCACCTAAAAGTCCCAAAACCCCAAAAAGTATCGAAAACCAGAAGAAGCCATGCTTTTACCCTTACTTTTCATATCAATGTTTATAAATGCCACCTTTACTTTCTTACAATCTTACACTTATTATAATCTATATTTATATAATTATAAATTGAGTCAATAAAAAAGAAATAGATTAATACATGAGTTCAGTAAGAAAACTTCGTTAAGATTCCCATGAGAAACACAAAATCAATTACTTCATCAGGGAAAGGACCTACGAGCGCCACCTAGCGATGAGTAGCTTGCAATGAGCTCAAAATTAATTCCAATAAAACGGCTAACAAGATGAAGAAACGTTATTTAAGTAGACGACCACAATTTTCAATTTAGGAGAAAACCAAAAAAATATTAAATTTCATTACGTCAGTGTTGCCAAAATTTCGTGGCTTAAAATAGCCAATTTGTAATAGAAAGCAGCTAATAATACCTAAACAAAATTACAAATTGTCAAATCCAGCTACTTGGTAGCTTAAATGGCAACACTAGTCACCAAAAAAGCAGCAGAAAAACAATAAAATGATGAAAAAACAACAAGGCAAAGCTTAAGCAGTTCAAAGAGTTTGAGAGAGGAGGAAAAAAAGGCTAATCAAAAACAAATGTGTTACGTTTGACAGCAAACTACACTATTAAACAAATATAAGGAATATTAAATAAAAATACAGTAGCAACAATAACAATAACAATTGCGACAGAGAAGCAAAAAGAGCAGGCAACAAATGGAAAGAAAGGAGAAAAAGAAAATAAAGCACTTTTTGACGGTTGAACGTACGCAGGTCCTGAGTTCATTCACCGTTGAAACCAAAATCAAGATACAAAACTGCGACGTCAGTGTCGACAGCGGCGACAGCTACAGCGACACCGACAGCGACAGCGACCGCAAAGTAAAAGATGTGAACAACAACAATAACAAAAATAATACAACAACAATTTTGTAAGAACAAATGAAACAAATGCAAAAACAACGTAAACAATATGCGCGCCTCAAAGCTTTTAACGCACTTTCGAGGGAGGTGGGCGAGAGGAGAGCAGAGTGCGGCGACAGAGAGCGAGAGTGTGGGAGAGAGCGCAAGTGAACTGCAGAAGAGAGTGTCAGTGTGGAGATTGTGGGCTGTAGTGTGTGAGAGAGACACTAAGCTTAAGAGGGAGTTCAAATATAAGAGCGCGCTCTCTCGCTCACTCTAGCTGTATGAGTGTGTGCGAGTGTGGGTGAGTGTGAAATGTATGCAAATAAAATGCGTATGCGAGGCTGAAGTGGGTTAATATGAATACAACAGCAACAACAAGAACAACAACAGTAATAAAAGAAAACAACAACAACAACTGAACTGAACAACGGGGCACAAAACACTCGAAAAGGAAGACATCGAAGGACAAGAGTGCATTGACCGATGCTGGTCACACCACATTTACAACTCTCAGTAGTACTAAAAAACAAAAGAAAATATCTTTTTACGAGGTAAAAAACTTGTGACAAAAGTATGTTCGAAACTTCTGATAACAATATTAAGTATACGATTGTTAAATTTTATATAGACAAAATAATGTAAAATTACAAAAAAATAGTTTATGTTTTTTCTTTTTATATTTAAGAAAAACAACTCGATCTGATCGGACTATCTTAGCTAAATTTCATTCTTCCTTTACGCACCCTTCGTTCTGGTTCGTCACTAGTGTGGACTGCCATTCGCAGTGATTTATGGAAATTCTCGTAGAAGCACATATGTATGTATGTGTATGCATGTATTGTGTATTCTTCTTTTAGGCGCAGCTTAAGGGCCTAGCATAACGCCTAAGAGCAGGCTACAAACACACACACCCACACGCTGATAACGTCAAGCAGTGGTCAACTTTATATCTCTCAATATTCTTTTAGGTATTTTTTTGTTGTGCTTTTATTTATAAGCAGCATTGAGCTTGGTTTACCGTTTTGTCTGTCGCCTGTCTGTGTAAATGTTTATTTGTGTGGTTGTGTAAAAGGACAATGCGTAGGCGTTGCCACTTATTTGTTAGACCCTGTACTTAAAAATTACAAAAGGGTATATTAAACTAAATAAGAAAATTCCTCTGTTTAACAACAAGATCAAGTTTATTTGAGAATTTTGCCACATCTCCCTTGAACTAAATATAATATGTATGTATGTACTTTATAACGATATGATAAAAAGAAACTCGGAAGATATTTGAAAAACACTTTCACATAGTACAATGTAGTGTTTTTTCATATGTGTTTAATGCAGAATATGTATGTACAGGATCTTTTTTAATCGAGTTCTCTCAACTGATGTCAGTCCTCCTGCCTTTTATTTGTATTAGACTCAAACTCTGCTGATGATGAATTATAGAAGTGACAGCAATTCAGGAGAATTGACAACCCTAAAATTATCTATTCGATTAATCTACGAATAAATAAGCAATAGAAAAATATGTATAATAAAGAAAATTTATTATGAAATATGTGCGTCTATAAGTAACTAAATTATTGAAATCCTTAAATAATCAGTAAGCAGAAATCTTGGAAAATACCGTGCACTCTAGAGAGAAATGTATTTATAAGTGTTAAATAAATCAAATTTTAAGAAAATGGTGCTTACTTCAGTTCTTCTTCAGCCAATCAGTGTTTAATAAGTTTCTAGCAATCTATATATACTTATATATAATGTATAGGTGTTCATCAATTGAGAAGGGCTGAGCCGATTTGACTAAAATTTGTATTCAGTTGCTCCTAACTGTCAGGAAAAGGTATATAGGAAAGAAAAATTGTACTCACTGTTAACGCATACAGCACTATTAACGACAACAGTCTGAAGGCGTTAAATTGGGGCGAGACGAACTTAGCTGGATCCACTAGTTTTAGATAATTATGCAAAAATTAAATAGCAACTTTTTCCAAGGTTTTTCAAAGTGTACCGTATTCTTAAAGTTCTAGAGAAAAGCATATATTCTTTAATAAAGGTCAGATAATCTTAGGAAATCCAATCCACTTGCACATAAAATACATATTCATTCATGTTCATGTAATTTCAGCATATTCATATTCGATTTAAAAATGTGCTCACTTTTGGCCCAGTTATTGCATAATTTTTGATGATATTTATGAGGGTTGTCGCATCATTAACTACAGTTGTGAAGTCCTCGTCGAGGCATCCCTAGACAAACTTATTTGTCCGCATTTATAGCACTTTCCTTAACAATAAATCAACGCTAGGCACACAATTTAAGCCCCCCTCAAACCCCTTTTCCCACATTTAGCTACACATATGAGAAGTGTTAACTCATTCTGTGCCTTGGGTTGATTTCTATTCGCCTGGCGATGTGGTAATTTAATAAATTGTTCATTTATCACTGACATGAGAGCGTTTTATTAGACCATGTCCTAACATTACCTCTCTGTTTGACTATTATCCTGTCTTAGTCGAAATGTTCTGTGATTGCTCTCAATTTTGGTTGACATACTGCAATTAATTTCATATTTTTTTGTTTGCTTCAACTTTTTCTTTACTTGCTTATTGCGTATCGTGTAGTTTTAATAACGGGAAACAGTTGCACGTGCCACAAAGTTGCCTGGGATAATTGAGGCAAGTGCACGATTAGACGACTAATGACTCACAATCAGACCTAAAGAATGGGAAAAGCACTTTTTATTTGACAAAAAAAAAGGAACTCTAGAGGAAGAGGTTTCCCTTTGCAGGAAAATCAATATTCCTGATCCTGACTTTATATACTTACGTATTTTATATCTTATCGGATAACAACACGACCTTTAAGTTTATTAACGGAAAAAACCGCTTTTAGGAGAGGTAAGCTTCACGGAGAACTTCTCAGTGAAAAGTCAATAATCCACATTCCAGAAGAAGATCATATTTATTATTTATTATAACTACAATACGAGATTCTTATTTATTTTAGGAAATATGTAGATCCTATACTTTGAGCATTAGCATTATTTTCGAAAAGGAGTTAAAAACCGACATTATATTAGTAATCAGAGTTTAAGCTAATACTAAAATACTAACTATACAAATATCTAAGAACTTTGCCACCCTGAAAAAGCAATTTCCAAAGTTTCCTTCTACTAAATGCGGATTAAAAAATTGCATTCTTACTTAAGTCAGAATTTTGCAATGTTTTTCACACTTTCAACTAAAAATTTTAAAAACAATTTTTTCTTTCTCACTATAATTTTCATCAATAAAAGTACACATTTTGTTGGCAACTGTAGTAGCAATGAATTTAGATTTTGTTATAGCGGAAAAAATTTTATAAAATGAGGAGAAAGAAGTACTTAAAGAAACTAAACTTTTCATAAAGATTTATCAGCTTAAAGAAAGATTATTGAGATAAAACTTTTATATTTAAGAAAATTATTATTAAGAAAATATTTGTATATATCATTATGGTTCCATCACAATTCTTTGATTAACTACAATTATTATTGAGCTGAATTTTGTTTGTAGGCTGAGACTTCTTCCCACTCCTTGTGTCTCCCTTGTCAATTTGTTAAACCAGCTTATATTGATCTTACACTTGGCAACACGAGTGTTAACAAAAATAATGACGTGGCCATAATTAAAGCAATCGAACAGGAACTCAAGAAATTGCTGCCACAGCAATAAGCCATTGACGTGGGACCATCAAAAAAAAAAGAAGGAAAAAAAGAGGAAAATAGTGGGGGAAAAAGAAGAAAAAAGCAACAACTCAATGTAGGCAGTAAACGAAGCAAGCGGGCAAAATAAAGTAAACCAGTCCAAGAGCGACAGAAGGTCTTTTCGGTTTCAGTTTTAGCTTCGTTGTGTACTTGTATTTCTCCCCCCTCTCTCTCTCTCTCTAACCCTCTATAAAGATGACGTCAATGCGTAAAAATATAACTATTTCCGAGGGCAGAGAAATAGAAAAAGAAGGAAAAAGTGAAGCATGTTTTGGACCAGGCCAAAATTGCGTGGCCAATGTCAAAATACAAAATATTGTTGTTAAAGTAGCTTTTAGAATCGCCAACCAGCGAATGAATTGAGTTTTTTTGAGTTCATTGAACCGCTTAACGGACAGGACATTAACTCTGAATATTCTTAGCCGTATTCTAAATCATTTGGTAATCTAATCAAGCAGTTCAATATATTCCAACTTTATCAAACTTCAGTTCAAAGGCAATGACCGATATTGTTAACAGGAAACAAGCAAGTCAATCGGTCAATCAAAGTTCATTCAGTTGAAGTTAACGCTTTCTTAGACGTTAAGAAACTTGCTCTTTAGATACTCTAATTGGTTAAGCTTCAATATCTACGCTTCAATCAATCAATCTGATTGATCAATCACATGGAAGAAACGACACAGTTTTGTCCCTGAAGTGGATGGAGATTTGTTCAATTTCATATGCAATAATTTCATGTAGTTTTTGGCAATAAACAAGTTTTTGAATATAATGAAAAATACTCAATGCACATTCATGAATACATTTCACACTAACGAGTATGACTAATTTCTTGGATATGAGTATGTGAAGCATTTCAAATCATTCAATTTGAATTCAAACAGTTTAAAAATAGACACAGTTTATGATATTATTTTGTTTGTGAATGTTTTGTGAGTGTTTTCTGTTTATATTTTTGTTTGATTTTCAGGGTTAAGTGCGTATAAGTGTGTGTGTGTTTGTGTGTGTGTGTGTGTGGGTGTGTATAAGATGTCCGCACAATAATGTTAATTAGTTCCTTTATGCTTAGTTTATATGCTAATTTATTATTTTATTGATATGCTTTTTGTTATGCAATAAATACTTTGTAAAGTGCTTAAAATAGCACTAATTTGTTAGTTGGTAGGAGTTTAAATAGAATTAATTGGTCTAGATAAATGAGAACGACAAATCTAAGATATACTACTATTGTCAGCAAATAGCAAACTTATGTATTTATAAATTTTTTATTTTTATTTTTTACTTTTTTTGAAATTACAAACCAATTAACATACGTATTGTGACTATCAAACTAAATAATAAGTTTATTCAATTAATTAATAAATTGCTTAGATACTCTAGTTGTAATGGAAATACTTTTGAACTTGAACTAATTGCTTTCACTTTTCTTTAATTACAGGTAAGCAATCTTCCCATTAACTTGAACTAAGTGTGTTCAGCATCTTCTAATTTATGATTACTGTGATACGAGAGTAAGTTTTGATTTGTTTGTTTAGTGTTGTTTTGGGCCAATTTCTCATTCGTGATGTTGGCTATTAACTCTGGCACAAAACTCTTGGTACAATCAGAGAAAAGAACTCTTATAAATTGTTAATGTCAACACGTTGCAGCCATCTGACAGTACTTTTTGTTATCCCATTCTTACCATATTCCTCCCACTTCTTTTACCTCTCTCTCTCTCTCTCTCTCTCTCTCTCTCTCTCTCTCTACCTCTCTCTGGAGCTACTTGATTCGTGTTTAATTTTGCTTATTGCCTTGTAATGAAAATTAATTGCGGTCAGAGCTTATTCTTTCGGCAACCAAAGAAGCATTAAGAAATGTTCTTGTTGTTGTTGTTGTTGTTCTGTAAGCTGACTTTGGGTCACGATCGAGGGGTCGGATTGTGGTTTTGGGGTCAACCATCAAATCTGTCGTGGGTGAAATACGTGCAGCATATTTACACAACAGATTAATCTCTCTCCTTTATGTGGACAGCTGAGCACGACAGGAATTTACTTAATAGTATTTACGCATTTGGGAAAACTCGTGTCAACAAGACAATTGTTAATTAATTAATGCATTTATCTTTTTTCTAACTTCTAGCCTTAGTAATCTGACTTAAACTCTCAACTCTTGAGAGTTTTCAAATATTACACTGAAATTTCTAAAACCAAATTCCACACATTTAAGGAATAACTAGACTAGATTTGAGATATAAAAATGACCTTAAATAAATAAATTAAATCTATCTGTTGTTACTAATGCATTCATTTATATGTCTTTTGTATTAGTAGCGTAAGGAATATTCTAACTAAGTAAATTAAATTAAAACTAAGGCATTCATATAGGTAAAGAAACAGGAAAGCATCAAAATGCAGCTATATCTCCCAAAGATATATGTTTATTAACATAGCTATTATACTTCAACCTCTAGTTGATTTACCCTTCACTTTCTCTTCACTTTCATTTAAACTAAGAGCACTTTTTGCATAGCTTTTCGTATTTCACAGAGTCTGCATTTAATCGCATTTAATCACCTAATGCAATTCCATTTAATTTCCAAGCACTTTCATCGGCCACATTTCATTTTTATAGAGGTATTTTCGCGGTTTCTTCCTCATTTTTCCCATTCTCTCTCTCTTTCTCTCTATCTCTTTCTGTCTTGTTGTCTGCCACAACTGCAACTGTTTTTATTATCGTCCATTTTTAAGGACAAGCCATTCGGACACTTGAAATGGTTGCCTTAAAAAAAATGAAATTCTAGCATACGTCTTTTTACGAGCCACAAAAAATGTAATTACCCTATTTTCGCAAAAAGAACAACAACAACAACAGACAGACAGAAAATGGCATATAGACCAAATGTAGACGGATTCTTTCCAAAAACCATAACTTTTTAGCAGTTCCATTGTGGCAATATCTTTTCATTAAAAATGGGAGAAGTAGACATCATCAAATCTTACAAAGTTAACACGTTCTTCAACTTATTTAAAGCATAGAGATTAGAAATAAAGTCTTCAAGTTAAACAAACTTAATATTAAACAAGTTCTTGAGCTATCCTGAAAAGTTCATCAGAATTGCTTTACAAACAAAGAAGTTATTCCACTTACAATATTACTCAATAGGGCGCCACCTAGCGATAATTGTTTGCAGGCTGTTTCTTCCTATTAATGATCTATTTTTTACCAGTAATTAAAACAACAATTAACAATCTACAAATGAGTTCTAATAAACTTTGATTAACCTGTATTATGAGAGTAATTGCATCTACTGTTTGAAGTAGCTCAGACTTGATGACAGAGTATCTCTCAGTCGTCTATGCCCAAATGCAGCTTAACCACTTGTTATGCAGAAGTTAAGAATGAACAATTTATCAGTATATTTCGTGTGTTTGTTTTGCATATTTGGCACAAAGCAATCGGTTAGCTTAAAAGTCCCTCCATAAACATTTCCACATGACGAACCAGAAACGAAACGCATTTCCTTATTGCATTTTGTTTAAATTTTTGTTTATACTTTGTTGGGTGTTGTATTTTTATACCCGTCCCTTACTCGTAGAGTAAAAGGGTGTATTGTATTCGTTGCAATATATGTTACTGGGTTAAGGAGGCAGACTATATGAGTTTTAAGAGATCAGACAAATTTCTCAAACAGACTTCTAAGAATCTTTAATCTTTCCTTTGGTTATAATAATTAATCCTACAAAATCCTTTCAAAGTCGGATAAATAAAGCTGTTCAAACTGTGAGCTCCAAAGATAATGCAAGGGGTATCATATAGTCGAGGACTATAGCGTTCTAGCTTGTTTGTCTTGTTATTTATGTTTGAACGGAGTGTGCCTCCACAAAATGAATGCAAATATTTGCCAATGAGGCAGTTTATAGTCGTATTTGTGGCCCCGTTTATTACTCATAGAGTCAACTACGAGTAAAAGACCGTCTCGGGTTCAATGACCCCATAACAAAATATGACGCATCCTATGAAAATACTCCACATACTATACATATAAGTATATATGTATATATTTGATATACATATTTCCAAAACTTGTACAGTTTGGTTCTTTCAATATTTGCCTGCTCCATTTGTTGTTTTGTTTATTTTTTGATTTTTTTGCATATTTTTTTTGTATTTTAACAACGTTTTAAAAATAGCTAAGACCTTTGCTTGACTTCGACTTGTTGGCCCGCGTTTCTTTGATAAGGTCTCCCGTCCTACGGCAAATGAGTCGCAATCGTTCTATATGCGATTCTAGAAGCACGAATTACACCTTATGCAATTTATACTTAATACAAATTTCGATTCTTTTAAGCTTCTGTAAAGGAATGTTCAATTGAGTCAATTGTTAAGGCCAGTAATATGTTCATAATTAAATATAAATGTAGTTAAATTAATATATTAATCCATTGAAATAAATTAATTGAAAATGTATCTGTTTAAAGTAAGTACAATGAAAACTCGCTTGGGCGGACACTCAGGCAAAATTCGTCCGCTCAAGGGGAGTGTCCGCTCTATAGAAAAATTTATCAGAAGTCCCTACCAACGTCATGAAAAAAGTGTACGCCTATTAGAGGTGTCCGCTAAGGAATCTTTCACTAGTACTATATTTCGCACAAAAAAAATAAATTAAAGCCTTGTTTTCCACTTTGAGAACAGTCGATAAGAAAATAATCTTTAACGAATTAAAGAACAATTTAAAATAGAATTTAAGTTTTAAAAATAAAAACGACTTTCAATTAAAGAATAGTATTTTAAAAGCTAGGCTTTTAAATTTACTAGTTATAAATTAACTGCCTAACTTGCTAAGTTACCATTTTTACTATCGTGAAGTTTAACGAAAGAAACCTTAACTGGCATATAACAGCTTTGAAATAATTTTTTCCCATTATGGAACTCAAATTTCCAAACAAAATGTGTCGTTTCATTTTTACAAGGATCTAGGTTTTGCATAAATTAAAAAAGTCCGAACAAGTTTCTACCGATTTTCCACTTGATAGTTAAATTTAAATATCACGTCTGAAAGCCAAATAAAATTTTGAAATGTAGAGCTATAATTAGTTTGTACCTCTCTGTCACACTCTCTCGCTTTTCCTTCAATTCTTTTATTTATTATTTTCCTTTCTCTCTTTCTCTTTGCTCGTATCTTTTGTTACTTATCTCTGTCTATATTTCTCTGTGCCTCTCTGTATTGCACCTTTCGTTTTTTTTTATTTTTTACCCACCGCACTTTAACTTAATTTAACAACTTGTATTTTATTGTTTATTTTACAACTCAGCAATAAATTAGGAGTTGCCGTTAAGTCTCCTGCAATTTGACATGTCGCAAATTATGCCATTTTTTCAATTGGATTTTCTTTCATTTCATTTCTTTGCTTTGTTTACTGCCGCATTTTATGTTTACTTTTCATCATTATTATGATAACTGTACTTGTTAAGGGGGGAAGGCGGGGATTAACATTTGTGCGAATTGTTGACAACTTTGCTTGCATATTAAAAATGCGATTACATACAAACTGCTTATAAGTAAAGCAGTACTATTATTAACTTTTACCGTTCTACATGTTTACGACTCCCATTCGCAGTTTCCAGCGAGAGAGATAACATGTGTTATACGCACTGCTTGCAACGGCTTTTCACTGCATTCCCCTTATAAGGGAGTATAACTAAAACTAATTACAGTGACTAACACAAACACATACACATCAGTCTTGTTATAATTACCACGGCGAAACTAGAACATATTTAAATAAAAAGTACCTTTTAATAGATACAAAATTATAAAATTTGCTTCAAAAATATGGATTTTTGAGAGATGTTGTTCTTTAAGAGATACAAAGCATAATTTTATATTGATTAATAAATAAATTTTGAAAGGGGTCTTCTACTTAAGAACATCGATTTTGACGTGTTTTCTTTTTAAATCGTGGTAAGAAAACGGGCAAATTTACTTTTAGTAAGGCAGTTTACAAATGTCACCTTTATGATTACCATTATATATAAGTTCACAAGAACTTCACAACTATGAAACTATAACAAAAATTTATACATATACATTGAGACATAGCCTTATAGCTACAATAGGATCTACCGTTTATAGAAGTATTTGATTTCGGTAATTGGTATTTACAAGTTTCCCTTCAGTCAAGTTCTACATTTGACTTTTATTAAGACTCACTATTTGATAATTTGAATCCGTAAAAGTTTGTAAATCGACAAATTTGATTTTGCACAATCTTATTTTATAAAAAGTCGTTTCTTCAAATACTCCAGTTTATTGTTTTTTTTTATTTCTAATTTATATTTATTTTTATTTATTTTGCTATTCGAAAATCTGGAAAAATTACATTTTTTTTACACATCCAGTTTCTTAGGTAATACAACTTATTTCATTTTTAGCTTTGTATTTTAAAATATAGCCAGGTCTAGCTTTAAAATAGTTAAAATGGAAACTCTGCAGACTATACGGCATATGGCAAATGCTTGTTGGCCCAGAAGTTCTCACGCTTTGCGTTTCTTGTTGTTGATATTTTTGTTGTTAATGTTATTGTTGTGGGTCTTTGTCGCTACTCCAGTTTATTATTCAGTAAACTGTTGTATGATGACAGCGATAAGTATTACATGTAGTTAAGTTCACATGTAGTCAATCTGCATAATGGATAGGGCGTTAGCACATTGCTTGCCTATTGTACACTTTACACTTTACACTCTACAAGTTTAAATGTGTACCTATTTTCTGATAAGTAATTTTGTGTGTGAACTTGCGTATAATTTTCCGAGTTATTGTAGTTTTGCTTCCATTCGCTTCGTTACAATTTGTGACTTACATTCTGATTGCCTCCCTATGAGCAGTTAAATGAAAATTTGTCGCCATCAAAGGTATAGGTATATAGGTTTTCTCTTGTCAAATTTGAACGAAAAAGAATAACAACCTTTGGCTAAGAAAAGTATTTGTTGGTCCCTCACTACGAAAAGTAGACACCATTTCTCAAAATTAAATTTTTTTGATAATTTAATTCATTCCTATAAATTTTATATCCATCATTTTAATTTTTTTTACATTTTTATCGATAACAAATCAGACATTTCAGCAGAACAACCATCCAAATTTGATCAACTTTCTCACAACGACATGTTCTGGTGATCGCGGATCTCATAGTTCATTTGAGTCACAATCTCGCTCATGATCGACTCCTTGCAAAAGAAATTGCTTTGCACTGCTTTGATGAACTTCTACTGCATTACTGTCATACTCAATTTGAATAGATCTGCTTACAAAAGAAAATAACTTCCAGCTGCCTTTAGTTTGAACAACAACTGTAAGAGTTGTTGTTGTGGTTTTTTTAATCTACGCCAGTTTTAACATATTTTCGCATTTACATACGTATTTACGTCACATGAAATTACACTATGCGTGACATGTTTTTATGTCATTGCACATGTGTGTGTGTGTGTGTGTATGTACAGAACTCCACCTAACCCAACAACAAGAAGCAGAGGCAAACTTCAACTTCAAAACAACAGAAGCAGTACAAAGAAGAACAACAACATCAGCTACAACAACAGCGTTGACATATTTCCGCAATAAAGCTGCAGGGCGAAGCAGCAGCACAAAGCAGTAAACGGACAAGTTTTCAATGTGAACGAGATTGAGTAAGACTGTGAGAGTACGAACAAGAGAGAGAGTGAGGGGAAAGAGAGTATGCGTCTGTTGCACAATTAAGAATTTGTTATGCAAGTCTTTTGCTCTTCGAGTGCAACTGCATCAGCAATAACAACAACAACAACAGCAGCTACCCTGCGGCAAAGTTAACCGTTGCATTATGCAGCGACTGTTCTAATATTGGGGTAGGACCATAGAGAGAGAAAAAGAAGGAGAGTGAGAGCGGGAGAGCTTTGAAATTCTTGTATTATGAGCATGATTGAGCAGCTCTATGTGTAATTAATGCAGCTCCTGTCAAAAATGTCTTCCTTTCTTTTGCAGTAACTTCTTTTCTTTCTCCTTGGTTCGTTATGATTGCCATGGCAAATGGGGAATAAATCACCAAAAAAAAAATCAGAAAAAGCAAACTTAACGAAGCATAAAATTGCGTAATTTACTGCGCATTTAATTTCAAGTTGCGTTCGCAAAAGAATAAAACGTAACAAATCCAAAAAACGAGTGAAACCGGCAAAGAATAAACTCAAATAACTGAGCTTAGCTCTTCGCTAAAGCTTTAGATACGCTTGCTCATAAAGCTGACTCAGAAAAACACATGTACATACACACACACACACAAATGAATATGTGTAAACTTCAAGATGGCGGTCGTTTATTGTAATGAGTGCTGCTTGAAATTCACACCATCCAAGGAAGTTTATGACTTACATATAATAATGCAATAAATGGAATAATTCTTATGAATAGCGTGGGTGTTAAGCTAAAGTTTAATTCCGACATCTTAACTTAACATATAGGACCTGTTTATCAGAACCGATATGTGATCAATATTCAAAGCCTACTTAACAGAATTGCCAACTCAGCCTTTTTTCAAAAAGATATGTCCTTTTTGAAGCTTCCTTTCATCCAGGAAAAATGTCAATCATCCATCAGATTGTATGGATATCGTCTATGTTTAAGCCTCGATATTTACTTAAGTTTTCGTCTTATTTTGAGTTTTACTAGAATCCATCATCAGATCAGATCATCAGGCGCCACGAAAACCGCTATAAGCTATATTTGATGGATATTTTCGAATTTGACATTAGTTTATCATTCGGATAGCTATTTGAGATCTTATATAGACATTGAAAAATGGACCCAAGTGTTGTAGTTCTTATAAATTTGTATGTATCTGTAATAAACAGCTTGCTTTATTAACTATGTATATTAAATTATGAACTCAAATTCTCTATACGTATTACATTCATATTTATACATACAGATGTACATATGTACATATGTATGTTTGTTATACCCATTGTCAGCTTCATACCCATCCCCAATCCTTTCGTTTTCAACGCCTCGCTTGAAGATCGACAATTTTTTGAAAGTAAACCGTAGACAAAGGATTCAATGAGACAAAGGACGTAGCAGCTGTATGTCGATCTTGCAATAAGAACAAGAAGAAGAAAAAAAGTATGATGAATTTACCTACAAACCATGCTTATAGAAATGAAAAACAGATTGAGAAGTTTGTTTGCCAAAATCAAGTTTAAAAATGAAGTTGAAGCCAGTTTCCGCATCAGCTACCTACTGTCTGTGAAATGACTAAAAACTGTGCAGATTTATACCCTGTAAAGGTCAGTTGCAAACAAATAATAGTAACAATTTATTACTTAAAAATAACTTTCTCTAAATTTAATGATCGTAAGTATTTTGCTCAATAAGAATAGTATCTTTGAGTGCTTTTATATCTGGAGAATAGAATTTACTTCAGGGGTAACCCATTTACAGGACATCTACTAGACGATCATTATGTATTTGCAGTGGAAATCCGGTAAAAGGGCGTGGCCGGTTGCCGCCTCTCTTAACTGAAAGCTCACAACCATTGCGTTTGTTGGTTTTGCTCCCCTCTTTCCTTTCTGCTGTCTTTTTTTTTGCTCTTCTTCCCCTCTTTTTCGCAGCTCCATCAACTCGTTCATCCGTTTTGGTGCAGCGCTCTGTAATTAATTTGGCAGCTACAACGGCAAAGCAAAGAGAATATTTAAAGCGGCATCATATCGAATTACATTACCATTGACAGATAGAGACAGACAGATGGGAACAGTCTGCCAAATATACAGGGTGTTCCACTTGACAGTGCACAACTGAGCGGCAATCACTGTGGAGTGCAAACCACGCTAGTGACGAAGCAGCATAAAGGCGACTAGCAATTTATACTGAAAGAAAAAAAAATTTGCATTAATATTTCTGTACGTTTATTTTTTATTCGCGGAAACTGTCAAATATATTATATTTATAAATTAATAATTTTCTAAAATTACAATGTTCCAAATGTTGCAACCGTGATTAGAATTGAAAATGGTAACATATCAAATTACCTTTGCAGTGACAGAGAAAGAGAGAATGAAAGTGACAAAGAGACAGGGATAAGCTTCAAAATATACAGGGTATACCACTTGACAGTTCTGAGCTGAGCCGTAATAATTATAATTCAATTCGAGACAAAGCTGACAACTGTTTAAGTTCATCTGGTTAACCCTTTTTTAGCCTTTTGCCCTCATTCTGACCCCCCTTCCCTCTTCAGTATTCTTCTCTGGCTCAACTTAATTAACTTGCAACTACCTCTCTGCCTCTCTCTCTCTATCTTTCTTTCTTTTTGGTATTGCCACAACAGCAGCTTGGCTTACAAACAAAACAACGGCAATTGCGAAAAAACGTCCATTTAATTAAATTTGCATGGAAATAAACAAACAACAAGAAGAGTTGGAATGAGATGTCAAGAGAGAAGAGAGAAAGCACATGCTTTTCAAACTGTTAAATGAAAAATGCGAGCAATGGTTGCTAAACTAACGAGCTGCACTGTTAAAATGGAAGCTGTGTTTTTTTGTACTATAATGGAGGCTGTCCGACTGACTACAAGATATCCTGTAGTCAGTTTCAAGCTTTCCAGCAACAGATAAGAGAAAAACTCAAATCAGATTAATGTTAGTAAGAAATTAGATATATTTGCTTACTAGGGTAAAGGTTCTTGCTAAAAGTTTCTAATCTCATAAAGGTTTTCCTACAAAAGTTGTAAAATTCACTGTAGTTTTCCCTTGGGATAAACTTGATATTCTTATGTTAATCAAATGAAATTTAGTTCTAACTTTCTTCCAAATTTTTTGCATATATTTATCATATTTAAATTCAAAAACTTATTGAAAAACTACTTAAATGACTATTTCATAAAATTGCTGGCAATCGAACTCTTAAATTCTTTCCCAAACTATCTGTATCTGCTGCTGCATATGTATCTGTATTTGTATCTGCAGCTTATTGATTTAGCCATTCATTGCACCTGCCGTTCAACTGTCGAAAACTCTGGAAAAACCAATAAAAGTGCGCTTTTACGAATAGTTATTGCGGTCCAACTGATAATGGGGAAATCCCTCAGCTTCCACACACATGCACACACTCTGATACACACACACACACACACACACACACACACACACACACGACAAACTCATTGAGCGGAAAATTGTAAAAAATGTGGAAAATAAAGAAAAACTGTGACTGGCAAATGTGAAATGAAAGGACAGGGAAAAGGGGAGCAAAGTGGGGCAGCAACAGCAGATGGAAATATGAGCATAAAGTGAAATGTTAGACACAGTGGCTGCCAGACATATACGCACACACACGGACAAATGCAGGATACACATACGTTCTCACATGAAAAAAGCGCTTGTTGTAAACTTATACCTTCAGCAAACACAACAACGGGAAAAAAATGAAGGCAGTCAATAGAACTCACACACAATTACACCTCTGTATGTGTGTGTGTAGGTTTGTGTGGCTTTAAAGGATATGACAGGCTATGTGGAGGGTAAAAGAAGAAGAGCTCCAGTAGACAACAATTGCAAAAATGCCGCAGCAAACTGTGGAAACTGTCACAATGTGCAGTCGTGTATGTAAACAATTGTAATCCGGTAGAAAAATCACAGAAAGAACAGCAAAAAGCGAAGCGAACCTAACCTAACAAAACGAACCTAACCTCACATAACGGAAAAGAACAGAAAACAAAATAGAAGAGCAAAGCAAAGCAAAGCCTACTTAATGGAGATACCATCAGCTTAGCTTGTAATTCAATATTGAATGGAATGATGAAGGAAAAACCAGAGCGAATAACAAACACTCTAGTACACATTTTAGTTAGCAAACAATTCATAATACTAAATTGATGCACTTTTTTTAAAACTACTTTTATTTTCGAGAGATTTGTCCTGCAATAGCTATCAGTTATAGAATTTCGACCTCAAAAAAAAAAATACAACTATTGTACTATAATTGGGATATGTTAAGTTTCATCGTTTTATCGGAAAATTATAATGGCCGCGTTCACCAGCACAAACCGATGACAGAAAATCAATGGAGTTTTTGTGATTTTTCTGCTGAACGTCATTAAAGTACAACAACAATGTAAAAGTTTTGCAATTTTGATAGAATTTATTATCGATTATATAAATTTAAGGCAAAAAACCTAAGATTTTTAGTTAAGAAGTTGACAACGGGCGTGGTTTTGTATAGAAAACATTCAAATTATGGTCTAGAGGAGATTCTACCTATGTTATTTGGAATATAATTGTCATGAAAAGGTGCATGAATATATTTATAATTAATTATACTCTGTTATTTTCCATTAAGTCTAGCATTTAGCGACAGATTGTTTTGTTATTTTTTGAAAGTAATAAACAAATAAGACATTAAAATAAATGGTATCTTTATTATTTGTGATATTTGAAAGATGTTTGATTGTTGCTGGTGAGCGCGTCCAATGTTTTCTATACATAAACTCACCATTCCATAAATAAAGAAATGGTTCCTATGGGAGGTAGGATTTCGATGGACTTCGATTAGGATAACATATGTAGGATGAATTATAATTTCTGTTAGTTTGATAGTAATATTGTTATAGCTATATTAGTCATATTAACATTTGTTTTTCATATAAAAATTCATTATTTTTGAGACTAACTGCTATGTTATGTTAATTAATAACATTAATAAAAATGTTAGTATCTTCCTCTTTTCATTAATGAGTAACAATTATAAGTAATAAGTATTTTCTATATCAACTTTTTAGTTTTATTTGTGTTTTTCGTATTCAAATATACTATATTACAATTTATCTTATACATATTTTCATTATCTGTCATTTTGTTAATCATAATATCTTTATGTTCTTTCTTTGCAGGTGAGTAATGCAATGAACTTTCCAATGAAAAACTCGAGACAAAAAGAGAGAGAGTAAGAGAAACCACATGAAAAACAATGTGATTAATATCAACAAGAAATAAAAAAGTTCGTCGTCAGCTTTTTGATAAGTATGTAAACAAAATGCAAAATACTCAAAAACAACAACAACAACGTTATGAAGGTTAGCTTATAATTTTTATTTGCTCATCAATTAAAAGTTTTGCAGTCGCGTTTTCCTTGAATCTCAGCCAAAAAGACTGAGAGACACAAACTTGAAAGAAATATAAATTTAATTGTTAAAAAAATGTTCAACAAGCATTCAGCATTAAACAAAAATACTTAAATAACTTTTTTACTTGGAAGTAGTTAAACAAATAATATGCCAACTTATTGAATGCCTGTATAAAAAAATATAAGTATGTCTGTATAAAATTAAATAAAACTTTAAGAAACTAATTAAATGAGAAAGAGAATTAAATTAATTACATTAATAAGAAAGTTGGTCAAATGATCTAAAATCATGAACATAGGACTTAAAGTAACTAAATAAACCTTAAGGGAATTAATTTAAAGAGCAACTGAAAGGAATCAAGTAAAGTAAAAAAGATAAAGAAACAAATTGAATACCCAAAATATAAAATTAAAAGTAATAATAATCGCTTTTTTATGTTTTCTTGAAATATTTGCAAATTTAAATGACTTAATGCCATGGGAATCCCACATAGAGATATGGTTTAAGTATTGAATCCCTATTAATCATTTATCAATATAAATATTTAATGTATACCAATTTATTACATAAAAACCCATTCACCTTTTCAATAAATCTTCAAGCTTTAAGCTCAACTTGTTCAAAGTGTGACCGTATTTGGCAGTTGTAGTTAAAACACAAAAAACAGCTGTTTTTTCTCTCACTCTCGTTTAACCTTAGCTAAAGTGTCTAGCAAAAGCAACAACTACAACTACAACAATAACAAAGTGCCGCAAAATGCTAAATCGACTCTGACCCACTGACATTATTTCGCTATAGCGACGATGACGACAAAAACAACTACAACAACAACAACAAATGCAACTACTCAGACAGCAACAACAACAACAACAACAACAACAACAAGAAAAACTAAACAAAGTGCAGTTTATCAGCAGGTGGATTTCAGAGGCCGGTTATACAATGTCACACTGAATATAAATGTATATACAGTTAGTCAAGTAATTGTTTTAACAAAACACTAAATTCACATAATTAATTTTGTAATTAATCAAACCCTACTTAAGTTTTTATTTCTCCCATTTTATTTTAATTGCCTATGATTCTTGGAACTATAAAAAAAGTGAAACAATATGATCCATTGGGTTTGGACCATTTTTAAATCAAACACAAATGTGCGTTATTTATATTTGTTGTCAAAATAATTATTAAACTAACTGTTTATATATTTATAAATACAAAATGAGAGATAGGGAGAAACTGAGCTAGAGATGCCGGAAAGAGAACGACCCTGTTTGTCTATTACATTATTCAAGTTGATTTGCCTGCTTTGTGCTTACAATACATACATACTTATATTTGACCTTAGATTTCCCTTCCTTTTTAGTTGATACAACATAAATTCATAGATTGTTGCTTCCGATCTCAATGAAATCTTGGATTAAATTAGGCTTAGGTGAAAATTGAATTGGAAAAAATAAAGTAGTTTTTATTAAACATATACTAACCATTATAAGGTATCCTGAAAATGAATAAATTTGGATTTTTAATTTCCTTTTATCTTTTAAAAAGATATATTCAAAAATATTTATTAAGTTGCTACCAATTTAATCTGAATTTTAAATATTTATATTTTTTCAATTTATATTGTGATATAAGTTTTTTTTAAGTGATTAATAAAAATAAAAACAGAGTGTAGTTTTTAATTTTAAAAATCATAATAGTTAAAATCTTCGACTTTAAAACTACTAAGTAATTATCAACTTATTAGTTTGAGATATCTGCACAGTTAACTTATGCGATTTTAACTAAACTCTGTTATAGATATTAACATAAGATACTAACATAAGATACTAACTATGATACTAATATAATATAACCGAAGATATGGGAGGGAGATAGAGGGGATAACTACCAAAATAATAGCGTTAAATTTAACACGATCGTTTCTTTGACAGACTAATCAAAGGTTTCAACTACTCAACATATTATGTCGTCGGGCACACCCACTTTACCCTCTCCAAGGGTATGCCCCACACCCACACCCACAATAATGTTGTCAAGATAGACAACAGCTATGGGCTAAATTAATAAAAACAAATATGTGAATCATGCGACAAATCATACGTATAATCATGTGTATTTTAAACATTTTTTATTTGCAAAAAAATGTATAAAAAATATAAAAATACAGCTAACAACAACAGTAGCAACAACAACAATAACGAGAAGCAATCGAAATACACTTGAACGTGAGTGAAACAAAATTCATGACCCACTTTATAAAACGCTTTTTCTTTCATCCATGACCCACTTTATTATTTGTAGCAATGATTGAGTGAGTGCATGCGAGAGAGAAACAGAGAGAGCGAGAGAGCAGTTTTAAGCATATGTTTCATGTTCAGACAATTAGTTGCTAAAATGCAGGCTTACAGCAACTACAACAACTACAGCTGAGCAAATGAGTTGAGACCACACACACACACACGCAGACAGTAGGTGGGCGGCTGTGGAGTGGGACTTAAAACCAAAGAGAGTCAAAGAGAGAGCATAGCTTGAGAGCAGCAAACTGCAAATGGCGAGCGGCAGGCGACAGGCGGCAAACGGCGGCTTAGTTAGCTGAGCTTTTTTTTTTTTTTAGTTAGGGGCCAGCGACAAGTGTGTGAGTGAGTGTGTGTGCTTTCAGTGTGTTTGTGAATGTCAGTCAGACTGACAGACAGACAGACTGCAAAACACTCGAAAAACCGCAAAACAACTAAATTATGTGCCTTAAAACTGCAAAATGATTTGCGCTGGAGGTTAAGAGAGCATTTGAGTGCAATACTTATAGTTATGAATAGATAGAAGTACTCATAAATACGAGTACTTATAATATTCCACAGTCTTTATAACTGTTTGCACTATTTACCATTAACCTAATCACCTACTTAATTACTCATCGAATAGCGCAAAAAAAGTACATTTGTTAGTTATCAATTATCTATGTATTACAAATGTGAGTCAACTTTTGGTGAACTAAAGAATTCCAAGAAGAATTGCAAGACTATCATAAAGATTTCTTACAGTAAAATTGTAAGTGTTAAGGTGTTCAGATTTTGAGCAAACAATTTTCAAGATATTATATAAATAATAAAGTTTTCAAAGTAACTAAAAAATATGACGTATACGTAATGGTGTACCTTTGAGCTGAGTACTGAGTATCTTGATTTTTCTTACCACTATAACAGTGTAATACAACAAACAACAGGCGTTGTTGTTGTCGTTGTTGCTGTCACTTAGCGAACGTTGTCATTGTGGTCATTACAGTTGTCATCGATGTTGTTGTTGTTGTTGCTGTTACTCTTGCTGTTGTTCGCCATGTTGCAATGTTATTGCTTCTCTTTTCTATTGCATTTTGTCACCATCCTCATGTCGATTCTGTTGTCACTTTGCCGTCGACTTTTGTTGTTGTTGTCATCGTTGTTCTTGTTGTTGTTGCTGTTGTTATTCTTGTTGTTACTCTCACTCGTTGGCAATTAATTGTAACTGACAACATTGACAACATATTTGTTTTTCGTGTGGAAAATTGGCTGCTGTCTGATGCATTCCCAACAACTGTTGTTATTTGACTGAAATTGCAATTTTGTCAAGCGATATTAATGTGCTTTTAAATTTAAAGCTTTACCTGCACTAAGGCAGACTTAAATTATTGTTGAATTTCATCAAATTACCTTAAAAGAGAACTACTTAAATGATTTTCATATAAAAATTACATATGTTGTTATAATTCGAAACCTTTTAAATGATTAGAGTAAAGAGTATTAGCTAAATCGGACTATTTAAATTATAATGTTTAACAATTCTTCTTTTCTTCAATAAAATCAAGCCCTTTTCAATTGCAGTTCCCAAAAAGTATGAATAGTGAGGGCAACTATGAAATCTGTTGCTTTTGGCAACCTTTGTTAAAATTATAATTTTAAGCTGACTCGAGGCTCTTTAAAATTTTGCTCAAAGAGACAAAGTTCATAGATAAAATATTCTGTAGCTCGTTACAGCTTTGAGATTTATTTTGGGGAATTTCATGGACCCCAGCTTCCAAGTTACGTCACTTTCCAAGCGGCTGCCTAAATGTCCAGCATCACGTAGGCCACAAACCACAGTAAAAAAAAAAAACAATATCTCAAACACAAAAAAATGTTAGACGTCAGTTGTAGATTCGTTTACAAATTTCCCTCAAGCATTAGCACAATACATCATAATGAATATCATTTTAATACGATTAGATAAAAGCTGCGTTTTTGAAGAATAATGATAAGAACAATTTGATAAATGAATACATCTATATTCCATATGATTTTAATCTCATTCTTTTTTGTATTATTCTTGAATTACAGTTTTCTCATGATATTGACAGATTATAGAATAACACTACGCAGTAATGAATCATTCTAGAATTACTTTAATGGTAATAAGTTGAAATTGTCGGAGTTTTCAATCAGAGGGTTGCATTTCAATTAATATTTTTCGTATTTTATTTAAATATACTTAATTTACTTTATTTAATTTGCTGCTTGTAAGATGTAATTTACAATATGAGTCGATTTAATTGTGTTATAGATCATTAAAAATTAGTTTAAAGCCAAACTTTGTTTACTAAACTTATCGATTAATTTGTTTCTTAAATTTTGAAATTGCTTTAATTGCGGGCACTGATTCAATCAGGGATTCCTTCCGTCAGTCAATCAATCAGCTATTCAGTCAAGCACAAAGACTTTTATTTACAGAGATAGATGTAGTTTACCTGAGACCACACAGTAAATAAGTAAGAATTACTCTTGTGTCCAGCGAACTGTGGACTTCTTCTTTTTTTAATTACATTATATGCATAATGAAGGCCTCGACTGAGTCCCAAAGAGTATGCGAATGGGAATCTGAATGTGAATGCGAATGGGAATCTGAATGTGAATGTGAATGCGAATGCAGGCAAAAATAATTACAGACACTGAACGCCTCGAGTCAACGATGTAATCAGCATAAAACAGAAAACAGAACAGAAAAAGAGAACAGAGAGAGAGAGAGAGAGAGAGACAGTGAGAGGCAGATGGAAAAATCACAAGAATATAAACAGAAGTCTAGCTAACAAAAGGTTGCAAATATCCTGTAATGAAAAATTAATAAAGTCTTTCCAAAGATAATTATCTTTTTGATTATAATCAATCTAGAAAATTTAGCATAAAGAAAATACAAAAAAATTTAAGCAAATTTTACTTAAATAAAAATCAAATGTTGTAAATATAGCAAAATATAAATTTCAAAAAAAAACGTTTTTTTTCTATTTGTTATTAACAAGACAAGAAACGTTTTTAAAAATGTTTTAAAAAATTATGAACTAGAATTCAAAACTCAAAATGAAATACATAACAAGACAAAAAGATTTCAGATTTTTAGATTAAAAATAAGTTAAGAAATACAATTTAAATCAACACCAATAAATTGATATATATTATTCTTAATTAAAAAATTTAAAGGTAAACTTTTTTAAATGTTTGGAGTATTAAAGAAACATATGCCATTGGGTTTGCTTTATTTGAGAAATGTTAATTGTTTACTTTCAATTCCGTTTCGTATTAAATAAAACGGCTCTGTATACTCGACTTACTGTTTTGTACAGGGTATACCTTGAATATGCAAAAGAAGAAAAAAGAGCAGGCTGATATGAAACTAAAGGTGGAGGTGATGGGCAGCTGGCCAAAAAAGAAAAAACCACTGCCCTATGAGCGCTAAAATGAGTGACGTATAATCACAAGGAAGGGGGCAGCATTTTCCCCCTCTTCCCCTCTGTCCCCTCTTTACCCCTTTTGCCAGCTTTGCTCCCTGGGTGGAGTAGTTGTTCCCCTGACAGGCGCAATAATTGTGCAGATTCTTTAGCTGACTTCTGACTTTTTCGACAGCGCGACACATTAATGTGCCAGCTGATGATGATGATGATGATGATGATGATAATGATGATGATAGTAATGATGATGATGATTATTATCAAGTTGTGGGTTATGCTAGTTTACAGTTGTGTAGTTGTGTAGCCTGGGCACACGGGGCGTATGATTGACGATTGACGTGCCCAATTAAGGAAGCGCAGCGTAGCCTTAATTAATTAAATTACAAATTATGCAGTTGCCTTTTGTTGTTATTGTTCTTATTGTTGTTGTTGTTGCAGAGCTTATCAACAATTTGCACTTTCTATAGTATATTTATTTATATGTTACTCGTATAATCTGCAGTTATCGCGGTTTTGCTCACAAGGCTAATTTCACAACTTATCAATCATTGAGGTTGAATGAGGGCTGCAATATCGCGTATATAAGTATAGCCATCACAAGAAGAGATTTCTCTCTCCTCCTCCACTCACTCTCTCTTTCTTTCTCTTTCTCTCTCTATCTTTTTATTAACAACTTTCGCCTTACCTCAACAACGACACTAATTTGACATCTGCCGACAATGGGAATCATTTACGACTCTTTGTTTTTTGTTGTGACAGAGACAGAGACAGAGGAAAACATTGAACACATGAATCATCATGTAAAATTACGAGTACTCATGAATAAATTACACATATAAAGTTTTCCTTTTAAATATTTGATGCGTTTTTAAGCAAGCTTCCTTTATTAATACACAAGTATACACTTTATAGGCATAAAATATTAATGCTTTTTGCATTGCATTTTGCAAAGAATCGAATGACAAACAATATTGTTTCTTTCACAGTCAAACTTCCATATAACGAACTTGGTAACTAGTTATTATTATATCTTCTATATCTTCATAAAACGAAATCAATTCAAAGTAGAAAATGTCTCTGTCTTGAAGTCTTGAAGGTTCCCAGTAAAATGTTGAACCCTTGGGAAGTAATTATTTTCAAACTTTTAATCTTTAAAGTAATGACCTTTTATAGAAATAGTAGAGCCTTGCTTAAAAACCTAGTGCATCTAATTTATAGAAATCTACTATGAATTTATTGAGAAACACATTTCGTTATAAATTCCACAAAATTTCTTGAAACTTGAACTTGATTATCATATAAATATACAGCCTGTATATTTTGAACTTTTATAAATGTCAGGGCCATTTTCTCATCTTGCTGTTAACCTTAAAGGGAAGATAAACCTACGATTTTGTTCTCCTTTCGGCAGGTTTATCCTTCCTTTAGGTCAACGGCAAGATGAGAAACGGCCCTCATCTTGTAGTGGAGATATTTCTCTATTATTCGAGAAATTATGAAAAAAAATAAATAAAGAGTATGACTCAATGCTAGTAATGTGTACATTTGCTTGATTTTACAATTATAGTAGACAGTTCCGAAGTCTTTATTATACAATTCGCGAATGCAAATGAATTAGGTAATAGGTGTATAGGCTGTAATCAAGGCAGCACATTAGCTCTTATTGTTAGAGAAAGATACAGAGTGGAAAATGGGAAGGTCTATTTGCAAAACATTGTGGTATTTGCATCTGGTTATAGGGTGTCTAAGGGTTAAACCCATAGACCAAGGCCACAACTTGGCAGAAAATATCGGAAACACAACTTAATCGCAATCCAATTAATACATACATATAAGAAAGCTATAGTCTAGTCGACAACTACATACATATAAGATACCCGGCTCTTCAATTAAACATTTATTTATATGAATTTTGAATAAATGTTACGAATATAGCTGCATACATTTAGGCGTAACAATTTCAAATAGTCCATCAGGAGTGTTCCACAAAGCTCTAGATCTTTTGCCGACAATTGCTTTTGTAAACAACTGTTGCAAATGTTTAGTTCTATAAATCATTTAAATTGAATTCTTTACATTTTAAGTTTATTTAGATGTTTGAATCATTTTTTCACATTTGAAAACAATGGTTCCTTGTTTGAGGACATCAAAAATTGCTTTTCAGTTGCTTTTGGGTTGCTAGAGCTTTGTGGAACACGCCTAAATATCGTGATATGTATCCGATCTTGATACAATTATGTAAGAAGATTGTTTATGATAAAAGTAAAAACTAAAACTATCCGTTAGTGTAACTAATACACTTATGAAAACCAATTCTAAAGACTCACGTTCCTATAATATAAGATACAGAGAGTTCAGAAGTTGTACTTTACACTCTAAAATTGAGAGAAACTTTATTTTTCTTAAGTATTCCTCGAATTAAGTTTTCTTAATATAAGTACATAATTAAATTGGATGATTTTTAATGATAAATTCCAAACAGAGAATTATATCTTTAGAACTTCCCGTTGGGATTATAAATTTCTAATAAAGAATTTTAGTGGTTTATAATTTGTACTCTACTTTTTTATATTTAAGAAAATCGTCATTAAATTGTAAAACTCTAAAATTAAGAAAAACTTTCATGTTCTTAAAAATGTAAATTATTCCCTAAATAACATTTTCTTTCAACTTTCGATTTTTAAAAGTGTTAAATTGTAAAATCCTTTTTACTAAAACAATTTTTTAATTTCTATTCGTTTTCTCGCAGGCTTAGCCCAGGTGACTTACCAGATCATTGGGCCTCAGGTACAGCAACAACAAACGGAGCAGCAACAGCCACAGGCAACCACAACAACAACAGCAGCAAGCACAGCAGCAGCAACAGCGGCAGCAACATCAACAGCAACAGCAACAACAACAACAACAACTCTGTTTGCAACCTGCCGCGTTCATCGCCGGCAGCTGCGACCGCAGCCGTTACAATCCCAGCCGCTGGCGGAAGCGTGGTAACTGGCCCGGGTCCAGGTCCGGGCCTAACGCCCAGCACGCCGCTGCAACGTCCGGCGGCAGCAACACCCTCGCTCGCACTGCAGCAACAGCTTCTCTACCAGCAGCAGCAACATCAACAGCAGCATCAGCAGCAACATCAGCAACACCAGCAACAGCAACTGAGTCAGCAGCAGCAACAACTCAATTCCCATCATTCACATCATAACAAAGCAGCGGCTGCCGTTGCAACGGCACATATTGCAGCTGCATTTCAACGCTCGGCCGCCATTATGAATGCGGTGGCGGTGGCATCGCCGATTCCAGCGAACGCAGCGACTTCGGCTCGCAAAATACGTCGCAAGACGGATACGAAAGCTAATTTGGTAAGTCATTAAGTCAATTATTAATAAACACAACAACCAATCATGCTAGATAGTGTAAAGTTTACACTGTAAACCGAAAAGTAATTTCGGAAATCAACAGATTGTTGTCAAAGATTTAAGCTAACTTTCAGAAAAAAAGATTATGTTCTTAATGCATTTTGAAGACAAAACAAATCTTAGTTTTCTACGAAAAATATACATTTTAAGAGCATTCTTCTAATCAATGTCTACGTATTGAAATAAAAACCCTGTTCTTTATAGTCAAGAGGTGTGTTTTCGTACTTTCTTTGCTCTAAAAGTAGTGTTTTATAACAATAAAAATGTTTACCCTTTTATGTGGTTATGTAATTTTGTGGATTATAATATAATTATTTGTCAAGAAATAACTTTTTGTAAGAGAAAAAAATTGATCACACTAGAAAAAAATGATGTGTAAACCATTAAAAAAAGTCATTTAGCTGACGAATTGATCACGAGGCTAGACACTTAGAGTTGAAAGAAAGAAATTTGAAAATCTACAGATTTGTATTAAAACTTTGAGTAGGAAACCTTCACAAGTGTACATCACATCAATCTTACATGACTCACATACTATATTTAATTAGTGCTGATATTATCAGTGCATTTAATTAAACTTAATGTTTTTTTATATAATATATAGTTAGAACTTTACTCTTAAAATACAACTTATAATGTTACCATATTAAACAAATAATATGTTTTATAAATGTTAAAGCTTTGAGAAACATCTACAATAATCCTAAAAATCATCTGAATTTCACTACCAATTCTAGTGTTAAAGTATTTTCAGAAAAGTTCTTATCAATTAATTTATCCCAATGTTTTGCATCTTTAAAAATAAATTATTATCAAGTACATAAAGACCGCTTAACATTTACAATTGCTCAATTAAAAATAAACTATTTCATTTTCAAATAAATTTCAAATTTTAAGATGCATTTATCTATTGAAAAATGTAATTTAATATACATATGTATGTATATAGTATATTCTAAAATTCTTTATAATTTTTTTTTGCAGCCGCAATCACAAATAAACAAATGCAACAATGAGAAGCGACGACGTGAAATGGAAAACAATTATATTGAGCAGCTCTCGGAGTTTCTGCAGCTCAATAAACGTGGAGATATGACCTCAACGAAACCGGATAAAGCGGCAATATTAAATCAAGTGGTTCGAACGGTGAGTAAATCCAATCCAAAATAACCAAAGAACAAAAAGCAACAACAATTTCTGGCGACATTTTAATCAAAAACTCATCAAACTTAAACAAAAACTAATAAGCGAAACAAGTTTCGTCGTAGCACCCAAAGGGAGATGAATTTGCTCGGAGGGAACTTGCTTGGAATAGCAAATGTGATCAATTAAGAGACAAATCCCCAATGTAATTTCCATGCAGTTTTCCTTTTACTTTATCTTTTTTTTCTCCTATTCGACGCGTTTCAATTAAAAACCAATTATGTTCAAATTAAAATTCGATCGAAAATAGCTTAAAATAACACAACCCATTGGGAGGATAGACGGAGAATATAGAATAGAGAATAGGGGGGAGATTTCTTCTTTCGTTGACGTCATTTCGCCTGTAAGAATTTAATTAATATTTTTATTTAATTTACATAAATATATTTATGTTTCAATGACACCGACCCGACATGAGGCTCGGTTGCGGGGTGCTATACCCTGTAACCGCAAGAGGCCAAGGGCATTATCGACTAGTCTATCAATTGATAAAGTCATCAACTAGAGTTATCTCTCATTAAACTAAATTGATATGTTTTCCATATAAAGTAATACATAAATGTGAGTACAGGGCATCTGCCAGTCGTGCTCGCTGTTTGTTTTGCCTCTTTCATCGGTTTCAGGTAGCCTAAGCACTTTATTATGCAAATTATAAGCGCCACGGTTTACCGAACTTCAAAAAAAAAAACAAATTTAAATGAAATGCCGAAGCAACAACATAATCCAAGCCCAACAATAACAAAACAAAACGAAACAGAGAGAAAAAAACGTCGACAACAAAAATAAACAAAGTACATAATAGAGTAAATCACAATTTGATTTACACTAAAATTCCTAGTTAATGCCATTAAACAAACGCGCTGGTTGCATAATTGATAAATAAATTAAATCAAATGCAGATGACGATGCTTTATTTATTGCTAATAAACATGTTCCATGCTGTGGCTTTTCATCTTTTCTAATGGCTGGAAAATTTATTTTAAACCACAGCAAAACCATATATATTCATATTTTATTCGATTAATAACAGACTAGACAAATACAATATTGGATTAGGTAATATTTAAAAAAATAAAAAACAAATTAGCGCAATTTTGGCGCGGCAAGGATTGTATACCCTTGTAGAGACCTGCATTTAAATTTCGACATATGACAAGTTAATGGTACAGTAGTCCGATCTTATGCAAATCAGATTGTATATAACGATACCAGACAGACGATCTGTGAGTTTTATTAAGATATCTAAACTTTAAAGTTTATTCATACTAAAGGTTTATATATAACCGATCGTACCTATGGTGGCTATATAGTATAGTGATCTGTTCCGGTGCGTGTAACAAAAATACGGACCTGTACCAAGTTTGCATAGAAACAGAATGTGATCCTGATCAAGAATATATAAAATTGATGGGGTCTGCCACGCCTCCTCTAATGCCTTACACATTACGTGACAAAATTATAATACCCTCTGCAAGGATATAAAAATGCAAACATTTAAGGCCTGAATTTTTCAAAGCTCTTTTTCCCTTAAGGTATTTGTGGAACATTTTTAAACAATCAAATAAAATAGCTTACTTTTCGTTTGAATTCACTATAGACTGCAGTCTACGCTAGTGACGAAAGTAGACCTCTTCAATAACCTTACTTTTTTAAATAAACTTAGCACCCAGTAAATCTTCCTGATTTTTTAGACCTATTTGTTTTATCAGTGCACAATTTAAAAAGCTAAACAGTCAAAATAAATTCAAAGAATGTGTTTCAAAATATTCCTAAATAACTCATTAAAATCAAAGGACACTGATGATTAATTTCTCTATTGCAATTCATCCAGCTCTTGTTGCCAGCTCTCCAGCCAAGCTTGGTTGTTGTTCTTTTCTTTAAAAGATACTTACTCCCTTTTTTTAATGGCCATGCTCAACATCTTGTTGTTGTTGTTGTTGTCTGCATAGCTTTGCATCTGCGTTTTTTGGAAGCTTTCGAAATTTCGCACATTACCTGATGTGATCAATTGAAGCTAACAGAATATAAAAACCAGCAAAACAAAAAAAAAGAAATAAACACATACAAATGCATAAAGAACAAAAAAGACCAGACACGTTTTAGACATTCGAGTATCTGTATGTGCAAATGTATGTGTTCACATTCGTCATTGCATGCTCTGGATCGTTGTTGTTGTTGTTGTTGTTGTTTATTTTATCATTTGACTGATATTTTCGGAGTGCCTTCACCCCAAAAGCATTTGTACGCCCGTTGGTTGAGCAACTTTTCCTGGTTGGCTAGCGTAAATACATGCATACAAACATACACTAACTCACTCACTCACTCACGACACACATGGAAGCTTCCTTCCAAAACGACAACAATAAAAATGAAGTAAAAGCTCTCTCACTCTCTGTGGGCTCGAGCTCTTGCTCTTTCTTGCACTGTCAGATCAACGAACTGCGTTCGCTTTTTGGCGATGACGTCGCACTTCTTAATTTCATACTTTGTTGTTATTATGTGTGTGCAACAGGAATAGCAGAGCAACCAACAGCAGCGCCACCCTCTTCCCACACACACACACTCAGTCACAGACAAGGTGCAAAGGCAATAGTGATAACAGAACAAACACTCAGACATACACACTCTCTCCATTTGAATGTATACAAATGCCAAATACGAAATACTCACACGTGAGCCGGTAAACAAAACGGCTGCCAGGAGAGTGTGAGTGAGCGTGAGAGCGCCAGAAAGAGAGCAACGCTTGTGCCTTCTTTGTTGTTGTTCTCGTATGTACTTTTTTTTTTTGCCGTGTTTTCGGGTTTTTTTTAATACAATAATACAATTGCATCAAAATGTATGTTTAGTATTTCGGCAACTTTGTGACAGAGCTGAGTGTGCGCAACGTTTCTGTGATTTTTGATTTAATTTTTGTGCGCTTTTTTTGGCCAGCACTTGAAAACCGTGATTAATTCTCGATTCAAAACTAAAAGCAATTTAGTGACTTACATGTATGTATGTATGTAGACTCACACATATACATTTAAAAGTTTGCTAAAAGAGCACGTATGATTTTATTAATACGGGACAAACGTCAACAACAAAAACAACAAAAACAACAACAATTGAATGCCAAAGCCATTGACACGCTCAGAACACGCGCCCTCAAGTTGATTGACCTTGAGATATTGGGAGGTTGGGGAAAATGTGAAATTTGTGCCTGAACTACGTCTCGAAACTTTTCAATCAAAACATAATATTGATAATACACACACACACATGGATGCGTAGTTGTGCTTTCATTGAAATGCCTTGCAGTCTAGTTTTATTATGTTTATGCTTATGCCGTGCTTTATTTGTGTGTTTGTGTGCTTTTGTGAGCTTTGCCTGTGTCAATGACTCAAAGCTCAAACGCGCGCGCAAAATGTTCATTGCAATGTAAAAATATAACATAAACACACATACACAGTAGAATTGAGATGAAATGCGGTTTATTGCACTTCATTGTGTAAACACAATGAGTGAACACATGAAGACACTGGAACGCAAAGCTTTTGCTCTCTCTCTCACGCTACACTCTCTTTTTTTGGCTAGCCAAAAAAGCTTTGGCAATTAAAAAGTGCGATGATGTCGATCATAATAATTGCTATGACTGGAGTTGCGTTCTCTTGTGTGTTTAAAGAGAATACTTCCGCATGGCAAAGAATGTGTCTTAAATTTACTCGAAATTTATGTCTTTATTTGTAATTACTCTAATTTTAGGTTTATATTTAGGCACATTGATCCAATTAGATCACAGCCCTCAAACTTGTTGAGTTTCAAGCCTATTTGAATGTTTTAACAATTAAAGTTTTATTTGGAAAGCCAGAAGATAACGCTATCTTAATGCTCAATACTTAGCAAGTGAGAGCGAGGCAGTGACGCTTAAACGACTACTAAATACCCTGTAAAATATAATAACTCAACTAACATGACACAAACCTGTTAGGGTATAACATACACTGTCTATGACAAAATGATCCGTAAAAAAATCATTTAATCTAACATATATCCAGACTTTTTATGTACAAAAACTCATCGATAAACGTTAATTTACTTAAAGTATATACATACTAAAGAAAATAAACCAATTTTAAAAAACTTTTCCTTTGCTCCTTTTCAGTATCGTGATATTTGTGACAAAGGCCAAAGCCGTGATATATCCTCAACATCAACCAATAACAATAATAATAATAACAACAACAACTCCACGACAACGACCAACAATAATAATAATAATAATAACAATAATAATAATAATAACAACAATAACACAAGCAACAACAATAGCAACAAACCACAAGCAACCTCAACACGCTGCACACGGTGTGCCACAGACAACTGCTCGATACACCCTGTACAACAGGGTGAAGTCTCCTCAACCGAGCCTCCATTGCCAGAACCATCACTGCTAAACGGTCAAGTACCCGAAATATCAGCATATTTCGAAGCCCTAGAGCACTACATTAGTTCCGTGGGTTGGGTACTCCTCCAGGTGAACGCGAACGGCATCATTGAATCCTGCACGCAGAATATACGCGAACTGATCGGATATGAGAAGCAAGAGCTCTTCCACCAGCCGCTCTACAGGTACCTGTATTCGGGAGATCACGCCAAACTGGAACCGATCATAAACAACATGTATAGCCCCAGTGCTGGTGGAGTTGGAGGAGGATCAACAGGTGTAGGAGGAGGAGGAGGATCAGCAGGTGGCAGTGGAGGTGGTTCTGGAAGTGCATCTGGGGGCAATTGGGGTGATCTCGATGAGCTTAACAATGGCAATGCATCACAGCAATCGGCCGGTTCGAATTCCAGCTCAAGTGCGATCGGTGCAGGAAAATCGAAGCGTAGCATTTCGACCAAGGTGAGGATGCTAGTCAAGGATACGCGGCCAGCGACACAAACCTCCTCCAATTGCGATACCCTGGATCCAAAGTCGTTGAGGCAGTCCGGCCAGCAGGACAAATACGAGGAAGTCGTCCTAATAGCGGCGCCAGTGAAGGGTAAGTTGATTGATTCCCTTTGAAAATGACGACCAAAATTAATAAAACGAAAATTAAAAAAAAAACTAATTTAGAGGAAACTATTGAAAAAAAAACAAAAATTAGGAGCAAATATATATTTATTTAAAAGTAGCACGATTAGTATTAAATATTGTGGTTAGGTTTTAGAATTATTTTTAAGAAGACTACAAAAAAAAACCAATACTTTGACGAACCTTTTGTTTTAAATTCTCTTGCCTTGTTTAAAACTTCAAAAAAATCTTCAAAGTTTTCTTTGTCATACGATTTTTGTAAAGACCCTTTCGTATAAAGGTTTTTTCCTGTTTTTTGAAATGTGGGCAACTATAATATATGATTTCAATGCTTTCATTGGAATATCGAATAAAATTCGGAATTTAAAATTCCGTTAAAGCTCTTTTTCCCAATCTTAATAAAATAGCTTAAATAGTTTGTACACTGAATGTTTTTCTTATTTCAATTTCCAATTTGTCTTTTCGGAATTTATTTCTTAACTAAATTATGTACAATACGCTTACTTTTTTCTCTCCTTGCAACAAAATATTCTAAACTCGTATCTGAATGTTTTTGTTATTTAAACTTTTTACTTTCAATTTTGTATTAGTTGAGTTTCCTAAATGATTCTTCATTTTTATTTATCCTTGAATTTAATTGTTCTTCTTGAATACTTTCCAAATTCGTTTAAGGTACCGGTCTTGACTTACAGAATGCTAGCAATCAATAATCGTTAATCGATAACTTTTTTCGTCTCGTGCAGATGATGCCGATGCGAGCAGCTCGGTGCTGTGTCTGATCACACGGCCGGAGGATGAATCACCGCTGGAGATCAACATGCAACAGCATGTGCAACAGCAGCCCATCGAACAGATGACATTCAAGCTGGACGTACACGGCAAAATACTCAGCCTGGATACGACGGCATTGCGTGAACCCTTCAAGCAGCATCTGCAGACATGGATAGGTCGACTGTGGCAGGATCTCTGTCATCCGCATGACCAGGGTATGCTCAAGTCACATCTGCGGGACATTCAAGAGTCGGCATCGGTTCATTCCCCGGGTAGTTCGGGAGGTGGATCTGTTCTAAATATCCCCATATCGAATGTTATATCACGTCCATTTCGATTGCGTCTGGGTGCGCCCGATGTCTATGTGCATGTGAAGGCCAATTCGAGACTGTTTCTTAATCAAACGCCTGGCGAAAGTGACTTTATCATGTCCGTGCAGACGCTACTCAATTCAGAGAACGATATGAACAGCAACAACACGGGATCGGGTTCCAGTTCCGGTGTAGGAGGTTTGGGTTTAAGCCAAATGTGCGCCATGTCACCGGGTGCCTCATTGGCCAGTTCCCTGGTCAGCACCCTGTCTATGGAGGCTCTGGGACACGGGTCGACATCGTCAGGGACGTCTACTCTGTTGCCAACCCATTTGCTGGGAGGTCTTGTGGGTGGAGGTCAGCACAACAACAACAACAACAATAATGGTGGAAACAACAGCAGCAGCAGCAGCAGCAACAACACGCAAACAACCAATGTGGGAGGTCCACTGATGAGCTCGGCGATCATCAATGGCAGCGGCGGAATGCAACAGCGTTTGGGAAATGCCAGCGCCTCCTCATCAGCGAATTCATCGGCGGCAACGCTGGTGAATGCGTTCACATCATCGCCAGCTCTTGTCGAGCATTTCTATGGCAGCGATGCCTTTGAGTTCGATATTGCACCACATTCCTCGTTCGACATGGATCCCAGCGGAGGCGTCGGTGCCTGGACAGATTCACGCCCCAATTCACGGGCCTCTGTTGCCACGCCCGTCAGCACACCGCGTCCGCCATCGGGGCATGGCTTTAGTCCCGCTGTCTGCGCCTCTCCAGCGACACCTTATCAGTTATCCTCACACTCGGCGGCAAGTTTGCCCTCGCCACAGTCAAATGCCAGTGCCGGCGCTGGCGGCAACTATGGTTTCAATTTTCAATCCTATGATCCGGCGGACACCAAGCCAGACAAGGAGCAACTACAACAGCCGCAACAGCAGCAGATCAGCAACAATAACAACAATGCCAACAGTAACAACAGCAACAACGCGTTAATGGGAGGCGGTTTACCCAATGGCGTGGGAGTAGGCGTGGGAGGATTACTGCTTAGCCAACAGCAGCAGCAGCAACAACAGCAACAACAGCAGCAACAGACGCCTCCACTTCAGGAATCCTCAGAGCGACTGCGTCATCTCTTGACCAAATCACAGAGTCTGGCAAGCGGCTTAGGCGCTGGTGGCCTAGGAGATGATGAAAAGGTAAGTCAAACCTCTCGGAAAATCCTAAAATTATACAGAAACTAATATTCTACTTTACTCCTTACCATGTAGTACTTTAAGCAGGAGTGCAGCGAGGATGATAAACTGAATGTGGGACCAGTTGGCGGTGTTGCTCCGGCGGGAAGCTTTAAAATGGCTGGCCAACCCGGTCCTATGGGCATGTTCGGGCAATTGGGACGTGGCGGTGGAGCGAATGCGACGCTGCTGCAAAAAGCGGGCAACTCACAGAATCCCATGCTGCTTAAGGTGAGTAAATGGAATCTTGAAAGGGAATCGAGGAATGGTAATCTAGGAGTAGCTTAATCTCATAGAAGAAAAAAGACATCTATGGTAGTTTGGCTGGACAGAGTCCAAGAGCTATAATCAGAAACAATTTAATTTACTTGAAGTCTTGACAGAACATTGTACAACAAACTGAGTAAATGGATTCCTAGGTTACGCTATAATCAAAAACTATTTTAACATTAATATCCATTAGTAAGATTAGGCTCAAAATACTTAACGGGAAGAAGACAGGGAAATTTCTAAATTTATTCAAGAAGTAAATTAAATTTAAAATCAAAATTATACTTTACTGTACTGCATTTGAATTGGTTAATTGGAACCCTTAGTTCCTTTACCGGTTTCGGTTTAAATCCCTGGTCCTATACTAATATTAATAACTCAATCGATTCTTACAGCTGCTGAACGAGAAGAGCGAGGAGGAAGATGGCAGCAGTGGTACGGGCTCCGGAGGACCCGGGGTGGTCAACAATGTCCGGCAGAGCGAACTAATGCGTCAACTGCAAAAGGATGATGGGGGCAATCATGGGTCGGGACATGGCATGCTCGGAGGTGGCGGTGGCCCTGGTGGCGGTCCCATGAGCAACGAGGATCTCAAGCGCATGCTCAAAATACAAAGTGACCCAGCGATGAGTCGCAAGCGTTCGCTCAATGAGCCGGATGATGACATTTCGGCAAAGCGTTCGGAGGATAAGCCCAGCAAGCTGTGTTCCCAAAACAAGATGTTGGCGAAGCTGTTGCAGAATCCGCCAAAGCTACCAAAAGCACCCAATCCGGAGCAACCGTTGCAGGTGAAAACATTGCCGGACATTACAAGCTCGACGGTGAACAATGTGAGTAGCTCGCTGGCAGCACCAGGTAATTTGATTAGTGCCGGCAGCACTGGACCTAAAGCAGCAGCAGCAGCAGCATCCAATCGAGCACGTAAACTGCAACAGCAGCAGCAGCAACAACAGCAGCAGCAGCAGCAGCAACAACAACAACAGCAGCAGCAACAGCAACAGTCGACGACACAACAGCAAAACGATGTCTACCTCAGTCAGCAGCAGCTGGCATACCAGCAACAACAGCAACAACACCAGCAGCAACAACAACAACAGCAGCAGCAGCAACTTCAACAGCAACATCAGCATCAACTGGCGACCACAGGAACTACCTCAATTACCATAGCGGCCTCAACTTCAGCAGCAGCAGCGGCAGCAGCTGCCGACTCCGAGTTGTCCAAGTTGCTGGATAGTGTGATGGATTATTATTCGGATGACACGCCAATTGTGACAGCAGCACCTTCAGAGGCTTCGGCAATAAGCGATATACAAAAGTCATTGATGGATGTTGAAACTGCGCCGTTTGGACATGTGATGAATCAGCATTTGCTCATGTCGCAGCAGCAACAGCAGCAGCAACAGTTGCTCGTCCAGCAGCAACTGCAGCAGCAGCAACAACAGCAGCAGCAACGACAACAACATTTGCAGCCACCTGCTTACCCAGGCATGCTTGGTCTGCAGCAACATCAGCAGCAGCAACAACAGCAGCAGCAACAGAGCCAACAACAGCAGCAACAGCATTCAATGCAACGTCAGCAACAGTTGCTGGAAGCCATGCGCAATCAGGGCTTTCAACGTCCACCGCCCATGTATCCGGTGCGTGGACGTGGACCCATGAATGCAGTGGCCACGCCCAGCGGAGGCGTTGTCCTCCCCAATCAACAGATGCGCAACATGCGACAGCAGCAGCAGCAACAACTTGCAGCCCAGCAAAAGGAGCGACTGCTGCAACAGCAACAGAAGCAACAGTTGCTAGTCCCCGAGAATGCCAGTGAGTATATTAGAAATGTATATATCCTTGCTATCGTCCTTCATCTGTTTCCTCAATCCCTGTTGCAGCTGGCATGAATGCAGGCATCAACAACATTGGATCCCTCTTGAACACGACGGTTGCGCCAAATGTGTCGCTCTCCAGGACAAATCTGCCAGCGGATGCGCAACTGAGTCCAAATTTTGCGCAAACTCTAATGCACAGCAACTCAGTCCGGGACGCAGTGCACCCTACAGTCCGCAGCCGAATCAAGGTGGGTAGTTATAGGGTCTTCAACTAGAAATTATATTATTGAGTTTCCAAAAACAAGAGCTCTAAATTGTATCCATAGGGAGCCCAATTGTATTTCACAAACAATTTCAATAGATAAGCTATCAATGTTTAAGATAAATGCAATTATTACATTTTTTATTTTTAATCCTGCTCTTAAAATGTAGACATATTCTTGACCAGCATCAAAAATCGTGTCTTTAGCTCACCGGGCATATAAGATATATAATTGGTTCGGATATGTCCTGAACATTTTAATACGATCGGATAATAAACTCAAAAGATATTCAAAAAACAATTTTGCACAGCGTTGGGCCAAAGGAAGTCGGGAGGATCACTTTTACGGAAGAAATGCAGTAGAGTTCGCTGGCCTGTAGCCTTACCTACTCATTAGTAATCTAATCAGGCCACAAAATATTTTCGTAGTTTGCAACTGCCCGTCAAAGCTTGCACCCGGGCGAGAAAGCTTTATAACAGATACAGATACAGCACTGACTTTAAATTATATTCATAATTTGTTGCATTTCTCAGGATATGCTCCACAATTTGCACAAAGTGCTCAGCGTTTGTCACCACAGCAGCAGCAACAGAATAATCCGCAGCAGCAGCAACAGTTGGCGTACCTGCAGCAGCAGCAACAACAACAGCAGCAGCAACAGGCAGGTGATGGAGGAAGATCCAATACGCCATTTGCCAGTGGGTCTGGATTGCAATCGCCTGGCATGCAGAACAGTCCACAGCAATGGCCCACAGCGGGTGGAGGCAATGTTGGACCGGGTGGTCCGGTTGGCGGTGGTGTCGGTGTCAATGCTGTCGGTGGACCAGGTGGACCGCTGCCATCTGGCAATGCGGGACGCTCACTGCAGCAGCACAATAATCCATTGCTCATTGCGCAGCTGCAGGTGAGTGGCAAAGAATTTACACTGCCCAATGAGCCGAAATTAATCTCATACCATGACATCACCAACCAGAGCAACTACAATGCCCGCCAGCAGTACCAACAAAATCAACGACGTGGCCTCAACTCCCCAGGTGCCGTAGGACCCGTTGGTGTTGGTGTTGGTGTTGGCAACAATGCGGCAGGCTTGCAACGGCAAAACTCCTTCCAAGGGGGTCCGACCACACCCGATGGCAGTTCCGGACCAGGACCAGGTGTTGCCTTTGGCGGCGGTGGACCACAGTCACCCTATGGCGGATCTCCAGCCAATTCGTTCCAGCAGCAACAGCTGCAACGCCTGCAGCGACAGGGAAGTGTGCCGCAAGCAACACAGCATTTACCAGGTGAGTGTAGTGCCCCAAGGAATGTCCTATTTCCTCAGGAGGTTTTCCAGGAAGCGTCCTTTCAGCGTCCCTTGGCTTAGTTTTATCGAAATCCCCGTTGAGAGTTTGTCCCATCGATATAATTTTTGAGTTCCTTGTTATTATGATCTGTCTTAGTTGGCACTAGTTCCAAATCCTATGGGAACTAGCTCATCAATTGGGTTCTCCAACTACTAGAAAAGTATTCTGGTGAACTAGTCTACTAGAAGTTCCAAAAGCCATGAGAACTAGCTTGTTAATGGTTTCATGTCTGCAAATAATTTAAGATTTAAGCAGAACTAGATCAGAAGGTAAAACTAAAGTTAAACTAGTTTGAAGTATAAATAGTGCCGACGGCTCATCAATGAATTTCCGTCAAAATATAGAGGTGAAACTAGTTTCAAAATTGTGTTTAATGAATTTAATAATATTTAATGGAACTAGCTCGGAATTGAGCTTGCCTCCTGAGCCAGTTAACAATGTAAGCTGAACTAGTTTAACAGCTATTGTATTAAACTAGTTCCATGCTTATATCTATATAAAGCAGGGAATGAAACTAAAACGCATTTAATTTCCGGTTCCAGTACGTACCGAAACAAGTATTTCGGTAAAAGGTTCTATTTCGGTTTTGTCTTTTCGGTTCCGGTTCTCGTATCGGTCCATAGCGACCGAATTTTATCAACAAATATATATGTATGTATAAACGTTGAAATGCATGCATTTTATCATGGTTAGTCTGACATACATATAATTCGAAACATTGTTTATAGTGCAAAACTACGTTCGTACGAAAAATAACAACAACAAAATTTTAAATGTACCGAAAAGTACCGGTACGAACGTTTCGGTTTTCGGTTCTAGAAAAATAATTTATTTCGGTTCCGGTTCCTACTACATTTGAAATTTTTAATTTTGGTTAACGGTTCCGGTTTCATTTCCTGATATATAGCAGTTGCCAAACTACAATTCTAAAAGTTTCGAACTAACTTAAATAAGTTCTGAGAATGGTTTTGACCAACAAGTAGCTCTAAAGAGGATATAGGTTAACTGGTTTAGACCAGTTCACTTTACGAACTAGTTCACAACGTAGTTGCAATGCAGCTTGCTTCAATTTACTGTTATATATATCAATACATAAACAGCTTCACACACACACAAACACACAGCAGTTTCACACACTCACACCTGTACACACAAACACACACACACACACACACACACAAACATTGTTAATATTTGAATAGTTTTTAATCAATGCAAAAAAGAAAAAAAGAAAAAATAACAACAGGGACCGTAATCATTATATTATCGTTATATTAAATAAATTGCATAGTAAAGATTTTATAATGATTTCGTTTAATGATAATGATTAAAAAGATCAGCCATAAACTAAACAAAAATCATAATTAATAAAAATCCTAATTTTAATTAATATTAATATGTAAATATTTGAGTTTCTTTACACTCAAATATTAATCGTAATTGTTGAAGTGAATTCTTAAAAATCATAAATTGTAAATTCATGGCGAAATTAAATGCATTGTTTTAAAATAATGATGAATAATGAAAATATTGATATCAAAAATTGATTAAAATTTATCATTACCATTGGAGATAATTCTTAAAAATCAGAAATTGTAAATTCATGGCGAAATTAAATGCATTGTTTTAAAATAATGATGAATAATGAAAATATTGATATCAAAAATTGATTAAAATTTATCATTAACATTGGAGATAATTCTTAAAAATCATAAATTGTAAATTCATGTCGAAATTAAATGCATTGTTTTAAAATAATGTTGAATAATGTTGGATAACAAAAATTGATTAAAATTTATCATTACCATTGGAGATAATTCTTAAAAATCAGAGATTGTAAATTCATGGCGAATAGATTGTTTTAAAAGTATCATTATGGTGTAATTCTTTTTCTGACTTTAATCATTATTTGCGGTCCCTGAAAAAGTCAATTAAAATCAAAACAAACGCTTAACCGAAACAGGCTCAACTCGCTTCGGTTTATCACCGGGCAACAACAATAACAATGGCAATGGCAACAACAACAACAACAACAACAGCAACAGTCACAACAGCAATCACAATGAAAATTCCGCCACCGCCAATCAACAACAGCAGCAGCAACAACAGCTCCAACAACAGCAACAGCAACAGCTGATGAATGGAATGAGTATGTCACCTCATCCGGCCATGATGGGGGTGGGAGGGATGGGAAGTGGCGGCGGCAATGGCATCATAGGGCTGGGCGGTGGCGGTGGTTATGCAGCCCTGGCTGCATATGGTCAAGCTCAGCAGCAGGCGAATGATTTCTATGGTCGATCACAGACCGGTAAGAAGTGTGCTCCCTCCTCTCTCTCTCTCTCTTTTCTCGCTCACTCTCTTTCTATATATATTTCCATATCTGCTCTCGCTCATGCGCTCGTTGTAATCACATATCATGCCCGTTATACGATGTATATAACATATATATGTACTATATAAACAAAGGCTGCAAACCGTTTTTGAATCATACCTTAAAAATCGGCTCGGTCCGGACCTTTAAGTTAACCAAATCTTAAAAATGAACTCTCTATAAAGATAAGAACTGTTTTGAAAATCGATTTGAAATATTCAAAATATATATGATTTGGAAAGGAAAAAAAAATTATAAAATAAGAAAAACAAATAAGAAGTTGACTAACTATGACAAAAATATACCAATTCAAAAGAAAATAATTTTTGGAAACTTTTCTGGAAACTTTTAAAAAATATAAAATGAATTTTGAATACTTAAAAAATTAAAGATATCAAGTATGTATTATTAAGCACATAAAAAAAAATATAGCGAAATGTTAAAATATCAATACCCATCTAACCAAAACCTTGGGTTCAGAGTTTTTTCAGCCTGTTCCGAGAGTCGAACCAAATTTTCTCCTATATTTGAAAAGGTTTGCAGCCTTGTTATTAAACCAAGTTCAAGCTATAATCATTGTGTACATAAGCAAAGAATAATAAACGATCCACACACAGACAGACACACACACACACCTACATCCCTTTGGGCTAATACACACACACACACACACGCATCTATTGCCTAACCACATTTGCGTGTTCTATATATATATAATTGTATAAGTGTACCATAATATATTGCATATAATATATGATCTTGTGTATATAACCAAATATAAGTAGTTAGGTTGTATATAATATACTCGTTAAACAGTTAGTCTTAGGTGCTGCACCCTTCCCTTGCCCCCTTGCCACGTCCCCTTTGGCTGTATTAACCCTGTAAAGATTAGAAAAGAAAAACAGTTGGAAACACTATGATGGGGAAAAAGTATGTGTGTAAATATTATAAATGATTTATGCACTTGAAAATAAATTGAAAACTAAATTTAAAGTGTGCATATATTTATTTACAATACCATATTTGTTAAGGGAAATTCCAAAATTACCTCAATTCGCCCATATACATATATACTTAAATATATATCACTATTTATAATATAAAGTCAATAAATATATTTATGTTTATGTTTTATTGTTTGTATGTTTGTATTCTTATTTGTCTTTTGTGTAATTATTATATTTATGTTAAATGTGAACAATAATTGTGACTAAAATTCATTTAATTACAATATTTTTTTGTGGGTGAATTGCAAATGTTGAATATGTGTATGATCAAAAATGTTAATTAAAAGTTATAATCTCGTGATGTTCTTCCAATTGTTACAGCTGGAAATAGCGGTGGTGGTGGTGCTGGTGGCAATGCCAACTCGGACTTTGTCAAACAGGAGCTGCGAGCTGTGGTCAGTGTCCGTGCTCAGCAGGCGGCGGCAGCTGCCACAGGAGGCGGTGTGGGCGGTGTGGGCGTTGGCGGCGGAAATGTGGCACAACGTGGACAGACGCCGCAAAGTCCGTTGCAACAGGGACCAATGATTGGCGGTGGCAATAGTACAAATGCAATGGGCAATGCCACGCCCACTAACAGCGGTGGCAGCGGCAATCCCATGCTCAATACACCGCCAGATCCAACGCTTGGCTTTAGCTTCGAGACGCGTGAGTATATTTACAAATATATAACGAATCTCCCTTCGACCAAAATATACCCCATTACTCCAATTTCAATAGATATTTGAAGTGCAACCTAAAAATTACTGCATATTTTTAGGCGTTCGCTTATATCACAACTTTCAAACATGCATAACTATCGATATATTTATCGAAACTTGAGGCGATTGTGTAGGAGTATTGATAATAATAAAAGGGATCTGTTAACTTAACAAAAGACTTTAATGATTTAAATATGAGATATAGTGAAGCTTTTTACGATTGCAGGATATTAAGGGGGTCAAATTTTGAAAAGAGAGAGTAATGTATGACTGTTTTTCTATTTTTATTTATTATTATTACATCCTAGTGTCCACTAAGTATAAAGTCTATCACTTTTAGGGTAATCGCTATGTGATATTTATATATTATTTAAAACAAACTTGATCTGGAAATGGGGTTAATAGAAATCTGTGTGACAAATTTGTTGGCTGTAATATTCGAGTTCTCTGAGATTCTTTTAGATGGTGAAAAAAAGTGCTTTAAAGATACCTCAAATGGACTATTATGTTAACGGAAGGCTAAAAAGATATTGAAAATATTTAGAGGTTAATTTGTTGTATAGGAGCAATTTTTAGCATTATTAAAAAACCCCAATCGTAGTTCTCTCATCAATGAGAAAGTGTATAATAGTGGCAGCTCTATATTCTCTAAAGAGTCTCCTCCAGCCTCCTTCTCCCTGTTACATACATTGCAACAAATACAATATAGCCTTTAAACCTACAAGTAATGGGTATAAAAACTGAACAACAAATGAAATCTGTATCATTGCTAAATGGAATTTTCTCTATTCTTACAGCGGATTTCTTCACCAGCAGCGCTACGAGGTGACCCTAAGGTGTGTCCAACAACGATCCAGGAATAACTATAACAACAACAACAACAACAACAAACTGCTAAAATATGAACAACATGAAATATCTTCTTCAAACGCATTTATGGCTCGCCGAAGTTTTTCTTTTTTTGAAAGAGAAAAATTTCAAAACATTGCCGCATTTTCGTTAAGCAAATAAAGCCAGGCGTTAAAAAAAAGGCAAAGAAAAAATAAATTAATTTAATAAATAAAAGCGAACGTCTAGAAATGTTTTAAATGTAAATGTAAAATTTAAACAAAAAAGAGAAAAATAACTAGCAGCACTTTTCAATAAGCCAAAACGTTAATAAAATTAATATATATATACATATATGTATATGTTTATATATAATGCATAAATATATTTATTATTAACACTAGCAAATATTAATTGTAAACGAGATAAATATTAAATAACAGACACGCTATAGTTAAATATTTTGAAATGCTGCTAAACATTATACAACAAACATATTTATTACGTATAGAAAGCTTAGGCTAAGGATGCTATATATGTAAATGTATATACATATACAAACAAACAAATACACACACAGGCATACATGTATGCATATGTATATGTATGTATAGGGTATATCTTTATGCATACATACATTGCATAGAGTTTCAAGCTGTTGTTTAATATTGATATTTGTATAACTACTAAAAATCGATAATATATATATACATATATATATATATATTAATTAATGAGAAATGGCAGCAGTTTGATAGGCTTTAAATTTATTGGCATTAGTGTTAATTAAACAAAATAACAAAATGTATACAATTTGAACGAACTATAAATAAGTATATAACACACCACACACACCCACACCTACACTTACACACACCCAAACACACACACACACATTAATAAATACTGCTATATGTATATGAAATATATGTATACATCATTAAAATTTAGTGTTGAATTTTTTTCAGTGTGATAATTTGTTAAATTTTTTAATATTTGTTGCTCTAGAGCGTGTCCTTACGATGATTATATAATTTCCAATCGTTTCAATATTTAATGTTTTAAATCTACAACTGCTTTTGGCTTAATTATTCACAATTGGTTGAACTCTGATTAGTTTGGAACGAGAAACGTTATATTTGTTATGCTCTGTAACTATATTTGTACATACACTTACACACTATTCTATTTCCGTTTCCTTTTCCGTTTCCGTTTTCGAAATTGTAATTGATAATTTAGTTAATGTTTTAAACGTAATTATTTGATAATTTTTTACAAAACAAGCAACATGCAAAGCACACACTGAATCGTGTCAGTGTCAATGTGAAGGCTATTTTACAGGTTTTTTGTTTAAACTAATTTGTAACAAAGTTTAATTGAAATATAACAATACTACATATTTCATTTAAACATATACTATATTATGTAGAATATCACAATTCAAATTCAACTGCAACCCAAAACATAAACAAATGCAAAATATTGAAAAGAAATCACAATTTGCTTGCGACAAAGATGTGCGAAATGTTTATCTTATTTATGTGTAGTTATTTTTATTATTATTATTATTGATTTTTGCTTCGCATCTATAAACTATAACATGTAGTTGGGTTCAATCGTTATAAATATTATTATTATTATTATTATTATTTTAAAATTGCTATACAAATATTATGATATACAAATATAAATATCTATTTTAAATATAGTTTTTTAATTTTATTAAATATGTTTTAAATACGAGAAAAGCCTAAATAAAAATTTATATACAATATATAACAAATCAAGTTTTATTTTTTTCAATTACTTCCTCTTTTTAATATAGTTTAACTCATTATGATGCTGAAAAGACAACAACAACCACAACAACAAGAACAACAAGAACAACAACGATAAATACTATTAAATTCTTGAAAACAAAACACATTTAATATTAATAATTGTGTGTAAAGACAAATGGCGATATTAACACTTGGGAAAATAGAAATACCTCTCGTTAAGTTCAAAAACTACCTAAAATTAAATAAATAACAATGAAAATAACGAAAAAAATACAAATTTATATAAATATATATATAATCCAAAGGAATAATTACTAGTTACCATAGAATAAAATTAGTATATGTAAAAATGAATACAATTGAATAATATGCATATTATGTATATGGATTTGTATATATCAATGCTAGTTGCAAGTTTCATATGAATAATTCAATAAGTAAAGAGATGATTACATTTTTTTAGATGCTGCTAGTTAAATTTCCGTTTTTCAGAGGCTACATTTAATGCAATTAAATTTAAAACAAACAAAAAACAAACCGATTATTAAATACCCTTGCAGATACAAAATACTTTTTACGATCATACAGTTAACTTATCTGCATTATAAGATTTTTAAATCAGCTTTCTCTCCCATTCACTGCATTGCACAATTCGATTATTCTTATTAGAATTCTGCAAGGGTTGCTAGGGGTGGTTTTTGGAGAGCAAAGTTTAGAGCTTCACCCTCGGTTCTCACATAGATAATATTAGTTTATACTGAACAAAACCTCAACCGGATGAAAAGATAAATAAATGATATACACAAGTATACTGCATTTAGAATAGGTTTTGAATAATCTCAAGTTATTCAAGGATTATCAAGTACGAGTATGTTCATATATATATACATACATACATACATACATATATACATATATGTATAGTTAAGTGACTTGGGTAAAGGTTATAGTAAATTTCACACACACAGCAACACAAAAAGTACATATAAAGTGCATTAATGAATTTAAGCATTTAATGAAATTAATTAATTTATAAGCATACCAAATTATATAGTTATACACACATATATATTATATATTGAACAAATAAATATTTACAAAAAAAAAGAAAAACACAAAAAATTCACAATTGAAACAAACATAAAATTTCATATGCATAATACAAATTAATTGAATTCAATTTAATAAAATACTAAAGCTAGCTATGAATTATACAGCAACCAGAAAGAAAATTAATAACTAAACAAATATAAAACTAAAGTACAGATTCCATTTTGATAAATATATTTAAATAAGTTAAATGCACATCTATAAATAAGTTAATTCTTGATTGTATATACTATAAGCGAAAATACTTTCTTCTTTTAAATACTATTCAGTTTTTAATGAACTATTTTCACTGTACATATTTCTCTCTCAATCTCTCTCTCTATCTATAACTCTCTCTCTATCAGTTTCTCCTACTCGTAATGCAACCTAGTACCATAAATTTGTACCAAAATAAATGATCATAAAAACAAAACAAAGCATTAAGAATTAATATAAAATGCAACGCCCTGTACCCGTGCATAAGCCTACAAAAACAAAACAAATACAAACAAACAAAACCGACAAATGGTTAAAAAAAAAATTATTAACAAATACTATTTACTAATACGATAATTACAAATACAATGATGCCCTGAACCGTAATAAGTAGTGCCCAAAATACAAAAAAAAAAGAAAAGGTAAAAACCGAAACACAAATATATTGTATATTAAATAGCATTTATAACGTTATAACGAATTCTAAAACAACAGCCTAAACAATTAGCTATAAACAAAATAGTCAAAAACAAATAGCACAATTTTGTATAAAAAACAAAACCAAAATAAATTCTTAATAACAATTGCATACACTCAATACGAAAAGTTATTAAACAACATATTAAACAGACAGGTACATTTATTCACAGTTACGTCGAAAAGTATGGCACCACACACACAAACACACACACGAATATTATTTGTTGCATTGGGAAAAGCTGGATGGAAGCAAAATCTTGTTGATTGGCTGTGTTAAAAATGAACAAAGAAAAATCTGAGGAACGACGAATTCAAAACAATGAAATTGATAATGAAAATTGAAAATTGAAAACGGAAAACTGACAATTTAGAATGTGAATGAGAATGAGAATGAGAACAGTCGAGTTTAGTATGTTTTTGAATGATATAAGTATAAGCATAAAGTAGTTAGACGCGTTCAGGTAACGCCTAGTTAACTGATTCTCGATAGGTTAGTTTTCGATCAGCAAAAGATCAGATCAAATACATCTACACCTACAAATGCTTCGGTTAACGGTCTACAATTGGACCGAAATGCAGTGAGGACATATAGTTGTGGTATTTTGGAGAAATATGTCTTGTTTTCTTTGGTATTTTAGAAGTGTTTGTGAATTATGGACTGAAAATCTTATCGGTATTGAAAGTGACCGTTAAACGGGGTGTATGTGTACTCTCTAAGTACTCTAAGTTTTCTTCATCTGCATCATCAATTTCAATGTGTTCGACTTTTCATTTAAATGGGTAATATTGAAATATGGTTAAACTTTACTCAAACATGTTACAAACTAAATGTTATATTGTGTTGTTGTCCATTCACTGTTCGAAATATCAATTAAATAATAATAATATGTATTGTATTTTTATGTATAACACACACACACACACATATACCCTCTCTCCGTCTCTTTTTCTCTCTCAGACACCCACATCCTTCACACTCTCACACATTCACATAAAATGTATTCGGGGAGAGACCAACAATTATACCAAATAATTACTTAGCTTATGATACATTTGTTTAAACTAACAAAGCACGTATATAAGTAATTAATTGAATAAATGACTAATCATACCCTGTACTCATCGAGGGTGTAAGGAAATCAGATAGTAGTCGAGATCTGTCTGTCGATCTCGGAGATACTTTTCATTGAATTAAGCCCTACCCAAGATACTTTAGAATATATTTTCCAAAGTATAGAGCAGGGGAGAAAGGGTTTCGGGTATCTCAGAACTGGGTACAGGGTATCTCGTAGTCGCATCAGTCTCGGCTGCACTTATATTTCAAAATAATGTATGTACAATGTGTATAACGTAATTTGTAAGAATTTTTGAATTTCGAAAATTCAAAAACGCACCTTCAATTGAATTTACACGAAAGAAACGAAAGAATATGTTTAAAACTGATGTGCGCTATGTTTATGTTTGTACTTACTTCGAAAATCTATAAATAATAATTAAATTTATTAATTAATTATAAATTAAATATACAATGAAATACAAGAACACAGCATTAACATTAACATTAACATTTACATTAAAAGCAACAACATCAACACGTACACTTAATGTTTAAATACTGAACAAAAAATGAGAATTCAAAATGAAAATGAAAATGAAAATGAGAAAAGGAAAAAGACTAAATAAAATATTAATGAAATAAGACAAAAGTGTGGTTTATTCAATTTTTAACTGATTTACAGATTATTTTAGATTCTCAAAAAAAGTACGCTTTCTCCGTTTCTTACACATTTTTCCTTTACCTTCCGGTATCTGAATTTAATGACACTAATGCATTTATTTCGACTAATCCAAATTGGAGTGAGCTTCCTCAGTTTGAAATACTTAGGGGCGTTTTCTTATCTTGCCGTTAGCCTCAAAGGGAAGATAAACTTAAGATTTTGTTCTCTTAACGGCAGATTTATCTTCCCTTTAAGGTTAACGGCAAGATGAGAAAACGGCTATTAATCTCTTTAAACCAAAAGAAAATTTTTTTAGAGCGGGCTTAAATTGACGGGGAATGTTGGGCAATGATTCAAACAAGAGAACAGATCCACATAATTTAAGATATTACAGACGTAATTGTGCTGTAGCTGGATCTACCAGTGGGATTCATGAGATACTGATTGATTCCTAGCTACAGTGAACACCCATTTAGAGTGGTGTGCGATGCAAACACTCGAGGAGGCAGTTGGACGATTATTTTACGGCGATTGGATGGATATGAGAACTTTTGGGATTGGACAAAATACATGCACTAACTGATTGGGAGAGTCAGGATTGCTTGTGATGCTTAAGGATTTTGAAGGTGATGAGCGCTATGAAATCTATGAGAGATTCGGAATCACCAATGTGGAGGAACAATATGCTTTAAATAAGTTTGGAAAAGCCAACGGAACTGCTGGTGAATCAATCTCAAATCATATTACCATGAAATTTTCCACCTATGACCGTAATAATGACAAAAAAGCAACTGTTAACTGCGCTTAAAAGTATAATGGTGGCTGGTGGTACATCATTTGTCACTGGAGGTAGTATAATGACATGTTAATAATATTTAAAGCTTTATCTTTAATTTTAAAATTCCTTAGTAATTTAGCGTGAAAATATCATGACACAGCCTTTGGCAAAGGAGTCAAGTGGATATCGTTTCGGGGCTGGTAGTACTCCCTCAAATGAGCTATAATGTTGATACGGCCAAGAACGTAATAATACTATAATTAAATTTTATTTTATAATGTTATGTAAAATTCCTAAATCCTGATTCTAATGTGCATACTCGGAAGAGATTTTAAATAAAATCAATTGACCTATCACCATGTCTTTATACATATCATTCTCAATCTTTCTTTCTTTCTCTCCCAAAAAGACTTTCCTATAAGTACATTTAATTTTATTTTAATTTTTCATAATATCCTCTTTTCGCAAAAAATTCATGCTGACTCTACTTTTCCAATGGCCATCGGTAGCCGCCATAATCTGCACTTGATACTCGCCGGAAGGCAATGGAAGAAATTTGAAATGCTCTTCCTTCAATACCATATTTTTCACAACAAGTTCCTTCTGAAATTTCAACAATGTATTTAAAACTTTCCAAAGTAAAAATGTTTTTAAATACCTCATATGGACAAGTGTGATTAATATTGGAAGGTTCGAGAAAAATATTGACTAAAAATCTTTGAAACGATATTTCCGTTTTACTTTTTGCCATTAAGTTGCAAAAATCAAAAGTTGTATTGAACATAAAGGGGCGAAATCCATTAAACTTTCGAAACAGGCTGAGATTTACCTGAAAATTTGAATATTGTAAGCAAAACGATGGGAATAGCGAGATTATATACATACTTTACAATTATTGAAGGGTCCTTTTAAAAGTATCGCATGCACATTTAGTCCAATAATGCCGCGACCGATAACTTTTAGTTCACACTGTTTATATGCGCAATAGGATGGATCTAATGCCTCACACTTGATGTTTGTTAAACGGGTTAAAGTCTCTGAATAAACTTTGCCGGAGAGCAGTAAAAGAACAAACGTGGCCCTCATCGTGTGTGACTAAAAAAGACTAAACAAAGCTTAACTAAAATTATATATTTATGATTTAGTTCCGAGTATATCAGATAAATATAATGGACGAGAACTATATCGAAATCATCAATGGTTATTAAGCTTAATTACAAGTTTTACGGTTCATTTACAACCAATTGGTCAATTGATCTATTGTTGATATTCCAAAAATTGTATTCTAAAGTAAGATCGAAATGCAATACTATATGCAAATATTATTTTATAATGCTTTGTAAAATTCTCTAATCTTTATTCTAATGTGCATACCTGAAGAGTTTTTTTAATAAAATCAATTAACCTACTTACTATTTCTTTATATCATTCCAAATATTTCTTTCTTTCTCAAAAAGACTTTCCACATGAAAACCATCGATGATTTTGATTTTAAGTTAGGACTGTTCGATGTCTGTAATGTGTGTTACTAACATCCTCCTGTTTTTGAATGAATTTTTTAACAGTTTTCTTATATATTGAAAATTATCTATTAAGGTAGTTTAATATTTATTAAAACATAATTGGGATTGCATTCACTTAACAAATAGTTGTCTACAATAATAATAAAATAATAAATTAATACTTTTATAAGAACTACTAACATATCTTAAATAATTTATACTCGATTGTAAAATGCCATTAAAATGCTGAACAAACAGATTAAATTATATTTTTAAGTACGAAATTTTAACAGTTCTCGAACCGCATAGAACATGATTTTAAAGTAATATGTATGTAATGTGTTTATAAATAACACAATGAATGCAGAATTTAAATAAATAATAATAAAAGCGGGAAAAACGTGAAGAAAAGAAAATACATACATTGACTGCAGAGTTCGGTCAAGAGTTGCTTGTAATTATTAAAGATTTTAAGGGTCTTGAAGTGTTTGAGACGTAGGGCAGATTTGGAATCTCAGAAGAGGACGAATAATATGCTTTAAATACCTTGGGAATGGCTAATGTAACTGCAGGCGATGCACTTATACATCATAATACCATGAAATTTACAACTGTTGATCGTGATAATGATGAATGGGTTGGAGGAAACTGCGCCCAAAGATCCACTGGCGCCTGGTGGTACAAAAGATGTCAACGCAGGTATGTTTATTGTTTTTGTTTTTTAAGATTCGTTTTAAACTTTAATTCTTACAGCAACTTTGCGGGAAAATATAACGACAACACCAAAGAAAAGGGCGTTACTTGGGACTATTTTCGATGTGACGAGTACTCGTTTAAAAAACCATAATGATGATAAGGCGAAGAAGGCCCTAAGTCTCTATAATATCTATGATAAAGCTGCTTTTTTTACTAGATATATTTATTTCTAACAAGCTCCAGTAATCTGTAATTGTCATTGAATATAAATAAAATCAATTGGCATGATTTCTACATATCTGTTTTCCTCTCCTCTATCTGTCAGCTGATAAACAGCTGACTTTAACAGCTGATTGCTAACTTTCAGCTTTATGTTAAGTAATCCGATATCCAACAAAATTATTTGAAGTTTTTTCTTCTATTTGCAACAAAAATTCTTGTATTTGTATACCTAATAAAATATAAATGAATAATTTTGATTAAAGAAACAATCAAATCATTTCAAATCTCTGTTATAAAATCTGAGAAGTTTGAATATTTTAGTTCTCGCTACAGGGTATCTATTAGTCCAGCATTTTTAATCTTTAAAATTCTGAGCTATAGACACTAAATTCGTTACACTCTTGAGTTGAGATTGCTTAGATGAAGCATTTTATACATACGTATTTTCATTAAGCTTGCACTCGAATAATTAGACAAAACAAGTATAAATCTGTTATTTGTACAGTACATTACACTCACATAATACAAATTACACCTTGTGCAAATGAGATCCTAACAAATTGTTTATAAAATAGTTATATACATAATATTTCAGGTGAGAATACAAAGGGTCTTTCGTACCTCTAAGTGTAATATGCTAGAATGAATATGAATTCTCCAGAATAAATCGGTGGGGAAAGGCGTTTGGATATATGAACGTATAGACATATTCATACACATACATATAAATACATTTGACACATGCATTTATAAATTAAATCCACACTTCCTAAATTTGGGAATAGTTTCCTAAAAGTTGCAAAAGTGATAATACAATAAGGAAGACTGATAAGATCTTCCATCCCAAGGTCGATAACCCGTGTTAAGGTAAACTTTTTATGTAGTGCTTGTAAAATTAGCTTGAAGTTGATCACAATTTAATATTATATAATAAATGATGTAAGATTTTTAATGCATACATATACCTCATATAAGTTTTCCACATATGGGTGTCGATTTTCTGGAAATTTGAGAAAAGCTCAACCGTCCAGTTTTATCTAGGAAACAAAATTGTGGCACCTATCAAATAAACTACAATTTCGGAAATGCAACAGTTAATTTTCTTGTCAGATATACGTTTAACTTTGGTATATAACATAGTTGTTAAAAGAATATGTTTAAATATTTTATTTATCGAATATATGTACGTACTACAATTTTTGAAAATTCAAACGATATAAAAGCCTACTTATTAATTGAAATCAAACTCTTTAAGTATTTTAGACTTTTTTTTATTTTAGAATAAAAAGGGATATCAATAACATAATTCTTCCAATTCTTTTAATCTTAAGCGAAGCCTCAATTAGAGTTTAAGTTTACAAATATGTTTACTTTATCTTATTATTTTATTTAATTTCAGTGAGTATGTTCAGGTATTCAGTTTATGATAGTTCCATTTGCATGCTACAACCATGTTGTTAATTAAGCTTATTAACAAATCTCAGAGGATATTTCAAAGATATTGCATAAAATATTAAGCGAGGTAAGTATGGAATGTGTAAAGTTTAAACAGAACTAACAGGGACTATACATAAGGATGCAAAGATGATACAGAAAATATATACATACATCTAGAAAAATACAGTCGTCAAAATTCTTACAGACGGACAGGGAAGAATTTAAGGAAACGGGGACATCCATTTCTAAGGGTTGAGAGATAAAAAAAGAAAACTTTTGAAATTCTATTTGTTCAACTTTTACAGATGTTGAGACATATCCTATACATCTATCTTATAAGTGCGGTTTGTTACTGCTTAGAAAATGGGTTGGCAAGAACCCCTCCAATGGGTTGGTTGTCCTGGGAGCGTTTTCGATGTAACACAGATTGTACAAATGATCCCTACAATTGCATAAGGTATGACGAATTAAATTCCCTTCCTATATCATGTATTAAACGTATTCAAACATCTCTTATAGTGAACGACTCTTTCAAGTGATGGCTGATCTTCTTGTTTCGAGGGTTACGCTTCCGCAGGATACGAGTATGTGAATATTGATGATTGTTGGCTAGAAAAGCATCGTGGTCCCTCTGGACAGCTGTTATCTGATCATAAGCGATTTCCAAACGGAATTAAAGCATTATCAGATTATGTAAGTACCTTTTCTAAATAGGTTCATTTATTTTTGAAATCGGAAAACTTTAAAGTTTTAGAGTTTTACGAAAAATAAGTTTATTAAACTTCACTAATAAAGTATATGTACCATATTACCCTTTAAGATACATTCCGAGGACTTAAGTTTGGAATTTATGAAGACTATGGAAACTATACCTGTGCTGGTTATCCAGGAATAATTGGATATGAGGAATCAGATGCCAATCAATTTGCTGCATGGAACGTGGACTATGTAAAACTAGATGGTTGCTACGCCCAACCTTACGATATGGATCGAGGTTACTCGGAGTTTGGAAGATATCTGAATAGCACAGGAAAACCTATGGTTTATTCCTGCAGCTGGCCTGTTTATCAGATTTACGCTGGAATTCAGCCCAACTTTTCGGCAATTCAAAGTCATTGCAATCTTTGGAGAAATTACGACGATATTCAGGATTCTTGGGCATCTGTTGAGAATATTATTGACTATTATGGAAATAATCAGGATATAATTGCGCCGAATGCTGGTCCTGGACACTGGAATGATCCTGATATGGTATTTATGAAGTTATTCTAGATGTAATTGACACAGTAGGGTGTCGTTAAAAGTAGACATTACTATATATCAGTTTAAATTATTTATTTTCTTATTGATTTAAATATTTAAACTTTTCTTAATTTCAGTTAATAATTGGAAATTTTGGGCTAAGCTATGAACAAGCAAAAACTCAATTTGCCGTGTGGGCAATTTTAGCTGCTCCTCTTTTAATGTCTGTAGACTTAAGAACCATACGACCCGAATTTAAGGATATATTACTGAATCGAAAGATAATTGCCGTTGATCAAGATCCACTGGGCATACAAGGTAGAAGGATTTACAAGCACAAAGGCATCGAGATTTGGTCCAAACCAATTAGTCCTGTTTATCAAATATATTACTCATATGCAATCGCATTTATAAATCGAAGAACCGACGGCACACCCTCTGATATATCCGTGACCCTAAAGGAATTGGGACTGATCAATTCTTCAGGATACCGAGTTGAGGTGAGTTATTCAAATCGATAATATATTCATCTTATATCTATAAACTGTCTTTATTTATTCATTTCAGGATCTTTACGAAAATGTTGACTATGGAATATTGTATCCACACACTAAAATCAAGGTTAAGGTAAATCCTTCGGGAGTTGTTATGTTAAAAGCTGATACCCAATACCTGAAAAATTTATAACTCATATAGCAAACCTTTAATGTAAATGTATTGTTGCTTTTTATAAATAAAAATTTAATACATTTTAATGCCAAGTAATCTGAAGTGCCTTATGAAGGAGATCTCTTGTTGTATTCCGACACCTAACGCTGTAAAGAACTGTTTAACATGAATAAAGATCTCTTCTCCCAAACAGAAGATTTATCTTTCCTTAAGTAAGTTCAAATTGTGTGGTTTAGGTTGAGTAATAAAGCATTTGGTACATTAAACTGTATGCGTTTTATTTGTAGTTGTGATTACTATATATTTTTAATAAAATTGTTGTATTGTTGATAAGCTATTGACTTATTAAGGAATACTTCTTGTTCTACCGGGCAATATTTGTTGTATTGTGTGCTTCGTAGTCCATAACTTCTTCATAAATTAACTCTTTCCACTGCTCAACTGTATGCTCCCTTTCATCGACGCTATGATCATATGGCTCTGGTGCAGGCTGTTTAAAATATACAAATTCAAATTACAAACATATGTTTATCGATTTTATATTTGTAGTAGTAAAAATAAAACACATAATCTAGTATAATATCTGATAGACCACTAGAAATGTGGGTTCTTAAAACCTATTACAGTGTATGCTCTTCAAATTTGCAAGAATATGTTTAGTCTACAGCTTGTTTCAAATAATTCGAACCTTTCAGAATTGTTTGTATACAAATTTTCAAAAGTAATTTGCTCTTGAAGTTAGCAAAGTTCGCAAAGAACAGAGAAGTTGATAGTTATAAAAAAAACAGAGAGACTAATATGAAAAATTGCATTAAAATGAAAAATATGAACTTAATTATAAGTTAGGTAAGCTAAAGTTTGTAAGATTATACACGATCGATTATTTAATTTGGTTAAATACTATGTCAATTATGTTACTTATAGATGATTACTTACAGCATCAACCTCTTCAGCATCGTACCATACGTTAATGTACTCGTGCTTTAAAGCTTTGTCAACCGATATTCGTAGCTCAGGGTCAATGACTAGCATCTTACTGAGTAAATCCCTGGCCTCAGCTGCCTTCCTTCGACTATTTTGATTATTATCAGTAGGAAACAGGCCATCAGGAAATAGTCTGTCAAACGAATATCCAGTATATCTTGGACGATTTTCAACGTAATTGCGAACAGTTGGCTGCAACCTTTGCATAAAATTTGGCGATGGTGTACCAAGTTGCTCTACAATAAATTATAAACAATTTATAATACTTAGCACATCAAGAATTTTCATTTGCATTTTCATTGCATTTTCAATTTACCAATTATTTTATTCCACTGATCAATATGATCAGTACCGGGAAAAGTACACCGCCTCTTATCATCTCACCCATAATGCAACCAACTGACCAAATGTCCACATTTTCGGTATACCCCATGCCCAAAATAACTTCCGGAGCTCTGTAATATCTGGTAACCACATAGGGAGTCATCATAAATGTAGTACCCGCTGTGCGTGCTAGTCCAAAATCTAAAATTTTTAGAGTACAGTCGGCCTTAACAACTATATTGGAAGGTTTTAGATCCTGTGAGAAAAATAGAAACAGGCTTTATTGTAATAATTGTCAAAGCAAACTTAAGAATCTTAAACATTTAAGCAGCTGTTTAAATTTGATAGATCACAAAATTAGTATAAAGATCCGATACTTAACTCTATGTATAATTCCAGCGGAATGCAAATGCTTTATTCCGCAAAGCATTTGATAGAGCAAATATGACATTCGATCATGATCCAAATCCATTTGAATAACTTGGCATAGATTAGCATCCATCAGCTCCATTACAAGGTAAACATCTTGGAATTCATCTAAATTACGCTGAGGCGTAAAAGCGTTAAGCAAACCGATTATCTAAAGAACAGTAAAAAAAATATCAAATCATAATATTCCATTTGTATCACAAAATCAACAAATTACTAACGTTCTTGTGATTCACAAGCTTCATTAGCTTAAACTCTCTGTAAGCTCTTTTAGCATGCGTCACATTTTGGAATGGTCGAGATAGCTTTTTAATAGCGACGTGTTGTTCAGTGATCGTATCATAAGCAGCACTGTAATGAAACCGGTTTAAAACAATATAGTCAAATATATTCATCAATATTTTTTGGCTATTGATCTTTTATTAAAAATTTAAAGTTTAAGAGTCAAGTGGTTAGCTTGACTTCTTTTTAAAGACATCTATTTCTATTACATCTTGGTCTTCGCTCTTGATTGCTTTCTTTCATTAAATTCAATAAATTCTATAAATCTCCGAGTTTGAAAAGTTCATTAAAGTGCAATTTTATATATAAGTCGATAAACTTAAGCACAATTTCAAAGCAACTTGTAACTTGCTAGATAAGAATGCGTTCGTATAATAATACAACTGATAAGATAATAAAGTAAATCATCAATGCCTAAATATAATACTCGTTGAAACTAGTTTTTTCTAGTAGTATTTTCAAATATAAGAAACTTCATTTGTTAGAGATATTCAGAAATCTGTTGCTGTTTATTTTTTTCGAGATTCTTCAAAATTACTTGTTATTATTATTGTTTTATTAAAAAATAATTAAAGTTAATTCAATTAATTTAAAGTTTTATCAAATGTCTCAACAATTTGTTTGACATTTGAAAGCAATGCTTGCTTATTTTGAGGAACACCAAAAATTGCTTTGGAGTTGCTTTTGGGTCGCTAGAGTTTTAAGAACATGCCAGATTATTTGTAGTTTGCACTCCTTTTTACTATACCTCTTAAACGCCTTAAATGTACAATGCAATGTTTATACTTTGTCATAAAACGAGCATTAATATAATAGTTTAGGAATCGAATACTCTGGAATGCTTTTGTAGGATTTTTGTTTCAATTTTCGCATCAAATAACTAGTTTTTTACATATTCCTTATTGTAAACAGAAGTTATGCAGTTGATTCAAAAAGTTGGTGTTGTTTAAAAGGGTTTTAAAAAGCGATTCGAGCTCACATTCGAGCTCATTTTAAGCCCAAATATAATTTCACACTTACCAAACTATTCCTTGAGCACCAGATCCAATAGGCCTTAACTTAATGTAGCGACTTAGAATTGTGAAATTAGTATCACCTACTTCAACGGTATAATGATGTTGGGCGGCCATAATCAATTTGTTTTATTATTTATTTTTCCGTTAATTACAATTATTGACCATTTCGTCCTGAAATAATAAAATACAAGTTCAAAATAAGTATTTGGCAATAAAAAAAACTGCTTAGTAAAAATAAAAAATTAACTATCCGTATTCTAGTGTAGTGATTATTTAGTTGCAAACTATAAAAAGTGTCCTCGTTATTGATTAAAAAAAACAACATGCAATATTCATATAACTTATTTAGCTTTGTCCGTGAAAATTAAATTAACATACTAAATAGAGCCATTAATTGGCTTAGTCCTGTAATAAGATACACCCTTCAAGTATTTCAGCAAGATATAGAAAAATATTAGTTGCGGATAACAATTAAACAAGGCTTAAATCCGTTTTATAACAATTTTCTCTGGGTAATGTAATATCATTATGCTGTGATTTACTTGTTTTGTTCGAATTTTCTTTAAGTCAACGGCTGTAAATTTGTGGCAAACACTATTAAGTATTTGAATAGATTATTAATAACTTCAAAGTTACAAAATGTTGAGTTATAGACGGAAAATGTCTCGAATTAGCGATGTTTTACGTATAAGTGCACACACATATACATACGTATGTGCGTCTGCACGAAAATACACAGATACACACATACACACACACGTATCTGAAGGTGGATCGATATTGTACGTGCATACATAAATTTCTATGGTATCGATCCAGCTTACAGCGCATATGTAATGTATCTTTGATGCTAAATTAGTGGACATGCATATACGTAAATGTTAAACAATATAAATTGTTTAAATATTCTAGTGCAAGGGATACTCTCAATTGTATTTGTCTGTATGGCTGTCTGTAAAAATATGTGTATCCAAATACATATAAAGTAATTACACTCCGGGGTAACTTTTGTAAGAATGTGTGTATACATTTGTATCTTTGCCCAACAAAACAATTTTATTATGAATCTAAATCACACTATGTATGCGCATATGTAGGTTGATGTGGATAGAATGTAGTAGATACATTTCTCACTTTTACATTTTGATAATAAAAACGAACATGTTTATGTACGTACGGCGGCAGACAGAAAAGTATACTAACACTCATGTAACACATGCATACATAATACATATGTACATTGTACATATATTTTAGTTTAAAACCGTTGATTTTATTTTCATCAAATTACTCATTTTATCAGTGAAAAATAAATGGAAAACACAATCTTAAATATGTATGTACATATGTTTTGTATAATAATAAATACAGTATTCACAATCCGTTGCGAAACTTTACCTCTGAGATTGGAGTAAAAATCGATATTTACACTAAATTGACGCCGTAACGTGACAACTTAAAACGCGTTTAAACTGATATGAGGAATTTCAATAGTGCTCTAGTAAAATATGATTTCATGCTTATAAAATGCTTTTATTTGTTAAATGATTTAATTTGATTTAGTTTATACCAAAGTAGGACCACTTTCAATGCTGAAATACCAAATTTCTACTGAATACTAAATACCTTAGCTGATAATATATAGACACTGCTATCGATAACATTATATCTGCTAGCGGTGATTACGGCATATTTAATTATCTAATGCCCCGTCCTCACTGACATGCATTTTGTAAGAAATCGATAACTATCAGAAAATTCCACTTTCTTTCCTCACTGCGCTGCATTCGCATTATGCATTTTCGATAAGCTGTCAAGCGCAAACGAATCGCAAGAGAAAACAAATTATTATGTAAAAATTAAATGATTTATACGGAACTCATTGCGTGAAAGCATTTCACGTATATGTGTAAAGATTGTGTAGAAAAAATAACTTTGCTGCATCCATTAAGTTTGCTCATGGTAAATCAACTAATGGAAAAGGAGCCGTTGCTCTTTTTTAAAAGATGTCCAGATCTGGAAGCTCAGCATCATCCATTTCATGAAATTTTTTGTGCTGTATAATTTAGAACTTTCTCGATTTTCACAATAAATATCAAAAATCAAATAAAAAGCGAATAGTTTTATCGAACTGCACTTGCATTTCTTTTGCATGCACCCGCTTTTCACATTCTTTTATGACTCGCTTACTCCAAAATACAAGGATGCAAAATGCAAGAACAGTGAGGACAGGGCATAATTTAAAAGGCGATAAGAATCCAGTTCTGAAAGTAACGAACACGGACAGATGGCGTCGCTAGCAAAAAAGAGTTACAGTTTTGAAACGTGACAACCAAGGCAATCAAAATGTTATTTATTTTCAGAAGAAAAAAACTCATCCGGAAATGTTGTGATATGTTTCGTTTGCGAGAGCATGGCTAAACTCTAGGATGGTAAACTCTTGTAATTATCGGCCTAGTCGATATATTTATGTTTGACCGATAGGGATACTTGGGAAGTGGCAATCCCACTTTATAGATTCCCATGAGAGCGGCTTATTCGAGTGGCACGGCAAATATGCGTAAGAGCCCTTTAGCAACATGTACCTAAGGGCAATTGTTGCAACGGTGGTTACGAATTTGAAAAGGGAGGATGGAAAAAATAAAGATTCGTTTGGTGCCATGGATGAAAACTGCGATCACCATAAGAAGTGTTTTTTAAATTATAATAAGTGTAACTTTATGTTTCGTTTGCCAATAATTAAATGCTGATATAAAAACTACCCTTTATTTAGCTTCCTGTACGGGCATTCTTATACACATTCTTAAATAATCTCTTAAATCATTTATTAGAAATTAAATTTTATTGAATGCAGCAATATCAACACTCTGCACCAAATCTTCAATTTTCTCAATCTCTTCGGTAAGCCAATCAATCGAAACTTTATCGTCCTCCACCACACATGAGATGACTACCTTTTGAATTCCAAAAGCTACTGGAACAAATTTGGATGCGCCCCATAGCAAGCCATCTAAAGTGATTTTACGAATCTCTGCTTCCATTACTTTAAGGTCGATTTCATCGTCCCATGGCTTCACATCCAGAAGTATACTCGATTTGGCAATAAGGACACTTTTCGTTGCTTTTTTCTCAGCATATTTAGCTAAACGTTCTTCTCTTATGCGTGCATGCTCTGCATCTTCCTCCTCGCTTTCTGATCCAAACAAGTCCACGCTATCTTCATCATCATCCTTGACTTTGGCGTTGACATTGACATTGACTTCTTTGTTGTTGGAGACTTTAAGTTGATTCTCCAAAGCTGAAAGACGATTCAAAACACAGTCGATTGCTTGTTTAAACTCCTTGGTGTCAGCTTCAAGTGCTGCAATTCTACTTAAAACTTCAGTATTTGCACATGGTTCTAATTTAAGGCCGTCAATCTGGAATGAAAGAAAACCTGTATTAATTTTTAGCCAAATTAATTGTTTATCTAATAAAACTAAAGCCAGGATTAATGACCATGAAATGGTTAAAAAAAAAACGAAATCGGAAAATAACAAATCTTTCGGGTCTAAATAATTATAATAACTACATAAATATAAGCCTGAGCATCTTACCTGTTCCAAAGAATTTTGTAAGTGCTCTCTTGCTTTAGCAATTTCAGTTACCAATAGACTGCAGTTATTTGACTTCGTGGCCTTCAAATTACAACAGATAATATTTATAGATAAATTAATTTAATGTTAAATGCATATTAGATAGGTTTTTGCATGTGTGTAAGTTTTACTACCGCATAAACTATTTTTATACACTTGCAGAGAATATTGTATTTTTGTCACATATACATACATACAGTTTGTGAAGTGATTATCTTAATAAAATAAAAAATTTATATCCCTAGTCATATGCGTCTGATTGGCTATGTACAATCCTGAATTTATCAGTTCTTAACGATAATTTGAACAAATTGGTTGTAAATATCAGTTATTGTACTCTAGTCCCAAATGGCAATACTTTTTTGAACGACTGTGCTCCTTCTTTTTATGAGGCCAAAAGTGCTTCCTCATTTTTACAACTTTTTACTAAACAGCATTGGTGTTGAGTGAATATTTCTTAGAGTAAGTTGTACATTTGGTTATACAAAAAACGTGCTCGTACAGATAAGCGTTATACGCACATATGTATGTACATACATTTATATAATACATACATACATACACCTGTATATGCATTTAGACAGATTTTTATTTTCTAAGCCAGATATACTTACATTCGACAATCCTGACAATCCTTCATAGTACTGTTTCTCCGCATTGTCGTAGCGGGCTTTATCGACCCAAATCTTTTCCAAAGCTTCAACTCTCATATTTAAAATGTGTTAAAAGGGATATGAAAACACCGCTTTACAGATTTTCGGCACTGAAATCAAGTGAAAAAATGCTTGTTGCACACGGTGATGTGTCAGGGATGGCAAATTATCGATAAACTTCTGCCGGTTTACTACCATAAAAAACGTATTACAACATGTGCATATAAAAGTTTGGGATTACATATATTATCGAAATGGGACTATCGTGTTTTTGGTTTGTGCAAAAAATTCAACAATCCATTGATTATTTCCCTTTTGAATTGGCTATTTATGCTTATAAGTCCGCACATATGTATATAAAAATTTTATGGATTTTTCATTTAGTAAATCAAGTAGAAAATATCTTCTTTTTAAATCTGATAAAGTTAAATACATACTTTGGTTATTAAGATTTATTAATTTAAGCAACAAAACTAAGCCCCAATATACTTTGATAACAAGTAAGTAAGATTCAGGATTTTTTTAAAAGCAACTATTTAGAAAAAAGTACGAAAGTATCGACTACCCATATAATATCGATTTAAATTTCACCGCTAACAAAACAATATTCATCGATTATTGTTAAATTTTCAACCCTGTTGCTAGAAATTCACTAAATAATCTAACACATTTAGCAATAATACGTGTCCGAAAAGAATGAAGAAAATGGAATTAAATTGGTTATTTTATTATGTGGCTATAACATATTTATGTTTTAGTGCGTCAAATGCTGAAATAGTTAATAAGAATGTGGAACGTGTTTTGGATTTGTCTTCACAACTCGTAAAGACTACATATAAAATTACAGCCGAGGAGACAGCCGGCAAACCCATAAAGGAATATCTGTTTCTTGTAACCGAGCCGAACTTGTCATACATTTCTGCCAAGGATGGATTGAATAAAAAAGTGGAAGTACAGCAGTTAAAAGAGAGTGGACACAATGAGCATTCTTACAAACTTACTTTTAGCTCAGCTTCATCGAAGCAAAGTATTGTCATCGAAACAGTCTCCGCCAAAAATATACTGCCACATCCATCTGAAATAAAACAGAATGATAAACAATTGGTGAAATATGTTGGAAAGCTTCATTTATATTCAAAGTATCCAACAAACACCCAAAAAACCAACGTTATTCTGAGTTCGTCCAATATATTGTCGCATACTCAGGCAAAGCCCTTTTCAGTATCATCAAATAAACTATATTTCGGACCTTTCGAAAATATTGGAGGTGGGTTTCATTTTTTGTTTTTAGTTAACTCTTGATGAACTATTTTAAAATATATATTTTTTTTAGCACAATCGGAAGAGGAGCTGGTTCTTCACTATGAAAATCAATCGCCATTCTTGACCGTAAATACTTTGGAGCGCACTATCGAAGTATCCCATTGGGGCAATATTGCCGTTAAAGAGGAAATTCAAATGACACACTCAGGTGCCAAGCTGAAGGGATCCTTTTCTCGCTACGATTTCCAAAAGGATGGCCGTTCAGGACAGTCTGCTGTAAAGTCCTATAAGACCTATTTGCCAGCATCCGCTAATGGTGTCTACTATCGTGATACTAATGGAAATATTTCTACATCCAACATGAATTTAATGCGGGACTTTGTTGATCTTGATTTACGTCCGAGATTCCCACTATTTGGTGGTTGGAAAACACAATACACTCTAGGCTACAATGTTCCCTCTTACGAGTATTTGTTCAGCTCTGGAAACCAATACGTGCTAAAGATGCATCTGATTGATCACATACATGATAATATGTCAATCGACGAGGCCGTTATTAATATCATTTTACCAGAGGGCTCTACGAACATTGAACTTGTAACCCCATATAGCGTAAAACGTCATCAAAATGAACTGATGTATACTTATCTGGATACTGTCGGACGTCCTGTTATCTCGTTTTCAAAACAGAATTTGGTTGAAAATCACATTTCCGATTTCACTCTTAAGTACTCATTCTCAAAGATGTCCCTGCTGCAAGAACCATTGTTGGTTATTGCATTCATTTATATTATATTTTTATTCACTATTGTCTTCTTGAGGTTAGATCTGTCTATTACATCTCACTCCCACAAAGATTAGTACTATCTAATTCAAATAATCTGTAGAAGTCAACTTTTCAATTTACTGAAAAGCAAATAAAAACGCAGTTTAACAATATTTTTGGTTCTGATTCTTACACATTCAATTTGCATTTAATGAAATAAAGGCAGAAATTTTCTTAATTTATATACTGACTAATTTCTTTTTATGAAAACTACTTCAAAGACGGCGGGAAAGTAAATCTCAATACTGCTTTTAACTGTAATGATTTAAGGTAAAATTTCAAAATCTTGTCCTCGGCATAAATGAAAACATTAGCAAGAGATGCACAGGCTGGTGGGCTTATAAGACGATAATTAAGTCTATTTTCTGTTAACTGATAGTCAAGAGTAAGTTACACATAAAAGAAATGCACAAAATATAAATTAAAAATTTTATTGTAAAAAATAACAATAGTTTATTTCGATTACTTAATTATTATTAGCGGTTATTTCTATGTAGTTAAATCAATGGAAATTATTCTGCCAGACGAATATGAGGGCTGAACAGCTGAAAGATTATCTAAAGTAATTGTGTCCTCAGTTTGATTAATGTCTTTTATCTCTGAACTCGTCGAATGGGCGGCACACCATTCGGAAACAGTCACTAATTTCTTCGGTAAATTACAATTTTCCTGGTTATGTGACTGTGAAAATGTGTTTGTTGTTTGATTTAGTGCTTTATCCGAACTATTTGATTTCGATTCAAGACTAAATCGGTTTAATACTGAGTTAGTCTTATAATTGGAAAATATATATACGGATTGTTGCAGTGGCTTTAGCGAGTTATCGTCTGTTGCTTGCGAATAACTGGACAGTGTTGTGCATTCCGAGCTTTCCACTAAATGATTATTTTGTCTGGCAGCAACATCATTTTTATGCGATAGAGAAATTATTGCGTACGTTTCCGAATTGAGAATTTTAGGTGTGACTATCGCCTGATCGTCATCATCTGAGGAACACAAATCAATTGTATCGACAAGAACTTCGCTTGACGGTGAAATTCTCCATTGGGAATTAAGTGAAGTATCGCGAGTTAATCTAATATTAAGTTTAGAATTAGTTACATTTACAGGTAATTGCTCTCCAATATTCTCAGCCAATTTTTTTACCCTGACCGAAATTGGACGGCACTGTTTTATCAACGGAGAATTAAGGAACAAAAAGTTCTGTGTAGTATCTCTTCGTTGCATAAATTGACGACGCGGAAATGCATAGATGTGCGAACTATTCTCTTGCAGTTTTTTGAAAGTAACATGCACATTACTTGGGTTTGGTTTCCTTTCAAATAGTTTACTATACTTGTAATTAGGTTTAACTATTAAAGGTGTGTAACAAAAGCGGTCCAAACGCTCTTGTCTTTCAAACACATAATCTAATGATATTGTTTGTTTCACTGTCTTCAGTAATTTCTGTCCAGCTGGAGACGATATTGGGATAAATGAGCATCTATTGAGGGAAGGCACAGCTCGATTTCTTCGTGCTGATATGCGTTTATTGCGGTTTGATGTCACCATTACTAGCTCTTCATTTTGTGAATGTGTTCCTTGGGTTTTCTTTGAACAATTATAGTCGGGTTGTTTTGATTGAAGACAAAAATTTAGAAGGAATGCATTCCGTAATTCCGTATCCTCATTTTTACTTTCAAGTTTACTTTCTGGTTCCGGAGAGTCGCATAATATAACATCGTCCTCTATGTTACATATTTTCTCATGTTCCTGCAAACATAAAAAAAGGATTTTACTATTTGATACCACAACGAGAAATATTTGTCAGTTTCAAATTATTAAGATACATAAATATCCTATCACTTAGCACAGCAATAACTTACATACTAATTAGATTTATTAGATTTAAGCTTACGGTACTCTCTTATGCCCTGTCCTCACTGCACTTGGACTTTATACTCTTGCATTCTGGACTGAATGCTGCATTGCAGTGAGAAAATGATGCATTAAAAAAAAATGCAACTGAATTTCGATAGAACTGTTCGCATTTTATTAGATTTTTGGTATTTATTGTGGAAATCGTGCTTGTGGAAATTGCCTTTGATGATCAAACATAAAACAGGTTTAAAAATTATTCAGCACCTAACACACATCTCAATATTTTTGAGTGATTTCAGCGTATAAAAGTTTAGTCTGCCCGCTTTCAACTCCTCTTCTCTGAGCCACTTAATTTTTTTGAGCATTAAGAAATGTGATTGTTTCAGATATTTTATAAATAACAAAAATGAAGATATACAGAAATAACAAATTCAAAAGTAAGTTTCAGTTGTTGCTCATAGCTCTGCCAATCTTGTTTTTGTTGTCCAGGTGCTCCTTTTGCTTTTCCTTCACTTACTTCCATAAATTTGATAATTTCACTGTAAATTCACTTTCGTTTGACTAACTAGAAATTTCAGCGTGACATATTTTTTGTTATCAGATGCAACGTAATTACAGCTGTTGTCAACAGTGTTGAAAAACTCTCGTGCCTTTAGTGGTAATTCTCTTTCGTTGGGATACTGAGTACAGAACCAGCGAAATTTCAGCCTAGATAAATAAAATTTATGTTCGCCACTGGTATGGAGGAGTTGCCACCCAGCGCCTATAGAAAAGAATTTGTTCTGTTGGGTACCTAGCAGACAGCTATTAAAAACAATTCATCATTGCTGAGTATTAAGGCTTCATACTCTTTTGAAATCATATCATACAATGGGATATGTGTATGTTTATGTATTAATAAAATTCTTTTAAACTTTTTATCAGACTTACCAGAATGGCTTCCTTGGAGTACAGTTCAGCATCACAGTTGTCGCATAGATATATGTCGAACGGAGGTGGTTCGACCATCATATATTGTGAATCATCGCCATGAGAATCTGTTTTACTGTTATGAAGTAACAAACATTTTCTATTTTTCTGTTGTCGATCATAAGACTAAAATTAAAAAAAAAAGTTATTTTGTTCATTTTAAACTGTGCTGTATACACAAATTAGGAACAATAATGATCATTTAAATATCTTACCATATTTTCATTCCGAAACGTTACCAGTAGTTTGTTATTTCTTCTATCGTACAGAGATGTAGTAGAGTTATAGTTGTTAATAAACCTTAAGCTGGCATGCTCGTAAGCCGCCAAATCATTACAAAATCGTAATAAAAATAGGCTTTTATGAAACTGATAACAAATAACTACGATTTCCTTCATTTTTTCCATCCAGTTCTATAAATAAATAAATATTAAATAAGAGCCACGTTATCGATTACCATGCAAAGTTTCGATAATAACTTACGCCAAAAAAATGTTTTGGTTTTTTAAGCGGAATGCCAAAAGGGGCATTTTCAGGCCACCATTCAGGCTCGCTGCAGTCTATTTTTTTTGGCAAATTAATGTGTCCCAAAGAGCATTGCACCATAAATGGTATGAAATTTTCCAGCTGGGACTCGGTAATCTTGTCCAGGGACGTTGGATACCCATTTGCAAACAAAAGAGGAAGATTCGAAATCATGTTTTGTTGCGATTTGTCCGTTTCGTCCATTGCCACTGAAATGGAAAGGAAAGGAAAAAGAAAAATAAAGTGTGAAACAAAACGTTTAACTATTTCTAACGTGTAATTAATTTATTTTTTCCACAACAAAAATTACCATAGTTAAGGCCTAGCTTGTGGCACACTTAAGCTTTGTCGCAGAAAACAGTTTAAACTTTTACTTTAACGACATTCTAATTTTAAATAGGGCATATAAAATTAACAGTGGCGAACAGCAAGATAATTTATTTCATGCGGTACTGACCACCGATAAAATAGAGTTGCACTAAAGGAGCGGGCGTTTTTTATCACTGTTGGCAAGAGCTGTTATTACTTTGACTACTGGTAACATTATATATGACATTCAATAGTTCAACTAGCTCTAAGGTAAAGTGTACGCAAGTGAATTTGTTAAATATGGACGCAAGCGAAGTAAACGACAAAAAGGAACCTGGACAAAAAAATACATTAAGCTACAGTGCAGCCAGGATGGGAAAGAGCAAAAAGTGGTGAAAAGCATATAGTGGTAAACAAAAAAAACAAATAGTGGTGTAAGGCCAATAGTGATTAAAAGCAAGCAGACAGCTTTATACGTTGTGGCGTTATCGCTTCGCCGACGCTGTGAAAACAGTTTATTGAATAACTTATTATCCGATCGAGATACATTTTCAGGACAGACTTGGACTATAGTGAACATAGTAAGTAGCAACACTCAAGGTGCTTGTATTAACACTGCTCTTGTAATTCGACTTTGTAATGTGTATCAGTTTTGGGGAACGTTTTTGTTTTGAAAAGGGTCGCCCATGGAGCCTTACCCCATAAGCTTGTTCCTCCCTACCCACTCCACGGCCTATAGTTGTTCATTTTGTCTGTCGACTTGTAGAATACAAGTAAACAAGCCATGGAGCGATACACTCCCTAAGAACGCGGAATATTTTGAAGGCGGCGATCCTGGGTCGCCGCATCTCTCGTTTTGGCGATTTGCACTGGCCCGCAAGAACGCCCGATTTAACCGTTCCAGACTTTTTTTTTGTAGGGTTATTTGAAGTCCCGTGCTTACGTGAACAAGCCCGAGGCCCTAAAAGACATCAAGGAAAACATTCGATACGAGTGCGAGAATCTGTCGCCCGAAGTTCTCGCCGAAGTGATAAAAATTGCCATAAAACGAGCCCGTATGGCCATCAATTGTGATGGTGCCCATTTGGCCGATATCATCTTCTAGACTTGACCAGTAAAGTTCTAAAGGTTCAAAAAAACATAATAAAAAAATGGGTGCGGTCATATATTTGCGCCACAGTTTATGTAGGCTTAGAGCATTTTACCCAGCAAAGTTGTTGCTGGAGCGAGCTTAAAGTGCCTAATATTTCGATGGTTGTTCAAGCGCCTTTTTCTATCTCGATAATTCTCTTTTCACTTTTAGCAGACAAGCAGCTGAAATTATAACGCCACATATATTATTATCATCAGCTGCTAAATGACAGCTTAATGGCAGCTAAAAACAGTTTTGAAAAACGCTCGTGCTTTTGGCTGGCAACTTTTGCTGGGGATCGCACCAGCTAAAAGTCCCAGCAGAAAATTCTGTTAGCCTTAAGCACAGTAGACCGAAATCCATTCTGCTTGTCAAAACTTCAAAGACAGAAGGGTGTCGGAATAAAATCGAAATGTTTTGACTGTCGAAGCTGAAAGGCAGTATCCAGCGAATCAAAATAATAGAGTTGCCAGAAAGTGAGGGAAATTTTGCAATACTGTTGACAAACAGCTGTTCGATTTTATAATTCTGGGTATCAAAATGAAGTGAAATGTCGCAGAACAAAGCAAACAAAACAAATAAAAATGAAGTTTTGACAAGCAGAATGGATTTCGCTCTACTGGATACTGTGCTTAACCACTGAATACTGTGCAGATGGTATTATAATTTTGTCACGAAATGTGTAACGCATTGATGCAGGCCTCACAGACCCTATAAGATATATACATAATTTCTTTGTCAGGGCGACGAGCTGAGTCGATATAGCCATGTCTGTCTGTCCGTGTGTCTGTTTCTATGCAAACTAGTCTCTCAGTTTTTAAGCTATCTTGATGAAACTTGGTACAGGTCCGTCTTTTTGCAGCACGCAGTACATATGTCGGAACCGGCCGGATCGGATCACTAGATCATATAGCTGCCATAGGAACGATCGGTTCGAAATCAATATTTATTATGAAAACTTTTTTGTTTCTCAAGATATCTTAACCAAACTCACAGGTTGTGTGTTTCATAGAGTTTCATACATCCTTACCAAATTTCGTTTAAATTATAATTTCAACTATATCATATAGCTGCCATAGAAACGTTCGGTTCGAAATCAACATCTAATAAATTTTGTAAAGAATCGGACGGCTTATACAAAACTCTGCAAGGGTATCCAAACTTTGGCTCGCCAAAGTTACCTTGCGCTATATTTATACCCTTGCAGAGGGTATTATAATTTTGTCACGAAATGTGTAACGCATTGAAGGAAGCCTCACAGACCCCATAAAGTATATATATTCTTGATCAGGGCGACGAGCTGAGTCGATATAGCCATGTCCGTCTGTTTCTATGCAAACTTGTCTCTCAGTTTTTAAGCTATCCTGATGAAACTTCGTACAGGTCCGTTTTTTTGCCGCACGCAGTACATATGCCGGATCGGATTACTATATCATGGTGTAAATCGGACTTCTATATCATATAGCTGATATAGGAACGATCGGCTTACACAGGGCACTGCAAGGGTATCCAAACTATGGCGCGCCAAAGTTAGCTTGCGCTATATTTATTATATGGAGTTGCCAGTGATGGGTACTAGGCTTATGCGACAAGCAGTCAACCTAATGCACTGCTGACGACTTGTTGTCTCGCTCTAGCACGCTGTTTAGTATAGTAAAGAGAGGCGTAAACGATGAACAGTTTGTATGGACATAGTCCACAACCAAAGCCTGATGTCTCGAAAACTGAGCTCCGAATCAAAAAATATTTTGAGATAAAAATATTTAATAGTTTCTTTTTATTTTGACGAGTTCTATTAGAGTTAGAGTTAGAATTAGACCGTAGTCTTGCCATGGGATCGATTTATTAGTAATAATGCACTTTATTTGACAATTTCAGAATATCAGGGGAGGCTTGTTATTTCGATATGTTAATAGGGGCGATAGTTTTGCATTTAGGAATGTTTCATATATATGTATGCGTGAGAATGTTGTGTCAAAAATAAATGTCTCTGTATGCTTCTTCATATTCATATACATACATATGCACATATACATTTATGCTTGAATATATTTACATCATTTTTTTTTTTTAATTTTTTGATCCATAAATGTTTTACATCAGACTTTATTGTATGTGAATATGTACATACTTATACACACCAGAATTTATCCCTGTGTATACTATATACATAATGCATTATAAATATACGTACACATATATACTTGTTAACACCTATATTAATGTTTCCGTGAGCTCTTTTCACCCAATTCGAGGCGTACGTTTTTATTTATATGTGTTTCTTATAAAATTGAGTTTAGTTTATCCAGACACATTTGTTCAAGCATACACACACACATATGCATGTATTCACTCATTATTTTGTTTTTCGTTATTAAACACATTCAACGTTGAACGATTTGTGATGTATGTTCCATGCCTTTATCAATTATTAAGAAACTCAATCTTTATCGTGGATTCTTGTTTAAAAATTACAAAATAATTACATGTTTTACACCGTCAATGTGAAATATTTTTTTTTTATAATCTATAATCACTCTACAATCGGAACGATGGAAATAGAACAGAATACATTTTTATGTCAGCCTGTTCTGCAGATGTTATCGCAATCGTGCAAAAAATAATTGTTCATATGGGAAAGGAATCGAATCTTTCCCTTTTATTTATTAGGACAAAGATTTTTACGAAAACAAATTCTTGAGATTTCTTATCGATATTATTGATATCCTGTCAAACAGCGCATTTTAATGCCCGGTCCTCACTGACAAGCATTTTGTAAGAAATCGATACCTTTGAGAAAAATTCAATTTTTTGTCTTTACTGTGCTGCGCTTGCATTCTGAATTGTCGATTAGGTGTTAAGCAAAAATCGCAAGAGAAAAAAAATTTGAATATAAAAACTTTAATCAGAAAAGAAGAGGGTGCACAAACAATGCAATGATAGAACAGACTTCAATTTGAAGTGTCTGCCATAGCGTACATAATGCTAGGTTCACATCGCCTGGCACAGCGCGTCAGGGGTGCATTTGGGTATTACAATCGGTAATTCAAATTTCGAAGGCTCAGATTGCCTCCTGATCCCACAGGCACTGTCGATATGTAGTTAATTTTCGGAAAATAATAAATAAATTTCCTGGCCATTCGACACTTTGCACGTTAGCTGTCTTAGATTTCGAGACATATATTTTAAAAGTATAAAAAGTTTTTTCGCTGTTTTTTTGTATGTTTTAGTTCCCTTTTTATAGTTTACTCCTACTAATATTAATAACTTATACTACAGCGATATCAAGTTAAGAAAAATATTTACATAAATTTACCTAGATAATTGGTTGAATGTTCTAGGAAAGGGAAGGATTATATATTTCTGTTAGCAAGTCTCTGGAGCCCCCTTCTCGCCCTTACCACGTGAATACGTCTCCCTATAATACTGTTTTAACGTTGCCGCATCATTGTCGAAGGTGCGTTTACACCGAAGCCGCATCTTTTTTCGCATCATTTGTCAGCTGTTGGCATGCCAATGTCAGATTTATTTATTAAATAAGAGACATTTATGAGTTATGCTAGGTTGTGCCAGTCAATGTAAGCCTAACATTATAATCTATTAAATGTTATAGATGATGCATTTGGTAATTGCAGTGCACTTTCCAAAATGCTTTTTACACATGGAATTTTGTCTTTTGAGATTCAATTTGAAATTATTATTTACGCCGTTTGTTATATTGTTATTGCTTATCGATATTCGATAAAAAAATCAGCTGTTTATGCAGTATAAGGAGACTTCGCACCAGCTGTATCTGATGATTTGCGTGCTTGTCCAGGTATGCAGCAGCTTTGCGGTTGTCTCCGAGCCTCGGTTCTTGTCGTTTTTTAAATCCCTATCGCGTTGTATCATGCCGCTTCAGACATTCTTCGCAAAATTTTTGACTGCACAACTCGTATTTTATTGAGGTTCGTCTATGCTGCTATACCTCATACGTGAATACCATATTTCTAAATGGCTGCCAAAATAACTTTATAGATGTTCTTCTTGTTGGTAAGCGATATAAGCATTCTCGGCAATAAGCATGATTTTTGCCTTTGTCTTGAAGCGCGTAACTAGTTCAGTTATGTGACTTTTGTCGAGAGTGAAGCCAAGATACTTGTAAGCATCCATCTGGGCTAAGAGCACTCCAAATTTTTATTTCGCATATTCGAATACCTTTTAGTTAAAATAAATAGCCAGTAAATATCACCTTCATAAGATGAGTCTGACACTTGACTAGACCTTACATAGTTTGCTGTGTATTTTTAATATAAATCCAATAAATTTAATGTACTCTTTAAATTAACAACACCAAGTCTAATTAAGTAAAACGTAATATACTCAGTATAAAATGATATATTAGTTTTGTTTTACAACTCTGATCGCAGCATATATCGAAAACTGTCAGAATACAAGAAAAATGTTAACATTTCGTTTAATAGTTTTTAAAGTCGACGCTATATAACCGTTTAAAATTCTCGGTGTCAACAATTAAAAATAAAGTCTGTTTTTGTCAGAGATTAAATAGTGATAGTTTATATAAACAGAATAGCAGGATGAATGCGCTGCGAGTTCTTAGGAATAACTGGAAAAAGAGTGTATTTATATCTGGCTTGGTAGGATATGGATTATCCACCCTAAAAACAAATATAGAGTATGTAATGAATTATAAAACCATGTGTTAGTTTAAAAATTAAATTGTTGCAGAATTAAACAATATATGAAGGAGTTCTCAACTGATGTTATCCATGCTGGGAATCAAAATGGTTCGCCACAAAATGTACTTGTGGTTATGAATCCAATCGCTAACAATAAGAAAGCCGAAAACTTGGTAAGTCATTTTATATTGAAACACATAATAATTTTATTTACTTATATTATGTTTGTTTTAGTTTAAAAAGTATTGTGAGCCCATACTGCATTTAGCTGGATACTCGGTTGAAATACTTCGAACAAATTATATTGGACATGCCAAAGCATATGTCGAGGAAATGAATAAATTACCTGATGTTATTGTTGTGGCCGGAGGTGATGGCACAAAATCTGAGGTTATAACTGGACTGTTGCGGCGACAAGGGAATTTGTGTCCAATTTCGTTCATTCCCCTCGGACGCGAAAAGCAACCTCAATCAAATTTCTTCAGCTTCAGCAAAAATCATGAATTGGAATATGTGATCACTCTGAGTAAATCACTGGTACCCCTGTTAAAAAATCAATCCAAGTCCGAGAGTGTTATTCAATACGATGTGCTCAATAATCCCGCTGATGAAAATGCAAACCAATTGAAGCCAATATTTGGACTTAATGGATTCTCATGGGGTCTTTTGAAAGAACTTGACACAAAGAAAGATAAATATTGGTACCTTGGCCCACTTAAGCACCATATTGCTGCATTTTTAAGATCATTTTCTGGAAATGTCGATTGGAATTTGGATACGGATTATGTATATACACCTCCGTGCAGTGGATGTAGTAATTGTCGTGTCCAAAAGGAAAAGACCCCAATACAGGTTTCTTCTTGACAAAACTTGTATCAACTCAAAAGGGAAACGGTGATTCCCATGAAAAGCATATAGTAAATGAAGAGTGTGCCAACAACCTGCATGGATCCATAAAATCGAACCAAATTAACATTTCACTTAATCAAAACAGCGAAAACTTTGCCGAACTGGAAAGCAAGTTCATAGATTCGTTGCAGCCTGGATGGGATTTCATAAAGAATATTCCAAAAATCACCAATAAAACAATTGAACCAAATTTAGTGCTTAAAAGTAGAACTATCAAGCTTTACCCATCGACAAGTACTCCCAATATATTCTATTCTATCGATGGAGAGGAGTACGAACCGCGACCAATTAAAGTGTCCATTGTTCCAAATGCAATTAAAGTTTTTTGTTAAGATTTTATAATACTGCAGTTTAATTTTTATAAATATTGGTGGGAACGTATTTACATTATATTTATATTTATTAACAATTAGTATAGCATTACACATTCACAGCAAAAATTGACAGCGATTTCTTCCCAAATCCACAATTGTGTATAATCATTGATAAATTTATCAGATGTTATAAGAATTAGTTTATCGCTTACATGAATACATGATCCCGGCTTTCTGCGGAGCACTTTAATGGTAAATGACTTGGGTTTACAGTTAAAATGGCCATACCAGCACTTTTTAGCAATGCACTCGATTGAGCGGATGTAGCGCGGAAAGTAATTCAATCCCAAATCAATCCAGTTAATTATTGAAGAGCATTCCCATGGTCGCGTTTTAAACATTTCATGCTTGCCAGGTCCACTTCCCTCAAATATATTTCTTACGTGAATAGTTTTCTTCTTCAATGAGTCTTCCTCTTTCTTTTCAAAGTAAGTGAAATGATTAGTATCCCAGGCTGGAAAGCTCCCCAATGAAAGTACATCATCGTCGGCATAGAATGGTATGTCAAGCGAAGATCTCTTTGCTCCAATATTAGATTGATCTTTTGGTCCACTGCCTCCAGGTGGTTCAATACTCATATAGCGTGGATTGTATGCTTGACCTAAGATCATGCTCAGCGACTTTGGCGATAGTTCTGCACAATAGTCCTCAAGTGCAGGAGTACACAAAAATCCTGCTGTGCAGTATAACTCGCAAATCCAAAACAAACTCAAATTCTTATGGGATACAAAAATACCCATTTTGATGAAAAATATTTTTCTACATCTGTGTAAAGAAAACAAAGTTATCTTATAACTAGTCGGTCAGTCTTAAATAAATCGATTCCGATTAAAACAGATTCTTACATATTCAAAAAATTTTAATAAACCGCAACAATAAAAAAAATTGTTTAGGTATGGGAAAACTTCGAAACTCTAAGCTCAGTATGCAGCTTAGATTAAAAGCTTGCATTAATTTCGTTACTGCGTTACATTCATATGGATCAACTTTACTTTTCGTAAGATCGACATTATTCTAACATTCAAAAATCAAATATTTATATTTCTTCGATTTAGAAAATGACTTATAGGATAGGTTAAATGAAAATATTGCTAAAAAATGATTTTGTCCGATTTATGGATGCCTATAAATGATAATTATTCTTTCTCGTTTATTTTGAGTCTGATTTTCGAAACATAGAACTCCATTTAGGTAATTATCTAGTCTGTTTAATGTTTCTTGAAATTTGTAATCGAGGCGGCATCATTATGTCGCACACTCTCACATTTTGATCGCCGTCATGAAAACTAACAAAAAATATAGCGCAAACTAACTTTGGCGCGCCACAGTTTGGATACCCTTGCAGTGCCCCGTGTAAGCCGTCAGGTTTTTTTCAAAATTTGTTAAACATACTAAATGTTGGTTTCGAACCAATCGCTCCTATTGCAGCTATATGATATAGTAGTCCGATTTACACCAAATTGGTCGGGATGTATAAAACTATACCAAACACACAATCTGTGAGTTTTGTTGAGATATCTTAAGAAACAAAAAGTTTTTCATACCAAATGTTGATTTTGAACCGATCTATTCTATGGCAGCTTTATGACATAGTTGACCGATTTAAACCGTATATGGTACGAATGAATAAAATGTGCCAAACACACAATCTGTTAATTTGCAAGGGTATAACTTGATTAACACTGAAACTTTAAAATTAATATAAAAAACTAGTAGTCTATCGAGGAATTTAAAGATACACCCATGACGCCTTATGCCAAGCTCTTTGGCGCAATGTGAACCTGGTATAACCTAAGCAATCAGCTGTCTAAGGATACGTCATGGTGATAGAAATACCTTTAGAAAGAATGCGTGAACCCTCACGCAATTTAAATATACCGACTAATGGAAATATACTACTGCAAAATAAATAAATTGTGATTCTTTTATATTTTGACTTTATTCATTTAAATATAACAAACTATTTTATAAACAACATTTATTCATCGTTTAACACGCAAAATATCGATTGTTATAATATTAGAGACTTTCATTTCACAATACACTTTTCGATAAATATGATATATGCATCGGTTTAGCCCATCACTAATATATTTGGATTGTCATTCTTCGACAAGCAACAAAATAGCAGACAATTTTTCTAAAAAATGGTATAAAGTACAAATAGAAATTTGTAATGCAATATTAACATTATTTATCTTCAGTTTCGTAATCAATATGATAGCGATGTCACAGTATGGAGCCCACAAGGTCGTCTTCATCAGGTGGAGTACGCCATGGCGGCTGTAAAACTGGGAACCGCAACTGTTGGCTTAAAAACGAATGACTACGCTGTTTTGGTTGCACTGTGCAAGCCGGCGTCAGAGCTGTCTGCTTCTCAAAGGAAGATTATCCCAATCGATGATCATCTCGGTATTTCGATTGCTGGTATTACTGCTGACGCACGAGTCCTTAGCAAATACTTGCGATCAGAGTGTTTGAGCTACAAGCATTCCTATGGGACTACATATCCTGTATCTCGATTAATCACTAATTTGGGAAACAAAATGCAATCGACAACTCAAAGATATGATCGTCGCCCATATGGAGTGGGATTACTTCTCGCTGGATACGATGAAAAGGGTCCTCATATTTATAAAGTTGAACCCTCGGCCAATTTCTTCAATTGCAAAGCAATGACAATTGGTTCTCGCTCTCAAAGTGCTCGCACTTATTTGGAACGTCATTTATCGACATTTAATTCATGCACCAAGGATGATATTATTTGCCATGGTATTCACGCTATTCGCAGCACATTGCCAAACGATGAGCTTGTATCTAAAGATGATGGCGGATCTCAATTGGTATTGTTCTTTATTTTTTAAAATATCTTCACATACTCAAAAGAATATTTGATTTTACAGAATATTACTGTTGCAATTGTTGGAAAAGATCAACCCTTCAAGATACTTTCTGATGAGGAGAATCTTAAATATTTAGAAATGGCTAAGCAACGAGGTGCACCAATTGTAGGGTCCAAATCAGATGATGATGACAAGCCCGCCACCTCTGGAGATAGTGATGAACCTTCAACATCTCGTGATCCGCAAGTCGCAGTTGCCACAATGGAAAATCCTTAATATATTTAAATGTTTAGTACTTGTAATCATCTAAAATAAAGGTGACTGAAATATTACACGTATTCTGTCTGTCGTAAAGATGCATAGCGATTAACTCTAACCGTGCTCCCATAAAAATTAGTACAAATCTATCCGGTTTATTCATGAACAAAGTGTGCTAAAAAACAATATGCTGAATCATGCTCACTTAACTACTTAAAACAAATGCCAGGCAGCAAATCTAGTAAGTACTATTTGTTCTTATTGTGACAGTTGTGGTTGCTTTTGAAAAAATATTTAATGCCACATTTTTAAAAAACTTACTTGTTGCTAAACGTGTACCATTTAAAAAATATGTGGAATGTACCTACGATAAGAATGTACCACTTTTAGCAGCCATGGCCCATGGTCGCATTTACCAAACATTTGTAATTTTTTTATTTGGGGATGGTGGTCAACAAATAGTGTTGGGGAAGACAGATCGAAATTGGGGGAAATTAAACAAAAATATAAAATTATAACGGTCCAACGCTCGTTGGAAGGATTGCGGAGTGGCGTTAGACCTCAAGATTATTTGAGCTCTCATTAATATGTTATACAATATTTTTTTTACTAACATTATTATTATTATTCTAGTTTAATTTACTTGTTAAAGCGAAGACTCAGATAGCGGGTATCATAGCGCCGTGTTTGCTCTGTAGCGTTCCTATTTATTTGCTTATTAAATTCACGCGATATATTTACGATTTCGTGTGGTCTATTGACTTTTTGCCACTTCCTTTATGCTATTGCTGAATTGCATGTAACCACCCGCACCGCATCTCGTGTTTTGACAACAACGAGTAAAGAAACAATTAATGATTAACTTTTTATTTAAAGTTATAAATCTATCTATCCTCAAGTTGATGTCAAAACGAACGTACATAAATTACAAACGTTGCATTATAAAAGTTTTCATCGATACTTCAGCCGTGGGGGTGGGTCTTGCAAATACAATTATCGATTAACATTTAATGTAGTTTGAGCTTGAGACGGATCAGACATAAATTAAACATTCATCATAAAAATTTTGAACTGTCCATTTTGAGTCCAAAAGGGTGAATGTTTTTAAATCGGTGACAACTCGATTTTGGCATCTTTGAAAATGTATTCGAATTTGAAAGTTTTATACAATAGTTTTCCCCAAATTTAAAAATTTTCTTTAAACCACGTATAACACTTCGTACAAAGTTTAAGAAAACTGGTGAAAAGTGCCACTCGCTTGTCATTTGTTCAGTCAGCACAAAATTTTTTTTCTGCCAATTACATTGCGGTCCAAATATACATACTTATGTACATATTTATACTCCATGTTTCTAGTATTGATTGAATTCTTTATTAGTCGAAAAGTTTATAAAGTACATTTGTACATATGTAAATCGAAATGGGAAGGAAAGCTTACAATGTTCATTTGTACATCCACAAAAATGTACCCATTTTCTTTATCACTAAGTAAATAAACAACACTGCATGTGTGAGTAGGTATGTATGGATAATTGTGTGCACCAAAATATTCGATTCACACTTGTGTACAAATGTAAGTACGCGCACATGTGATTCTCGTACACTGTCTTTATGTATTGTTTTAAACGGGAAACATAAATATTTCAAAATTAAGTAGAAAACAGTTGTATGTCCATACACATAATTATCAAAATACACAGCTGACTTTGTATGTGTAAATGTATATGTATGTACACTTACACATTAAGTTCATATCGACATACGTACATATATACACTCATACATACATACGCACATATGTAGTTCAGATGACAATTACAAATCATCCGAGTAAAATGAGATGCGAAACTGTTCCAATTCCGAAATAGTTTGAAATACGTGGAAGTGAATTTAAACATATTCACAAATCGATAAAAAGATATGCTTTCAGTTGGCCGAAGAAACCCATTCTTTATAAACAATATTATCTAATGTGTAACCTTCATTTAATTTCCGCAACATGTGCTCGAAAGGCTACAAAACTAAGTTCCTAAACTCGAAGGGAAATACAATTATTTTTTTGATCACAAGTAATAAAAAACTATTGTTAGCGAAAAATGCAATGTTAATTTATAAAAATTTATACGAAACTGCAGAAAAGATACAGTTTTCAGTTCTGCATTTAGTAGGTGGGACTTTCTTAAAACAATCGATAAATAGTTGCGATCGTTGAATAAATTGAATATTTCGCGGGAAATTATTAAGTTTTTCTATATGATAAACTTTGTGCTGCCTGACTTAAGTAAACTGATACCCTTAACTTAAAGAGACTCAAATTTGTGTGAAAGTCAATTATATGAATTAAATTTATGTTATTTACCCAATCAACTTCAAATTCATTTTCAAAGGTCAACATGGATTATATGAAATTTAACTCATGATTCACCGATTTCACAAAATTCATCCCTATGGGTGGAAAATAGGCCATTCAAGGATGAGGAGATGAAAGCTTTGTTTTTGTTCGGTCAAACACAATCTAGTTTTCAAAACACTTTAAAAAGAGTAAAATGACAATTGCTTCGCAGGCTTAAAAAAGTTCCAGGAAACCGAACACATAAAATGGATGAATTTAATTCGTTCGAGTGGGTTCAAATTGAATTTCGTAAAAATATGCAATATACAAATCATTATGCGTCTTGCAAATGTTGAAGAATCTACTACCAACCTGCGTAGTTTAAAAAACGCAATGCAAGGTTATACGAGTAAAAGTCTTTCCCACTATAAAATAAATGTGTTTTTAAAACGATGTAGCATGCCTGTAAAACAGGCCAGTAATTTTAGCAGTACCGCGGGATAATATTCTTTCTGTCTTTCTGAGAAATAACGCTACAATCCGGGTTTGGAGTTTAACATTATTTTGCTGAGCGAAGTTCTTGCTTGACAAGATTAAATCTATTGCTTTTGCAATGCTATATTTCCAGTAGTGAGATCAGGGGAATCTGATTAAAGTTAAAAAATTATTAGGTGCTCAGTACTTGGTGTTTTGTCCTATTTCTATAGTTGCTCATGTGATGTTAATATAAATTTAAATTTTCTTGCAGAATTCCTTTCACATGAACCGGACAAATTTTACACCAACATAATGTATTCTGCTCCAATAAAAAATTCTCCACCGATTTCGAATCGGTCGAGTCTTAGAGGTAAGATTCTATCACCAAGCATTGAATACAGATTAAATGTATTCAATGGTTAGTGATTCTATCTTAAGTCAAATCCAAACAGTTTAGTAGTTGGTGGTCGAGTTCGCCAAAACTCCATTAACCATGTGTTCGCTGTATATAATCGTTCAGATATTTATGTGTGCTTTTAAATATTGATTACAGATAAAATTCCCGCTCGAGTGGTGTTGTATTTCCTATCCTGGTCTGGGTTTCTGGTTTCCTTCATGATGCGTAATGACATGAATATTGCATTGGTTGCAATGATTTCGAATGGCAACGAGACTCAATACCAGAACAATAACCATTCCTACGAATTAAATATGGTAATAACTAATTTCTTAAGATAAGCCCGTCAAAGCAATAACTTTAATGTTCAATTTCAGGGCAGTGCATCCGAGGACCACACATCTTTAGTTAAATCTGTGATAATAAGCTCATTCTACTGGTGCTATGTGCTTTCTCAAGTCGTTGGTGGGATTGCTACTCAATATTTTGGAACAAAGTGTGTATTTGGATGGTCTCAGCTAGCAACCGCACTTTGCAGTTTACTAATGCCTTTGGGAGCAGAACTCCATTATGCAGTCGTGATAGTTTTACGCTCAATTCAGGGATTTGCGTCAGGATTAACTTGGCCTGCTATGTACGCAATGGTTGGATACTGGATACCGCTTTCGGAACGCTCGCGATTTATGTCAAGCTTTCAAGGATTTAGTATCGGAATCGGGTTAACATATCCCCTTTGTGGGTTTATTATAACAACAGTTGGATGGCCATTTGTTTTTTATACAACTGGTCTATTAGGTGTGGGATGGTGCATTTTGTGGTATACCTTAGCTTATAACACACCAAGGGAACATCCTCGAATAACTAAAGAGGAACTTAACTATATAGAGCTAAACGTTGGTGAAGAAGTCTTAAATTCAGTCACAATGAAAGTTCCTTGGAGGCAAATATTTACTTCTGTGCCCGTTTGGGCAATTGCAATTACAACATTTGGCAGGATATTTGTACATTATGTATTTATTACAAGTGGGCCGACGTTTATGAATGACATACTTAAGTTTAAGTTCTCAACGAATGGAGTTCTGTCGGGAATGCCTTTTCTTTGTTCATATGTTTCTTCTGTATTCTTTTGCTATATTGCTGATAAGCTTTTATTTCATAAGATTTTAAATCTTACCAACGTAAGAAAACTTTTCACGGCTCTCTCGCAAATTGTTCCGGGATTACTTATTTTATTTATAGGGTACATAGAAAATATTGTAATTCTATTGATAATCTGGTTTATAGCTGTAATTTTTATAACGGCATCCTATGCTGGAGCAATGGCCAATATTATTGATCTTGCCCCAAATTATGGACACTCTGGAGCAGTATTAGCATTCTGTCAAACAATTCATATGTCAGCATCATTTCTCTCACCAATGGCCGTTGGGATCATAGTTACTGAACAGGTAAACTATTTTAAAATTTAAACCTTCAGAAATTAAACTTTATTCCTTCTCTTAGGGTTCCATCGATCAATGGCGAACATTTTTCGAAATCTCAGGAAGTGTTGCTGTCTTGACTTATATTGTTTATCAGTTTTTCGGTACGGCGGAAATACAACCATGGAATGCCTTGCGCCCTATCAATGATTCAGTAGACGAAGAGACAAAAATGTTTCCCAAGGAAAATGGACAGATAAAGTACATTCCCAAATCAAACTAAACAAAGAATTCAAACTATTATTTGTAAATAGAATACATTATATACATAGTTATTTAGTTTGGTACATTCTTTAGACTTTGTAGAAAAATTGTTGATACCTTTGAAACTGTTAACATAAGGTTGTAGATACTATTAGTTGAGGTGAACATTCTAAATTTTTCTGGGTAGATAAAGAAAATTCTACTTAATATAAAATTGTTTTCCTATTTCTAAATGAATATAAATATTTTTCTATTGTGTACCAGCGATGATCACTATCAGCTAAAAACTAAAATAAAATACACATGTATACAAATATATTTCATATGATCTTATTCAACTACTCTATTGCATCCGATGTTTTATATTTATATTCAACAAAATATCAAGAGTATAAAATCCTAATCATACAATTTTTTAATAAAGTGCATTACAATTCATCAGTATTTCGTCCGTTAAATTTCAGGGTGGATGAGAAATTTTGCGACACTCAGGATCTTAAATAACTTTTTTACTGTGTATGGAATTTTTTTTGACTATTTAGTTTTAAAAATAGCTCAATGGAACACAATGAAAAAAAAAGACGCCATAAAAAAAAATTTAATAAAAAAAAACAATAATAATAAAATATATAGTACATTTTCTAATAGTTTCTAATCGACAGCATAAAAACATCGATGTTTAGTTGAATCCCACCGATATCGATAGTGTCATCGATAGCTTAACAGCTGTTTTCAGTACTCTAGTAAAATTACATGAACGTGTTTTTATGTAGGAGCTAATGTTTGCGTAAGTAAAATCAAGTCTAAATAGTTAAATATTATTCTTCTAGCACTATATAGTGCTAATTATGGAAGAGTAACTTTTCAGCTTAGCTACATAAAAAAGTCGTGATTTGTGCAGAGCTTCTTCAACTCAGAAAAGAGCGCAAGCGGAATATGAATCAGCGTGAACATAAACACATGAAATAAATGCATGCATAATATATGTGTTTGTTTACATATAATGTATAACATGATATGGATTATTAGAAGAACTGTCTTTACACACTCCATAAGATTCGATTGTGATGCATTTTCAGTGCCGCAAAGTTTTTAAAGTCTACCAATTAAGCCGGTTTCTTTGATATGTACAAACTTATGTACGTTTGAAATAAACAAATATTTTAAAAATGAAATAACGTTTTTTGCGATAATCGGAGGTGTTTTAAAAACCCGAAAGATGCATGAATAAAATCAATCATCTTGTTGAGAAGTGAACAAATCTAAAATTTCATTAGAGAAGTTCTACTCGATTTAGATCTGATTCCTTTAATAGCATAACTTCGCTATTACAGCTCTCTTCATATCCTTCTTTATTTTATAGTTGTTTTATATATTGTCTTTCAGAATAACATGGCGTTGGGTGAACTTATCGCAAGTCTGTCGACAAACCCATATTTTGGTGCTGGTTTCGGTTTGTTCGGAATTGGCGCAAGTGCAGCTATACTAAGAAAAGGTCTACAAGGCGCTGTGGTCTTATTTCGTCGACATTATTTAATAACTTTAGAAGTACCCTGCAGAGACAAATCCTATCAATGGCTGTTAAAATGGATAACAGTTAAAGGAGCAAAAAAGACGCAGCACTTAAGTGTAGAGACTACATTTTTACAAAACGATAATGGACAGGTTAGAACGAGTTATGACTTTATCCCGAGTATTGGAAAACATATATTTAGATATAAAAGAAATTGGATTCAAGTTGAGCGGACAAGGGAGCAGCAAACATTGGATTTACACATGGGAGTTCCATGGGAATCCGTCACGTTGACAGCGTTGGGAAATAACAAACAAATATATTTTGATATTTTGGAAGAAGCCCGACAATTGGCGTTACAAGCAACAGAAGGAAAAACACTTATGTATACCGCAATGGGCTCGGAATGGAGGCCATTTGGACATCCTCGACGACGTAGACCTACGACTTCAGTAGTGTTAGATAGTGGAATTTCCGACAGAATCATTTCCGATTGTAATGATTTCATTGGGAACTCTTTGTGGTACACACAACGGGGAATTCCTTATCGAAGAGGTTACTTATTATACGGACCACCTGGATGCGGTAAATCTAGCTTTATAACTGCCCTAGCCGGGGAATTAGAATATGGAATCTGCTTGTTAAACTTATCCGAAAGGGGACTTACAGATGACAGACTAAATCACCTTTTGAATGTTGCTCCAGAGCAAACGATAATATTACTTGAGGATATTGATGCTGCATTTGTTTCTCGAGAAGCAACGTTACAGCAAAAATCAGCTTACGATGGCTTGAACAGAATAACATTTAGCGGATTGTTAAATTGTCTTGATGGCGTTGCCTCCACCGAAGCTCGTATCGTTTTTATGACTACTAATTACTTGGACCGTTTGGATCCCGCTTTAATAAGACCTGGTAGAATTGATTTAAAGGAGTACATTGGTTATTGCAGTCAATATCAGCTTGAACAAATGTTTAGACAATTTTTTGGAATTCAGGAAAAGTCAGCATCTTCAGATTTCGCTCAACGAATTGTTGATACAGGTCGTACAGTGAGTCCAGCGCAAATTCAAGGGTTCTTTATGAAACACAAATTATCCCCACCACAACTTGTTGTCGACAGTTGCCAAAGTATTTGGGAAGATGAGCATAAATAACTATTAGTTTTAATTAATACAATATTATTTCTTAAAATGTTTAATTATCAAAATGTTATGTACAAAAAGTAATTTGTAAATAAAAACTGAGAACATACTAGGAGTCCTAGTCTAGGACTGTGGTTTTGATTTCGGCATACATGCTTTCAAAGAAATAACAGTCAAAACAGTCAATTATTACAATTCAAATACCAGCAGTGGGAGTTTACAACTAATGCAGCCACATTTGGTACACATTTACCAAAATTGATACATTTACTTAGTGTTGAATTTGTTTTTATTTATGTGTATGGTACCTTCTTTTTAACGAAAATCAAGATATAGTACACATTTTTGTTTGAAAAGGGTACATCGAATTAAAATGTACCAATGTATGGATGGCAACCGACCCTCCAAAATTCCGACAGGGCGGCATTTTGAAAGTTTCGTTAAAATCGAAAATTTTTAAATAAGAATACAAAAAGCTTGTTTTAAAAATTAAAACAAAAATTATAGATAATTTCTTACATTAAAATAAGGCGTTATATATTTTATGTGTATTTACAATAAAATTCGATTTAATTGAAATAGACAAAATGGGAAATAGTTGCGATAGTTTATCGCCCTTCAAATAAATTTCATCAGACTTCTTATCAAATGTGAATGAACTATCGATCACGAATACATAAGGGGAAGAAGAAAGCCACATTTTAGACAGTGATTAACAAGTGTTTGTCGCGTTTAGCTCGTATCACCTGGAAAATGAGTTTCAAGAGTCAACCAAAAGGTTTTGCTACCAAAGCAATCCACGCTGGCCAGGATCCTGAGCAGTGGAAAAGTGCCGCTATTATTCCACCCATTTCACTAAGCACAACCTTTAAACAGGATGCACCTGGTGAACACCGTGTAAGATTATAGTTGTTAATTAAACATGCGTTCTTTAATCTCTTTTAAAAGCTGTAAATATCTATAAAAAAAACAATCTAGTGCTTTTTGTTGGCAATTATGATAAGTACACACAGTCATAGTATATCAGCACAGATGTTGTGCATATGTGTACTTACACCTGATGAAATTCTAAAATAAGTCAAGTCATCAGATAGAAGAGTACTTACAAGGAAATAAAGATATGAATCAATATATTATATATTTATTTATACATATACTTATATATGTATATTTATATAGATAAATTGGTACAATTTATTTTCATAATATTTAGCTAATAGATTTACACAAAGGTATACATATACGTAGGTACATACATATGTATATAAGTCTGTATATATGCACAGTGGCCCACAAAGTATTTACTGTTTAACTAAATACTAAACAAACTGAATTTATTTTATCAAAATGATTATTTAATTATAATTATCAATTGTAAACGAGTTTCTTAAGTTTACTCAAATAGTATGAATTGTACCATTTTCATGGACTAAAGAAACGTGTAAAGAAAGCTGTTTATGTTTGTGCGTTAATTGATAAAGTGTTTTATATTAAGAAAATATAAATATGTAAAGTCATAGGTCTGCTGCAGATAAGTGCCACAAGCAACAATGAGACCTAGTGTCACGAGATTAATCTTTCTAATTTGCCGACTCACTATACGTATGTATATACTAAGTTAGAATATCATCGAGAAATATGCAAGCTCACTTAATATAATTAATTCAATAAATGTTATAAAATATATACAATTTTATAGAAATATCCCCCTCGAAGATTTTGTGATTACACAATAAAAACTCTCATTTTTTATTTGATTTTATAGTGAGAATCGATTAGTTCAAGTAATTATTAATTTTGTTGTTTTACCATTACATATATTTAAAGGGCTTTGAATACTCGAGAAGTGGCAATCCCACCCGAAATGTGTTGGAAAAATGTTTGGCAGCACTTGATAATGCTAAGTATGGATTAACCTTTTCATCTGGTCTGGGAGCAACAACTGCTGTTCTCACCATGCTCAGCAGTGGCGATCATGTTATAATGGGAGATGATGTCTATGGTGGAACTAACAGACTTATCAGGTATATTTTTATTAGTTGTTAGTGGGGCACGTAACATTTTTATCAAATTAATTGTGACAATTTCAGACAAGTTGCTACGCGTTTGGGAATATCCGCCACTTTTGTAGATCCCACAAAATTGGAAAATATTAAAGCTGCTATCAAACCTGAAACAAAGGTACATAAATCAAAAATTGTATATATGAGAATATAATTAAACAAGTTAATATGTTTCAGCTCGTGTGGATTGAGTCGCCAACAAATCCTTTGATCAAAGTTGCGGACATTGCAGCCATTTCGAAGTTGGTCCATGAAGCTGGAAAAATTATTGTGGCTGTAGACAATACTTTTCTGACTTCGTATTTCCAAAGGCCTCTAGAGCTGGGAGCTGATTTAGTTTGTTATTCTTTGACAAAATACATGAATGGCCACACCGATGTTGTAATGGGCGGAATAACAATGAGCTGTGAAGATCTTTATAACAGACTAAAGTTCTTGCAAAATGGTAGGACAGCGTTTGTACATGCATACATATTGTTAATTATTAGACCTTTGATTATTTTGAAAAATTCTTTCAGCTGTTGGCATTGTTCCCTCGCCTTTTGATTGCTACCAAGTTAACCGTAGTCTTAAAACATTGGCATTGCGTATGCAACAACATCAACGCAATGCAATTCTAGTTGCAAAGTTCCTTGAGTCCCATGACTTTGTTGAAAAGGTTTTGCATCCAGGCTTGCCTTCTCATCCTCAGCATGAGTTAGCACTGAAGCAGACTTATGGCTACAGTGGCGTATTTTCGTTTTATATCAAGGGCTCTTTGAAACAGTCGTCTGCATTCTTAAAGGCTTTGCAGATATTTGCACTTGCTGAAAGTCTTGGAGGATATGAAAGTTTGGCAGAACTACCGTAAGTACAAAGTTTTGTCCAATTAAAAAGAGTACATATATGCATGAATATCTAAAAAAGAACTGTAGGATAATTTTCTTAATGTTATAAGTTTTATTTTCTGATTATTCCATTTGTTTTATATTTAAAGATCTGTCATGACTCATGCCTCTGTTCCTGCTGAAGACAGAAAAACTTTGGGTATTACTGATGGTTTGATCCGTTTGTCTGTTGGTCTGGAAGACGCCGATGATTTGATTAATGATATAAGCCAAGCTTTGGAGATTGCAGCAAAAGCTTAAAAATCGTCTAACCTCAATATAAATCACTCAATATCCTGTTAAATAATACAATTATAAATAATGCGATTAAACGTTGTGAAATTTTTTAACTTCATTTAATAAAATCACATCATGTAATGTGATGAAACTAGCTTGTTGGACTATTTATTGCTTTTAAATCAATTTAGTTTAACAAATGTTAACACAAAAATCATGTTGACAATGAAAAAAAGTTGGAAAAATAATTTAAAGAATTTTAAATTTAGAACTTATCGATACTTAAAGCGATTTCTAAGTCATCGTATATCGCATAATTATACATCGCAAGGTACCATATGGGATCTAATCGATACATTGTCGATACAATTGGTACATACCTAAGTAAAATGAAATGATAATAATAAGAAATTGCAAAGATGAAGTCTGAGTTGGCAGCCACAGCTTTTGTGGCCTTATCGCTGAGGTCAATTATATCACTGAACTCCTTTTCCGGAAATAACAAGCCCCCGATGTTTGGTGATTATGAAGCGCAGCGCCATTGGCAAGAAGTGACAGTAAATTTAGATACAAAAGATTGGTACAAAAATGGTACAGATAACGACCTGCAATATTGGGGCTTAGATTATCCGCCACTTACAGCTTATCATAGCTACCTGATGGGCCATGTAGCTAAATCACATAATTCCAGTTTTATCGAATTACACACGAGCAGAGGTATCGAAACGAAGGAACATAAAAGTTTTATGCGTCTCACAGTTTTAGCAGCGGATCTTTTGGTTTATTTGCCGGCAGTTTGGGCTCTTTGCGTTGGCATAGATCGCACTTTTCAAAGTAATATCAAGCAACTCTTGTTTGTAGTACTCGCTCTTTATCCAGGACAAGTTCTGATCGACAATGGACATTTCCAGTATAACAACATATCCCTTGGATTAGCAGCTGTTGCAATTGCTGCGGTGCTCTGCAATAAAAATTATATCGCAGCTTTTGCATTCACATTGGCGTTAAATTATAAGCAAATGGAATTGTACCACGCTTTGCCGTTCTTTACATATCTTCTCCGTGCGACTTTATCACAGAAAAGGTAACATACAAAATCCTAACTACAGATGATTTAACAAAACTTTTATAAGACCAGGCATGTCCAAGTTATTAATAGACAAAGACATTCGCACGAAAACTTAGTGCCTAATCTGGGCATCATAATTTTGTCAAGAAATGGAAGCTTTATCAATTGTAACTAAATATTTTTATCTAACATTTTAACGTAAATTGTATATTTAACCCTTTGCAGCTTTAAATCGTTTGCAATTGAACTAACGGCAATAGCAAGTATTGTATTAACAGTGTTTGCGATTTTATGGTTACCGTGGTTGAATTCAATAGACACGGCTTCACAAGTTTTACACAGACTTTTTCCACTCGGACGAGGCGTTTTTGAGGACAAAGTTGGCAATGTTTGGTGCAGTATTAATGTGATATTTAAATTGAGGTGAGTAAAAGATGAACAGCCTATAGTGGCGATATAAACACTTTATTAATTATTGTCCATTGTAGGAAACATTTTTTGAACCATCAAATGGCATTAATCTGTCTGGGAACCACTCTTTTAACTGTGCTCCCAACTAATATAATGCTTTTCTGCCGACGCAGCAAATATATGTTTCTGTTAACTTTATTTAACACCGCAGCAGCATTTTTCCTATTCTCGTTTCAAGTAAGAATTTAAATGTGTATTCAATTACCAAGTATAACAAATCTATTTCGCAGGTTCACGAGAAGTCTGTTTTGCTGATTGCTTTGCCAGCCATTTGCTTATTTTACTGGTGGCCAAAAGAAATGTTATGGTTTCTAGAAGTCTCCGTTTTTAGTATGATTCCACTTTTAAAACGGGATAATTTATTGGTTCCTACTGTGGCAGCTACATTTATATTTCATTTGATATTCAAAAGCAACTATTTCAAAACTATAAAGGATGTGGATCCTGACAACAATCTGTTGAATTCCGTAGTTGCAATATCGGAATTTTTAATGATTTCCATTTTAGTGGGCTTTTTAACGATAGAACCGACTGCTAAATACCCGGATATTTGGCCTTTAATTATTTCCGTTGTAAGCTGTGCACATATTTTCTTGTTTTTTATTTGGGGATATGTGAAACAGTTTTGCAGAACTGATTTTTAGTTAAAAGAAAATTGTAATAAAAAAAGTATATTTAGAAAGCAAATTGAATTGAAAATCGTTTTTTATTATCCCAAGGAAACGTACTGACTTTGGCAAAGAATCCACCAAACCCTTGCTAAAATTGGAAATGGAAAACGGTCCTGCTTGAGAGTTTATTCAGTTTATTGAACTTTACGAGTATGTTGTATTCCATTTAAATAGAGAACACAACACCATTACACTTTATACTTATTAGTTTTTTTGTTTTTTGTTTGTATTTGTTTCCAATTTGCACAATGTCTTTTAATATCTTTACATTTTTATTTGAACAAGTGTGATGGTGACATAAAGAAATTTTCTAATGATTTACGAAGTGTTTATGTTTTGTTTTCATCATTTAGCACTATTTTGGTTTTATTTTATCTGGAAAAGTCTGCTGATGGGTAGACAATGAGAGTCGGACTACAACCTGTCGGTTATCTTTCCGTCAGGCGCCTCCGCACGATGATCTTCTATTCGAGTTGGTTTGAAATTGACCGCATGATTTTAATTCAGTGAATACTTCTGTGAAGAAAGCTGGCTCTGCATTTATTTTTAGCATCTTATTACTTAATCTGTTCACGATCACCAGGCATCTACATTCAAATTAAAAGAGGTGACAAAATTACCAAATAAAATTGGGTAACCACTGTTGATAAATGTATTGCATAAAATGAAAGCTCCAACTGATAAACTTACCTATCCCAAAAGTTCTCTTTGGAGTCTTCAACCAGGAATGGCTTAAGCGGATAACTAATCTCGTTACCCATGTATGAATATGACAAATACAAACAAGTAAGAACAGATGCCTGAAGATCAGATTCCTTTGTTTCCTCGCCGTTAACAAGTTCACGAACTAACATATATACGAATACAACATTTGCTGGATTTATGAATGCCACATCCTGAAAGTAAAAATATTCTTTTAATTGTTTGCAAAAGTCATATTCATCTCCCCAAATCCCACAGCTAATAAGACAATGTAGTTTAACTTAATATTATGAGACTTTCGGTGTAAAACTAAAGCATAAGTTCAAAAACTCTTTATTTTCGTGAATTTTCAACTCATTACTTGGGTATTGATAGTATTTAGAATATCTCTTTTGTTTACTTCTATATAATCAGAGTAACATTTATTTCTATCAAGTTTACCCTCGATTCGGTCTATATCCATAATATTAATATTATTTACTTTTAACGTTTTTTTAATTAATAGAAACAAATTTTAATTTAATTAAAAGAACCAAAAATTATATGGTTAATTAATTTTGCAAGCTTTATAGATCCCACATCCACATATATTTCAGATATTTTACTGTCGGTGTATCTTTAATTTTCAATATTCCAATCAATAATAATGTTGAATTGACTTTTCAGACGAATATCTTTAAGTATTCCAATCAATGATAATTCTAAATTCGCTAATTCAGTTGAATAATTCCTAAATATAGTAATTTACATTGTATGTGACATTTAAGAAAAATCTATTATTTACCTGCCAGCCTTGCAGAAGGAGGCTACGATCGACTGCTCTCAGCCACATGACAGCGTCTCCAGGATCAAAGTTGTTAAGTCGATGGCATCGATAGTGCAAGAACATACCTAAACATTTCAATAGCTCTGAAGTCGAGGCCTGTTAAAAAGATATAATTAAGATATAGTATATACTATTTTACACAAACAGTCGTGCTTTGTTTACTTCAGCGATTTGAATTTTTTTATATTTCTTTACAATTTAAAATGTGGGTGCTCCGATTTTCGCAAATTTTTGCTTTAATAAATTAAGCTTTTCCGTCGACAAAAACCGTTGGCAAGTTATTAAATTAATGGACTAAGATTGCACAAAAATGTTGAAGGTTAAATAAATATTTAACTTAAAAAATTTTTGCATGTAAAATTCAAATTATATAGAAAAAGAATCGTTTTTGCGATAACCGGAGGTTTGATGGATACCTGTTTAATCCTAAGAGAGTCTTACCTGAATAACGGTTTTGCGTGGAATGTGATTTTGATTTGTGTTCTTAATTTGTATCGAAGAAGCCTGCAACTGCTGCGGCAGTGTCAATGTTAAAGGCTGCTTTTGGATTAGTTTGTTATGGTTGGTAATGGAATTGGTATTGTTAACGCGGCCCAATTCCTTGGCCGTTGATGGCTTTTGTGTTTTGGTCGATGGGAAGAATGGCAGTTCCCTAATGACCTGATTTTGATTGCAATGATGCTGTTGCTGGTGCTGGTGCTGATGCTCCTCGATGTGATTGCAATGAAGTTGAATATTCTTATTTTTATCTGCCGCAGAGGAGGGATACGATGCCTCCAGTAATTGGGCCTTAAAGCAGGCCGATGGCATATTGGCGCATTTATTTTTATTATCAACCTTCTTCTTGTTATGCGATGTGGAAAGTTTCTTCCATGAGAGGGCATTAATAAATAGCGAATGCTTCTTCAGGCTCTTCTCAATCGAACTCTTCTCGGAGATTACAATTGAATTCTCATTATGCGAATCCAAATCATTGTTAATCGTATCCTTAGACGAAACTGTTAGATTATTAAAGTTGTGCGAATTGATTTGCGAGTGCATATTAAATTGCATGCTACCACAAGTATTCTGATGTCCCGAGCCATTTCTTGAGATTTGATGTGAAATTGCCTTCTTATTTTCACGGTTTTTCGCATTATTCAACTGCTCGTAGGAGAAGTTATTCAAATGCGAGTCAATTGATCCCGCAGTTTCGTTAATTTTCTCCGACTGAATGTCTGCGGATTGATTGTATGGAAAATTGGGCTGCGACGAGTATATTGGATGTCTATCCCGTGGATTAAAACTTAAAACTGTGCCCATGTCGACTAAAAATATACATACAAATACATATATTCAAATTAGAATTATATAAGCATTATTAATCCTTCAATCTCAATAGACATCATGTATTTAATGTATTCCAAGTTATTGATTATTTAAGACACACATCCAGACTCTTTCACAAGTTTGTATACATATTTTCACTACGTATTCCACAAATAAATACAATTTGTATTTCTAGCCATGTTAATGTCCGAAGGAATTTCATATAACATCACGTAGTTGGATTACCTAAATTCGTGATTTAAAATCAACTCAAATGATTGTAGATTTTTTTTATAATAGAACCTTCTAAATATATTAATTTGTTTACTTTAAATTTGAATAAAACTATGTTAATCTTATTAATCTATAGTTCAGTTAACAGCTCTGCACTTTACACATTTTTTAGTTTAAAAGCTATTATTAATATTCAACATATTTTTGAAACACATTTAACTAAAGAACTTCCGAAATATTACTTAAATCGATTTCTTGCTTGTGAAAATTACATTCAAGGGTTGGAATTTTGTTCGCCACCACGGAGCATGCTCAGTAAACACTTGACATTTTTGTTACCCCTATTTATGCATTTTGGGCAATAATTTCTAAATATATCTTATATATACAACTGTATAAATCTGGATTTAAAAAAACAGGTATTTTCTTAAGTTCTTATATTTTGTTTTGTTTTCGAAGCTATCAGATCTGCAGGACATATGAGTATTTGGGAAAGTCATCTAATGTTTTCTCTTTATGCTGTTGAATAAATTAACAATAGTTTTACTATTATTATATATACGTACTATACTATATACTATATTTAACTATACTCTACTATACTACACTATACTATACTACACTATACTATACTACACTATTCATTATTCGTTTCAAACATATTCATAAGTCTTTACGCCTACTCTTATCGCAAAAATAGAATAAATCAAGTAATTGATTTGACTGCAAAGTTCTTAAGTTGTCCATTTTGGTGTGGGAAAGTTTTCGGAATCTGATTTGCTGCTATTGATTGAGCTTGATAAAATAATAAGTTTGTGTGACAAGTAGAACTAATAATACCTGGGGGTTAAATATTTAGACAAGATTAACTTCTATTTAATGCTGAAAGAAATTTCTAAGATGCAAATGGCTCTTAAATCAATGCAAAGATAATAAAGTTTTGTGGATATATCATATATCATAGAAGTGGATTGCTTCACATTCTAGTATAAACAAATTCAACAGAAATTGTGAAATCCTTTTGTCGTTAATAGTTTATTTATTAAAATAGTTAATTTGATACAAATTATTTTTAAAGTTTGGGTGCTGGCGACCTTTTAATAGATTCACAATCGTATCTTTAATTTGTATAAGAATTGTTTATAATTTATAATAATTATTTTTAAAGTTTGGGTGCTGGCGACCTTTTAAAAGATTCACAATTGTATCTTTATTTAGTATAAGAATTGTTGGCTACATATTTTGACTGTTTTCTTCTTCAAACTTAAATTTATATTTGAATTTATGCGAGACAGCTTAACAACAATTCGGACAAGTCAAATATATTTGTCTGTCTCGGCATGACTTTTACAAAACTGAATCAATATTGATCAAAGATGTCCTTGTTGTTTCTGTGCTTGAGTTGACTTTAAGTTGGGCCCCGAACTGTCATTGTTTTTTTCTATCTTTAGTTCCAAATGTACATTATAAGTATGTAGAGCGCTTAAATGGAGACCCCGATTATAAGATACCCGGTACTCAATTTTATGTGTGTGCATAAAGGGCCGGCGTATATAACTATCTTGTCAATATATTGGCACATATATGTATATATACCACATAAACTGTTTATATTTCAAAAGGCATTTGTTGTTATTAAAATAGTATGAACATTTTAGTTTAAAGAAAAATACAAATATCTTGTTCATTGTGAATAATGAGCCACATGTGAGAATGTTGGGTGGTACAAGTAATTTGACAAACTTTTCTAGCTTATAAATTGTTAAGTAATCGTTTAATTTGGTTTTTGGTGTACATTTGTATTTTAAGTTTTTTTGGGTTGTAGATGTAAATGTAATGTAAAGTAAATCTATTTTTGGTTCGAGCAATAGTTTTCGAGAAAAAGTTAATAAATTGAACAGGTAAAATGGGTATATTAATTTGAACAGAATAGGACAACAATTACAAAAGTTTCGAGGCATGTAATATGTGTAAGCTATGTATGTCAAAATATATATGCCGACTAGTGTACATACAAAACCTAGTTCTTAACTCAATTTGTTATGTTTTAAAATCTTTTCTTCCCTATATTGAAGCGAATTGAAAACTTTACATTGAGCAAATGACTCTGTGCGGAATTACATCGGTGCGAGATGTAATTTTCGGAGGTGGTCAAGTAAAACTGGGAAGTTGGACACGGGTAAATGAGCAGAAGATTCCCTGCTTTGACGAACGCTCTTGACCACCACCCACCCGTTATTCTATATTGTTGTAATAAACTTATCTGGCAATATAAAATCATAATATAAAATTGTTGGTATTTTTTTTAATAATTAATAAAAAGTTGTGTAAACACTTTCTCATCTACTGATTTCTTTCCCCAATGCGCATGGCGAAATCAAGTGAAGAGCAAAGAAAGGAAAGAACGGAAAGGAAAAGCGAAAGGATAAGCGTTTATTGAAAAATTACATAGCTTCGAGCTTTGCTTAAATAATTTAAGTGTTTAATGTCTGCTTAGGAACAAATTGAGACCACAAATCAAATGATGAATGGGTCGAGAATTTGTCGGATTGTACTTTATTTATGTAAGTTTGACGTTTAAGTTAACACTGAAAACTTTTATAAGTACTTCAGCTCTGATGATTTGTTAACAAGATTTGTTTTCTCTGACAATGAGTGATAACATACGTGTACATAAAATATATATTTACAGTATTTTCTAGAGCAACACTATGCCAACGCAGTTATTTCGATCCAAAAGCAAATATTACAAATATGTTTATGCTAGGAGACGATGTAAATGGCTTCAATATGAATGAGGACCAAATTGTTAAATTTATTAAGCCCCTAGACAGGGACCTTACTTTGATACATCAGCCACAAAAATGTGACATCATTAGTTAATAAACGGGCCATCTCAATTGCCGGATAAAGAATCTGGGCAATAAAACGGTTAGTAGAGATAAAAACCATGTGAAACAATCATTATGAATGTTAAATATGTATATATATTTCCATTTCTAGGTATCATGGATACGACACAGGGACCTACACCTTTTGACAGTAGCTGAAAGCACTTATACATCGGACCAAAGATTTACTTCCATCTACAATAAGCAAACTGGTGATTGGTCCTTACAGGTAAATATAATATTAGCATTACAAGTATTACACAACAAATTACAGCAATAACTTAACTTGAAACCATTTGAACTCATTTAAAATTTTTGAATAACTTAATTCAGATCAAATATCCGCAAATAAGAGATTCCGGAGTTTACGAATGTCAGGTATCAACCACTCCTCCAGTTGGATATACAATGATCTTCTCTGTTGTAGGCAAGTTCACTTATTAAATTCTTTTGAGATAGTTTTGATTAAATACCATTTATGGATAACTCATTTTTCAGAACCAATAACAACTATTCCCGGGGGTCCCGAATTATACATTGACTTGGGTTCAACGGTTAATTTAACATGTATCGTAAAGCATCTACCGGATCCGCCCCTTATGGTCCATTGGACTCATAATAATCAGGTGAGACTTGCATTGGTTATAGCATGACTGAGTTTTCTAAAACAAGGCAAAATATACTAATTACAATCAATATTTGTAGGAAATAAACTACGATTCGCCCAGAGGAGGAGTATCAGTTATTACTGAAAAGGGGGATATAACTACATCATATCTTCTAATACAACGAGCTCAAATATCCGACTCCGGCAGGTATTCCTGCTTGCCGTCAAATGCAAACTCCAAATCCGTTAATGTTCATATTTTAAATGGTAGGAAAAATTTTCATGTAGTATATTCTCTATTCCATGATTAAACATATTACTTTTGATTTAGGAGACCACCCGGCGGCTGTTCAAGGAGCAAACACACTTGTAGGAATTAGTTTAAATGCGCTAGTTTTTATAATGGTTTTTGGACTTATGTAATATTATTATTATATAATAATAAATTTGATTATCTTGTAAATATATAAATACTTAGTACTTACTAATTTATAACCAATATTAAATTAGAAATAAATTTTAAAGAACATATTAAGTTTCTCCCTTAACTTTACATTTCATTTACTTGTCAATTGAGCTTAAACTAATCTGTCTTCATCCTTCCTTTATCTGATCAGGCATCTGCTATAAGTTATAGTTACATCAGGTTCTTTTCGTTGGAAGCTCAAAAGTTTCTTGCAAGAACTTTATGTTGTCCTATTTGAAATCTCTTTTTACTACATTTTGAAAATTATTTACAAAAAAATATAAATATAGATCATCTTAATACTGCCATTGAATTATTTCTTTAATAAAACCTATAATATCAGTGTCGTATCAGATTTTTACTAACAATTTAAGCCTTTCGAAAATGTTGACAATTCAGGATGTTAAATGCGTGAAATCCAAATCCTATTACAATAAAATTAGAAAACGTCCTGCTGCGATTATTGTTCCATTTATAATCGACCAATCGGAAAAAACCAACTGTAAAATTTTCATTGTAGAATCATCAAGCTATTTATTAAACATACATGTTTTTTATACAATTTACAATTTAATTTAAATTACTCTTTGGGCCTATTGACAAATTATATGTTGTACGAAGGTACGGGGAAAACAATCAGAATAAATATAAACAGTACTTCTTCCAAAGTTTCTTTTATATTGTAACAATTTAACAAATAATCTCTTTAAACGTTTTTTCATCCATCTTTAAATTGAACAATTGAATACGACCGTATAAATTTTAAAGCGACGTCAAAGTTTTGATTTTATTTAATTTGGTTCGCTAAACGCTTTGTCTTCAGCTAAAAAACCAACTATTGATGCAGCCGAATCAGCACTTATCCAAATGAGTCCGAGAAACAAGGCTTCTATAACACCGATCAATGCGCCAGCGCACACGTCCAAAAATATAATGACGTTTCAGGATAAGTCTAGAAAGCACAACGCTAACTGCCCATGCGGTAATTGGCATCCAGAATATAATGGGTAGAGAGTGAAGTTTGGTGAAAGACGAGAACATAAAAAGTTCTGGATGCGTCCTGATGGAAAACTGAATTTATCCGGACCAATCGTTAGCATATCTGTTGCAGGCAGTGGTCGTCGTCTTCGCACAAATGCCTTTAACACAGCCACAATAACAATATCTAATAGAAGTCCTATCAGCATATTCACTTGCATTTGATATAGATCTCTGGAGTTGATCAACCATATAAACGCAATCCACGTACAAAGCCATGCGATTCCATCACAAGAGACTTCAAGAAATTTGCAGTGTATCTTTAGAGATTTGAATGATGCAAATTGAAGCAAGAAGGTGACAAAGCGATCCGTCAGCTTAACATCCTTATCCAATATCGACTTTAATGCGGGTGACATTTGATTCTGCAAAAGATTGGATAAAAAACAATATTTACAATATTTGTACTACACCTCTGCTTTTGAATGTTTGTATGTATTCACATATAATAATATTACCGATTTCATTTTGGAACCTTCTTTTAAACTCCTTATTACAATTGTTTTTTGTTAATGCGGAAACAAAGAACTTTTTATTCAGGTGATAAAAATAAACACATTTCTGATGAGTTGTTCATATGTTGCCGATAACAAACTATCGATATTATATATCGGTTAAAACATCAACATATGTTCCTTATCGATTGTTAGGAGCAAGTTCAAGGACATAATACAAATTATTTTATTAAGTGTTATTTCAATAAAAATATATATAAAGATTTGTTTTTGAATAAAAACAACAATTGACATGATGTTAAGATCGTGAAATATAATTTTAAAATTTACCTAATCGATAAAAATAATCAAAGTTGATACCGATATATAAAAAGGCGAGCTATGTCGATATAATAAGAAACAATATCGATATAACGAAGTTCGAATCTTTGAATTAAGCTTGTTGATTTTTTATAAAAAAAAGGATATAAAAGTTTAACAAAAACCATCACGAATTAAAACCACGAGAAAAACGAAAACTTAAAAGAAAATTTTAAATCCAAAATTATACAAGTTGGTCAGTAAAAGAATTTAACGCACTTCTGAGTAGAGCTTAGGTAGACCACATTAAAATATGGTATCAAAAAATTTGACGAAAAGTATACGAAATCTTATTTTATATCAAATGTCAAAACATTGTTGCTCTCAAAGAGACAAGTATAAAGGACTATGCTCATTGACTCTTCATAGTTTGAAGACTATAAAATTACCTGTAACGGAACTTGGATAACTTACCGTGAATATTAAAAGACAGAAACGCTTTGCGATTGCAAAGAAACCAATTATAAAAACCACATTTAATTCAATTAATAAATTTATTATAACCGTTAGAAGATTTTGAGATTATTAAATTCGAAAAAATAAATGTGTAACTTTTTCTTAGCTTAATGATTTATTTAATATTACATTAATAAGATCGAAAACTGCATTTGCTTTTGATATTAAGAATCTCTTATTAGAAATATAAATATTTGTTCAATATTTGCTTGAAACTTTAGCATGGTATTATGAATATTGCTTTTAATTGCATAGTTTAACTATTTAAAAATTGTGGAGATTATTTTATTATCACATTATTTTCATTTACAGGCAAGAGATTTTACAAATGTTTTCTAGCTATATAAATCTGCTGATTAAACAATAAAATGTTTGTTTTTGCTTTGTTTTTGTTTTAAACATAGTTTGGATCAAAATATAGATATATTGCCAAAACATACTGCATTATAATTTAAATACACTAAACAATCTAAAATTTTCTATCAAAATGCTTTTAATGTTTAAAGCAACACAATATTTAGATAATTAAACAAAATTTGAAAGACAGGAATTTAATTCTAAATTTTTCAAAAGGCAATTGAAATTACAAATTCGTTAGCTTAATAGCACGTATTTTTGATGTGATATTTCTAATTTTGACAACCAAATTTCATAAGTTTGCAGAATTACATTTAAATGAGTTTCGAACTACAAAAACTGACAAAATTTGAATTTTTGTTACAAAAAATATTCTTTTGAAGCAGTTGGTTTAAAAAAATATACATATTAGCTTCAAAGCCTACAATGGTTATAAATACTTGTTTTACAGCTAATTCTGGCAACGACAATATAAACTATAAACTTTTTATCACTTATTGTCGAGCATTTTTAATTCATTTTGAAAAAATTAATTTGTAATGATATATTGATTTTTATAACAATGAATTTAATAAGATTTAAAAGTATAATAAAATTGCGTTTTTAAATTCATTTTTATAAAAATCAATGCATAAATTCCTAAACTATTTAATTTAGAATTTATTAAAGATTGATTAGTAAACCAAAATACCTACTTAATAAAAACTAAGGGATACCCAAACTAAGTAATTGTATCAAATAGTTTTAAAAATATCCATTGCTGATTGCAAGTTTTTTCTAACATGCTTTAGTCGTTATAGATATGTCCGGGAGAAAACAAAAGGTATAAAAAGGGAAGTATTTAATCTTAGTTGTGGTATCCCATAGTTTAGTGAATTTATTGTTGAAATATTTTCTTGATATTATTTTGATTTCTTTTTAATTTGTGTGTAATTAGAATGCTGAAATGAGTGCATTTGGTTTGTGATAATATTGTTTTTTGTCGATGGTGTCGTTTTATAATGCCAAGCTACTTAAGTGTGTGTCATTAAATGTTAAAAATACTGAAGCATGTATTTCAATAAATATCAATATCTCTTTAATTGCTTAAATTTTTATTTTATTTATAAAAAGCATTAAGTAATTCTGTCCGTGCTTAAGTTAATTTATTTCACACCATAAAATTAAAACTTTGAACCGAGTTTTTTTTTAGTATTTTGGTATTAGTTTCTAAGAATACAAATTAATATGAGTATGAGTATATATGTATGTATATACATATGTAAGTATATATCGTGTGTGACACCTACGTGTATATTATATAATATATATATATATGTATGTATACGTATACATATATACATTCAATTTATATATATTTGTATTTATATTATTTATTAAATTTTATTTTGTTGTTTGCTTTTTATTCTTTTTTGTTTGTTTGTTTTGAGTTCATAAATAAAATTGTGCGCTTGAAGGCTTGATTACTTGATTTTTTTTATTTGGCGTTGTATGTTAACTTTGCATTATTTTCACTGGAAACAAGGTTAAGAGGTACAGATAGTTCCTCGCCTTCGCAAGTATCATTAAACTCAGGCAAAGATTGTGATTTTTTCCGTTTTAAAATGACATCTTTCAGTGTTGCTGCCGCTCCTCCTGGTTCAGATAAATCTGTTTTGTATTTCTAAAAAAACAATAGAACACTATATTAGATTTTTCCAAAATTCGAATATTGCTTTTGCTTACATATTGTTTAACATTATACAGAAGAAGAAAAAGTTACTTATTTTGCTTATATATACTAACTTTAATAAAAATTATTTTTAGTAAGCAAATACTTACGCTAAATACTAGATCTGAAATACTGAGTGTTTCCTGGTTTATCGATAAATCCAGCTTCTTGCATTCTGCGGGACTACTAATGTTATGCGATTCATAGTCTACCGCCGTGTTGCAGGGTAATTGCCGGTTTCCTGAAAGTTTTGTATGAAACAAAAGTGATTAATTTGAGGTTTTATCAAATAAATTGCAAAGCATGTAAAAATAAGCTCTCGTCGGAAAATAGGACTTACTTTTTTTCGATTTCTCGCATTCTTTTGGACGCCTGCGCCGAGTATGGATGGTATCGCGTCTCATAGAATGGGGCCTATTTACGCCATGTAGTTTAAAGTACAATCCGCATGCGTTACAAACCATTTCGCCTCTAACGCTACGTCTCCAAATGGTTGTTGTTAGAGTACCACAATTGGAGCAAGACATATCCTTTTGTGATGTAGTAGATAAAGCATTGCTGCTACTGCTGTTGCATTTTAGGCTCTGCAAATGTGAGGAGGTTTTAAATTGAATTAGTATTTACTTAAAAGATTTTATACATGCCTTTTTGTCTTTGATTCCTTCTTGCAATGTATTTGATACACTTTCGGAACGAACGAAAGTATCGGTCACCTTAATATCTGGAGACTCGATGCAATCTGTTTTAGTAGGAAAACTTTGCTTTCTTCTACATATTTTGACAACACTCGATTGAGATTCAGACATATCCTAATCCATTAAAAAACAGATGTGTGTTTACGTATTTAATACAATATTTGTAAATCATGATGATGTTACCTTTAAAAGTGGTATTGGTTCTTCAGGTACTTTTGTCAATGCTATGGTCGACGGCACAGGAAATACAAAAGTTTGATTCATCATGTTTCGCAATAGTTGCGTTGCTCGCGATTCCTCTTTATTTTTAGCTGAAAATAAGTAAAAATATAAAATTTATAGTAAGTATAATAATTATATGCAGAGCTGTAAAATATTAACACAATAATATAATATAAAATATAAATCAATCAAAAATATAATCAATACATGTCAAGTGATTGCAATAAAATTAATAGCACAATCACCGATAAGTTAACAAATTGATTGCAATCTTTCATAGCTCCTCTTCTTTTTTAAGATTAGTATATACTTATATATATATGCATAAGAGATTTTTCCATTAAAAGTTTAACACCTTTTCTAATAATTGTTAAGAATAATTTTGTATTATGCTTACCAGCAGATCGTGCTAATGCTTGCCAGAGTTGTGTCGTCGCTGCATCTGTTGCATGATCAGAATTGACGCTCTCCGGTGTCTTTCTATCATTCATAGCAGATGCAATATCCATTTCTAGTTTATTCGAATCAGAGCTGTCCTCAGAGTCCGATAGACAAGTAGCAATACTTTCGGTATTTAGTTTTTTTGTATTCAATTGGTAACTAGACGAACCAACTTCATTGATAGTAATACTATAATTCTTAAGATCGCCATCAATCCTTATAGGATTCGCATGGATATCATGTATTGGAGGTTGACCAAAATTACGGGCTGTGTTTGCTGCTATTGTTGTTGCTGTTGTTGTTGTTGGGGCTACATTCCGTTCAGTGGAATATTCATGTTTCTTCTTTTTCACGGATAAGTCGATTTCAACGCTATCTTGCATCTCGTTATCGATTGATGGACGTTTTGATTTTATCACAGAACTTTTAATACTTGTATCTACAATTGCAGAGAGACAAGGAGATTGGGGATTCGAGCATGGTGGTGAAATGACAATTTTTTACTTATATCCATAAGCACTGCGGCAGTCTCTAGTTGTTGTTGCAAGTTCTTATATTGTTCAACATCTGGATCTTTTGAATTATTTGCCGTGCCATTATCTAATTCAAAGAATTTATCTGTTTTAATTGCTGTTGTTGTTGCTGTAGTTGTTACTGTGTTTGTTGCTGTACGCGATGTCATAATATTATCTTGAATCATTATCGGCTCTTTTTCAATAGCATTACTACTAGATGTTTGTGATAAGGATGAACTTTCAAATATATTTGTATACAATAAAGGGTTTTTCATATCTCTTATGTTATTTTTAATCTGACTTCTGACAATCTGACAATCTATATCCTTTGCCGAATTTAAAATACCATCAAGTTTTGGTTGCCGTTGGCTGTATCTTGTTTTTGAAGATTTGCTCAGTTCAGTCAGTGCCTTTGCCGCTATTGCCTCGGAAGTTGATTTTAAAATTTCATCAAGTTTGCCTTCCAAATGATTTGAATCCTATAAAAAAGATATTAAACAATTTTTTAAATTTAAAAATTAAAATTATTATTTTTCGATTATTAAAATTTACCAATTATAGTAAAAAAGATCTTGTGAGTAATGTTGAGAAATTAGATACAAACATCTATATTCAGGTTAAGAGATATGAAGGCTAGATATTAATAATTCTACGCTAATTTTTAACATTATTAAAATATTTATAATTTATAGTTAGATGACAATCGATTGGTACAAAAATAAACTACTTACAAGCTTAGAGGATTCCGATAATGCTAAAAATTCTCTTAAAGCCAAATGTGAATTAAGCGCCATGTTGCGAAATTTCCAAAACGAATCAAGCTTTGTCCGACACTCAAGGCAGATTATTGAAGGGAATCCATCATTCGGTAATGGCTAAAACAAAGATACGTTAAAAATTAATTGTATTTTATCATATGCCAATATTATTACATATTATATACCCTTAAGTTATTATTAATAATCATGTTCAAATTCGAAATAAGGAAGAATAATGAAATAATACAATTTACCCTATTTAAAAAAAAAACTTGGGCATACTCTATAGCCAGTTTTCTCTGAAAATAACAAGTATTATTTTAATATGCTCTTTATATTGATCTAATATTCAATTGTAAAATTACATACTAAAGCCCATTTTCTCAAAGATAAATCTAACATTTTGTTCTCTTTTCGGCTTATCTACCATGTAAGGTTATCGGCAAGATGTTAAAGTGGCCCTAAGTTAGGTTTTTAGGTGTAAGCTTTTCAGTCCCATAAGTAAAACACAAGCTTTCAAACCATGTATCAATTCAAAAAATGCACATATTTTATTTTGACTCTTTTTAATATATAAAACCAATTATTATTTTTTTCCCTAAACCTATAAACAACTATAATAATATGAGAAAACAAAATAAAGAGCCATTATAATATATTTTTTATAACAGAATATATGAAATTCTCATTTTGTCAAAACAATTATTTGACAAACTGTGGTGCCTAATGGGCAAATGGACTAGTAAAAACCAATACTTTTTACTTTCGTCAACATCAAGCATTTTCCATTATTAAAAAAGAGTATCCAAACATCGACACACGGAAGAAAATAATTTTCTTTGGCATAACTTTATTTTTATCTTTTTCCTTAACAGATAACGAGATGTTTATATTCTAAGTATGTTGTCAATAGCGACAAATGTTTATAAAATAAAAACTTAAAACATTTTGTCTCGCTCCACTTAGCAGTTATTTATAAGATGCTGAGTGTTGTAAAAGTAAGGTGAATAAACGTAATTCCAGCATAGGGTATTAATATTTAAGTTTGTACGAATGTATGTATTCTCATGTGTACATATATGTAATAATGTATGTGCATACATAACTATACATATGTACCAAAATTGAATGGATATTAAAATAGTCATTTATTGAAACATATATTTTGAAATCATTTTCATCTAATTACTCCAAACGTATTTATGTATGTATGCATCTAAGTATAAAAGTGTACAAAGTTGCATGGAAAGGCAGACATTTCTTTTATTTTTTAAGTGATGGTAGCGTAATCACACACAATCACATGTATGAATGTGCATACAAACATCGTGAGCTCACACACAAGTGCACGCAACCATACATATATACATACATACATCGATATATCCATACGTACGTACATGTGTGGGTTTGTGTGTGTGTTGAATTAAAAACAACTTTGCCTTACCTTAATAGAGAGACAGTTGAATATCTGAATTGTAATGTGCGGTGATGAATCATCTTTATGCTCTTGATTGTAATTTTCGTTGGTTGAAGTATTATCGCCGATATCATGAAATACATGTTTTGTTGATGTCGATTTTGCATTATCGATGACAATATCATGTTGCTTGTGTTGAAATTGTTGCTCCTCCTGGCCAATTGGATTTGTTGTGGATTCGCTGATTATTACTTCTTTTTGTAATGCTGTTGGTTGAGTTTGCAGCCTATTTTTGTTGGAAAACATGCGAGCATATATATTGTTTTCAATTGTGAATGGCGGGTTGGCAATAATAGCAGAAGGCACACTCGGTGTGTAATTGTTTTTATGTAGAGAATTAGGATTATTGCAAATTTCCACTTCATTATTGCTATGCACTGCTGATAACGGGTTATCATCACATTGGCAGCAACATGTATTTGGGTCCAAAGCGTTACATCCACATTTGGATGCTTTTTCATTAATATTGCACTGATTAACGATAAATTGATGTTGACTGCTAACTGTTTCATTTGGGCTTGTCTCACTATTATAAATTTGTAGATCTGGGATATCGCACTCATTAACCAAAGTGAGGCACAATCGACAAACTTGGCGATACTTATGTGGTACATTATACATAATTATGTGTTATTTTTATTTGTTTACACTTTTAATCAAATTTACACACACTCTTATTCTTTGTTATATTAAAAATTATAACTTTAAAACAAATTAGAAAACAAATGTAAACACTATTTGTCACTTTTTCATTGTTTTACAATCCACATTCAGCTCACTGAAAATAATTCAATTCAGTAGTTCTTTCACACTGCGATAATATCATGAACTAGTAGTTCCCGATAGGCACACATTGGTTTTATATGTACAATTTATGGACGATGGCACTAGATGCGTTTCGATAAACTACTCATATTATTTAGAGAAATTTAATAGTTATTAACTACTAGAATTTGCAAATGTAAATGTATTCTAATGAGAATTGTGAGTCAAATAAACAGTTTTATTTTATCCTATAGGCTGATACAAATTAAAAATCATATAATGAAAATGTTAACAATTGTGCAATTTGCAATAGTGTATAATTATACATATATAAAATTTGTCTTTATTAAGAACGTATTGTTAGTATACATAATTTATTGGGTTGCTTCATTTAATTTGTTGATGTATGTTATTTGATATGCAGATCCAAATTCGGCCGATAAGCTTAAGTTTTGGATTACAAACAAACAATACAGAATATTATTAGGACAGACTAAATGAGTGACGCTGCCAAATGCATTTTGTACATATCAAATAATTTTAAAAACAACAAGCTTTAAAACATTATCTTAGATATAAAACGTTCGAATATATGATAATGGAAGTTTTAATGCACATTTATCAAAGAGGAAGCATTGTATATTTAAAAATCGCTGCTAGCTTGACATTTGATAAGTTTTGATTCTAGTTCGTGCACAATTGTGGTCTGAAATAATCGAAATGAGCGATTAATCGCCATCATGAAATGACGTTTGGGGGATTAATCGATGTTTGTTATTGCAACCCGACTCATTATTGGGCGTTCTACGATAAGTTCGATTGCTTACTAGTGCCACCACTATATTTAAAAAAATCATTAGATTATAAATTAATACATGCATAAATATATATATGCCAATTGAATTCGGAGTATGTATCCTTCATTTATTTATAGAGAGTATAGGAAATAACTCTCCTTACATACGGAAAGTATATTTGCGCGCAAGAAAATACGTACAATATCTAATATTCACAAATATATACACCCGTATGTAGTGTGTACATATGCTTATACATATTTTATATGTGCACATGTATGTAACGGAATGCATACATATGTATGCGTATGCGTTGTATGTGCCTTTATAATATGTACATATGTATGCACATTGTCTATATAGTCAGAATAGTAACAACGTAGTAAGTCCTTATGAGCATATTTTTACTACACGTACATTTTTTTCCCATTGTTTTGGATAATTGTGGTTGTGAGTCGCGTTCATTAATTAGAATGGAAATGTTTATGTTGTTTAGGCATATGGAATTACATGTTGTATTTATAAATGAAAGTTAATGGATGAAATTACGCTGGTCAAATATCAATTTGTATTATTGTGATTTATTAATACAAATATTGTGTTCATATACACATATGTATGTAAAATTGCTTGACAAAAAGTGCAAATTAATGTTAAATATTGATGTCATCTAGTTTCTTAGTAAATTTAGCGTTGTCACTACACATATAATAAATTAATATGTTGACTCAGTCTCAGAAGTTAGTCTTTTATTCTCGGAAAACTGAATAAGAATTCTTAAATATAACTTACAAGTTTAAAAATCATAAATAATTATTTAATTGGGTTATTTAACTTATTTATCATAGCAGATAAGGTCCCTGGTACTTCCTAGAGATACAAAGACTTTTAATCTGAGTTGTCCTAACAAACTTGTGGTGTTCCCCTATAGATCCATATTTATTCAGCAGTACAATTAACAATTTAATTTAAAATAATACTAGAAACATGTTCTAGTAGCGTTTATAAAATTAAAGTAAAATTCTGATTACAACAAAAATATTACAGACTAGTGTCATAATTAGTAAGCTTTTGCTTGTTACACTTGGACAAAATAAAATAATCAATAAAATAAGAAGAAAATTGCGCATTAGAAATCAACGGTGTCACTAGGTCAATAACATAACCTTGATTGATGATGATAAAACTAGATCCTAATTGATATTCCATATTGATAATCGAATTTTATATTTCTTAATTACAGGTAACATAGGCTAGTGGATTCAGGATGGCTTCCACATCAGACAACGGATTAGTTCTAAGTGGATACCAAAAGAAGTTGAAAACTATGAGAAAAAAGTTTTTCGTATTGTATAAAGAAACAACCGATAAAGCTGCACGTTTGGAATACTATGATACTGAAAAGAAGTTTATGCAAAAAGCCGAACCGAAACGGACAATTTATCTGAAAAACTGCTTTAACATTAATCGACGGATTGATACAAAACATAAGTTTGTATTAGCTCTGTCATCCAGAGAAGGTGGCTTTGGTATTGTCTTGAATTCGGAAAGTGATTTACGCAAATGGTTAGATAACCTCTTATCCATACAACGGGATAACGTTAATAGATCGGATCAAGTTTATACACCTTACGGTATGTTTAATTTAACAATATTTTATACAAAATGTGTTATGTGTTACTAGATTCACTGATAGCCAAGGCTTAACTGATTCTAAAACATTAGATTCATAATCTTAAAGTACATTTTTAAATATTTTAGAAGCTCAAAAGCTCGAGGAAAAATTCAAAACAATTACATAGTTTATTGGTTCTGTTAAATTGAGCAAACCTTGTCTTCAGAGGTTTTATAAATCGGTTCGCGAACCGCAGTCTAGCTCTATGGCCTGAATCAAAGAACCGATCCCTCTTCAAAACTTTGGAGCTCTATTTCTATGAACTTTATATAATATGCGCTTTTTCATTGCAGATCATGTTTGGCAAGTTGTTGTCCAAAGGAAAGGAATGGCTGAAAGTGTTGGAATCACCGGAAGCTATCATTGCTGTCTGACAACAAAGTCACTTACATTTATATGTATAGGACCTGAAAAATTACCTAACGGAGACGATCGAGTTGTTAAAGTTGAGGTTCTTTTAACAACAATAAGACGGTAAGTGAGAAGTTACAATATACTTCTTATCAATGACTTATATATATTTTTAAAATATCTTCATTTTATTGCAGATGCGGTCACGCTTCCCCACAAAGCATTTTTTATATGGAATTGGGCCGCCAAAGTGTTTTGGGATCTGGAGAACTCTGGATGGAAACAGAAGATGCTACAGTTGCAAAAAATATGCATGATATGATATTAAAGTAAGTATTGAGGATGAACATTTAACAGAGGTGGCGACATAGTGAGACATTCCGAACGTGAAGAAAAATTTTGTTTACATTGTATGTGATAAAGCTCAAAACTTAAAATTTAAAACAGCTTCGATTTTTCGGTTACGATTTAAAAGAAAAGGAAAAGGCTAGGTAAAATTTCCAAATCAATCTTGGATATAACGATATAGAGGCACCTAGTTTTGTGTCTCTAGATCTAATAGTCTTTAAGATCTAGTTATTCATACAGTAAAACAGGCATTGTGGATCATTAACTCAGCTGTTGCTGATCAAGAATATATTTAGTTTGTACGCTTTATGTACAAGATCCAAAGATCATTTAACTTGGTATTAATAATTAAAAAATTCCTTTTATTTCAGCGCAATGTCAGCCAAAACCGAGTCTAACATGAACTTGCTTAACGTTTACAAAGGAAAAACTGAATTAAGTAACGAACCAATGAGGAAACGTTCATCATCAGCAACTGAGGCTTCAAAGCCTATAAATGTTTTACAGACACGACAGAATACTATTGAAACTAGATACAGTTTTTCTCCACAGTACAACAGTAAGTTTATTTATTTACAAAATTAGATAAAATATATAATATTAAATCTAAGACATTAGGGGAGTGCTTAGAGTCTGAGCCTAAGAGTAACAACAGTAAGCTAAGTTCTTACATTTATTCACACATTATTATGATTAGATAGATAGATATATGTATAAGAGAAACCAAAAAAAAATCTAATAATTTTAAAAGATCTGTAGCGGGAATGATATAAATTGTTAATTTAAAGAAGTCTTACATTTTTTATTCGAAAACGATGCTTTATGAAATTATACGAATATCTAACTTAAATACCTATAAATGGCTAGTTCAGCTTCACAGCTATTTTGTCTGTTTTGTTCACTATAATTCCCAAACTGTTTTAGCGCGCACAAGGTTGAGACTAAGCTGCATCGCTGGAACAGTTAGCATAAACAGTACTGATCATCAGGATATCAGGCCATTTGCTCCCTGCCATTAAGTATCAAGTGTTTGTGTTGTTTGTTGTCGTTGATATTGTGTCATATCGACAGAACATTAGACCTTTCTCTAATCAGCTAAATATTCAAATATTAACAAATATTAAGGTGGCTAAACCAACCAAAATACCACTTCAAATGGTTACTGAATTCTATTGTTTTTTTTGTAAATAAGTTATATAAATTTTATATTTAACTATTACACGAGGAGTTCGTATTAACAATATTTGAATTTGATTTGATTTTCTTAGACTATGGACGGGAACGATGCGACAGCTTGCCAACAAGAAATCGGACACTAAGCGAATGCACCACTCAAGCATATATTGCATTAAGACATGGTCATAGATGTAATACAATATCAGGTTCCCGGCCATATACAACACACAGTGATAGCCCTCCAATAACTACACCAATGAAATGCTCTGAAAGTGAAGAATCTTCAATTAGTATTGATGAAGCTGACGATAAAGCCATGATTGACGCGTATCGAATAAAGTAAGTTATTTTACAAATATTTAAGAGACTTGTCAACGTTTTCATCACACAATTTCTTAAATTTAGCTCAAGGACTTCAAAGGGCGTAATACCTGAGGAAAATATTGATGATTTAAATGTTTCTGATAACAGCAAAATTTCACAAATCAATGGTAGTGTTCCATTAAAAGGTAATATTGTAAGAAATGCTTTTAATTAATTTTTTTTCATTCATAGAAAATATTGAAAACTATATTTCTATGACCCCAATTAAATCAACGTATGAAAACATAAATGCCAATCATGTGAATCACTGCATAGGATCAAACCCGCTATTGAGTGTTGCCGATGAACACTTGAATTACGATTTTCCCGAGCACTCATCTGAAAAGCTTGGAAGAGACTCCGATGTCGATAACCAGTAAGTTTAAATTAGTAACGAGCATTCGCAATTAAGTTAGTTATTTACTAATTTAATTATCTTTAGTTTTCTTATTATATATTTTATATATTTTCTAAAATTAATATATTTTTTACCTCTCCTTAGGTGCGATCGTCCAACGCGGGCCTATTCTATTGGAAATAAAGTCGAGCATACAAAAATGAGCAAGCTGCTTAAAAATTTAAACGAAGTGGATAATAGCTCAACGCGGGTTCGAGCATATTCAGTTGGATCAAAATCGAAAATACCTCGATGCGATATTCAGCGTGGCGTACTTTTTTCAAAAGTTAAGAAAGGACATAAAGGCAGTAATTGTAATGTGTCAGTCGATATTCATCCATGCAGCGAAATTGTCGGATTCAATACGCCACGGGAAATGAAATCAACAAGCGCGCCGCTTTTGAATCTAAGACATTATATTAACAATGATCGAATGAGTGATTTAATGGAAATAGATTTCTCAAATGCCTCGACACCTTCCACAACATCACAAGACCAAAAGTCTTTTCAAAATTTTCAAGTAACTAAACAAATTAATCCTAATCCATATGTGAATTCAAACGGAAACATCAAACTCGCTGAGTTGCAGAGGCAAGATGAGTCGACAAATAAACATCCAACGACAACGGCATATACGGAAGGCTCTGACAATGGATATTTAGAAATGAAACCTGTTGGCATTGCCCCATTAAACCCTTTAAATTGCAAACAACCTAGCCTTGAAGAGCGGATGAAAAAATTAAGTCTGCAAAATACATTACACTCGCCGCAGGATGAGCCTTTAGAAAATTCCTATTCCTGCAATGTAATATATGAAAAGAGTCCAGTTCAACAAGATTCAAGTCCTGTCAAACCCATTAGAAAATTAATATTGGATAGAATGGTCGATCACAGGGCTGCCGATACTAGTACAGATTTATCTACAAAAACTACACACTTAAATAATACTGAGAAGTTGAACAGTACTCAGCATAAAACTGACGAGAATACCAAATTGGAAAACAATAAACTAGAAAATACAATATTAAATTTTGCCTTAGATATAAGCAGCGCTGCCACAGTCGGAAGAAAGTTGATACATTCAATAAGTAATGAAGACTATACAAAACATGTTAATAAACCATATGATGCAGCTGATACTAAAGAAGTTGGCTACCAAATTCAGCAGATCAAAAGTGATAGTTCCCTAATTTCAAAAAAAAAAAATCAAAGGCCAATTTATAAGCCACAATGTGGTCGACAATTACTGGAAGGTGTAAATAGTGCAGATGAAAAGGTTCTTAAACCAAACACGAGCCCAAAATCCAATTCGTCTTTACAAAAATCAATATCGACAAATGTAAAGGATTCAACATCAGATAGTCTTTCAAATAAGGATGGTAAGGAATCAGCATCAGCGTCGGGATTGTGCGAACATGAACTTTATTACGCAAGTTTAGATCTTCCTCAGTGTAGCGGACAAATCACCTCAAAAAGTCTTAAGAACGCCACATGTGAATCTCCGCCAGTTGCAGTTTCTTTTGAAAATAGAAGTTCATATGCAAAAATTGATTTTGACCAATCTGATTCATCATCTGCTTCATCAAAAATTTTTAACGTTTAAAATGTAACATAAATATATTACTTTTTTCTTAAAAACAGAAACAGCAGTGTTGTTTTTTTACCGGCATTCAAACCAAAAAAAAAAAAGTTAAAATTTCAGTTACTGTTACGGTTATGGTCAGGTTTTCGGCTAACGATTACCTAAAATTTTTTTGTATCGGTTTCGTAATTTAACAGTTAACAGGTTAACAGTTTTTCCTAAGTTTCGGTTTCGAAATACCGGCACGATTTCGGTTTCCAAAAAATAGCCAAAATATGCATTAAATATTTAACAATTATTTAAATTCAATTCAATCATTACTTAAAAAAGATAGTTATCAATGCAAACCCATGTCACTCATGTGAATTTCCACTCTAGAAGTAAAAAATACTTCGCTATATGAACAATCATGAATCGATTCCCAAACGGTTATTTCGGATTGTCGGTTTTGGAATAACAAACAAGTTTTTTTCCGTAACGGTTTCAGTTACGGTTACAAATTTAAAACCGGTTACGGTTTGAATCCTTGTTATTTTATTTAGTTATTGAACGATTTTATGATAACTTCTCGACAGCTCACTACTTATTGAATATGCCTCAATTTAATTTATTACTACTAACTGTCCTCGTCTTAAGGCCCCTTTTATAAAAAAAACAAATTGTAAATAATTTCTAAGTGTAGAAAAGAAATTTTTTCGTGGATAACGGTCACACAAATGATCAACTTGGAGAAAATTAAGTTTAAGTTGAACTTAGAGGCCAACACATTTTTATTAAATCTAGCAACCTGCGCCCATTTCGGGGCACTGGGATGGCATATTATTTCAAACATTGAGAAATCAAAAAATGTTAAGTCCTATGTTTATGGTAAGGTATCATATTCATAAAGTTGAAAATGAGGGATCGGCCCTTAAAGAAAGAGTTTTAAAAAAAAATCATTTAAGTTTAAGCAATTTTTAGTGGAAACCCACTAATATTTCAGTATTTTAATTTGAAAAACGACTTTACAAGAAAAATATCGTTTCAACAGCGATATATCGCAAAAAATTCGATACACTTTTCAGATAAAATGTTGATAGCTACTTTTACATTTATCGATGTATGTTTCTCATCTCTTTCTTTAATTGTCAACAAAGATAGGAAAAATACTGGCTTTAATAAAAAAAATGAAATCTACAAAATTAAAACGAAATTTTTGGCTTACAGCCGAAATAGAATGTATGCTGAACTTGATTAAAGAAGTTAAAACCGAACAAGGATCCACACCAACTACTACGACTCACCATACTTTTACACAAATTGCAAGCAAGATGAAAAAACATGGATTTCCAAATAAATCGCCAACGCAAGTTCGTCGAAAATGGTTTCAAATGAAGTCTGCATATCTCTGTTACAAAAAAGGAAACGTCGATCGGTTATTTCTAATCCCAGAGAAATTTCGTAATGTAATCGCCCAATTTGTAGAAAATGGTAGTAAAATATCACATTCACCACCAGCTACGGAGCGCAAAATTAAACCTAAGGGTAAATTATTTTCTTTTCATTACAATATAATGTCTAATGTCTATATTCTGTTTATCATCCAGCTGTTACACCAGCCCCCCAAATGCCTGTGTCAGCGGTGGATGCGTTTATGGCTCAAGTAAAACAGAACAACAAATTATTGAATGCTGATTTCAACAAACTGGAAGAGACGCTTGTAAATTATGAACAAAGGTGTCAAACAATGAGAGACTATAATATTATTAAATATATAAGTAACTAACTATAAGAGTAGAAAATTTTAAAACCACAAATACTTGATTTCCTTAGATATGTATGTATTTATATATATATATATATATATATATTGAATCATTATTTATTTTGCCGATTTTAAACAAAAATAAAAGCCTAAATTAATTTTACACATCAAAAAAGTAGCAAATGATTATTTATGAAAACTAATCTAAACATCTAGGACTATAAATTCATGCAGTTCGTATGGTAATTAATTACCAAATACTAAAGTATGTGTTATTGGAGTAATGCAATTCAAAAATAAATTAAAAGTTCAGAACTACAAACATAACATACATATATTACTGTCTAATTGAATTACTGTTTTATTTAATATTCAATTCTTGTTACCATTTTAAAATTGTTATTAATAAAGAAAAAGGATTTAATACCATAAACTAATAGTTTTTCAATAAACTAAAAAACAATTATATATTTCGCATTTTAATCTTATTTTTTTTATTAAACAATGTTTAAAAAAAAAACAATTGTGCTATCGCTGCCCCGCACCGATATCGATATTTTTTGTTTCATATCAAAATGTTATCAATAAAACACATGATTGTGTAGTATCATCTCTAAAGAATACGAAAATATACATTGCAAAAATGATTTAAATATTAAAGAAGTTTCCAAGCCAACGATAAATAAATAATATGTTTCGCACACTATCTAAAATAACTACAATTGATTATTTAACATCTCAGATAATCCCTGTACAAATCAATCTGATAAGAGTAAGATATCAAGTTGTTATGCAACGGCTCTTGTTATGAGTTACAATAACATTATCAATAAATAATTTGTTTATTTTGATTAGTGTTCAGCGAGCGCAAGGCCAACTCCAAACTGTAAATCCCCTACGACACAAAATGTGACACCAACACTAGAAGCTCTGGCCGTGCCAGTGCCGGTGCATATTCCTAATGAACCGGAAGCAACGCTAAGTCAAAAGAAATCCATAGAGTATCTTCCATGGATGCCAAGTCCATACACAAATGCGGGAGGACCGTTGAGTCAATATAAAAAACTTTCAAAGTTTCGGCTGACATGTGAGTAAAATCAGAATATATGAGAAAGTAGTTATACTAGATTCACAGAGCTCCACAGAAAGTAACATGCTCTGTGACGCACTGTGAACCTTACATAGCCTCAGAATCGTGCCCAGATGCAACACAATAGGACTTAGCAATAATTCATTCAACTTTCAGCATTGGTCGTTATAACAACAATGGGAGGCTATGCTCTGGCGCCGGCTGCATTTGATTTGAGCACATTTGCAATGTGTGCATTGGGAACAGGATTGGTTTCAGCAGCGGCAAATTCAATTAATCAATATCACGAAGTACCTTTCGACTCACAAATGTCCAGAACGAAAAACCGTGTGTTGGTTACGGGACAAATAACTCCACTTAAAGCGGTTGGATTCGCTTTAGTGTCAGCAACAACAGGATTGAGCATGCTGTATTTCGGAGTTAATGGATTGACAGCAGCATTGGGTGCTGGAAATCTATTTCTATATACCTCAATATACACACCAATGAAACGGATGAGCATTGCTAACACATGGGTAGGCTCTATTGTTGGTGCAATACCACCGCTAATGGGATGGGCCGGTTGCGCTGGCTCTCTGGACATGGGAGCAATGATTCTTGCTGGAATTCTGTACGCCTGGCAGTTCCCTCATTTCAATGCTCTTTCATGGAACCTTAGACCGGATTATTCCCGTGCTGGGTATCGTATGATGGCTGTCACCAATCCGGGCCTGTGTCGACGAACCGCGTTACGATATTCGGCTGCAATTGTCGGTCTTTCACTACTTGCACCACTTGCTGATGTTACCAATTATTGGTTTGCCTTGGAAACACTACCTTTAAACGCATACTTTTGTTATCTTGGTAAATGAATTTTAGTAGTGGAAGTCTTGTTAAGTTATAGTCTTCTGATCTAAATTGCTCACGTATCTTACAAGGACTTTAATCATATAACAGCTATCTCAGCTATCATATAACTATACATAATTTCAATCAAGATTACATTGTGGTATAACCGTTACACTTATCATTTAATATTATTTAAATTTTTAACGTTTTTTTGCAGCTTACAAATTTCATTACAAATCGGACAGTGGAAGTTCCCGCAAACTGTTTCGATTTTCCTTAATCCATCTACCAGCGCTGATGTTATTGTTTCTGGCTAACAAAAACACTGGTACTTTAACGATGGTGTCGATGAAGAAAGTGTAAAAATGAGAAAACGTTTATATCGTCCCTTCCTACGTCATCACCAAGGGGACTGGAAAAAGTATTACCAGTTGCTGTGACAGAAGGTTCAAGATGATCGTCCTGTGAACTATTGACTGGATAGGAAATTCAAACGGATATGTGTTATTCCTTATAGTGCAAAAGAAACATGATTGTAAAATAAAGAAATTTGTGTACTTTCAAGTGGTTTTGATTCACATAAAAGAATACGGGCTATGGTTTACAATACAATTTGGTGTCCGGATCAGATAGTAAACTTCGTTCAGCTGCTCAATTTAATGGAACTTACATTTATCATCGTTGAGCCCCTCTTCATCTCAAGAACAGTTTGGTGACAGCATCCAATCCCAGAGGTTTGACAATTTTGACTTAACAAGACAGGCTGAAATAGTTAAACTGATAATTCTTGGGGGTCCCATTTGATATCAGACCTCCCGATCTTCCTAATATGCAATCTAATTGTGACCTTTCGGATTACCCTTTCCCTACTCCCTTTTGCCTATAAAATAAATACAATTTTCAAGAATTTAATAATAATTACAGGCAGAACACGGAAATCAAATTATTATTCTGGATCTGGAAAAACATCCAAATCAATAAATGGTGATTTGTTATGCTCCCACACAAGTTGAATTTATTTATTGAATTGGATAGACAACCGTAAGTTAAATATTAATATTTTTTTTTTAACGTTTCATAGTAATCGAAATGATAATTTTGTTAAGTAGGCATTGATAAATCGATATGAAATAATAATCAAGCGAGGAGTACCATGCATACAGAACACTTTCAAAGAAAATACATTTATCGATATATTATTCGATAATTTTCGCCATCTACCTATTTTCTCGTTTCCTCTTTGTGCATTATCAGTCTGTCTGCTTCGTTATTCGTTTCGTTCGCAATAATTGTTGGTCGAAAACTAGTTACTTGGATTACTAATAACTCTAATAACTATATCCTATGTAAGATATCGTTCGCAAGGGAATACGTTATTGCAAAAACACATTAAGTATACAAATAGTGTATTTATTTAAGTATATTTTAAGGTTGAGACTTACACACTCATACACACACACATTCATACGTGTACTATATACTTAAATATGTATATATGTATGTGCATACATGTATGTATGTATGTATATGTGCCTAACTAACTTCGTTTTTCTCTTTTGATTCATTGAAACATATGTATGGACATTATATACATGTGTGTATGTGATAAACAGTTTTTTCGCCAATTTAATTTTTCTCCGTGTCTTGTCATTTATAATTCGTTAGAGTTAACAACTCGCCAACTTTCAAAGAGACAAAGTGACAGTTCTATTTATTGTTTCTTGTATTGCCAAAAGTAAATAGCAATATTTATACTATGTATGTATTACGTATTACATACATCCCTATATTAATGTAAATTTATGTACATATACGTACTAAAAGTGATTAGGATTAGTGGTAAAAGTGTTTATTTTCTATCCATAAATGTACACAAGCATATGTAATGAAAATATTTAATTTAAATACGTATCAACATATGTATTTGTATGTGTGTATTTGTTAAATACGTTCAAAATTGCATTCTATTTTTATTTTATACAATATGTTCCACGATAACAACAACAACAAAAGTATACATGTACATATATATATTTATGCTGTGTGCAAAAAAGTATTGTTATTGTCTAAAAGCAACAACCACACTTTGAATGCCCTTTGTGAAAAGATCTTCGCGTTATTTATTAGTTTATTTACTTTCTCAACATTGCCAAATATGAAAATACTTAAACATATTGGTTGCTCTACATTTTTAAATATTTATAAATACATACATACATACATAAACAAGTTAAATATCCAACAATAAATTGATATATAGATACCCTGTAATAAATCAATGGTGTAGTTTCGAGCTTTACAATTAAGTCAATAATAATCCCTTATCCCTTAAATGAGAACTGCGTGTAACTATTAGAAAAAGCTATAGTAACTAAAAAACTAAAACTAAAAAATCAGCTATAAAAACTCACTAAATCTACGCAATTTTATTTATTTAAAAATTATTTAAATTATTGTTATGAATTACCGAAAAAAAAATAAATTTTTTATTGGTATAATGGTATAATTATTTGCAATTTGTAAAAGTCTCCAAAATTCTTAAAAAGACTGATAAATCAAAAAAAATTAAATAACTATCGAAAGTAACTTTTATTTACTTATATCTCATAGCAGCACTTTCTCTTCTAGTAAGGTCTTGATTATACATTATTATTTTTCATCCTAGTTCTAAAATGTCTCCCTAATACATGAGTGTACATTTAATTTACATTTTGATTCTTATGCTTTAAATATTTATTTATTAAATGTTATGTATTTTACGAAAATGGTTAATCAACAATGTAAAATCATATCATATTAAGCAAAGCGTGAACTGTGAACTTTTATATAGGTTTTTTTGGGGGTTGTTTTGTCTATTCTGTTAGCCACTTTTATTGGGAAAAGTAATTTTCATAACATTTGCCGGCTTTCTTATTGGCGACACTTTACAAGTCCTTTTTGTAAAGACAGGACAAGTGTTAGTAATGTTTCCGGTGAAGAAGTGATTTATTTAAGCTTACTTGATCATAAAGAATTATATTGCGTACTTTCCTTGCAAACTAAAATGTCCTGAAGAGTGAGTTTTATAGTTTTATTATGCTCTCCAGATATTTTGACTGCCATAAATAAAGGGATAAATGTAAATCAGATATTACTTTGTATTAAATTGATGTCTGCTTTTAAGCAATGTTGTTTTTGCATATGTATAATTAATAACTACCAATATTATAACAACACAAAGGAATTCTAAGTTTTTTATATTTACTAAAAACATTTCAAAGCTTTTATGTCTAAGGGCAAATGTTTTCAAAGACTAGTCTTACCTAGAACCCTACAGGGTAGATAAACTTAAGACCTTATTCTCTTATCAGCAGATTTATTAAACCTCTAAGGTTATCGTCATGATGAGAAAACTGCCCCTAGTCCACAAACTAAAAGATATGTGGAATTTCTTAAAAAATATGACTCACTTTTAAACAAAGTAACCCAACATAGATCTATATGCCTTGATCAATGTGTCGATTCTCAATAATGACGATTCATTTGCAGCTGTAATTTTCCGATCAGCTTCAAGGCATAACCCTTTGTTGTCGAGTTTTATGAAATATAAATATTTGTCATAACAGTAGGCTTATATAAACAAATACAGGAATCATTCCTATTTCTTTATAACTTCCAAATAACAATAACTTTTTCTAACTATTCAATATTGTTAATTATTACAACGCTTTAGTTCCAGTTAATAATATTGGGTAAACAAACGGGTAATTAAACGATTTGTATACAATGCAAGTGGTTTTAGAAGTATAGTATAATTTATCTTCCTATTTTTTTTTTTTTTTAAAGTCTTATCTTTATGTATAAATATCTATTGTTTTTGTTTATATCTCTTGTATTTATTTATAACTATTCTATTTTTTATTTTACAGCGAAATTACAGCTTCAGTCTTAACCGATTACTAGTTCCGAAGTGTATTATACCTTTATCAACTAAATTATGAACGGCCTGGCTAACAACAATGATGACTCTGTAGAGTGTCCTTTGTGTATGGAACCTCTTGAGGTGGATGATCTAACATTTTTCCCATGCACTTGCGGATATCAAGTAAGTTTCAATTCAAATCAATTGTTATTAAAAACTTAATCGAAATATCGCGATTGTGTCTTACAGATTTGTAGATTCTGCTGGCACAGAATCCGTACGGATGAGAACAAACTGTGCCCAGCATGTCGAAAAGAGTATCCGGAAAATCCAGCTGACTTTAAGCCCTTAACGCAGGAAGAAGTAAGTTTCTAAAAATGTATATAAATGCCTTATTGCTTGCTAATATGCCTTAATTGTTAATTAAATATTGTATTATTAGATTGGTTTTAACAGGCATTAAATATTTACGTTTGTCAGAACCAGACTAATCGAAATTTAATGAGCATAGAGCAATAATTTGAAACAGACTTTATATTTACTCGCAAACATTTAATATAATCTTATTACCCAAGGCAAAAAAAGTTTAAAATGTAGTAAAGCATTTATTTTTTATATAAAGAAAACACGATAATTCACTTACATTTTCAACCATAAATTCATGCAGATTTAACAAATACGTATTAGCTTCGGATTTAAAGAAAAACTAGGACTGTCTTACTTTTCTACAAATTTGTGTAGAGTTGCTCAAAACATGCCAATTGAATAAACTTAGATACGTTAATACTAGGATACAATTTGGAAAATGGTTTACTTTGCGGCTTTTATTTTATATAATGTCATATCGACAACCGATCTCAAGTTCATTAAAAACGGGGTTATTTTTTGTAATTCATCAATCTAGTTATCATTTAAAATATACTCCTTTTAACTTAAAAATAAATTGGACGATTCCCATCCAAATGAACGAACTTTCCGAAGAAGGGAAAAAAGTCTGATGGGACAAAGAACAAAAGACGTTGCGTATAATAGTTTTACGTTCAGTTAGTCATGCACTCAGTTATCACAAAGAGTTTTATATTTACTTAACAATAGATAGCTACATATGTATGTGAATCACTTGAGTAACAAAAATGTTATTGCATTTGATTGACAGTATTGAAATATTTATGTTCTCCTTTTGGAGAACTGAATAAGTTATAATGTTAAAGACAGTTATAATAACTTACTCGATTATATGTGCACTAGAGGTCTGCTAACTAACTCGACAGTATTGTAGAGTAGGGTACTGCACTCAAATATATTCAAAGTTGTATAACGTTTGAGCGAATGAGTACACTAGCTGACAATACAGGCACTAATACAACATTCACTGATATACCTTCGAAACTGTGCAGAGAAACGTTTATCCATATTCAGAGCGAATGATTCATTATAGCAGTCCTCTAATCTGTACTCACTTTTCCAATCAGTTGAGTCTGATGTCAATTCGGACAGATGTATTCCTTTTCAAACAACGACAGCAGGGGGATAAATGTCAAATTATCAGTATAACAGTATAACCAATAATTATTTTGAAAAGTAGTCAAACTCAAATATTATATTTTACAAAAAAAAACTCTTTCTTGAATTTATATTTTGTGCTTCCTAATTTATGAAATGGTTATTAAAAGAAGGGAAAAGATGGTAAAAGAATTAAAATATTAAATAACTGCCATAAGCGAAAGCAAATTTTAATTATAATCAAATTTGTCCAATTACATATTTAAACGGCCCATTTTAAACGTGATTACTTCTACTCTGATAGATGATCGCGTTCAAGTCGCAGAAGCGGCAAAGGGATCAACAACGGAAGCAGAAAATCACGGAGAATCGAAAACATTTAGCCAATGTTCGTGTTGTTCAAAAGAATTTGGTATTTGTTGTAGGTCTGCCACCGCGACTTGCAGATGCAGATGTGAGTAATGTTATATGTATATATCTGACTATTTGTAATGCAATATGAATGTCTCGCTTTTGCAGATCTTAAAAAAGCACGAATACTTTGGCAAGTATGGTAAAATTCACAAAGTTGTTATAAATCCGAGTACAACTTACGCTGGAGTGCAGGTGAGAATACGAATAATGATTAATATATAGTAGAGATTAAGTTTGAAATGGAAAATTCAATTCGATTCGATATTCAAGGGTCCATCGGCGTCGGCATACGTTACGTATGTGCACAATACAGATGCATTGCGGGCTATTCAAAGTGTTAACAATATCATGATAGATGGACGATTAATCAAAACCAGTTTGGGGACTACCAAATACTGTAGCCATTTCATGAAGAATCAACAATGTCCCAAAGGCGACTGTATGTACTTACATGAGTTGGGAGATTCGGAAGCTAGTTTTACCAAGGAGGTATATTAAATGTTTAAATTTCTCATTAATTCAAATTGCATTAAGTGTGGTATATATTTTAATGTTGAAGGAAATGCATCAAGGAAAGCATCAAGAGTATGAAAAGCGCTTACATGACGTGTTGATCGCGACTTCTGGGGCGAATAGTGTATCAGGAATCGGGGGATCAGCCACAGCCAATGGTACGAGTGTAAGCGCTAGTGGAACTTCAAAAGCAAATGGTGATTCTCTTACATTCAGTTTAAAGGTTATTCTAACATTACTATAACTTTTCATTATGTGTGTAGCTTCAACAACGATGTCGTCCTCGTCATCATCTTCAACATCTTCGGTTTCAATTGCAAATACTTCGACTTCAGCTAATGCACAACAAAAGGAAGCGTGGCCCAGTTTATCAGTATCACCAGTTAACACTAAGGAAACTCTGGCAAGTGCCTGTAATGGAATTGGAAAAAGCAAAAAGGAAAAGTTTCGCAATGAGAAAACAAATCGTCATGAGAAAAACAAATCGAAAAGCAAACAAAATCCATCAAACAAGGAGAACTTTATTCCAGAGTCTAGAGGAAATTCAAGTGGCCCAGGTACAGCAACAGTTTCAATTGAAGACACAGTCGCTGGCTCAACGAAAGCTGACGAAAGTGGTGCAAGTAATCGAGCAAAAACGGAACGTAACAAGGAAAGAAGTTCGTTCAATCGGGCAGCTGTTGCAAAGGATCAAAAAGAATCCAAGGAGACGACCAATCAAACACAAAGTAATAAACAATTGGATCATTCCGATGATAGTTTAAATACAAACAAGGACACTGACACTACGCAAGATAGTGAGAGTTCAAAAATATTCTCACTACCTGCAAAGCGATCGTCACCGAATGTCCATCGATCCCTTAGTTCGAGCAGCGAAAATAGCGATGATCCCATATCCGAGAGTAGTACGAGTGGCAAGAGTTCACCTGGTAATTTTAAGGAGACCCAATCTAATAGCTCAAATGTCGAGGTTCAAAGTGAAATCCAGATCAACAATAATAGCGCATTAGAAAACGGTTTGTTTGTAAATAATGATGATGATGATGATGCCTTGTCCACCGCTGTTCAAATGGATAACATTCAGAAAACTTGCGATTCCGAGAGTAGAAACCTAGATGAGCAAATTCGGACATCACAAGAGGAAACTGAACTATTGAATTCTGTTGAAATTGACTGTGAAAAGGAAGTATCGGGTATGTATTATGTTCACGACATTTGACATATGCCAAACTACAGCAATAAATGTTATTGCAAATACTTAATACTAATTAACATCTATTCCTTATTTAGATGCTCTCTCCAAGCTGAACATATTCGATGACAGCAACAGCTTCTTCTCATCGTCACCTGCATTCCAGCAGTCGCTGTTGTTGAAGAACAAAGTTGAAGGGGATATGCGACAACCTCAAGTAACATCTTCTCATTTGCCCGATTTGCTAAATGGTAATTTCATTACAATATTGTTTTTAACAAATCTTATAAATTCTAGCAATTTCTATTAGCACAAAATGTGCTAAGTTCCAATTGAATATTAAGTTGCTTTTGTACAGTCAACTTCCTAAAAAACAAAGTATTAATTTGTTTGCTTACTTTGTTCTACATTTGAATTTTTGCCAGCAGTGTATTTTTTGCTAATGGAGATTTCTAGCTCAAATAATATATAAGTAATATAAAAAACATTAATTAAAATATTATTATTTATTTCAATACAATTTTCAACGTCTTTATCATAATTATTTGATATCTGTACAACAAAATGGACAAATCAGGCATTGATGGATACCAGAAACCAACTAACACAAATGGTAAATATCTGTTTTTATTTAACTTTTAATTTGATAAATTAGTTAGCAGTAAAAAATATAGCTAACTATAAATAGAAATCTACACAAATTACTTCGATAAGAATACATCCATATTATCTTAATAATACTACTAATAAAACATGCATCAAAAGTTATTAAGACCTTCTTCATAAATTAGACAAAGTTAAGCAAAAATATTTTTAATCAGGAGAGGAATTGATTTAGTTTTTCTTGATAACCAATAATATCATAGAGAATCAAATTAAATTATCATAATTGACAAAGGAACTATTTTAAAAGAGATGGTAAATAGTGCAGGTCAGACAAAGAAGATGCTCCCAGAAGTGTAAAGCATAAAAATTATTTACTTAAATTGTTAGGGAAATTCTAGTGTAACAAACGGTTGCGATTAATCCAATAAAGATTTAAGTCTAAGTAGCTTAAACTCATACTAAAATTGTATTTATTTACTAGAGAACTATTATTTATAGTCAAGAGAGATTATAGACTTTATTTTTTTCTTAACCATTAATTTCATAAAGATATCAAATCAAATTATCAAAATTGCCAAAGGAGCTTTTTTAGAAACGATGTTACTTAGTGTAGGTCAGACAAAGAAGCTGTTCCCAGAGTGAAAAGGCTTAGAAATTAATTAAATCATTTGTGAGGGAAAATTCTAGTGTGACAAAGGATTGGTATTGATCCAATCAAGTCTTAAAGCTAAATAACTAAAACTCATACTAAAATTGTATTAATTTACTACAGAATGGGAGGAAGCCTTTAAGAATGTGATGATACGCAATTCGCGTCAAGTGGAGGAGCAAGTGTTGCATCAACAACATTTGCAACTGCAACAACAACATCATCATCAGCAAGTGCTGCAACAACAGGAAGAATTTCTACGCATGCACGATTTGCACAAGCGAAATAATTTGGTTAACAATATGGGAATTCCTCATGCCAACGGTCCACATGCTGGTAAATATAACGATTCAATATTTACAGTGATTGAAAATATATTAAATAATATATTTATATTTTAGATTTTCCAAACCACTTTCATAGTAACACAGTTGATGGCAATAGGAGCCAACCACATGGACCTTTGCCTCAGCAGCATCTTCTACAGCAGCCTGATGAGAATCAGTTAAATGTAAATAACGTATTTGGCGGAAATATGTCCAAGTTCTTTGACTTTCACAAAATTCAGCAACAGCAACATCAGCAATATATGAATGGACATTCTATGCTTAATAATGGGGATTCTCATCGTCTGGCTGTATTTTTGGAAAATAGCCGGGTTAATCCTTCGCTTTTCGATAATGGTAATTCTAAAATACAGTATCATCTTAGTTAGCATAACTAGTTAACATTATTATTAATTGCAGGAATTTTAAATCAACAATCACAAGTACAAAAGCAGAGATTAATGGGAGCATTTGATAAAATCGTACGTATAATATAGTTTTGAAATAAATACACCTGTATATATTATTAATATGTTTTCTATTTCTATTTTTAGTCTCCAAATCAACCACAAAGCACTCAAGCACCACAAAATCGATTTTCACAAAGCTCTTTGGTGGACGATGACTTAGGTAATCTAACAATTTACTTGTTATTAATTATGCAATATTTACTACTAACAATAACAATACATTATAAACTATAACGATAAAAACTGATAATCAAACGGGTATTTATAGAGTTGATTGATTTGATAATCGCAATACGTTTATCTACAAGTGTTACAAAATATTAAATAACAAGTGATTTTTTATTTTGATTAATCAATAGCTGTTGCAATATTTAACTATAAGCTTAAACTTTATATAATTAACTATAAATATCTGATTTCTATCAAATTAGGTTTCGATCCGTTCACTGAAACCCAAAAGGGACTCGCAGAACTTATGGAGAATGAGGTAGTTCAACAGAATGTTAACCTTGGAAACGTTGTTCCAAAACTACCACAACAACAGCAGCAGCAACAACAACAGCAGCAGCAACAAGCAGCAGCAGCAACAATTGCTTGATAATATTCAGCGTGCCCGGATGCCTCCTCCAGGCTTTAATCATATGAACGCCTTAGGTTTTGATGGCGCCGCCCGCGTACATTCGAGTAAAATTCTGCCCTATATAAATATGCCCGGTAATGGACTCGTAAATAACAGTACGCCGGTCGAACAACAACAACAGCAGCATCAAATCCAAATGGCAACTAATTGGAATCCCCATTTGGCAACACTGCACCAACAACAACAACAACAACAGCAGCAACAGGGACCGACACTTGCTGATTCCCATTTACAGCATCAAATTGCCCAAGCTGCAGCTGCAGCTGCTGCTGCTGGCACCCACAACAAAGGCAAGCACAATTATTTTTGTTATTTCTAATTTACACAATTTATATACAGTATTCAAAGCTATAATAATTGAAATTCACATAGTATTAATAACAAGGGGTATACTTAATAAAAATGTCTATCAGACAAACATAAGATTTGTGTCCATTATAGAGTATACATTTTTTGGAAATATATTTGAGTTTCAGAACAGAAACATTTGCAAATTGTTAAATTGGACACTGTGATAAATATTCTTTTAGTATTTTAATATAGTACAGAATATATATTCGAATAGATTTGTAGTTTCAAATAGTTTTTAATTCCTACCTCTTTCCCAAATCGAAATAATGAATTAAAAGCACACTTTAAAAAACAAAAACTTGCATTTTAGTATACACACGCTTTGTCTAATCCCAAGATTTAATTGAGATCGGAGTAGGGAACAGAAGTTTGTAACTTTTATTGTGGGAGCTGGAGATATAAAAGTCTTGTTTTACATTAATGCAACTTATCAATCTATAATCTCATTAAACAGGTTATAGTAGCAGTGATTGGACGTCAATGGATCCGGCTATACTGTCTTTCCGACAATATTCATCATTTCCGCACCAAGCTCAAATGCCACTTCATCCACAGCAACAAGACCTATTTTTGCAACATTTAGCCCAAAATCAACAGCAACAAAACGGTCAAGGTGAATGTTTAAATGTTATTATCTATTAAAGGCAAATAATTTAATATTTAATGTTATTTTGTTTTACAGGGTTCAGCAATCAATCTCAACAAATGCTTCCTGGTATGAACATGCCTAACAATTTGATGAATGGACAGTCGTCATCTCAGACACAGGTCAATGCCAATGTACAGGGTATGCTGGAGTTCTTAAAAAACCGTCAATTTGTTTAAATAATGTCTGAATATAATAGATTTGTTTACCTGTACTACTTATTAAATACTTATTACAATACATGCATATAGAAAAATCGAATATAAAAAATCGAAGAAATACAGTGTTTTGAATATAGTTCCTTCTGTTTTTACACCCGGCTTAAATACTCTCTGTTATTACCAGCATCGTAATCAAAATGTTCGCTCAACTTCTACGTTTTATGACATTCAATGTTTTATTTTAAATATTTAAGAAACGGTGTATTACAATTCGCATTATTTCTTATGGATATCTATGTATAGAGGTGTATAAAAATAGGTATATAAATACTTAAGATCCGCACGACAAGCATGCATCCTTATTTTCAAGAGAACACACCATATCAGCCATTTTGCGTTCCCGCTCAATATCCGTCTCAGTGCTATTACTGACATTAAGATCAATTGATGAATGTTGTTCAGTTCCATTCTGGCCATTAACTTCCAAGATTGAACGATTTTTATCGACAGTAAATTGAATAGCATTCGCAGCTGGCTTGGTGCGTAAATAATACATTCCTGTTTTGAGACCAGCTTTCCAGGAGTAGAAATGAATGGATGTCAATTTACCATAGTTCGGTTCAGCAACGTGAATGTTAAAGGACTGACTTTGATCAATAAACGCTCCACGATCTGCTGCCATTTTAATTGTGGACTTTACCGATATTTCCCACACGGTTTTGTACAGTTCGCGAACTTCTTGGGGAATAGCTTCAATATTTTGAATTGATCCACGACTGCCGATAATCTGATTCTTCATATCATCATCCCACAAGTCGAGTTCCGTTAAATCGCGCAGCAAATGATGGTTTACCACCTGGAATTCACCGGACAATACGCGTCTTGTATAAATATTCGAAGTGTACGGCTCGAAAGATTCGTTATTGCCCATAATTTGTGCAGTGGATGCAGTAGGCATGGGGGCTACTAGCAAGGAATTCCTAACTCCATGCTTCTTGATGGCCGATTTAAGAACCGCCCAGTCCCAAAGATCTGTTGGTGTCTTATCCCACATGTCATACTGTAATATGCCTTTGCTTACTGGACATCCAACGTATGTTTCATATGGGCCATCCTTTTGAGACAACTCACAACTGGCTTCCAATGCTCCATAATAGATTGTTTCAAAAATTTGTTGATTCAATAGGGCAGCTTCATCGCTTTCATAGGCATAACGCATTAAAATTAAGGCATCAGCAAATCCCTGAATTCCAATACCAATGGGACGATGTCTTAAATTGGATTTTTTGGCTTCCGGCAATGGATAGAAATTAATATCGATTATTTTATTCAAGTTTTTGGTAACGATCTTTGTTACTTCCTTAAGTTTCTTGAAATCATATTTCTTTTCTGGTGTCACAAACATATTTAGAGCAATCGATGCCAAATTGCATACGGCAATTTCATCAGGCGACGAATATTCAACAATTTCTGTACATAAATTACTGCATTTGATGGTTCCAACATTTTGTTGATTGCTTTTCCGGTTGCAAGAGTCCTTGAAGAGCATATATGGAGTGCCAGTTTCAACTTGTGATTCAATAATGGCAAACCAAAGAGATTGTGCTTTAATAACACGGTTGGCTCGTCCCTCTTTTTCATATTTGGTATAAAGAGTTTCAAAATCATCGCCCCAAACTTCTTCCAAGCCCGGACACTTGTGTGGACACATCAACGACCAATCCTCATTGGCTTCAACGCGTTTCATGAAAAGATCAGGAATCCACAAGGCATAAAAGAGATCTCTAGCTCTGTGTTCTTCTTTTCCAGTGTTCTTTTTAAGATCCAAGAACTCAAAGACATCGGAATGCCAAGGTTCTAGATAAATAGCAAAGGCTCCTGGTCTCTTACCACCACCCTGATCAACATAGCGAGCCACATTGTTAAACACTCGCAGCATGGGAACCAAGCCATTTGAAGTTCCGTTTGTGCCACAAATGGAAGTACCCTTGGCACGAATACAATGTACATTCAGTCCAATGCCACCTGCTGACTTGGAGATCATAGCACATTGTTCAACGGACTTAAAAATGCCTTCAATTGAATCAGAGACCATGGTTAACAGAAAACACGAAGACAATTGTGGACGATTGGTGGCAGCAGCAAAAAGTGTTGGTGATGCATGAGTAAAATAACGTTCCGAAAGTAAATTATATGTCTCTACAGCGGAATCAATATCTTCACCATGTATTCCAATTGCAACACGCATTAACAAGTGCTGTGGACGTTCTGCAATTTTACCATTGATTTTTAACAAATATGAACGCTCAAGAGTCTTAAACCCAAAATAGTTGTAGCCAAAATCACGATCATAAATGATGGCAGAGTTTAAACGATCAGAATTCTTTTTGACAACGTTGTAATGGAAATCCGAGACCATAGGGGAATTTTCTTTAGTCTCCTTATTGACGTTTCTATACAGATCTTCAAAGACATCTGGAATAAATTATAGAAACATATTGTTATTCAAATAACAAAAGTTTTTTTTCGATCTGCGAGTTGCGAAAGATTTACCTGAAAACACTTTTTGGTTTCCTTGTGAAGATTGGAAACTGCAATTCTTGCTGCCAAAAGCGCGTAATCTGCATGTTGCGTGGTTAAACTGGCTGCAATTTCCGCAGCTAAATTATCCAATTCCTGTGTTGTTACACCACAGTACAGGCCATTTATAACTTTTAGGGTGATGGATACCTACGTAGATTGCAAGAATATTTAATAAATAACAATGGTTAATTATGATATAAACTGCACATATATATTGTATTATAATCATCGTTGGAAACATCGCAATTTGACAGCAATTAATATTAATAATATACTGACTTCTACAGCTTAAAGTAGAGTTAAAGCTTTCCCAATTTCACAATAACTTTAATGTGTGTGGATCAAAGTTTTGCATAAATGTTTTCTTAAAATGACAAGACTTCCGATGTCCATATAGCTATGATTTTCGGCATTGAAAGACATATTCTGTTAAATTCGCACATTCTTTTAAACTAACGCAAATATAAAAACTAATATTGCACTACTGCGCAATTTCATGAAATAGAGAAATAAAACTAAAAGATTACCAAAAGGCTACAGAAAAAAAATACAAAGCTTAACACAACACACTTTATTATAACTTGCACACTGTATGATTGGGAGCGTTAACCAAAAGCCAGTTTTCCTATTAACAAAAATGTCAAATGCTTTACATTAATTGACTCATTGTGCATACATTGAACCAATCACACATTCACATATGCAGATAGGAAAATTTCCACATGTAAAACTATATGTACATATATAGAAATCTACGCAAATATTTATTACTTACAGGATCCACAAAGTCCATGTTCAAGTTGTAACATAGCTTCTGTATTCTGGATGTAATTTTGTCAAAATGTACTTCCTCTTGCCTTCCATCTGCAAGTTGGAATTTTTAGTACCACCATGGCACAGATTAATTTATGTACTTGTACTATATTACCTCTTTTTATAACATATAATTTGGATGACTTCATTGACTTGGATTTATTCATTATTATCTCTTGCACTATACGCAACTATATACTTTTCACAAATAACACAATCTGCTTGCCAATTACACAAAATGCGCGCCAAAATGCTCTATTGCCGCACATTCACATGGTTCGATTAAAACAACGATAACAAATGAAAACACATTCCTGGGCTCGATCACTTTAATCTGCAAAATAGCGTCGTTTTTTTCTTTATTTTTTAAACACTGAATTGATACATAATGATATTTTTTATTATTTTTGATATTTTATAATACATATTAAGAAATAAAATAATAAAATAAAAATTGAAGTAATAAAAAAATTTTAAAACACTGATCATCTTTACCGCCGCTTCTGAGCTGATATTTATACACATTAAATCGCAAAACATTTGTGCACTGTCAAAATTTTATAATTTAAAATTTGGTGTAAAAAAACAGCTACTATTTTTAATGTTGAAGCTTTCTTGGAACCAGCTTTCTTGGATGGAACAATACCGGATCCCGTTTTTGTTTTTTTTCAAAACGAGTATAAAATCTTCGGTAAAATCTTAAATTAGATATTTTTTTTTTTGAATCAGCTGTCGGTACCATAAATTGGCAAGTAGCGGTTCAATGTAGATTTGTAAGAATTTTTTTTCATATATCGCTTTCATGAACTACTGGTAGGTGGTAGATAATCCTGTTTTCAAACCACAAAAACCATTATTTTTACAATTGTGTTTTAACGGCCAAAATTAAGAATTTTGTAATTTACAATTACCGTCTGATTTGGGCGGACAAGGACAGACTAATCCCTTGTTAGAACCTTTATTCCAAGACATAGATTTTAAAGACTTAGGTTCCTGTACACCAGAATACGACTTAGTCTTATTCTTATGTTTGCTATTTAGGAAAAGGAAACTGTGCTGGGTACAATAAAGTCTTTTACAAAGAGCTAGAAGCCTATATTTGGAATACGGGTTTCTGTGTAACACACGCAGATCAAGTTTCCTTTTAATCTGAAATGCCTCACGCTTCACTCAACACAAAAAACAACACAAATCAAAATCCAATAATAAAACAATTATGTGTATAACTTAGCTTACGCATATGTATATATTTTTATACGCATTTCATCTATAAGATCGGTACCGGGTCTTATAACTCTTTAATTTTGCCGACATCAGTGAAACAATACGGAAATAACTTTAGCATATTGTTTTATGTATAGAAACTATCGTACTAAAAGTGGATTTTTCTTTGGAAACCTTTTATTTATTAAAATACCGATATCGAATAGTAGCAATCTGTAAGGGTGTTTAGACTTCGGCAAGCTTCCAATATATACATATATTTTTGAAAACATCAGATTTAAGACTGTATGTTTTTTATTATTTCTATTATGAAATTTAATTGTTTGATGTCTTTCGTTGCATTATCAAAGTTTATCATTTATTTGCAATAATGTGTATAATAAATAGATACATTCTTACATATTCACTGACTATGTAAAGAATAAGGCCCAATTATTGGTACTGATGTGCAGTTATTTTTAATTCTTATTGCCCCTTTTGCGATTTAGCTAATTTTACATACTTACTTACCAACATTCATTCATACGTATGTATATGTATAATCGAATGTAAGCATGTGTGTAAGACGCGGACCTACTCATTTAGTATACTGTGTTCCATCAAATTGATAGTCTAGGGTATAATAAACTACAACAAATAAGCACATCCATGATCTCAATTCTTAAATATTTATATTGCATTTATAAGATAAACTTGAATTTGGAAACGATCGTATAGTCAAGACAGAAGAGATGCGTGAGTGTATGTATGTTAAGGTAATTGCCTAAAGTTCACTGCTTGTCACATTACACGGTATGCTGAAGTCTAGTACGCTGCACTCAATTAAGTGAGCTACTTTAAAGCAGTGCAACACCATGCAATAATGCTGAGTTTTGATTGCTTGTGTCACAAGTTCACAAACTGCATACTTATGTATGTACATAAGTGTTTGTGTGTAGATCTGTGCAAATACATACATACATGCATATGTGTGTAAATATATTTACTAGCCTATAGGGTATCATATGTACTTAATACAAACATACTTGCAAGTAGAACCAAATATTCAATACGTGCATATTACATACATAAATGTAAGTGCATAATGTTGGCATATTCAATTGTTGCGATTTTGCATTTCATTTGCGATTAGCAATTCAGGGCGTCCCGTCGGTTAATCAAGATTATTATTTTTCGAAACAAATAAAGCGTCTTTTTTTTAAATGTTTGCATGTATTTTTCTACGTTTGTATGTATGTACATATGTATCTGTGATTATTTTTCATTTTACTTTGGGAAATTAATATGAACTTGATCTTTTTGTTATAGTTTATATGCAGTTAGTTAGAGTGCTATTGCTAGTAAGTAGGTTGACATTGCACACACATGTACATACACATTTATTATAATGCATACATAAATACATGCATACATAGCAATTATTGTTACTAAAACATCTTCACCTCGGATAACGGCCTACATTGGGCTCAGAAAAATAGGCCCTAAAATAAATAATACAATTTGATGTGAATTGTTTTTAATTTTTATTTTTTTGTTTGCTATTTAAGTAATTATTTCAAAAAGTGGCCACGTGAATTTCAAAGGCCATAAAGTGAATAATAGACGGAAAACCTTTTCGAAGTTACAACAAATTTGTCACTCAGTAAATAGCCGCTAATCGGTGTAAGACTTAATATATGTGCATGTGTACAGTGAGTGTCACTCAAGACACAGATTCAATATAAACATATCATAAGATCTATGAAAATAAAAGTAAAATAAAAAGATACTTTATCTCCTTTAAACCATTTCAAATGGTACAATTAAGCACACATTTCTGACGCAATAAATAATAATATAGATGTCAGATTGTTTGTCTGTATAAGTGCCCCGATCTCAGGAAATATAAAAGCTGAACATACCAAATTTGAAATGTATACGTTTGTTTGTGTATGTATGTTTTCTTTTGCAAGACGCAAATCAAGTTTCTCTTCCCATTAATATGACATCATTTTATCAAAAACTTTGGACCGATTTGAGAAAAACAAAGATATCTGCAAGAACTTAAAATTATTTTTGAAGAACGAACAACTTTTTAGATTTATACGAAATATGCAGGATATGTTGACTTACATTAATTAAGAATTGGTGAAAATATTTATTATATTTTACTTATTGCACTTTAGCATCCATTTCTAATTAAGCTATATTACTGGGATCTTTGGGACAACTCGTCAGACAAAAATTCCTCCTCCATTTGTTTTCTTGAAGTCAACATTTTCTTAATAACTTTTTTGATATTCTGAACACATTTTTGAAGAAAACTCACTTCTGAAGGTAGTAGAACAAATACCACGTGATTGTAAACTGCTACAAGTTCTATTCCAAGATCACTTGGGTGATTTGTCTACATAAGATCAGTAGTCTATGCATAAATGTGACCGAAACTTGGTTTTAACTATCCTTTAATGGCTGCTGGATAAGTATAGGCTTTAAGCTGTATTTAATGACTAATCTATAAATATTGCTCATTTATTTCCAGGCCACAATATGCACTCCACTTTATTAACGAAAACTTCGACGAATGATATTTCTATGGAAGGCAAATTGTATACGGAAAAGAGAAGTAAATATATGTACATATTATTGAATCGATTTATTTCACAGAAAGTCTTGCAGTCTTGTCTTGTCTTTTGATATTTAAGTTTGATAAATGGTTTGTTCATTGGAGAACTGTTTGTAAGAACTTTTAATTTCATATTGATTTTACTGTCGATTTACTGATATTCATATTATTTCTTTACTTATCTTCCACAATTGATTACAAATTAACTGAAATGTGCTGCCTAGAACTTAGAAATTATAAGAGTATGTGCAACTACTTGCTATATTTTAAAAAATATAAGTACCATTTTAATATGAATAACAAATGTACTGACTTTGGTTGCGTGCACTGCTTGCAGTGCGTGTGCAAATGAATGCAAGCAGTGCTTCGAATTGTATATGAAAATTAGACTGTGTATTTGTCTACTTCCTTTGATACACTTTTATAATGGAATTTTGTTTACTTTACAGAGTTACCGAAGATGTCGCAAATACTATTAAAGCTAAGCCACCGTACAGCTACGTTGCCTTGATTGCAATGGCCATACAGGTAATTTAATTACTGATACATTCTTTTCTCTTCTGATTAAATGTGTACAATCATTTGACATTAATATTTGTATCTTTTAGAACTCAACAATGAAAAGAGCCACGTTAAATGAAATCTACAACTTTATAGCATTAAAGTTTCCATATTTTGAACAAAATAAGAAGGGATGGCAAAACTCGATTCGTCATAATCTAAGCTTAAATGAATGTTTCATCAAAGTACCCAGAGAAGGAGCAGGTGATAGGAAGGGTAACTATTGGACTCTAGATGCCCATTACGAGGATATGTTTGAGAACGGAAATTACCGAAGAAGACGTCGAATGAAACGCCCATATCGTAATATCAGTCAGTTTTCTGGTCCACACTCTATAACCGACTCATTTAAGTCAAAAGCAACATTGCATCAAATGCCGAATCAAGCCATTTACCAGTACAATTCCACGTAAGTCTTATACTCATATTTATATATATAACTTATACTGAAATATTGTTCTTTTCAGCTCCCAATGGATGGCTACACAGACGCCTCATATAAATGCTTGCAGTTCTAGAATGAACATCTCAAAAAATTGCATGGTAATAATTATTTTTAAAAAGGCGGTAACGTTTTTCATTTTATTTCACTTTTGATCTTTCAACAAGTTACGGTTGATCATAACCTAATACGAATTTGATATTAATAAAATAATAATTAAAATTGCAACTCGTCCTTATTTCTATCTACATAGATTCTAAATATTGTCAAAAAAGAAAAGAGTCCCAAAATGTTTTATATGAGTAGTTTTGGCTATTAATTTTAGACATTCTTATCTTCTAAGTGAGCATTCTCGATTGTCAGATCAGAGTACAAATCAAACACTCATTAAATTCCTTTCGGCATTAAATTAAATTCTTTATATTACTATTAGCTGAAGGCCACGACGGAGGCATGCTATAATTTATTTATAGTTTATAACTCTAATCTAACTGTTAATTATATTAATAATAATAACTTTCGTTTTCTTCTCTTCAGATGTATTCACCTCAAACGAATTTGGTAGCTGGAAACAATTATGGCAATAAACTAAGCCTAGGTAATAACTTTATTAATTTTTTTTAATATTATTATTATATTATAAAAGAATAAATAATAAAAGTGATTTTAACAAATTTAATGCGTCCTAAAATATACCAAGTTTAATCAGCACGATACAAAATTATATTATTATATTTAGTAGTAATTGTTAATTTGAACAAATTTAATTCTAGAGTAGAATGATATATTGACTTTTAATGTAATATCTGACAACCATTACCCTGAATTGTTCAGTAATTTAATAAAGTTATTATTCAATTTTCATTTAAATATTTTCTATACTTTGTAGATTTTGTTCACGAAAATATCCCCATTGATTGCTCTAAAATATTTGATGGTCATGCAGTTGCTCCTTGGGAAGCAGAAGGTAGGTTTATTTATGAATGGAATTAAGTAATAATATAATAATAATTTATACTTCTGTACTATTTATTGTTAAATGCTTTTATTATTTTAGCATACTATCAATCAATCAAAAGGAGGGTCCATTTGAGTTATCTACAAGTATAACCAACTACCAAAACTCATATTTATCACAACAATAATTTCCATTTCTTGTGTCATCACCTAGCTTAAGGAATAATTAAGTATAAACTCTTTATTTGTATAAATAAAATACGCCATTTAACTACAATGAAGTGTTCTTAATTGGATGTAATATTTCAGTTTATTCAGGTTATACCAAAATGTATATTAGGTATGTTTAGTTGACGTATCATAAAGGTTTTAATACAACAACAAAATTATTTTTATATGATAGTTACATAAATGGAACTCTTTAACTTACTCATATTTATCATGCGATCCTTATGAAATATTTGAGGCATAATGATAACAGGTAGTTGTATGTTTTTTTTTCCAATACAAAGATTTTACATTCCAAATCAAATGTCTGGTGTTTTCAAGACAGGGAATTCACAGATGGACAGACAGATGGACTCGCTTGTTGATGATGTCGGAGCTGCTCACTTCCGTCTTGCACCTCAATTATTATTTTAAATACCCTCTCAATGGGCACAGGGTATATGCAGTCACAGTATGAAAGATCAATTGAATTTAAAATAAATTCAAGCTATTAAAATTGATTCAAAAGACAAAATGTCTACTCGTATAAATACAAAATAAATAGCTTGGACAAACCCACTTGCTAAACATGTTTGCGCAATATTATCGTAAGTTTTGAACCACTGTTACAGGGTATTAAAAGGGGCGTGTCTAAGACATTCACCTTAAGACAAGAAAGAGATGCCAACAGCAGTGAGCAGCCAAGCAAATATTCTTAGTACAATTCCACTCAAGTTGAAGAAACCGGATCTTGACTAGACACTTGAGTTACGAGAAAATAACGACTCGAATTTTAGTTATGAATGGGAGTAGTAGTTGTAGTTGTAGGCCAAGTGCCTGCACCTGTTCCATCCAGAAGTGGAAATGTATGTGTTGAGTGTATCTCAATAAACATCTTACCCAATGTCGGCAGCTTGTCAGGCCCAAAGAGAGCGAGAGCGAGAGAGACAGTGAGCGAGTGACTGAGTGAGAAAGATAGAGCAAGGGAGAGAGATGATAAGTGGGGAGAGCAAGAATTTGAAGCGAGCTCTGTCAATGATCCTGAGTAAAAGCGGCTCAATGCGCGACTGCGAAATTTCATTCAGGTAAACACATAATGGCCATGTTAACTCCAGAAGAGTAAAAACAAGAGCTCTATTTAAGTGTTCCTGACTATATGATACCCGGTACTTCATTTCTCAATTTAAAGATTTTTAAATTGTATCTTAAAACTTAAAATTCAATAGTTATTCAAATAACTGCATACATCTAGGCGTTGATCCCAACTTAAAACAGTCATATCTAGCGCAATATTTATACGATCTTTGGAATATTATAATAGCTGATTGATATTGATTAAAAGAATTGGTACTGCCAAAACTGTCAATTATGTGCAGTTTTTTCATCGAAGTTTGTAGACCAAATTTGGTTTCTCTAGCACTTATAATCTTGGTAAAGTTAATAAGTATATCGGGACATTTAAACTTGTATATACTTAATGGGTTTTGTTAAGCCTATTTTCTCTGTGACATACATTGCAGCAAATACAATATATTACCTTGTACTCTAAAAGTACCGGGTATAATGATACAAACGGCAGCAAAAACCAAGGAAGCTGAAGCCGATGCCGATGCTGAAGTGGAAGTTGACGCGAACTAAAGCAACGATAACAAGCCGCTCGCTCACCTAACAATGCAACAGGTGATGGACGGCAAAAGCGGTCTGCGTCTTGGAGAAAAGTCAAGTTGCTACCTGTTAAAATATATATGTATATGGTTAAAGTGTGTTTGTGTGTGAGTGTGAGTGTTTGTACATCAAACGATGCCTACAAGCAGTAAGCAAGTAGTGTACACACATAGCCAACTGGACTGTAAGCAGTAAGTAAGCAGTGTACACGTATATACACCTGCGTGCGACTGTGTGTGCATTTCTATGCATATGTGTGCGTGTGGCCAAACGTGCCCAAACGTGCACAGGTGCTCTTGCTCGTGCCAGAGCGTTCAAGACGAGTTTGTTTGAGATCAATTGATAGCCGTAGCGTTCGTTGTGTAATGTTGATCTTGTTTTGGTAACGTAGTGGAGCATTGAGTTAAATGAGCCCCGGCTCTTAATTTTGCTGCTTGCCTGCTGGTCTTGTCCGCAAGACGACTTTTTTTTTTGTTGTTTTTGTTTCATTTCATATTTAGTAGCGTTGCGTTGTATGCTTGTGTGTGAGTATTGTGAGTATTGTGAGTAGTCGACGTCTCTGAATGGTGGTATTGGTATTTCAAGTGTTTGCAGTTTTCCTCTCAGAAGGTCATGGCCGATTCAAGCGATCCTGATCACGCAGTATTTGTTGAGCATTGAAAGAAATGGGTGCGCTAACTCATTCGTTAACTAAACTAAACTGAATTGAATTGAACTGAATTAAACGAGTAAACGTATCCAACGGATTTTCCTTATGCACTTGTTCCATTCATCGTATTGCTGAACATTTTCATAACAATAATAATAATAATAATAATATATAGTAACAATAAATAAATTGAGTGTTTTTGCGAAAATGGAATCATGCGTTTTGATACCAAAAGAGTTCGGTTTAGCGCAGACATTATTATCGGCGAAAAGCGAGTGTCTCTTAACTGTGTGTGCAACTGTCAATATCAAAAAAGGATCCCTGTTTTATCCATTCCAGGGTACAATTCGTACCGACAAAATCGACAACCTAAAATATCCCAACGAAAATGATGTAAGTATAACTATTACATTTTTATTAATTTATTAATTGTTTAATAATTAATCAATTGTTATGTAAAGCATAACTATAATCGTGAATTTCCACTACTTACTGACTTCAACTAACTCAATTTACTAATTGCTATTATACAACAATAAGCTTTTTAAACAGATTATCCAATACAAATTTGCAGTCTTTTTTTACAATCTAAGTTTCCGATTTCTAATTCAGACTTTTAGTAATCTGTTAAGATATAATCCACCAAAAACTTAAAAATTATAGTACATTAACACATGTACAATTTACTTTGATTTGGGAAAAAGTAACGGATTTTCAATTAACTTTTATTTAATGGAAATGTTAAGAAAAGATAAAGAAATTACTATTTTGATTTAGATAACTGTGGAACAGCTAAGATTTTTTATGATCTACAAAAGCTTAAAAATTATATTACACTTATACATGTAAAATTTTGAATTTCACTTAAAATTTGTTTAATAGAAATGTTAAAGATAGATAAAGAAATTAATATTTTGATTTAGAAAACTGTGAAAAGCTAAGGTTGTCTATGCATGGTTTTGTTTTAATTTTGGTTTTTAGACCTTTGCAACATTTGCTAAAGTACATAATTTATAAAAATTCTTTGCAAATCAAGGTTTATTCCATATGTTTTGTATATTCTGGAAAACAATGGACGTAGCATCTATCAAAAATTCTTTATATCTCAGCACTTGTATATTTGAAGCTAAAGCTTGGATATCATTTAAGAAATGTTGGCGAGACTGTTTCTCTAGAAATAAACCTGATAAATTTCTTCCAACTAATTTATCTACCATATCATATATGTATTTTATTGCATCTACTGAAGTTTTGAAATGAAAAAAAATGTATTTTTGTAAATTGCCCAAAATTTCAATCTATAATGTAATTATATATTCCAACATTAAACAAGTTTCATTTAAATCAGTTCATGATTCAAAAATTATAAGTAAAACAATTGTAAAGATCTGTAAGAAGCATTCTACCAAACAAATAGCTAAAATTTGTCGTAGAAAGGCCACCAAATTACGTTTATGCGATGGGGTGTCTCTGTCTTCTTCTTCAGTAACCGTGGGAATTTTCCCATGCTCCTCAATATATAAGATATTAAAATTTAGCTTTGACTGAACTGCCCTGGAAGATCTACGACTATTCTTCCAGAGCCATAACTGGCTTCACATTGTGTATGTGCGTTTTTCATGCATCGTTGGTGCAGAATTATTTTGGACAAACATGCTTATAAGTCTGTACGATTCAGCCCCTCCTAAGTTTCCCAGACTTGGGTTGAATAATTGCTGAAGCATTAAAGAAAACTGTGAGAACTTCTTTAAAACGTCTTATGTTCGTCTTTAAGAGTTCCCAACGTCATGGGAGAGTGATCACCCCCATAGACTTCATATAAAAATAATTTCCGTAACACATTCCTGTTTGCATATACCTACACCTACACCTACACCTACACACACACTCACACACACACATACCTATAAATACGCCTATGATTTTTTTATTCACACAAAATAAGATTAAGTTTATTATAATTGTGAAATGTCCAAATTGAAATTTTGTCTTCAATGTCATAATTTTCTACTGCACTATTGAAATCAACATATTGTAGGGCAAATTTTGGTTACCAACTGGGTCAAGAAGATATACTTACGGAATATATTGGCTATAATCTGTCGGTAATTAAAATCCTTGCTTTAATTAACAAGTCCTTTTTAGTTTTTCGAGAATTATAATATGAAACTAATTGGTAAATTTTTAGTTACCAACTGGGCCAAGAAGATATGCTTACGGAATATATTGTAAATCTCTAGGAAATTTAAAGTCTTGCTTTAGTTAACAGTTCTTTTAGATTTTTGGAGAATTATCTTTTGAAACTCTTTAGAATACGATTCTTATATCTGAAAATATTTATAATTAACATTAATTTCATAAGAGTCCTCGATAAAAAGGTACCGGCAAGCAAAGATGCAAGCAGTACGCAGACGTTATTTATTTGATTATCACAGCTATTGAGACAAATTTATTTAACTTTGGAATATATTTTATTTAGATTATATCTTATTTATAATATAGTTATTAAGATCACAGATGCTGCACAGGAATACTTAATCTTTTGATTATAAAACATAATTATGAAGCTTGAACTAGTTTAAATAAATATAAATTATTATTAATTTATTGAATAAGCTAAAATTGGTTGCAAAGTGAATTATTTCAAATGAATATTGTTAGCTTTTAAAACACCAATACCAAACTTGCCTTTTTTGTTCTTATAGCCTCTGAGATTAAAGCAAAATGCCGACGGACATGGCCAAGTCGTTTCGACTGTTGTGGCTTAAAAAGAATATGATCTTTAAGACTTTAAACTAAATCAAGTTCAGAGTTTAGTATGTATCAATATACCATTAATATAAACATAATTTCAAATATGCTGGATAATATGGAGTTGGAGTATATAAGAGTTTCACTTTAATTGCGTTATTTAATTAAAACATTCGAAGCATACTACATATATGTATGTACATTGTACATCCTTAGGCTAATATATACCCATATTGAAGAGCTCTCGAATACAAGTGTGTAAGCTTTAGGAACATTCTGCAATGGTATTAAATCTTCGGCACCTCGAAGATTACAATCCTTGCTGGCAACATATTCAAACGCTTCAGGCTAACCTGTTGTGTCTGAGAGCAAGAGAGGTACGACAGGTATTTACAACCGGAAGCGGCTACTGCAGATAGAGCAACATATATTTATATAAACGTGTGTGCGCATAAATACTCTTGTACCTGGAACAGTAGCACATGCAGTGTGTAGCTTAATAAATTATCGAATCAATATACACACATACATACGTACATATGTATGTATAGGAATACAAGCCAATACAATGCTGGGATATTTCTAAAAATAATTGAAGCTGGTCTTCGAATTTATTTATTGTTCTTACTCAGTTCTTATAGATCTAAATAATATGTTATTATCTTAACTATTATAATAATTTAAACTGATCAATAGTCGAATCAGATTCCATTCATAAATTCCATATAGAAATTAGAGAATAAGAAATGGAAGGTTTTTAAAATTGTTGAAAAGTAGCTTTTGAATTTATTTATCGCTGTTTTAAAAATAATTCATATTTTAAATTTTATAGCTAGTCTATTTAAGAGAAGAATCAATAAATAAACAAGAAAATTAAAATTGATTACATTATTGTTATGAAATGTTAAGGATAGAGGATATGCATCCTTAGTCAGCATCATCAATCCAGATGATCGGTCTTGTCTCTTAAGTTAATTAACAAAAGTTTTTTTAATTGAAACGGAAAAATATATGAATATATTAGCAACAAAATATTTCACAAAATCACAAATAATAAAAATCCTTTTGGTTTTTGGACTAGATATTAAAATTTTAAAAACTACTAAATTTTAGAACTGTCGGAAGGATTGCGCGTTATTCTAGAATTATTCTTGTCGTTAAGGAACATGCCGTTAGACAGATCATCAAGTTACGAATTGCATATTTGAGGACCCTTAAATATATGCAGTCCTCCTCAAGGCTTGTTATCTTTTGTTGTTCTAAAGCTCACACACACACACTTACGTACATATGTGATCGCAAAAGAGTATTTTAACTCGTAAAACCGGCACATCCAGTTCTGCAACCTCGGCATAATGAATGGCAAATTGCATCTGCTCTTAGCATACGAGTATGAGTATGAGTACGAGTACGAATTCGAGTGCAAGGCATCAGTAGGAGGGTTTACAAAAATAGTTAATTGAGAACCAATGATTTCCACTTTCCTGGTTATACCAACAACTGGAGTACGCAATTATTTTTAAATAAATTATGAGTAATAAAATTAATATCAAATATGTAGTAATAAAAAAATTAATAATAATCAGAGCAGAAGCAACAATTAAAAATAGGACGTTAAGTGTGCTCGATGACTGGATACCCTGTATTCTATACTGAGAAGACCCAACATACATTTACACTCACACACACTTAACTAAACGAATTAAAACACGTACACAAGCAACACACGGCAGGTGACGCCAGTGTATAATGTGCTACCCCTGCCCCAGGCTATGGAAAATTGCTACTGGAATAACTTCTGTCTTTATCTGTATACCAACATTTAAAGATACATTCACCGGTTGGCGGCAAAATTCACTTTAATAGCGAAAGGATTTTAGTTTTATAAGTTACATTACGATCTTACATAAGACCCCCAAATGTTTAGATTTTCGAAATAACGGTGCCATTATAGACCGTTAAACGAAGTGTATGTGTCCTTTAAATTTGTATTCGAAGTGCGCCAATTGACTGAAGTGCGCTGCTTGAATGCACTGCTTGAATGCAATGCTTGCAATATGTGTGTTTTTGTACCCAATGTATCTACAGATGTAAGTTTATGTATTTACTTGTGTTTGTTTGTACATTCTTACATCCCGAAATATCTTCCATTGAAACTTTTTCGGGAAATCCAAACAAAGTGTAATATTTCTGAACAATACTGAACAGTGTTTATAAAACTAAATATATTTTTTGTCTCTTAATCTTAACTTTGTCTTCTCCTATTGAAGCAATTCGCTTTGCTCAAGAAAGTACACCTGTTAGTCAGCTGACAAATTACTAAGGCTCGACACAAGGTGCTTCTCGAAGGACCCGAACCAAACCGGTTAGGTAGTATGTTTTCAATTGCATCCCTTCTTAAGGTGCTTCACAAATTTGTTTCATTACCCAACTGCTGGTTTTTCGGTTACAATATAAGTTAAGAATGTAAAGAAGAGACCTTTTTCACAGTTTTTCACGCACTTTTCGATCCTAAATGTGACTTTTTTAGACAGCAAATTTAGAAGTAAATAACAATTAATTTTTGAGACACTTTAGTTTGCTTTATTGACCAAAATGTTAATTTAAAGATCCTTGGTTTTAAGAATCAAAATATATTTCAAATATGTTGGAGAATATTTTACAACAATTTAATAGACCCAATAATTTTAACAATCAAAAAAATTATTTTTATTATTCAGTCCTCACAAACATAATATAAATTTGATCTTTACTTTTATTTCAGTTAAGATACCGATATGGTCTATATCATGAGGTTTCAAGTAATTATGGAACCCGTGTACACCATTGTAATTGGATTAGATTCCTCAGAACCGCTGGCTCGTTCTCCTCTGATGTGAATCTGATCTGTACGATGGTCAAGGGAGATCCTCTGTATGAAGTTATTAAACCAATTAAAACCTACCAAGAACTAGTTGCATATTATCTACCCGAACGTCCGGAGGAGAGTATATTTATGAACCTACGATCAACGTTATATAGACAGGCAATGGACTCGATACTACAAGGTACTAATTTTAAAAATTATATATCATACAACATAAAGCTCATTTGTCTTTTGTTATTATTAGATACTCCACTTGACTTGTCATTAACATTGATGTATAAAATACCAAATTTACCGCTTTCACCACCTTCAAGTGAAGATGAGCAAAAGTCCATGTTAAGTGATTCCTCTGGATCTTTATGTTCACTCAATGAAAGCACAATTGACAACTCAACGACATCGTCAACGTCATTGGATGAAATAAAGAAAACCATTTTGAGGATGCCACAGTTATCTCACACAAAAGCAACATAAACCATAAAAATTATCAATATTCTCCAACAAAAAGCGTTTAGGACGAAGTGAAAGATCCCTGCTACCGTGTGAAGTCTGCAGAAAAGCCTTCGATAGACCGAGTCTCCTGAAAAGGCACATGAGAACGCATACGGGTAAATATTACACCAAATTTTATAAATATTCTTTAGCTAATCGATACTGTACGGTTTCTGTCTTTTGTCTTGAAATCTTCCTAATTCGTTAAAGCAATTTTCTTTACTAATAAGATTCTATTATTTTTCAGGAGAAAAGCCACATATTTGTCTAGTTTGTGGTAAGGGATTCAGTACATCAAGTTCTTTGAATACGCATAGGTAAGATATTACATTATATAGAATATGCATCAAAAATAGTTAAACAACATTTATTTTTTACAACACAGGAGAATTCATTCGGGGGAAAAACCGCATGAATGCCAAGTGTGTGGAAAACGGTTTACAGCTAGCAGTAATCTTTACTATCATAGGATGACTCATATTAAGGTACGTATTATAAACATTTTTAATTTGGGTTCAAGATTGTTTGAACAACTTTCCTTAATTATTGACTGTCTTCAAAATCTTTGCTTGTCTTAAATATTGGAAATCGTAATGTTTTAATTTATTGTTTTTATATTTATCCTTACAGGAAAAACCACATAAGTGCAATTTATGCGCAAAATCGTTTCCAACGCCTGGAGATCTTAAGTCCCATAAGTACGTCCACAGTGGATCTTGGCCTTTCAAATGCTCCATTTGTTTCCGCGGTTTCTCAAAGCAAACGAATTTAAAGAATCATCTGTTTCTTCATAGTGGTAAGTACTTTTAATATTGGTTTTAAGTATAATTATTCATACGATAGCTTATACTAATCTATCAAATTTATAGGGGATAAACCACACGGTTGCGAGTTATGTAAAAAAAGATTTGCATTGGCATGCAATTTAAGGGCACATATGAAGACGCACGATGGTAAGTTAAATCCAGATTGTGTTGTTACTCTTTATTACTTAGGAGAAGTTAGTGGTTAGTTAAATAAATAATGTAGGAATTTTAAGTAAGTTTAAAAGTTGTATCGTCTATGTAGAATGGAGAATAATTCTACATAGACGAGACAGCTTTCATTCGTACAAGTCTTTACATTGTGGTTGTTTTTAATTAAAGTTTTTGCTGCCTAGGGCCTTTAAAGCCTGTAGAACCCTCTACTTCTTTCAGGTAGGCATGTCTTCCAACATTTGACCTACGTTTGTTAGTTACAATATTTGAAAAAATGTCAATAAGAAAACTTTTTCTAGAAATAATTGAAGCCCTGTCTGACTATTAGTGCTTTATTTTGTTCCTTGACATACATTTTAAGCTTTGACTGATTACATCATTACCAGGTCATATGTTGTTTAATGAACCACGGTTTCTTCTCCCTAATACATAGAGTGCAACTACTACAAGGTATCCTTGTAGTCTAAAAGTACCGGTCATACAAAACCTAGTTAAACATTCTTTTTAATAACACACCCAATTGTTTCATTCGATTTACAAATGTTTATTTTCCTTCTAGGTAATCCACAAGATGAATGTATTAGATGTGGAAAAGTGTTTGTTGTCACAGGCAGCGATCCACAGCAAAGCAAAAAGTGTACTAAATGTCTGGACTTAAGCGAATCTACAGATGACGGAGAGAAATCTGGTTTTCAATCCGACCAAAGTGTTTCGACCGAAGAAGAAGAAGAATATGAGTCTTCAAATGGTGCAACCGAATATAGTGACAAATGAATAAATGAAGAATTATGTTATATGTATGTGTACTTACGATTACGAGGCCATTCTTTAAGGATCACTTTATAGACCGACGTTGACTGATGCTAATATAATAAATTATTCAGAATTAGTATCAGTAGTTTTAGAATATGACCAAAAATTTTAAATTTTTATATCAATTTATCGATTTGTGTGATTTTAAATAACAAACAACGCTTACAAACACAATAAAAGAAAACGGATTTAATTTATTAACATACAAATTACACAAAAATAATAATTATACGAATTAAAATAAATACTTTATCTGACATCAGATAAAACACTATATATTTATGAACTAATGCTTACTTGCTAAACGCAGGGACTAAGGCGTCAATGGGTATTTAGGCCATTTGCGCCACAGGCTGCCACAGTGGCACAGCTCAATGTGAACACGAAATTCATTTTTTTCTTTACTAATTTGAGTTTGCTGTTTTTAAATCTCGTCTCCAATTTTCTGCGTGTTTCCCTTTGCTGCCGTGGAGGTGCTTGGCTATTCACCATCGTTAATTACAATAACCTCCGGATTAGAAACTTATATCGAAACAAATTGGTTTTTTTTTTAAAGTCATTTCATTAGGAATTATGATTAATTAGTTAATAAATATCAAGCGAGTTTTGTTCTTTTGGTTTTGATACCAATACAATTAATTAAAGTTAATGTTAAATATAAGGTAAAGTTCGAAAAGTTAAAAAAAAACATTTTTTAATTTGGCCACCATTCCAAATTTTGACTTTATCTTGTGAATTACAGTTTAAGTTTTGAAAATCTTGTTGTCTGGAAAGCGGGCGAAGAACTGTTCCCGTGTCATGCTAAATCGAAAAAAATAAATTATAGTTAATAATCCTAATAATCGTAAAAATAGCTAAAACTTACTTGCTCTTTCTTCGAGTGGTCCCTACGAGGGCACAAGCGGTGTACTGAGCTAAAAGGACATATTGACGATGGCATCCTTTACATGGTCATTTTGGTTTTATATTCTTACAAGGGGTATGGCAAAAGGCCCCAACAAATTGAGTAAAAAAAAAGTTTCTAATAAAGTGGTATATCTACGCACGTGCGTTTCTCTTTGGCACCAAATACGGCTCCACCAAAAAAAAAACTTGAAGTTGCCCTCTGTCATATGGAAGTTTTCAAAAACATTCTTGGGACTTGGGTCATATTCTCAAACTATAAACATATTTTAAGAGATTAATAAATGTACATATGTATATATATAAGTAAATACATATATGTATTGATACTTACAGCGGTAGCAAGTCGATGCTTGCTGCGCCTTTCACGCAAATATGGGTTCAACCAATATGCGCGTCGCATACGATCCTCCTCCTATTTTTCCTGCACCTTAATAATGTATGCAAGTAGTCACACATTTAAAACATCTCGTGCTCCCATTTTTAGAATTTTAGTTCGCCGAAACCTTGCTGAGGTCTAGGCTTAAGTTTAAATTCATATAAGACCGTCAGATCTGTAAATATGATATGTAAAACAGCTGAAGACCTTGATCTGACGAGCTTATACGAATTTGTACTTAATGACTTATTTAAGGAGTCTCTTTTAAGTTCCCATATCTTATCAATTAAGATTGTCTTTATAGTACGTGTAGTACACAGGACGTGAAGCGGACGAATTGCAACATTCTCCGAAAATTTATATACACAAGGAAAATGTTAAAAACCTCCGACTTAACGTCCTTCAAATCAACCTCTACTAAATTTGATTTCGGGAAATCGCTTAAAAACTTGCGTTGAAATAAGCTAACAAGATTTCTATATGGCACTTAAATTTTACCGTGAGTTTCGTAAAATTTAAGTGCCATAAGATAATCTTGTCAGCTGACTCGGACAATTATACAATTTGTAAAATCTCGGCGCAATTTTTTTTAACATTCTTACGCACATTTTTTTTAAAATATTTGATGTTTTATAAATTTGAAATGTATAATTAGCTTACTCGTCGTCCACGGTTTTGGTTTGTCAAGAACTCCGCACTGTTAAATTTGTGAATAAGTCCGTAAAGGTGAAACTGACGCTGAAAAAGAGATTTCGATGTTAATATCGATATTTTGATGTTTTTATTACTAACTATAACCCTGTTTATACGGTGCGCAATGCGTGAAAGCAATTTACGTGTGTGAAAAATGTGTGTATTAACAGCATTACATGTATTTGAGCAACACACGACAATTGTCTATGAATTTAACCAAAATGCTTGAAGTTGTGAGGCGCTGCCAGTTGTCATTTCGCGAAATTAGAATTACGTAAAACGGTCCGTATAAACGTGGTAAGTAGTGTTCACATTGAGGTCTGCCACAAAAGCTGGCATTAATCAGCTCAAAAGGCTGATTTCGTTGTGCTTTCGATTTGATTATCTGTCTGACCGTTCTGCAAGCCAAAATAAAGCGTGAACCCCTAGTCTTGTTCGGTCCGGGTTGTACGCAATATATTTTTCCACTAAGGCTAGGTTCACATTGCGCCAAAGAGCACAAAGCGTCAGGGGTGCATTTAAGCCTATGAGCTTCCGAAATTTGAATTACCGATTTTAATTCGTGCAAAAACGCAATTGGTTTGCTTATCAAAATAAATTAACTTATGTGTACTTTGCTTAAATAAATAACATGAATATATTTCTGAAAGAAAATTTCAGAAGATGTGAGTTTTTGATTAAATTTTTGTTTTTCGACGCTGTCGATTGTTTCGGGGATTAGCCCATATATCGCTTGTGACCAACGAATACGGCTGACTTGGTTGTCTTCCTAAATATCGCAAGAAATGGATTATTATATCGCGCGCAACAAATCGCAAGTCGTTGTTGCATTGACAATTTAGTGTATCGTATATATTTAAAATAAGACAAGAAATTTTTAATTGTGGACGGAAAATTCTTCGTCGCTAGCTTACGTAGGGACTACCCACTTGTTTTTTGTGCGATGGTCTCACAGTGTCGATAAAATTTAGGCATTTATCGAGATTTATGCAGGCAACAAACAGCTGAATGAGAAAAAACCGTAATAAAAAATTTGAAAAAATAATTGGATTGACTAATTTCCATAATAAATTTGTTACTGAAATGGAGTTCTGCAGTGACTGTGTACATTTTGAATTTGTTTTTTCCTAATATGAACGAGATTAGGGTGCACTTTTCTATGTGCAACGTAATTGCCAATTTAAGATTAACTATTTAAGTTTTTGTATTAACCATACCCTTCTTAACATGATATGTATATACAGAAAGATGAGTATTCTGCCGTCAGACTTTCCTCAAACATCAGTGGATTATATTCATGTGCGTACTGGCAGCAAAAGTACCCATGCAATCAGCTGACTATGGGTGCAGCAAACGCAACATAAACTCTTTTCGGATTTTTTGCGTGACCCCTCACGCAACCCAACTAGTGTAAATTCAGTATTAAGCAATTACTAAGTTATCGAAACATTATTAAAATATTTAATCCTCCCATTTTGTATACACTATATCTCAACAAATTTATCGAGTTACTTGTACCAGAATAGTTTTTGTGCGACTAAATCTATTAATATCGTAATAAATCTTTCAAAATTTACAAATAAGTCAATAGTTTTGACGAATTAATAAGCGACGCTATCTTGACTAAAGTATTTTAGGAATACCATAAATACTTGTATCGCAAAAGCCTGTATTCAAACAAATCCTAGTTGCTACACAACTCTTGAAATTCACAGCAATCAGCATTTATACATAAGTGTCGGCCATGTTGGCTTAACACTCGCCATTTGCAGCAAATTAATAAATAAAGTAAAAATTAGTAAAAGATTGCTGGCAAACAATCCAAACACAGATTGCGTGAATTATGGGATATCTAATCACATAAAGGTTACTACAGCCTACAGCTACGTGAAGAGCTATTCGCATTTATGCATATGTAATTTTCAAAAATATCCATACAATGGATAATATAAAAGCAATTGACAAACGATGTGCAATAAACTGTAAATTTGTTTTGTATAAATGAACTGTTCTGTTGGTGTTGTTGTTTGTGCAAGTCTCTCAGTGTAATAAAGTTGTCTTAAAAGTGTACAAAAGTTAAATTATGTGCAAATACATAAATATATACATATATAAGTAAATTCGTACATATGTACATACATACACAAGAATCTTGCCTACATTTCCCTTGCATATGTGTGTATTGTACATCAATAAAGTTTGCTACTGTGTATTACTAGTGATGTTAAAACATCGGTGCTTTGTATATAAACAATCGATTTTGTGCATACTATATATAACTACAAACATATTAATATGAATCTAATGTTGTCAGGTATCAATTTCAAATCATATTAAACTCATTTTTTTTCTCCCCCAGATATTAAAGACATAATTTGCATTAAAATTATACTTTTATATGCTCAGAGGAAGCACAATTATCTATCTTAATAATGGGGGACCGTGACATCCCAAGCGTACCCGTCACAACATTAGCTGGCCTAACCAGTACTTCGGATTGTAAGTATTCATATTTAGGAGTGGGATTCCAGGAACAGTTTTCGATTATTTTTCAGCACATCTAAATCAGTTGACGGAACGACCCTTTCTCCACACTGATTAGTTTTAGATTTTGTGAACAGCTGACATCCTGAAGGAACAGCTGACAGGCAATTGAAAAGTGAACAAAAAAGGCGCGTAATCACAAAATTTCGGAAAAAAAAATCGTCGAGAACGCCACAGAATGTGTGGTTTTACCATGTTCAAATTAATTTAATTTGCAGGCATTTTCAGCTTCTTTACTATCTTCCCATTCCCATCTATAACTTTTCCTGTAACCATTATAATTTTTCTGCATAAAATATGTATTTATTGAATTGTAGAAACGTTTAATACAGAAATCAAAGCAGAACGTAAGCAAAGCATCAATGTGGCCGAGATATTGTCTTTGAAGAGAATGGTTACTCAGAAAATCAAATTCAAATCAAATTTAATCTGCCTCAGAACTGATTATTCTTAAACTTTTAGTGTGACCAGATTTCTCTTATAAGTTCTGGGCACACTACAAATTTTGTATGAAGCCGCTATGAACAGCCGATTGTAAAACCCATAACTAATCTTAAACTCTTCCCGGAATCCCATTAGTGTGGTAATACGATAAATACTTTTAAATAATTAAAAAAAAAATTTCATTAATTTAGTGCTCAGCGAATTACCAGTGTCAGATTCCCTTCAGAGTGCAGCATCGTTTAATAAATCGCTATTATTCCATTCGCTGGTGGCTAACGAATCCAATAATTTATTGTCTGTGCGTGATGAAAATCTCGTAAGACAATTAGTGAACGCCATCGAGCAAACGAACTCTGACAATATGTACGTATGATTGTGGATATAAGCTTGAACTTGGACCATAATAATCATTGTATATAATATACCTTATTTACCCACAGAGAACTAAAGCCGCAATATAGCATTCAACAACATGGTGCTAACATTAGTACATATCCTGAACTATTGCAGGGTATTTACAACTATCGCCCAACTGTATTTAACACACCCCGGAGAACAGGTAAATATTTACTATCTATATTGTTCAACACAATATTAACAATCATATATATCTTTTCTAGTAATAAGCGATAACACGTCACAGCAACACATCCCGGAACATCCACAAGTCGAGAGCCAGTCCATGGGGCTTGTTAATGACCTATGTCAAACAGCCTACAATTTAAATCCAGACCATAATCAGCTAAGGCATATAGAACAATCCATCAGGTGGGTGTTACAAGATAATAAACCGCTACCCGAAACTATCTCTTTAAGAAAGTTTCTTTTGACAATACCGGCATTAAAATTAAACTTTCAAATCATTTTCCACTTTTAGCCAAGACATTGGAAGTACCTTACCAGTACGGCGTGAGACAAGATTAAATAGAAATCAAGACGAATCTATGGCGAAACACATACAAGGGCAACAAATGCCGGGAATGGAAGTTATCCAGCCAACATTAATGATGCAGGAACAGCATCAATCGTCTGTGATCCAAGCGGTGAATCAACATGGACACCAAACCCAAACATCATATTATCAGAACCAGCTTAAAGATCAAATTGATCCGTTAGACACAAGATCATCATCCATCTATCATCATCAAGTTCAAGTTAATCAGCATCAAGTCAATCAAATTTCACAGTTAACAGATACAATGCAACAACAGCAGGCCCCATTTCAATCTCAAGCACCAACAACAACTACGTCGACGATACAAGGAAATTTTCAAAATGTTTTAAATCTGCAAAGACAACAGATAGCCGAAGTAGCTGCTGCAGCACAGAATCAAGAACTAGAGAAGCAACAGCTGCAACAACCACAACATTATATTAAACCGCAATCGCCAGTTCAACAACAACCTCCTTTCATACCCTCTACGACTACAATCCAGGGTAGTAGCAATACATTTGGCAGTGAATTCAATCAATGTGCGCAAACGACATCAACAGCTACATCAACGTCGACATCTTCAAGCGGCAAATCCCAGGTTCGGGTATGTATAAATCGTCTTAACGTTGAAGATGCTCGTCTTATGCAGCACAGTATTAAAAACTTTGTACAAAAGTCACCAGAATTGGCTAGAAATATGGGGTTGCTACAAGAGTCAACGACAAACAACAAACACAATGACAGTCAAAGATATTTGACGGGGGAATTCAATTCCGTGGGATTACCTGCGGCTCCCACAACTGAAGTTAGCGCACAATCTTCAGCTTCAGTTGATATGTTTACGGTTATTAAAGCTGACGAGAAACGAGGTGGTACAAAAAGGAAAGTGGCCATTTCCCTTGGCGATATTCCTCCAGAGCAAATATGTGAGTTTATCTTTAATAACAACTATGAACTTACTTTTTTAATAACAATACATTTTTAGTTTCAAAGCCCAAATTGCGTCGCGTCGAGCGTAATATGTCGTTATCAACACCAAAAGGTACAAAAGAAGAAGTTACACGTTCTCAAACATACCAGCAATTTATGAGAAATATGGAACAAATTATTGAAATGTTGGATGACACGGAATCGCCCAACTTTGATTCGGGTAAAGATAAAAATATCTATTTTAAAGAGTAAATAGTTAAAAAATATGTATATCTATTTACAGAGGATGTCGATGAGAATATAGAGTGCATTTCACCAAAACTTCTCAACACAATGAGTGACGATGTTGCCAAATTGAAGGCCAAACAAGCGCTGGATTCGATACCGAAAAACAAATTAACTCTCCTCATCAATTACGCAATGCGAAATGTATATTTAGCCAGAAATTATTCAGCGGGGCCGGTAAGTTGTTATTGTGCTTAAATCTATATAGCTTTTGGTAAACACAACATTTTATTTACGTTTACAGGAAGACGATGATGAAATTGTTGATGATGAAGTTATAGATAAAATATTAAATGCTATGGATGCTTGCTTACTAATATGCAACATTTACTCAACTGTGAGCGATTTAAAGTTTTTGCAAGAGGATAACATCTCACACATCATCAAATTTGCTCAATTTCAACTACGTGAAACAATATTCCCATTACACGATCCTGTCTATACAGTGAAAAATGTGAAAAAATCGAGTAAAATTAAGAAGACAAAGTCGCATCAGAATCATCATCGCAGTCTTCAGATTTTTTACTCAAAAGTTGTTGAACTTTTGAAGGTATTTGTGGCGCTATTCGATAAATGTATTTTTGTCGATACTATAGTATTACCACTGTCAACGCTCGCTATAGAGCCATTTTTCGTAGACAATATTGAAACGTTGCAATTCGTTTGCTTGGAGCTGGTTACAACCGTAAGTTAATAAAAAAATTTATTTTCCACTATATACCTAAGACTGTAACTATCTTAGCTTCATAAATAACATTTGGAAAGTAATTGTTTGTACTTAATATCTTTACCAAATTTAATTTTGACTCTTATTTTTGGGGTTTATTTCAAATAGTAAATAAGCTAATAGTTCATATTAAATTTCTATTCTATTTTTGATTTTAATTATACATTTTACAATATAAACAAAAAACTAGAGTTAAAATTAATCTTGTTACATAAAAATGTATCCATTTCTTCAAACAATTTATAAATACAAATTATGCAAATAGTATATTTATATATATTTCTTCTTTATTTTAGATATTTCGAAAGGAAAGATATGATAAAATACGAAATAGTATTTTAGGCGATATATTATCGTCTATTGATCGGTTGCCTTCATCGAAAAAGAACCTGCGGCCTTATAAGCTTACAAACAACGGTGGCAATATACAAATGGTTACAGCCCTTGTGCTCCAATTAATTCAATGTGCAACAATTTTGACAGATTCTCTAGCCGATATCGGTAGAGCTAATGTCAAGTCTCAAACAATTCATGATTTTGATGATGATCTTCCGAGTGGCGCATCACAAATTATAAAGCCAAATCAAGATATACTTGTGCTTAAGAAATATGATGTCGCTGTTAGTATTGGCGGTAACTTTTTAACAACATTTTTGAACAAGTGCAAGTCTCGCAATAACGAAACTGACTTTCGACCGCTTTTCGAGAACTTCATTCATGATCTATTGGCCACCGTTAACAAACCGGAATGGCCAGCCTCAGAATTGTTGCTATCATTGTTGGGAACTATGTTGGTTCGCTATGTTTCGGATAAGTCCATAGAGCAAAGTATTCGACTTGTCTCGTTGGATTACTTGGGCATTGTTGCGGCTCGTTTGCGCAAAGATACTGTTGAGTCGCGATGCAAAGTTAATATCATTGATTCTATGATTAAATCAATTAAAGCTGAACAGGAGAAGGAGGGCGATTTAACCATAACTGATGTAAGTACTTTTTAAATTATTTATTTCAAACAATGACACTATAAAGTATATACAAGATTCTGATTAAGAGAGACTCTAAGAGCTAGAGACACAGAACCAGTGTGTAGTCCCTTCTAGATCCTAATCAGTTATGTTATTAATATAATGTATTGATAATTTTAGTCAAAAATTGAGCTTCATCCGGAGGAACAACGTACGGAATTTTTGCAAAAAATTCTTCTCGATTTTCTGGCTGTAAATGCACAGGAAGAGAATTTGATTTGGGACTATGCTCGTCATTTTTACTTGGCTCAGTGGTATCGAGATGTCATTTATCAGCGACGTCGTATAAAGGAGGGCGAAAAAGGATTTGCTTCAAAGAAGCCAAAATCTCGCTTAAAACAAAGATCTGGTAAGTTCTTAAACTATAACCACTTTCGTAATTTATTGATATACTTACTAAAATTCTTTTCTTTAATTTAAGGTGACTATTCCGACACTTCTGACTCTGGATCCTGCGATGAAAATGACCCCGAAGACTCTAATAAAAATGGAAATCGTGCTGTCGGTGCAGTTGACTATGAACTAAATTTGGAAATTTTTAATGTGTTGGAGGAGCGAAAACAATACTTGATCAGCAAAATAAAACCATACTCGGAAAAGGGCGAACACAATCATACATCACTTCAACACATAAAGACTTATATAGATTATAACAATGCACAGTTAATAGCACAATATTTGGCTACCAAGCGACCATTTAGTCAATCGTTTGATGGATGTCTTAAGAAAATTATTTTAGTCGTTAAGTAAGTATACTAATCTATTAACAATTATTATGATTATTCATCATTTTATCCCGTTAAAACAGTGAGCCATCTATCGCTGTAAGGACACGTGCAATGAAATGTCTGGCTAACATTGTTGAAGTAGATCCATTGGTTCTGAAGCGAAAAGACATGCAAATGGGTGTTAACCAGAAATTTCTGGACACGGCTATATCAGTACGTGAAGCTGCAGTTGATTTAGTTGGAAAATTTGTTCTTAGCAATCAAGAATTAATAGATCAATACTACGATATGTTATCGACTCGAATATTGGTAAGTTGACTACTTGACATTATAAATGCATTGACTAAACAAATTGTTCTCTTCCAGGACACTGGTGTTTCAGTGAGAAAACGTGTTATAAAAATATTGCGCGATATTTGTATAGAATATCCTGATTTCGAAAAGATTCCCGAAATCTGTGTGAAAATGATTCGTCGAGTTAACGACGAGGAGGGCATCCAAAAACTTGTCACAGAAGTCTTTATGAAAATGTGGTTTACACCCTGTATAAAGAATGACAAGGTAATTTATTTTATTTTATTTATTTTCTAATATTAATTTAATCCTTCTTTTAAAACAGCACGGCATACAGCGCAAAATCAATCAAATTATTGATGTGGTAAACACGGCTCATGACACAGGCACAACATGGTTGGAGGGACTCTTAATGAGTGTAAGTATATATTTAAGATATGTCATATTATTTGCATTAACCTTTTTTTTAATTTTCTATTTATAGATTTTCAAGCCAAAAGAAAATATGCTTAAACTGGATGGCAGTGCTCAAGAGCCAGTAAAAAAGAATACAGAGCCACCGCAAGAGATTGTATTAGCTTGCCAGCAATTAGCCGATGGTCTTGTGGACCGACTAATTGAATTAGAGGATACTGATAATGCACGGATGCTGGGCTGCATAACAACACTTCATCTGTTGGCTAAAGTACGGCCTCAACTCTTGATCCGTCACGCAATGACAATCGAACCATACTTGAACATTAAATGCCATTCAGCATCTGCTGCTAAATTTATTTGTGCTGTGGCCGATATTCTTGAAAAGGTTGTGCCTCTTGTTAACAACGCTAGTGAATCATTTTTGGCATCGCTGGAAGAACATTTGATGCTACTTGTGGTGTCACGTAATCAAGCCGAAGTTACAAGTTGTGTGTCCTGCTTGGGAGCCCTCGTCAATAAGATAACAAAGAACTACAAGTTAATTCGTGACTGTTTCCAAAAGTATGTATTTATCACTTGTAAAATATTTGAAATCTTTTTAAATTGTTCTTTAATAATAGGTTCTACCGTGTGCTCGACCTGTCCCGAAATCAAGTAGTGCAAAACGGTTATAATATAGATCATATATACACACCCAGTTTCCGAAGAAGTCTTTTTACGATTGGTATTCTAATGCGGTATTTCGATTTCAAATCCCCCAATACTCTAGGTAAATAATAATTTATTCAAATATTTGTTGTATTGCATTTAACATAAACATGGATTTCTCTAGGTGAATCAAATAATGGACTACCCGCTTCAATATGCGACAATGTATTTGAGTGTTTGATGTTCTTTTGTGGTTGTTCAAATCATGAAATTCGTAAACAAGCACTCATATCCCTTGGCTCTTTTTGTGTCATGAACGATGATTATTTGACGAGATCAGAGCTTAAGCAATTTTACTGTGATTTACTAAGGTCATCCTCAAATGATGGTGGCATCAAAATTATATGTATGCGTAATATTTGGATTTACTTGACTGAATCGGAAATGTTTATGCACAACAAAGAAAAAGAATGTAAGTATACTCTTAATGTTTTCAAATATAATTTAAACTAATGCAATTTTCTTTCTTTTTTTTCAGGGGAAAAGCAATCAAAACATGAAGACCTTAAGGAAATGAATGACGTTTCGTCTGGCATGTCGAGTCGAATCATTCAGCTTTATTTGGAAGAAATTCTAGATTGTTTTCTTAATCGTGATGACACAGTACGTCTTTGGGCTGTAAAAGTCGTGCAAATTGTTTTGCGGCAAGGTTTGGTGCATCCAGTTAGAATGGTTCCCTATTTAATATGTCTGAGCACTGATTCCAAAGTCGAGGTTAGTAACAAATACTTGAATAATTTCATTTAGGCTTGATTTCAAACTAATCAACTCTTTTTCGTTTACAGTCAGCGCATAGAGCAGATGCCTTGTTGAAAGAAATTGATAAATCATATTCGGGTTTTGTAAATATGAAAGTTCAATTTGGACTTCAGCTTTGCTTTAAACTGCAGGAAATATTGCAAGTGAATAACAAGGCGAAAAATGAAATAATTCGGGGCTATGCGTGAGTTGCACACATCTTGAGACAATATCGATTTGTCAAATTGAAATTTCTAACTTTCTTTGCAGTAAACGCGGACCAGATCTTGTAACAACAGCTTTAAATGATTTCTTGTATACATTGTTGCGAACAACAAAACCACAAAGACGCGCCTTGGTTCAAACAGTTACAAAACAGTTTGATGACCAAAAAACATCGTTGCAACAAATGCTATATATTGCCGACAATCTTGCATACTTTCCATATGCTGTACAGGATGAACCTTTGTATCTTATACATCAAATTGATTTACTAATATCTATGGCTGGCACACATCTGTTAACCACATTTAAAGAGCATCTGAGACCAAGTGAAAAGGGAGGAGACATCCTTGAAGATGATGACGATGAGGAGGATCCACATGTACTTTTTAATCGGTTACCTGAAGATATGTCCGAAATAAAGAAATGCATAACGTCCGCCCAAGCGTGTATGCTACTTCTGGTACTTAAGGAACATTTAAAGGAAATGTACGGACTTACAGATGGCAAAATATCGCGATATTCACCGTCTGAGCAGAAAATATATGAAAAAGCAGTAACGCGCAGAAGCGTTGCCGATTTTAATCCGAGATCAACAATTGATGTGGTTAAAAAGCAACAGTCTCAAAATTATACTACCACCGAATCTGAAAGTTACTCGAGACCCCTCACCAATGAAGAAAAATTAGATCTTGTCGCTAAATACTTGGACGTAAGTACCATAAATGCCAAATATTACATATCCCTTTTAAATTAATTTTAATTTAAATATCATTTCTAGTTCAAACAGCTAATGCTCAAACTGGATCCAGAAGATGCAGATTCTGATGCGGATGAATCTCGCGACAAATCAAAATTAAACAGTTCTGGAATCATTGATGATTCAATGAATCAATCTTTGAATTCCAGCAGAACAGGACAAATATTAAATGAAAACCTAGCTCGCTTTCCACGCCGAACGTTAACAATAGCAACTTTCAATCGTCAACAACGACTGTGACGCCGGTAAGTTAAAGTTTATAGTGACCATAGAAGATTGTAAATTTTGACAAATCATTTGTGATATATATAGGAAAACCTAGGTACTGTCGTGGCGCCCACGCCTCGTTCCACAAAATCAGCACTATCCCCTGCGAAGTTACTTGCGCGTAAACAGACCCAACAGCGAAGTAAAAAGAAACGGCGCAAAATTGTGTCATCCGATGAAGATGATGAATACAGTGGCGAAGACTATGCGTGAGAGATAAACTGTTGTAGTCTTATTGGTTAAACCATATTTTTAAAACAAGAAGCACAGAAAATAAGATTAGATTCTTAGGTTTAAAGTGTAATAATGATCTTAAGTAGTGCTACATGTATGTATGTATTATTTATTTTCTAAAATAGTAGTGTATAATAGCAATAAACATTAACTTTAATCTTAAACGTCTAAAATAAGCAAAATATCTTTTGTAGCATATATAAATTCATCCTTAGTTGTTGTTTGAGGAAAACAATATATAATAAAATACTAAACGTGTATATTTTTTATATCGTATCTTAATATTTTATGTATTATCTAGCAGTTATAAATACATATACATATATACAAACAATGTAAAGGTACTCTAGGTTCAGCTAAGTCCAGGCTTAAAATGACTGCAATAATTTGGTACACCGAAGCTAATATACCCTTGCAAAAATACACGATTAAAGTTTCAGCTTTGATCTAAATCATCGACTTTATTGTAAAAAGAAAAAGATCTTAAAGCTAACGAAGTCAAATATGGATGCATTTGTATGTTTAACACACAAATAAGTTTTCATTCGGGTGATCATTTCTGAATTATATAAAAGTCTGGTACTTGTCAGACCTATTAGTAAAGTTAATCATTCTAAGACACATATTCTTTAAATGCAAACTACTTTGACTCTTTATATTCCTACCATAATGTAATAAAAGTGTCTGCAAGGCTAAAAGAGGAATTTATTTTACTCATGTTAAATACAAAACTACGGCACACACACACACACATATATTAAACCAATAAACGCCACTAAAAGAAACGATGTAAATGGCGAAGCTTTAATAGATCCCCACTACTATGGATCAAATTCCGCCATATCGAATAATGTACATTATTATATTTCATAGTTGCAAAATTCAAGCTCTAAATTTAATTAAAGTCGCACAGACTTGTACATAAATATATATTTATTTAATTTAAACAATGAAGCAGATATTATAAATATTTATTAATACATGTAGCTAAATTAATGTTGAATAAAAACTAATAATAAGATCCAAATGGGCAAAATAATTTTGGTGTATCTTCGATATATTAAATACTTTCAACTATTGATAAAAATCATAAGTTGACTAAAATCAAGATCCTGAACAAAGATAATTTAAAGTCAAGAAACCGAGCAGAACATCTGTATATTTGTAGGTTTTCCGAATCTAACAATAATAATATAATAAATATTCCAATATACGGAAAGATATGACTAAAATGACAGGGGCACTCCAAGCTACGTTAAATGATTTCCCTGGTGAATAACTAAAACAATTTTGAAACGAAAACGAAAAGTCGTTTTAAGAGGTGTTTTTGCTCACTTTTGAATGAAGAAATTTTCCGTCACTTTCGCGCCATCTAATGTTTTTTATCGGATTTAAATTAAATAGCGCCATCTATAATGATCCAGTTTTTTTGACAGCGGTTTTGAGTGAATGCCGTTTTGAAGTGGCAGAAAAATTGTTTCACTTTTTCCTTTCTTGCTCACGGATCGGATTGAAAATTTGCATGAATTTTTTGGATTTTTCTAAGCTTTTCAGTAAAAACCGCAGCTTACTGAGAAAGCTGTGAACGGAACTTGGCCTCCAGTAGATCTAGAAAAACGAGACAAATTTCAAAAAAAGCGGCTTAATTTTGTCGAGTTTCGGATTTACTTGTTTTGTTGATTAAAAATCGTTTTCCCGGATTATAAATTACTTTTTAGCAATTTTCTTTCGTTTTATTAGCGCTAACGGCCATGTTAGGAACTACAAAGCGGCGCCACTGGCCAAGCTAGGAACTACAAAGCGCCACTTATTGGGAACTACAAGGCGCCACCTGTAATTAAAGTGAAAGTTGTGGGAAATTTGAAATGACTGTTTTTCATATTGAGCGCGGAAAGAAGAGGTGAATTTTTGGCAAAATTGCAAATTAGAAGAAAAATTAGTGAAAATTTTAGAGAAAATGGAATCATTCCACAATAGTTATCAGTATTACACCAAGGAAACACACATTTTGTATTAAATAAAGCCTCTATTTTTTTTTTAATATTTAAAATAAATCCAGGGGTGCCACAGAAAAGTAATTCGCCCAAAATTCAACCAAAAAACCAAAAGGTGTCTCAAAAATCAAATCTTAATTCTCGAATAAAACTCTGATAATTAAACTCTGAGTTTATTGAATAAAACTTGATTACTGTTTTTTAATTATTAAAAAGACATAATGTAAATTTTTAATAAAACAGATCTTTTATTTTAAAAAATACCACTATTTTCGAGTTTTTATAAAATTTAATTTAAGTTTATGGCAGCCGATTTCTGTTACTCCGAAAATATGTGCGAAAAATGAAATCTCAGAGTTTTCTTTGTCACCTACGGTTTAATTTGAGAGGTTTGAAAAGCAGATTTGAGGCAAAATCTGTCAGATTTCTGTGATATGCAGATAATAGAAGGATCCCTGATATGCAGATAATAGAAGGATTCCTGAAACAGATTAAGATTTCGTGATGCCTGAAAATCTTAAAATTGGAATTGTACTTCTAATGTAGGAGATATTTGTTTAATTTTTTACTAAGCTATTTAATTATTTATTTATTTTCTTTTTTTTATGCGTTATTCCAAATAAAATTCGAGTTTCAAAATATTGCTGTATAATTGTTAATAAAAGATCTTAAGAAAAGCAAATCTGTAAGTCGATTCTGATTCTGCGCCAACCTTTTCGCAAAGCCTCCATATCTATTGCTCTCCGTCGCCGGGCTGCTGATTATATTCGTAACTGCTATTTATCAGTGGAATTTGGAGAGCTATTTGGATGAGATTGAGTGCGGTGTACTATTCAGTTACCTATTTAATTAAATCTATTTAATTTAATTCCAATCCGGAGTGGGAGCTTTTATGGGACGGATTGCAGTTGCGGAAACATTGCTGTATTGGCTCCCGCCGCTAAGCAAAGTCATGAAAATAATTCCAAAAGTAGGGAGTCACTTCAGAAGTGTAAAAATCAAATGGTATTATGCAAATGAATGAATTACATTTTATCTTAAATTTTCTTTCGCGGTCTTGGCTTCAAAAATCTTGATAAATTCCCACATTTTATCGATATTGTTTGACCACCGCACAAAAAAACAAGTTATGTTAGGTTTACATTGACTGGCACAGCGCGTCAGGGGCGCATTTGAGCATCTGAGCCTTCGAAATTTGAATTACCGATTTGAATTCCCAAATGCACCCCTGACGCGCTGTGCCAGGCTGTGCCAGTCAATGTAAACCTAGCCTTAGTAGTCACTGCGTGAGCTAGCGACGCCGAATTAAAGAAAGCATAAAAGAGATGGAGGAACATCGATGTTTGCGTCCATCGATGTTTTTACCCGGAAACATCGATGTTTTTGGTAAAAATGTTTTTTCTATGCAGTGGTGACCAAAATGTGATTTTCCTGACACATATGAGAAGAAAAAGTATTCTATTGTGTGTTTGTGGACACCACTATTTATTTAACTGGAAATTTATGTTAAAAATAAGCAGATTTTTATAATTATAACTAAAAAACATTCATATTTTATTATAACATTGGTAATTCATTTACCATTCAACAAAAAATTTGTACTTGAAATACATTTTCAGAGATCAATTCAATTTGGTTTTGGCGGGTCCTGCGATCGGACACTTGTTGTCTTGCCTTGCTGAACATTCGCTCCGATTCGCATGATGTTGTAGGTTAAATTTGAACTTTGAAAAGACTAGGAAAAAAAAGATTTTTTTCAACAAAATAAGATAATTCGAAATTAGTCAAAAATAGGCCTCTCTCTTTTGTCAGTGCTGGCAATGCTTGACGCTTAAAAAAAGGCCAGATTTTGTAGTGAATCCTGAATTATTTCAGCTGTCTTTGTCTTCTCTTCCCGTTAGTTGGCAGCACTGATGTATATATATAATATATATATATGTAGGTATTCAGTGCAACTTACGGTTTTCTCTTATAAAATATACACTTCAAACATATCGAAATGTATGTAGGTATGTATACGTATACAATGAATACACACATACTATTTGTTTGTATTGTAGCACTGTTTAATTCGAGAAACGAAATGCGATTGCGTGAGTTACGCAGAGTCTAATTTAGTCTCCGTATGGCGCTTCGTAGAAGAGGTCCTTTTAAGTGAAGCAGCCCGTGTTGCGGCTCAAAATTAGTGAACATTTGATTTGTGCATTTCGCTTCATACATACATACGCCTACATATGTGTATGTACCACACTCAGTGTGTGTGTAAGAATAATTGATTTGTTCTTAATGCTCATAATCAGTGAAAAGAAGAAAAAAAGTGAATGAAAGCTTTGCCAATTTACAAATTCAATAAGTTCAAGCTGTTGTGGGTGTGCATTTGTATGTACGGATGTGTGTAGGCCAATGAAAAATATTTGTGAAAATACACATAATCTGGTTTCACATACATACATGCTTGTGGTTGAATTAATAGAGTGTACCTACCTCAAGTGATGAAGGACTATTTAAAAATTATGTTTACACGAAATCAATCTGCATGCATGCACATATATATATGTATAAGTATGTATTGTATGTATGTGTGTACAAATTAGAGCTCGTGTGTATTCTAAACTCCAATCAGAAGTTTTTTTTTTTAAGTTGATGAATATGTATTTACATAAATGAGTATGTACATATGTATGTATAAATCGTGAATGTACTAGTGAAGTTTATAAAATTTAAAAAGTGCATCTACAACTCAATGCTTAAATACATCTAAATTTTTATGTATTTAGGTATTTATCAATATGTGTGCAAGTGTATCTTTTATATGAACTGAAAATACATACAAATGTACATTTCATGCATACAAAAATGTATATTTCACTTGATTCAGTGAAATTAGTAGTTATTTAACATAAATATATGATTATGTGAATGAAAAAAATACATATACTTCAATTTGTATGTATATTTTTATGTACATAAAATACATTTGCCAAGTATTTTACTATCAATCACATAAAGTTTATGGAGCACATGCAGTTTATGTGTATACTCATACACAAACATCTTTATGTACATAAAACCTACCTCACTTATGTAAATACAAATAACACCAAGTTAAAGTATTAAATAAAATAGAAATAAAATAGATTTGCAACTTCATTTCAGATAATTATCTAGGAATAAGTTCCCAAGGGCGTTAAACATGTTTCATGCACAAAACGTGAATCGTAAATAAAGCATTCGTGAAAAATATACATAAATGTTGAAATAATGGAATCGGAAAAATGGCATATACGAATATATTTATTTTTGCTATTGATAACTTCAACATATTCAAGTAAGTTGTACATACATATATATTATATGTACACAGTTATATACCCAGTAGATATAAAGGTTACAAAAGAAGATTAAAGGATTCTCCAACTCTGTTAGACTGCACATATAGTATGAATAACCTTGATACCCATTAACAGATGAGTCCATTTAACCATGTCCATTTATTTGTTGATTAATTAACATTTATATTTATTAACTTTACCAGTGGTAGAAATTATTAGAATGATTGGAAATAACTATATTTAAACCTATTCACGAAATACATTTTATATTATATTTATGTTTTTATTTATTATTTATCAATTTAAAAAAAATAACAAAGTGGGGAAATATTTAAAATGGTTTTTTTTTTGTTGGTTTAGCTACCTTTATATTGGTTAATAGTTGGGCTGTCATATCGACAAAATTATACATTGGACCTATAGTCAGCTAATCACTCAAATATTTATCAGTTTTCGTTTATTTATTTTTCTTAAACATTTACTATTTAAGTATTATTTTTTATGATTTTAAAATATTTCAAAAAATACAATATAATATTAATTATTTCTTTTCGTACCAAGATAAAGCCTTTAATAAGTATTGATGATATTTTATTAGAATTAGTACCTTATTTTTTATTTCCATATTCTTATTTAATTTGTATCTCTTTGAATTAATTTATTTTTCTTAAATATAAAATAATATATACTTTTTTCTTACCAAGTTAGGGCGTACAATTAGTATTTGATGATGTTTTTCTAGAATAATAGCCACAATTTTAAATAACCGATCTACTTTAAAATTGTCTTAGTGACCGTTAAAGATTCTCTTATATAATATAACTACTATTTTAATTTTAAGCTAAATTTTTTCATATTACAAAATCAATAATTGTACTTCTGAATAAATTCCAAATTGCAGATGTAGGAAAGATGACATCTTCTCAAAATCATTTTGGGAATGGTCTACAGAGTCAATTCAACACTAAAAATAATACTCGTGTTATCGCTCAGAAGGGAGGACTCGCCGTTTTACCATGTGTCGTTAAAGTGAATTCTCCGGCAACGGTAAGTAATACTTTTTATATTCTACATACAGTAAATTAAACTTTATGAAAACCAATTGTTATAGATAGCAGCATAAGTACAACAGTCAAACATTTTGCTATAGAATATAAATTAATCCAATGCTCTTCCTTTTTGTAAATAAAGTGCTTAAAAAGAGGTCTCTTAAAATATTTATCTTTTGCTAAAATTAAATTAATTCGATCGCGAACCATTTAAATTACCATTTACAAGCTCCATGAGAAGCAATATAGCTTACTTCCTGTTATGTTCTTGAAATAGAATTCACGCCAGGGGCTTCAAACAGTATTCGGCCTCTTGTGATCATTCTCAACGTTCTGTCAATGGAAGAGTTCTTTTTTGACATGTCAAAGGAGTGAGGAGAAAGTGTAAGATTTCTCTGTGGAAACATTAATCACCTAGTGTTACAGTTTTGAACCAAAATAGTAGGCGGTATTAGAATCAATACAACAGAGATGAATTGATATTCTAGTTGTATTAGTTATCATATAATTATATTAAATATTTATATTATAATTAATAATGTTAATTATAATATAGCTTGACAAAGTTGGCTTGCGCGATCTTTTTTTACAGTGTAAAGTTGAGGTTTCGTGAAACCAAATCAAAGAATAATAAATCATAATCAAATTATTATTGGTATTAAGATTCTCTAATTGATATGCTAGTTTCTCAATTAGAATATCCTCTTTTTCATTCAGTTTCTTTAAAATTCTTATCAGCTTCGTGTTTTTTAATGCTTTTAATTTACACTATTTTCTTGAATCAAACAAATTTGTGCATCTATTAACCTATTTTCTATCTTTTAGGTTTCATGGATTCGAAGAAAAGATTTCCAGCTGCTTACAGTTGGTCTATCAACTCATAGCAGCGACAAAAGATTTTTGGTTGAACACACACGTCACATGGGCCATTGGTCACTAAGGATTAAAGCTGTGAAGGAGGAGGATCGAGGTTTTTACGAGTGTCAATTGTCTATTTATCCAACCCAATCAATTTTCATAGAATTAAAAATTGTTGGTAAGTAAGCACTTGATTTGTTAGAGTTTCATAAATAATAATGTATTTACATTATCTAATTGTTTTTAAAAACTGTAGAAGCTGTAGCTGAAATATCAAATGCATCCGATATTCTTATTGATGAAACTTCCACTCTACAACTGCAGTGTAAACTTAAGGGCGCTACGGAAAATCCCTCGTTTGTTTTTGGTAAGTTAAGCCAGAAAAAAACCAATAACTTTAAAGATTAAACAATTTATTTATAATTGACTAAGGGGCTTTTAAACTCATCGTTGTTACTTGTAATAATATGAAACTATATTATTTTTCAGGTATCACGAAAACAAAATGGTCAACTATGATGCACAAGGAGGCTTCGTGGTCACATCCATAATAGAAAATGCGATCCCTGGACTAGAAAATGCACAAAATTCCCAGGGTAGAGGAAATGGTGGCAGAAATAAAACCCTTCGCAGCACAGTGGAACCAAATGGTGACAATGCCATTGCAACTACTGCGAGTCCATATGTATTCACTTCGCCAATTAGTCCATTTTCCATGTTGCAAGTGCAGCCACACAAATCCCCATATCTTCCGAATTCTTCAATGAGTGTGCTTACCATAAAAACGGTTACATTTCATCATGCTGGAAACTATACATGTGCACCATCAAATGCAAGGCCGGCCAGCATTACGGTCCATGTGCTGAGAGGTAAGTTGAATTCTCGTTTTAAATATGACGAGATGATTTAACTAATTCTTCTAATTTAGGAGAAAAGCCAGCCGCAATGCAGCATGCGAATCGAAGCATTCTTGATGGCGAGAATAATTCAAACAACAGCTTTGGATTAAGCAGTATAAAAGGATTCAATGGCACCAACAGTCTACTGGTTACCGTACCCTCACTGTTTTTATCCGTTCTCTGTTTGTTAGCAAATCTGCCTTCTGCATCCCACTTACAAAAGCAGACACCAATGATATTATTCGTATATATATTATGTACTTTTAATAGCTGAAATAGCATAGAGATTAAACACGCGACGAGAATAGAGAGAATAGAGTAATTTCAATCAATTGACAATTGGCAATTGTAATTAAGGAATTGTATATAAATACTGACATACTTACATACATAGATACTCATGCATACCGTAAACACATACGAATACATTAGTATCACGATACAAATATTAAGATGTTTAAGTTAAAATTGTAAAAAGGACTTGATTATATTATAAATGAATGAAAGCTGTCTTCGGCAACCCAAAACTGATATAACCATGTAGACTTATTCAAAAGTTGTTCCTACGGTAGCTATATGGTAGTTTTCTCACATTCTATCTATGCATTATCATTCTATAATGGCGGCTATCGGGGTTCAGTTAAGGTCTCAGTATATAAACTGTGATATAATTTGATATTGAAAATAATCGCAAATTTTGTTGAAAAATATGAAATATTGGCAGTAAAAACAGAGAATCTAAAATTTGTTGTTCTATCGGATTGTTCCCACAAAAATGAAGTAGTTTGTTGAAAGAATCATTTTTCCATCTTATCCTTTATACACTTTTAAAAAAGTTAGTCATCTTTAAATCTAAATTAATAAAACAATATATTAAATAAAAAGTGTTATATACTTTCGCCAAAAGTCTCATGTATTTCATCAAACAAAATCCGTTAACACCCATTATATCCGGATGATTATCTAGCATTGGTTAGAAAGTCAATTACATATTCTTAAATTCAATAGATTTTAAATAAATGTTTATATACCTTGTACTCTAATAGAGAAATATAATAAAGTTGTGAAAATGTAAGTATTTAATAGGCAAATGCTGCTATTTTCGAGCTTAGGATGTTTTTTATCTTGTATATTCAATGAGGAACTTTATAACTTGAAGTAGTTACGAATGCATATAAGTGGTATTTTGAAGAAGGCACCTTCGATTGATCAAGAACGTTTAAATCCATTTTTGTTTGTGTATTTGGACAGTGTACAGGGCATTTCCTAATCGAGCACCCCGGAGCACATAAAAGAAAATTTAATTGAAATAATATTGAGATACAACATTTACAAAGTTTAAATTGATTTTCTTACCAATGTTTGATCACATCGCTATCTCAATCGGTATTAGTATGAAATAAGCGAGATTATCTTTAGTAAAATCATTTCAATTATTTCTACAAAGTCTCTATATGTAAGATGACTTACCTCTTTAAAAGTTGTTCGTAGGGTTGAAATGGAAAAATTTCCTGCCTAGTAAAAGTCACAAGTAAAATTAATTAAGTACATACATCTTGCTTAACCTCTAGAATATTTATAATCTGTCAAATCAAATTTATGTTTGTATCTAAAATCATTTTTGTCTTTCGTATATTTGCTAATTAAAAATGATAGAATTTTTAGGGTATGGTGTCATTATATTCACAGAAAAATATAGCTTCCAGTACCATACCATATAGATTCTCTTTAATTTCCGATATTTCCCAATACATTCTCTTGTTAATGGACGTTAGAGATTCTGCCAATGCTTATAAAGCGTAGCTTCTGGCCCCTAAATTTACTCAAGATATATAAATGCATTAATATATACCTTTATCTTATGTATTGGAGAAAAATGTTACAAGCTTCCTTTAAATTCCAGATTGGTATAAAATATATCAGAATTTCCCAGATGTGCGACATCTGCGATCATTGTAGGATGATAGTTGTTATAAACTGTTCATACCTTGTTTTCACCCAAATTTCTTTAAGAATAAGCATGTATAAAGTCCACTTTTTAAAGTAATTAAGTACTTCTTGTTAAGCACACTCTAGTTTTCATAATTGCACCAACTTTTTTGTTTGTTTTAAGAGCATTAACGGAACAACTTAACAGAAAAATTGTACTGTTTAGAGCGCAGTTTATTAGAATGTATCTATATACACCATTAATTTAGTTTTTCTTCCATTTCAACGTGGGTTTCTTCTCGAAGAGCTTTCAAATTTAGTGTGTTCTAGGACATACAGTAGTAAAGAATTGAAAAAATCAAAAAATTTTATGTTTTCTGAATCTGAAAACATTTTGTAAATCTTTTATACAAATTATACTAAGAACAGGTTTAACAGTCAGACAAACAACAACACCACAGAATATATATTCTTGATCATTGATAGCTGAGACGATACATTCAGTATTTATAAACACAGAAATCTGATAGATGTAAGAAGGAACTACAACATGTATGGAAACAAGTTTTAGGACGTTTTAGAGCTATGCACAGGGTATCGGTAGTCCATCTTACTTGACCGCCGAAACGTTCTCACTTCATACACGTTCAAACCAATTATGTGTCATTGATAGTAAAGATACTATTTTAAAAAATAAAGTTATTTCGAGCATCAACTGAATTTTTAATTTGAATAGCTGTCAATTATAGAAATAGAAAATATCTTATATTTTAAAATGGTTTTTATATTGTCAGAAAATCTGGAACAGAAATCTTCATACTTTATTGGGTCAGCAGAGATGACTTCTTCTGACTGCTACATTACCATCCAAAACCATCCATTCTATATAGCATCGATAATATTGCAGCTCTTCTGGATAACTTACATACTTACTTTATCGTATAAGATCGAATTACTATTTCATATAGCCGCCAAAGGAATAAACAATTATTTAAACCAAATATTATATTCTTGAGATCAACTCCAAACTTTCTAAATCTAGGGAGTATTTCAATTAGGGTTGAAACTGAAGTAATTAAGTATGTATTTTGTAAGCCAAAGAACTTTTATCATCATTGCAACTAAGTTGAAGTCCCTTGCAGGACAAAATCTAATCTTGAGGAAGCCAGTTCTGAAATAATATTCTGCCTAATTATTGAAAAGATTTAGTACACACATATGAACATTAGTACATACAATATGAATGGGATATCTATATATATAGCTGCCTTGGGGACAGTTGTTAAATTAAATTGATCAAGATCTTAAAATTAGCATAGGAACACTCTGCAAGGATTAAATCTTCGGCTCTCCGATGATAACCATTCTATCTTGTTAAAAATTAAATGATGAAATAAAAATAAAATATTGGTGTACAAAACAAAGTACAACTATATCATGCATTCACTCTAATATTGAACAACAATTGATGTAAATAAATGGTCTGTTAACAATTTAAGAAAATAGCAAAAAAAAAAAAAATAAATAAAGAAAATTAAAAGTATTACAATTTCTGAATGCTTTGTGAAATAAGCATAAAAAATACTCACATTAGTTTTTAATTTGTAAATAAAGTACTATATCTCCCTTACATGTATGTATGCATTTACTATTGTGATTACGTTTTGTTTATTGTAAGATAAGCACAACATTCGTAATAAACTATAAATTTTAAAATACTAATAAGTTGTTATTTATCGTTGAATAAATTAAAGCAATAACGTATTTATTTGCAAACACCATTTAATATTGAATTATTGATCTGGTTTTTATTAATTCCAGCAGAATATTACAATATGCAGTCTAATAACACAAGTAATAAAAAATATATACAAATTAAATAAGGTAAAAGTTTAAAATTTAATTTCTACATTAAAAAAGAAGAGGCCATCTAAAGATGTCAATGTTTAATGGATTCAGTTCATCTCTTGTGTTCCAGCAAAAACATCTTTACTGATTTCACTATCGTAGAGAAAACATAAAGATCTTCAGCTGACGATAGTTTCTATACTTGACTGGATAGCTTGGCCAATCTCCACCCAACTGCTAGGAAGTCGAACAATAAGAAGAACTGTAATCTTTTATTGCCAACAGGAGAATATTATCATACTTAAAAAATATAGTAAAGTCGATTCCCACTCGAATCTCTCGTTCCCTCAAAATACACATATTCGCTGGTCATTTATAAAAGCGTTCCATTCCTTTCCATATCCATTGTGCTTGCAGGAATGATTCGCAATCGGCTTCTCCAAAATGTAATCTTTTAAAGGAGCACGCTTATACAAGTAGTATCATATGTAACTTCATGACTTCAATGAATTGTAAATAATGCGCTCATCCTGAAGGGAAACCTCAGGAATTTGATGTCATTGGTGTTGTCAGCTTTTGTTTTAGAGATCGACAATAAAAATTATGTGATTATCATCGAATCGAAAAAGAAAATTCGCTAAATAAAGTCTTGTCTTATCCTTGATGTGTTTGATTTTCTGGCTTGGTCTTGATCTTTTCGCTGCAGATTTGTTTAATTTTGATTATACTATTTAAAGTATTATAATAAATTAACTTTTTTGTTATGATTTTCTTTATTTACCCTTGGATAAATAAACTAAATTTATTAACGTCCTTTAGCTTAAACTTAAGCGCTAGGTTATTCGCGTTATTTAATTCTCATGTAAACATTTAATATTTTAGAGCGTTTAAAAAACGCATCTTAAATTAGCACTGTTTAATAATGTTTATCACCCCAAAGATAGCTGATGTTTCTTATATTTATTGTGGTATGTACTTGTATGTATGTTATGTATGTCTAATATCATTACTGAAGCTGATGCAAAAACTAAGTTTTGATATTTTGTTTTAATTAGATCGAATTTTAAAATATAGAAATACAAATAATGAACTATAGTCTAAAATATACGTTATTTAAGTTAAAATATATTATTATATTAGTCCTTTGATCTTCTTGGTCTTCCGACTTTTCCTTTCCGTTGTGCTAATGTTCCATTAGAATTTGAAGGATTTTTAAGCAATTTATGCCAATCTTGTTCACAAACCAGACTAGCTCCTAACATTGCGTACCTAGAAGAAAAGACAGAAATTAACATTAAATTATATTTGGTATTTAAATATATTCTCTATTTATAATGTTTATATATAATGTGTGTAAATGTTTATTTAATAGAGGTAATGAAAAATGAACTTACCTATCACCAGGTCGCAAATTAGAGCCACATTTTGCGCAACTAAAGCATCTAAGATGAAATACACAATTTATAATTTGTTTTTGTTGATTTTGTAAATCGATATTATTTATTCCAGTAAGAGCTTTTGCTACCATCTCACTCGGGGGTATGGTTTCCCCACATCCAGAACAAACCCCGGAGCTACCGAACATACTGTAAATGAACAAGGAAATTGCAAATTAGTTTAATTAACATGATATACAAGCTTATATTAAAGAGATATTCGGATAACCAAGTTGTTCTTAGTACGGGTCCAATACAGTTTGGCCAGAAATGTTTACTTCTATAAAGTTTGTAATGTTTTTAAATTCCGTAATAATGTTTATGCCCATAAAACGTAGGCTAAGTTTATCAATTTTTTCAGTATTCCTCGGCTGTAAGTCAAAATCTTGTATAGTGAAAATGGTTATTCGAAATTGTTCAAAACTTTACAACATGACCTCGTTTTCGTACTGTCGGCCAGCTTACTATATTTATTAAAGTCGATATGTATTTCTTTCTTAACTTACACTACAGATGAACAAATCAATGTTTCCATCATACCTGGAATAGTCCTTTTTACAGAGTATTAGACCGCGCCTTGTGAAACAACTGGAGCCGACGTCGGCTAACATAGCTCCACAGCAATGACATTTTAGGCAACCGTTGTGCCAATATCTGTCTAAAGCATATAAAAGATATCTATCACTTATTTTATCTATGAAAATATAGAAAAAGAAAGAAATTTGTTAGTGTATCAAATATAAAAGGGATATTATTATTTTCAGAAATATGGTATATTTTTGGTAGATGCAGCCATTAGAATATATGTATTTAGTTTGGGATATATTTTTACGATATTTAAGAAAGTTAGTCTCATACCATACTATATTTAAAAAACATACTTGGACTTATTGTTCATATAATTTAAATTTGCTTATTTTAACATTAGAGACTATACGACAAATACATTATTGTTCCACTCGATCCTACAAAGATGTTCCGCCTGCGATACAAACTTCCTGACAACTTTACTATATTTCTTTAAACAGGAAATTGAATGAAATGTAACTTGAAAATTAAGTCGAGAATCGGACTCCAAGAAAAATAAATTATATATCATCTGTCAATATTTAGTAACTTCTCAATAGCTAACTTGAGAATGAAAAATAAAACCAAATTAACTTCCTTAATTGAATAAAAAGAAATGTTACTTAACTTCGGGTTATTCTATACAGCTTATGACCTTTTTTCAACTGTCCGATAACCTTACAGGCTAGATAAACTTATGTTTTGGTTCTCTTGTCGGCAGTTATGTAAAACTACCCTGTAAGGTTATTGGCAAGCATGGCAATGAGAAAACGGTCCTTACTGCTTATTTGACATATTCAACTTATTTTTTAGGCTCACTTAACTGATATTTGAATTAAAACAAAATTGCAGATTACACAAAATATTAACCCACTTTAAGGATTTAGAAGTATTTTCTCGTCAAGTTCAAGCATTCAACTAAATGTCAGTTTTATGATATAGATTGAAACTTACCTCCACAACCGCCACACACCTTAATTAATGTGCTTGGATGTATTAACTGTTGGTTATTGAAGTCATTCGAAGATTCATCCATAAACGACAATTGAGACGATGAAATATTTGAGTTACTCTCAGCAATATCCTTGTTGTGATTGGTTCTATAACCAATAACTACTGAAGGAAAATTTTCCGGACTAGAGGAATCTTGCTGATGTGCCGCTAGTATATCAGTATATGAATGGAACGATGCATTCATTGCAACAAATTTCTATTAATTATATTAATAAAGGCATATAGGTGCTGTTTATTGCACGGAGATTTCTGGAATAGACAATTAATATAGCCCCCGAGGGTTGTCAATTTAATTGTTATAATAATTGTTGATTGATTATGAAATGACATTCTTATGAATACAAGATGAATAAAATGAAATTCTTTCCACAAAAAAGTAAAAAAGTTACCATACTATAACAAACAGGGGCTCAAAATAATTGTTGTTTATCAAAATTTCAATGAATTTTGGAGATTTTAATTTTTATCATTCCTAAATAAGAGTGCTTAAATAGCTATTATTTAAAAAAGGCATAAATAAATGTTACGAAAGAAATTCTAATTATTATTGTTAATGAATTTAATAATAAAAAAGGAATTAATAGTTACAAATCAACTATGGCAATCTTTAAATTAGACAATCATAATCCTGTCAAATTATTGTACATTAGAATGTGTGTGTGTAACACATGAGCACGCACATGCATATAAAATAAGTTATACTTTAGAGTGGACTTCTAACCGGTAAATAAGTGTGTCTCTCTATGTATGTATTTGCATATAATTATATATGCATGTACTTATGTACCCAATTAATTTGCATGATTATATATGTACATGCATAATACAAAATTCGCACGTAAGTATAGCTGTATGTTCGAAGGCATCTACAAATGTATGTCGTGTCATGTGTACATATATACATAGATATATTTCCATAGACGACTTTCTGGTCAAAATGTTGCCGCTAGTTTTTTATATTTAGTGTTCGATTTGCATTTTAGTACTTGTTGATGAAACATACATACATATGCAGTACAAATGTATGTATTAGCATGCATATATATGCATACACATATAAGCATGCAAATACTTACAAACACATATACATATTCGGAGCGACATGATAGTTCCATACAATGTCTTTAAGAAATTATGCACAAATATGATTACACATTATAATTTGCAATAATGTACATCAATATTATTCACTTACACACTTTCAAATACGTGCAAATTCGCATACATAACTATATACAAATGAAACATAAATACCACCGAAGATTGTTTTTGTAACACAAGTTTCGTGTACCGCATTTACCCGCTTAGGGATTATAACTTACATGTCGAGGATATTAAACTAAATTCGGTATTCCCGTAATAACTTTGGTTCTCATATATAATAACAAAGGTGTTTTGATAATAAATAGCGTTCCTAAATTGTTAAATACAAAATTCATAGAGATGACAGTGCTGACAATCGATAACTCTAAAGATGTTGCACTTCTGTACTAATAGTGCGTTTTTACGTGTGGATGCGGCAGATACAATTGGGAAATTGTGGAGACGACGCCCGTCAATTGCCATACAAAATCATTGGTTGCTTGTTTGTGAGGGAGGAAATATACTGCGTCTCTAGCTCACGCAGAGACTACCAACTTGTTTTTATGGGATGTTCACGCGATATCGATAAAATTTAGGCATTCATCTTGAGTTTTGTAAGCAAAAAACGGCTGATTGAGAAACGACCACGAAAGAAAATTCGAAAAAGTAAGTTTTAGGTTTTAAGTTGATTTAGAATACCATTTAATTTGTATAATTGTTTAAGCTCTTATATTGTCTTGTTTTTTGAGTTATCCGAATACATGTTGCGTTGATTAAAACAAAAACAGCATTAAGCTTTTTCGACATTATTTAAGTTCTTAATAGCTTGGGTACTAAAATTTAAAAAGACAGTTAACGGTTTTAAAATATGTATTACTCTAATAAATAAAAATAAAAATAATTTCTGGTCAATTTCTGTTTCAGAAACTGTTTAAAGCACTGAAAGCTCGCTATCGATAAGTTGATTTAAGTTCGATGGTAACCTACATATATTTTGCATTTTAGTTTTTATATGAAGCTTAAAATTAAGTATAATTTATGATACCGTTCAATTCTACATTCAGAAAACGCATTTAACGTGTATTGACAGATATACAAAATTCAGCGGATAGAGACATTTTTTAATGTGCGTGCGATAAATATAAATATAATATGCATATACATAACTTTTTTACATCGTTTCAAAGCAAAAAAATAAGTTGATTGTTTGGTTGGTTATTTTCAATAACATTGTTTTAATATAGTTTTTAGTCGCTATTTTATTTGAAACCCCAATCAAGTAATATTGCTCTGCGAGAGTATTGCTTGGCCACAAAAGTTATATTCCAAAGTATACGTCTTGACCGCGAGCCTAGGTCAAATGTTAAATCTTAAGTTAGTTAGCACAACAGATAAAAGACTGGCTTGCCATCCGATTATGAAGGTGATGTCTTCAAAATTCACACAAATAAAATAGTCATCACAAGCAACTGCGCTACAAATTCCTTCTGCCGAAGCCAAGTTTTATAAGACAAAAGTCCCTGGAGCCTGTGTTGGTCCGAATCACAGGAATTCAATTTCATGGTTGACAGGTTTAGATTAAAGTCATGTTGCTTTCGGTGTTAAACTCGGAAACTCATTGAGGCACCGCCTGAAGCAATTCGGGGATTCAAGCAATCCTGCTTCACACCGCGCCGATGGTGTCTACCGCAGTATCATCAGTATACAGGCTATCCTGTACCTGTCATTTCGCAGTCCGTCGCAGATCTACGGTCGATTGCAATTAGTGAATTCTCGCTGGGACCTATAAAATTTCCTGATTAAAATCCATTTTATTTCCATTCTCAATTGTTCTAAAGACTAATTGCTTACTTCATTGACTCAGTTGTGTTTATCTTTTAATACCACGGGTAATAAATTTTCATGGCATAGTTTGGCGGTTTTTATAGCTTGGGACGCCCCTTGCATGTGAAGATCGCACTTCGTCAGGTTTCTTTTTATATGATGGGCAGTTGCATTGTTTGGATGTTTTGAATATTAACACCTACACCAACATTAAAGTCTTCCAATAGTAGTTTCCAATAATTCAGTCAATTTCCATATCGTAATAATATTAAAATAGATTAAAGTCAAAATAATGGGCTTTATAAAGATGTCCTTGTCCTGCCGTTTTCTAGAACTAGAGAGATCGATTTTTGTATATAAGCCAAGTAGTATTAGATATATGTGGAATAATTTTGTAAATAATTTTAAATATAAAAAGTTTAAAGCTAACAATAAATGCTACTGCTTAAACTATGGGTTCAACAATAAATCTGATTCAGTATAAAACTAAGCATATTTAACATATTTAACAACTTTGTAGAAATGTTTGAAGATTTGAACTAAATAGATTTTGTCAAAGATATAATACAAAAACCTAGAAAATACAATTTATTTAAAACAAGTAACGGTGCTCTTTTAAATAGTGATCGACTGGAAGCTACCATGTAATGAAATATGAAAAAAAAGACTAAATTGTTTTAGGAGCCACAGACGGATGTCACGTTACATCTCACTAAAGGACTTCAATCTTATTAAAAGTCATCATGGATATTGTTTAAAAATTTCAGTTTCAAAGTATGAAGAATGTAGAGCACACACATTCATATACATATTTGTACGTAGATACCCATTTAAAAAAAGTACATATGTAGAGTAACTGGTATTTCAACGTCCCTAAGCTTTATAAAGTTAAACTATAACCTGACTTTCTATAAGCAGGGTGTTTTGTAGCTGAGCAATAGAGAAGTGCATTTTTTTCGGGCTCGTACTTTAAAGGTGAAAGATGAAATTTCGGCAGCCTGCAATACAAATAACAAGAATTTCAAAGAACATTTTGCGAAATGCTGTTTACAATAGGTTATGCGTACACTAAAAATATATTTGAGCGCACGTATGCCCGCCTTATTTCATTTTATTTATCATTTATTTATATAAAAGTAAGTGTATAGATATATATATGTACATTTATATATGTACTCATTTATATATATAATATATATGTATGTAAATATATATATGCTAATTTATTTATAGATAATGTTTAGATTCACTTATAAAATAAATCGAATGTTGCAAAAGAAATGCTCTCGTCAATAAAAACTTTAGTTAGTTTGAATTAAGCGAATCTTAAGGTAGTTTAGAAAATCACTAGACAGATGTACATATATTAGATCATAAGAAGTGTCAATAAAAAAACTTGTCATTATTTTCGTTAAAGAGATTTTATGAATATTTAACCAACAGTGTTCATAATGGCTTACTCTTGGGATAATCGAGTTGACTTCGTTGTGCGATATATGTATGGTAAGTTTTCCAAATCAATACGTTACTACCATATTATAATTATCAATCTACTTATTTAAAGTTAATATATAAATCCGTATACACGATATTTTCTTTAATTTATTTAATACAATCATCGATGAACAATATTTAATATTAAAGTGATTTTATTACAATTGTACAAGTCCTTCATAACCTATACGATATACTGTTTTTATATGGAAGTAAAAGTTTTCTAATCTGAATGTATTAGATTATACTTCGAATATGAGTGAAGTTCATCATAAATCAATTTTAAAGGATTAAAAATACTTCCTTCTTTAAAGAAAGGATTATTTTTCAATAATTAATATCCTTAATAAATAAGGCATTGAGAGAATCACGAAAACGTACTTTATAATTTCCGACGTTTAATTCAACTAAAAATAGATAACAAAACAATAAATAGCTACGAGCTAAATTGTTAAAAATAGAATATTTAGGGTTTCGCGACAAAACGGGTCGAGCTAAGCATTATAATTAATACAACATTGAGAGAACAAATAATTGGGGAAGTGTAAATTAAAATATAATAAATAGTTTAGATAAAATGTGAGAAAATGGTTAGGAATTAAGGAAATACTTTAAATATTTGATAAAAAGGGTAACGAACATAGATTAGAAACACTTCTAGTACTACATCTAAGCTATAAAGGACAAAAAAGTCCTTTGATCTTGAAGATCAAATAGTTTGCAAGCCATAGAGATATCATAAATTCAAATAAATAAATATACAAAGGATTTTTCGAGCTTATAAATCGTTTATTTTAGTTTATTTGGCTCTCGGGATATAATTTTATCTCATGCATAAATATATAGAACAAAGAGCGCACTACTTAAGATTAATAGGTTAAGAGAGAAGAGAAACACTTTTATACAAATGAACAGACAAAGGAACACATTTTGTACACCCAGACAAATATGCGGAAACGGTTTGAACTTAAAATAGTACTGCAATCGCTTCCGCATGTTAACTGTGGCAACTGATCCAGGAATTCAAAATAACTGCAACTTTTTTGTTATCAATTTTGTAATTAAATTTATATTTATTCAATTACTTTAAATTTTTTAATTAAAATTAAAAATAAAATTCAACATTGACTGTCGGATTTTCTGTTCGGGGCATTACTTGAAATATATATTCATGGTTATGCTGAATCTAATCGTTAATTTTAATTTAATATGGAATGATTGAAAAATAGCCCTTATGAAAAAATGATCACACCTCAAATTTGTATTTTCTAAATACTATTTGGATAATTTTCGAATCAATACCAAGGATTAATTCTTTTATTACTTTACTTTCAGATATCGACAACAATGGTTTCTTGGACCAAAACGACTTCCTTTGCATGGCAGTACGAGCTTGCTGTGTGGAAGGAAAGGGAGACTGCAGTGCTGCCCGATTGGATGAATACAGAAAATTAATGACGAATCTGTGGGACGAAATTTCTGCCATTGCTGATGACGACAAGGTAAAGCTAATTTGGGAAAAACAAATTCTGTAAACGAAAGTAGCAAGGAACATAATGCAATATAATATATATTAATATTACTTGATTTTTATATATATTTGGTAAAAGGATGGAAAGATTTCCAACCAAGAATTCAAGGATGCCGTGAAAAAGACTTGCGTTGGAAAGAAATATGACGAATTCCCACAGGTAAATATCCTTTTAAAAGTATGATTGTTTCATTTTATAGTTTTATATTTACAAATCTTAGCCAAATATATTTTATCTAACAATCTTTGATGTTGAAATGATAGACCGAAAAAATCATAGCAATATTTAACTTTATTTCAATATATTTTAAGGCTATGCGCGCTTTCATTGAAGCCAACTTCAAGTTGCTCGATATCGATAATGACGGAATTGTGGGTGTTAAGGAATACCGTTACAACTGCATTACAAGGGTGGCCATTGATGATATTGCACCCGTTGACAAAGCTTTTGAGTCTCTTTTGAATGTAAGTGATGTTTATAATATTATAAATTTACATCTCAAATCTGTGAGTTCTTTTTCATAGGACGATGACAGGAAGCGTGGCGGACTGTCGCTAGACCGATACAAAGAGCTTTATGGCCAATTTTTGGGTAACACGGCTGATAATCATCCAGCGGTCAACCTCTTTGGCCCCTTATAACTATTTAAATTATTATTGTCTTCGCTGTTGTTCAACTACTATTTTTTTAAGTTTAATATGTAATTACTATGACTTTAAATTAACTAGGTTAAATGCATTCATATCATTTGTGTAGAATCGTCAGATGAACAGTTCGTTAACTTTAAAAAGATTTTATAATTAGAATAGATATTTGCTCTCCGAAGTTAACCTCAGCATAAAATGTTGATTTTCTCTCAGATAAAAGCTCTTACAAAATGTTTCTCTCTCCTAATCTTGTAACATTTATTCAAATTGTTATTATGTTTTGTTTATTTAGAAAAGGGTTTTGTGTAAAAGCGAATAAACTAAGCTAAAAGCGAAAATACACTTTCAGTCTTAAAATACAATAAAATTAATGGCAATGGAATCTGCAATGAATGTTGGTATCTTTTGATGTGAATAATACTGCAATTTACCTTCAATAAGCAAATGTTGGTAAAAAAAAAATGCAGTAAGCTACAGTGGAGCAAGCTCGACAGTAGGAGACCCAGTACTTTTTGAGTGCAAAGCGTTCACTAAAGATTGTTCTTCAATGTTGCATACTATCAATAGATGGCGCCACTTGATAAACATAGAGGTCGCTATGTCTCTTCTGCTTCCTTTTGCCCGTAACATTGTTAGTTAAATAACTTCCGCGTTTATCAACCGATTGGAATGAAATTTTCAGGACAGGTTTGGACTATAGTGAATATTATATATACCAAAAATCAAGGCGTTAGTTTTAAGGGTTTTCTTGTAATTCGTCTTTAAAATTTTGTTTTTAAATTTCTAGGGGCGGAGGGGGCGTGGCAAAAATCTAAAATAAACTGGTTTAATGCAAGATATAGATGCAAGTACATGCCAAATTTGGTGTCTCTAGCTCTGATAGTCTCTGAGATCTAGGTGTTCAAAAAAGGGACAGACAGACAGACAGACAGACAGACAGACAGACGGACATGGCTATATCGACTCGGCTGTTGATGCTGATCAAGAATATATATACTTTATGGGGTCTGACACGCCTCCTTCTGCCTGTTACGCACTTTTTTTTTTGAACAAACTTAATAGACCCTTTTGTACTTTTTTAAAGTACAGGGTCTAAAAAGCAAACCGTCAAGTAATACAATTCTATAAAATAATTTACGAGGGTGGTTTAATAATTCATTGGTTAGTGTAAGTATGTACCAACCCCAGAAAATTAACTGTGAACACGTATAGATATTTATCGAAATACTAAATAATGCGATCTGGTCGATTTAAAAGAGGGTTTATAAGAAACCGTCGTAGTATATAAAAATAACGTTTTATAGACGTAATCAAAGCGATGCCGACTAGTATGGGAACATGACTTTATTTTATTCAGTACACTGTTAAATATATTTTGTATTCAACTTATTTCTTGCTTCCATGTACGAAAGAACGGATAAATTGAAAACATACTAACGGCATATCAGAATAATAAACTAAGCAAGAAGCTGGTTTAAATGAGTACAAAATTGTTTTTATTATTGTTTGTAATCCTTACTTGAACGCTGTAGAAGTTATTTACGTTATGCGACAGCTTGGTTGAGAAAAATCTAACGATAATTTTTATTGATTGCTGATAAACCATTTTCGATTCGAACATATCGATGCATTTCCGCGCAAAAAACCACATTTTTTAGGAGAGCTGTTTTTATTTTTATCTGTGTATAGGCTTGCATGTAAATTGACATAGTATACAATTGATTTTTGTGATTGTGAGACACACGTTTTCTAACAGTTTGGCATTAAAATCTCAGTTTTGATAATAAGTGACATACGATACTTTCACGGAAATGCGTCGATATTTGTAGAAGCAGCAAATTGATTTCGAATCGCCAATATTTCTTAAAATGAAGCTTACATTTTTCGGCATTATTAAAAAAATGTACCTTTGATCAAATCTTTTATGAGATGCCTCAGCTGATTTAAAGAGCAGCTGTCACGCTGAGTAGTTTGTATGGGAATCGGTAACTTATCGGTCCCAATATCTCGAGAACCGAGCTGAAAGTCAAAAAATTGAATTTAATTTTTTCGTCTTATTTCGATGTGTTCTACCGGAATCCAACATCAGATCTTGGCGCCTATGATATCGGACTCTTGCCGTATTCTGCCTTCAGACTTTGTTCAAGCATCACTGAATTATAGTGCGCTTACACACGAGGATGCGTTTGCTCAAATTGGGAAAATGAGGCGACGCACGTCACTTGCCATACAAAATCATAGGCAACTTGTTTGTGAGAGGGGAGGGAAAATTCTACCAACTTGTTTTTTGTGCGATGGTCTCACAATATCGATAAAATTTAGACATTTATCGAGATTTTTGCAGGCAACAAACAGCAGATTGAGAAAAAACCGTGAAAGAAAATTTGAAAAAATAATAATTGATTTGGCTAATTTCCATAATAGTATTTGTTTTTAATATAGCTGTTACTTTAATGGAGTTCTGCAGTTACTCTGTACCTTTTGAATTTGTTTTTATCCTAATATTAACGAGTTTAGGGTTCACTTTTCTATGTGCAACGTAATTGCCAATTTACAATGAACTATTTAAGTTTTTGTATTAACCATATCCTATTTAACATGATAAATAAAGAAAAATGTGAATTCTGCCTTCAGTCTTTGTTCAAACATCACTGGATTATATTCATGTTCGTACTGGCAGCGTAAGTACCCAAGCAATCAGTTGACTATGGATGCGGCAAACGCAATAGAAACACTTTTCGGCTTCTTTTGCAACGCAACCATAAAATACTAGCTAGTAGTAGTTCACCATTATCGAGCCTGTGGTTTTGTGTGACATGTGACGTACGTCGACTCATTTTCCCAATCTGAGCTGCCGCATCCACGTGTAAGAACGCACTATTATCGGCTGCTTTCACATCGCTTACTAACATGAAATTCTCTATTCATTTCTTTGCCAAGTGATTGTTTTCTTGTCATTGGTACTATTGATATCAAGTTGTAAGGCTGTAAAGGTTTTTATCGCTCGTTAGGTTGTATTTGTGATATTAATGAGCCGTTAAAATAAACTCACTCTAATATTCTCCTTGATATAATACACGGAAGAGCCGTAAAACAAAAGAACAAAAAGAACACTAATTTTGAAGTTACTTACACTACTTTATAAAAGAGGTAAATACAACAAAATAGCGTCAGATTTCTCTTATAACCTGTGCACAAATTAATTTATACATTTCTTTGTATCTTTAGATTGCAACCTACACTGACACATTATAAATTTATTAAACCGCAAGGATGATGACAGAGAAAATTGTGCCCGGTCACTCAAGTTTGGTTAACAAGGGGTTCGTATATTAAACGTGCTATTTCATTTACTTGTTACATCAAAAACAAATGTATTTTGTTAACTAATCCACGTATGTACATCCATTTGTATGTACATTGACTTTGTATGTGTATACATAGGCACATCTTTAATAAATATGTATGTGCTTAAATTTGTGTATAATTTTAAATGCATTTCAAAAATTTTACCTATGTACATATGTATGTATTGACATTACTATAATATCGTAATGTAAGGTGTAATTAGTTAGAAATAGTATTTACATACGTACATATAGGCAAATGTACATACTTTTGATTATATTGTGACCGAAGCCACAAATTAGTTCCTTAGCAAATCAAACACACGTGTAATAAGTACATCAATGTAGACATATGTATATACATACATACATATATACATACACCAATGGCCAACTAAATACTTAGCTGGAAGCCATTTTAGCTTTGTAAAAGTATGAGGTGCATAATCATAATCATTTATAAAGTACTCATGCAACATTAATCTGTATAATGTACAATATTATGTATATATACACATATATATGATATGGTGTCCTGATCCAGTGTAAAAAAAAGTGAAAAAACTTTATTTATTTATTAATTTATTAATTAAATTAAACTACAAAATATATAATTGAATTAATGTAAAGATTCAAATTAAAACTATAATAATTTAAAGCTTATTTGTACAACATTTGTTACGAGCATTAAGGAAAACCCAGAAACACCCAATCAGATAAATAAAAGAGGTTTATTATTATTATAACTATTCTGCAAGAAATAATGTACATAGTCAAGGATGCAAAGTATTTAGCATCTATATTAAAGAAGTAATTATTAATAGATTAAATACATCGGTGAGATGTTTGGTTAGACAGACATGAAAAAAGTCTTGAGGTTAATTTTCATCAGGGTAAAGGATATTAGAGTTCATTATATTAAAGAAAGAAACATAGCCTGATATAATCAGTCTCCTAACTTTAACCAATTGAAAAAATATATTCAATATTCAATGGAATAAATGAGAAACGTTGTAATTTTTATCTACTTTTAAGATAGTTAGTTTAATACATGTTCATCAATTTGGATAGGAAAAGTTTAGATCATCATTCAATGATTTTGACTATGTGGCCATTGAGATGTAATAATTATTATTTTCTAAAAATGTGATAAATTGTGGCTTTATAAACACTCGATTCAAATTAAATAATCATATATTTTTATACATTTTAAGGATGTTGAGTGATCATCAGATTGGGAACAATTTAAGTGATGATATGGGTTGGAAATCTAAACTGAAACTTCCCCCTAAGGATAACCGTTTTAAAACGACAGTAAGTTAAAACTCAAATAAATATCACATACTAAAAATGTTATATATAAAGATCAAAGAGTTAGGATTATAAAAAAGTTTTTAGATTTAATTATCTATTTCATCATAATTTCTAAATTTTCTAGGATGTAACTGATACCCGTGGCAACGAATTTGAAGAATTTTGCCTTAAGCGAGAACTTCTGATGGGTATTTTTGAAAAGGGTTGGGAACGTCCGTCTCCGATTCAAGAAGCTGCCATACCTATTGCTTTAAGTGGAAAAGATGTATTAGCTCGTGCCAAAAATGGTACTGGAAAAACTGGAGCATACTGCATTCCTGTTTTGGAGCAGATAGACCCAACTAAAGACTATATTCAAGCATTAGTGATGGTTCCCACAAGAGAACTTGCCTTGCAGACGTCACAGATATGCATTGAGCTTGCTAAGCATCTTGATATTCGAGTAATGGTTACAACAGGCGGTACAATTCTAAAGGATGACATTCTTCGCATATATCAAAAAGGTAATTGTGTGATTACGACTATTTATTTTCGAATAAATGAAAATTACAATGAATTGAAATATATATAATTATATATTTTTTATTTACATTTTCAGTACAATTAATTATTGCAACTCCGGGACGAATTTTGGATTTAATGGATAAGAAAGTTGCTGATATGTCCCATTGCAAAATTTTAGTTTTGGATGAAGCCGATAAATTGCTCTCATTAGATTTTCAAGGCATGCTGGATCATGTTATTTTAAAATTACCTAAAGATCCACAGATATTGCTATTTTCTGCAACATTTCCATTAACCGTAAAGAACTTTATGGAGAAGCATTTGCGTGAACCATACGAGATAAATCTTATGGAAGAGCTGACACTGAAGGGTGTCACCCAGTACTATGCATTTGTGCAAGAACGACAGAAGGTGCACTGCTTAAATACGTTATTTTCAAAATTGCAAATCAATCAATCAATCATCTTTTGCAACTCAACGCAACGCGTCGAACTCTTGGCCAAAAAGATCACTGAGCTCGGCTATTGTTGTTACTACATTCATGCTAAGATGGCTCAGGCACATAGAAACCGAGTATTCCATGACTTCAGACAAGGTCTATGCAGAAATTTGGTTTGCTCCGATTTGTTTACCCGTGGTATAGATGTACAAGCCGTTAATGTCGTTATCAATTTTGATTTTCCACGAATGGCAGAAACATATTTACATCGAATCGGACGATCTGGACGATTTGGTCATTTAGGTATGTAAACATTATTATCTCTGGTCTTTGTAAAATATGAAACTAATGTAATTTCTTTATTTCTTTTCTCATAGGTATTGCTATTAATTTAATAACCTACGAGGATCGGTTCGACCTACATCGTATTGAAAAGGAACTAGGAACAGAAATTAAACCCATACCGAAAGTCATTGATCCAGCACTTTATGTGGCAAATGTGGGTGGATCGTCAGGAGAAACATGCAACAATAGTGATCTGAATAATTCTACAAATGAAGAAGGCAATGTTAGTAAATAGAAAATTTAAAAAATTGGTTTTAAAAAAATAAAGAAAGAAATTTTGAAATATCTAAAACATGGAAACAATAAACGAAATCTAATATTGCAGTACATGTGATTTATTAATTACTTAAAGATATACGAATTATCCGAATGTCGAATGCAATTACGAGCTAATTAAAAGTCTAAAAACATGAACAATTTTAGCAAGGATTAGATCAGATATAAATTAATGGAAGGATGCTATGGATATAGCAATGTAGTCCTTGGTTTGTTTATTGATTAAAGATCTTGTTTTTAGGTTTAACAGCCTTTATTTTCCGGTTCCTTGTGCTGTCCATCTGAACTGTCTTCTTCAAATTGTAAGAACTCTCAAACAAATATTAGGTCCGACAAACCACGACAAGTGGAAATACGCAGTATATCATATAACTATAATAGTATTCAATTAACCACCTTAGATAAATTCTAATATTGTTTATTTCGCTTCGATTAGATTCTGAGTTTTGTCTTTGCTTACATACAAATACACAATAAATTAATTAAATTAGCCAGAGGCAACTCCCAATGCAATTCCTCCAACGAATGCGGTTAAGAAAATGTGGAGATCATTAATTTTTGGTCCATCCTCATCGCCAATGTATTTAGCGTACCATTTCTTGACTTTCAAAGCTTTGCCCCTTAATTGATTTTCAGCTTTGTCAAGTTTACGATCGACAAATCTCTCGGTCTGAAAATGAAAATAATATTAATAATAGATAAACAAAAAGAAAGCATAAATGCTTACCTTATCAATCCAACTTGGATCTTGGCCAGATATAGAAGATTCCATCTTTTCAGCAACCTTGTCAATACCTCTAGTTAACTTTGGCCAATCAATTTTGATGAATCCTTCTTGGTGTGCTATTTCTATCAATATAATACTGCCACCAATTGCAAAAGCAGCAAACTTTCCAAACTTCATTGTTGTGTATCCAGTCGCCCTATAAAACAAATGGAAAACAGAAATTTAAGTTAAAAAGATATTTTTTTCAATTAAATTAATAATAAATTAAGGACATTTCGTTTCTTAGATTTCTCGTAGACTTCTAAACTCTGTGCATGACACATAAAGTCAATTAATTAAAGGTAGAGGCGTCCTAAGATCAATATGTCACGGCGTGATCAATCTGTCTCTGTCAGCATTATCAATTGTTTCGTTAACTGCACCAACAAACAGTGTGAACATTATTGCTCATTCAATCGGTTGGGCTGGTCAGTTTTATAGACCGACACGTATAGATAATAAAACGCAAGCCGCATTTGCACGCGAATTTTTCATCAAATACACAACGCAAGCCAGGGAAGATTTTCAGCCGAATCTATCTCAAATAGAAGCTGACAATGTTGCGAAGTCAAACCACCATAAAGTTATATTAACGAAAATAAAACAGTATAGAACTCTTTGTGCTAAGTGAGTGTATAACAATCAACTTACAGCCCAAGTTAAAGGTGCTGGAAATTAACATTTTCTACTCTACCACATTTACAACGTGAGTGAACTCAAAGTCAGGATTAATCCACTTGAAACGGAAAATCAAAATTAAATAACTGCGATTTTTATAAAATTGGTTCAGAATCAAGATTTCGTCTAAGCGGACGGAACATTGCATAACATTAAATAACAGAAGAATGATGAAAGTGCCAACATATAAACACAAATAAAGATGTTCTTTTCTGCAGATTAGAAATGATTCAAGTGTATATTTCAAGAATTATAAACCACAGCAAATTGTCTCAAGAGAAAACGCTGTCTCTTGACGTCATCACAGAATTTGCACTACAAGTACACATAACCGACACTTTTCACAATCTTTCACAAGGTTAAAGAGATACTCCATCTGCTGCAGACCGTGGAAAATTAATACTTAACTCAGATGAAACCAGAATGATAATTATGTACATTGTACATATGTATGTATGTACATAATGAACATTTGTCAAAGTACAAGCCGGTAAATTTGATGAAATTTTGTTGGTTTTGCTAATGCGTAAATGCCTATTTTTATGTGTACTTACACATCTGAATATACAAATATATATTAATCTGAGACGTACATACTATGTGCATAAATTGTATACCTATAAACATACATATATATGTATGTATGTAGATGCATTACGCATCAGTTCGGTATGTATGTATGTTCACAGCCGTGTTTTATCACAAGTGAATATTTTTGAAATTTTAATTATATTCGTACCATCCTGAAGTTACGCCAATCAGCATTTGTGAGTAAGCTGAACGACTGCTTATATCGCCCAATACTCCTTTTAGAAACTTCGATGCTCCGTCCATTTTCGGTTCCTTAAAATTTGTTTTTTTGACGGGTTTTGCGATAGTAGTTTAAATGACAAGATAGGGGTGGCACAAAGCACAATTATAATCGATGCTTATACTAATATCGATAGTTTAATATTATAGAATGACGATATTTTTTGGTCGTTTGATAGCTTAATAACACGACTCATGTTGTACTAAAAAAGAGTAGTGTAACCGCGTTATAAGTTAAATACAGAATTTATTGTGTATGGAAAATCGTATTTGTTGTTTGTTATGTGCTGTAAAAGTGCAATGTTTTTCGAGGACCGTTTAGAGACCCCGTGTGCAAAGCCCTATTACACTTTTGAATAACTCTTCAAAATAACTGATGGCAGCAAATGGAAGTTATTGCCATTTCAGTAATCAAAAAAGTGCTAAAATGACTAAGTCCTCAGAATGAACTTATTTTTGGCTTACATTGTGCTACAGAGCTTGGCGCAGAGTGTCTGGGGTGTGTCTGGACGACAAAATCGGCAATTTAAATTTCGGAAGTTCACATGACCACATGCAACACTTTGCCATCACAATATACTGCAATGTGAACCTACCATAAGCTTTGAACTAGTGACAGATATACTAAAAAATACTTGTGTTTTGAGCAGTTGCGTAGTTAAAGCTCATCTCTAAAAAAAAAATAATTTCATAGAGTAAATTAACCAACAAGTTGAATAAAGTCGGAAGGTTTAAAGTTGCATTACTTCAATGCCATTAGGTGCCTATAAAAAATATTACATTTGTGTGTACATTCGTAGTATGAACAATAAAGTTAACTCGTAGGTATTATAGTTAATCTGTCTAATTACATTTGTATATGCATATATATGCACTCAGTCTATACCTATGTGCATAGTTACACACAACCAACACAAACACGAAGTGCAAATCTGTCTGTTTATTTCTTTGTTTGGATTTATGTATATAATATATACGTATATATGTATGGACATAGTTATCTATGTTGACTACTTTTGCTTGAATTGATAACATTGGAGTGCTATGTACATATATACAATAATATCGATATGTGACTCATTAGGAAGTCTCAACTGTGTAACTCATCAAGTATACGGCATGTATACAAACTATTTACATATGTAACATAATTGGACACATTGTTATTCTCAGTGTCCAATGAAAATTGATAAGACGGGAATAAAAGAGTTGTGCAAATGTCAATATGTAAAAAGCAAAAGGTAAAATCTCCGATTCTATAAATCCACTCAGTATGCATTTTCTCAACGTCAATAGCCAATTTGATCTCGTCGTCACCGCCAACCAGTCTGTCTGTTTCTCTGTCCGGTCGCTTTAGGTGCTTAAACCTCTACATTTGGTATGTACACAAAAGAAAGGATATATCTACATTTCCGGCATAAATCTGAATAGTAAAGTCGATTCACAACGGGATACCGTGTATACATATGCACATATACAAATGTATACCTTTTTAAATTTTGTTAACAACAGAAACATGTGTTTTAGTAATAGTATTTTTTTTGTTAATATTCAAATTAACTGTCAAATTTTGTTTGACTTATTACACTTATTATTAGTTGTAGGCTTTACCGACTGAAAATCAGAAATAGTCTAGTTAAAAATTCATACGTAGTCCAAAAAGGTTTGAGGATAGTTTATAAAGTTTTCCTTCCGTTCGACTTTTAATTCATACTTCATAAAAAGATAATCAATATTTTTCTGGTAATAGAACATTCCCTCCCTTGATTGGGGAAATGGTTGTCAAACTGTAGCATGTGTGTTTCGTGTGATTGACTTTAAACTAATTATACTTAATTGTACATGTTAAACTGCGGATCATTGAGAATAAGTATATACATATTGTGTGCTATGTACTGTGAAAAGCTTTTGTGGCCCATCAGGTCACTGCTAATATTTTTCACCTCGCACTTATTTCAAATGTTGTTTTCAACAAAACTACATTGTTAAAGAGTTGATTCATTCCCGTCCGTCTATCAAACCCATAAAAACATGAGGTACTAAATGCGTAAGTTCTCCGAATTAAATCATATATATATATATATATTTTTTCGTGTAACGCCATTGCAATAGACGTGTGCAACCCATAATCTGTAAACAAATATTCTTGGCCCATTGTATTGCCATATTTATCTATCTGCCTGTTACTATGTAAACTAGACTATCTGTCTTGACGATGACTCTTGCTACAGATGCTTCCTCTTGTTGCACGCAGCTCATATTCGCCTAGACAGGCGCTAATGGTTAATGCTGTGCTCGGGTTTCTTGTCATGAGATTGATTTCAACAGTATCACATGCCTTACATCCATAGAAACTATTTAATTATCGCATGACTCATTTTCTTCACTGTTTAAAGCTTAAGCTTAAAGTATGCGCTAACAAATTTATGACCATTCAAGCCTTAAATAAACTTTTAAGTGCTATAACAATCCATATCTCACTAACTACTATGTATCCATTACGAATCAATAAACAAATTTTTTTTAAATGTAATTGTTTTTTTACCTGAATTACTTCTGGGATACTTTTTTGAATACAACATTTTAGCCTAGTTTATTGTACAAAATCAATAAAGAAATAATTTGTTGGACATCCCATCAGGGTCATCGCTCCCGAAACCTATTAAAAATTTAGTCGATAAATGGTGAGATTATTTTTAACAGGTAAAGCTTATAGAGCACTGAAGTCAATCCAACACTTATCATTGGCAGCAGATCCAAATGTCTATCACCTTTATCGATGTGAATTTCAGAACGGAAGCCTTTAATAAAAGTCGACATAATCTATTTCTTTCCAAAACCCCAACACTCAAGTCTTAACTGTGAATAATTGTGGAGAGAGGTTCTAATTGTAAGACTTATGTATGTCGGTTAAGAACAATCGGGGCATTCATATGGATGTTTTATGTTTTCCATTCAATCTCGACGAAATTCTGGACTCCTAAAAAAAAGTCTATTTAGTATGTCGAAAAAAATGTGGGTAACAGGCAGAAGGAGCCGTGGCAGTATATATTTTCTTGATCAGCATCAACAGCCGAGTCGATATAACCGTGACCGACTGTCCCTTTTTGAACACCTAGATCTCAGAGACAATAAGAGCTAGAGACACCAAACTTGGTATATATGTAGGCTCATCTATATCTTGCATAGATTTAGTTTGTTTTACTCACATTAATCGAAAAACAAAATTTTAAAGTCTAATTACAAAAGCTTGGTTTTTGATACAAGTAATGTTCAATATAATCCGAATCTGTCCTGAAAATAACATTTCGATCGGACAACAAAAGCTGAAGTTATTCAACTTACAATGTTGCACAGCGTCGGGCCAAAGGAAGAAGAAGATAAGCTGGCGGTACAAAAGCTTTCGTACTAATTGTTTTTTTACTACTTATCGTTTTTCACCACTTATTGCTCTTTCCCATAAGAACAGGGCCTCATACTGTCGAGCTTGCTCATTTGTAGCTCAATGTATTATTATTTATTCTTTATGTACTTAGTATTCCCTTTATTTAGGTACAAGTATCTAAGAAGTAGCTACTCCCGTTGATCCCTACTGTGAAAACTAGTTCTTTCATACTTTCATACAATGAAGCTTTCTTTACTATAGCCGATTTCTAAAGATGAAGAAGACGGTCAATTGTGTATATGACGTTTCTATTTAAAGAAGTTACGGTGCCGGGGAATTCACGGAAAATCGACTGTACACTTTTTTTATCACTGAAGTCTAAAGGCTCATTCAGAAGGATTGACATGGATTGACCTAGGTCGTAACACCATGACGTGGTCTCAGAGATACGATTAAAAAAGGTTGTTGTATGAAACACGTTTTGGATTTTGTAGTTTTCTCGATTAAACTTTCACCAAAATTCCAGCTAAACACGCATTGAAAAGTTGAATTGTGGTATGAATACCTGTAATTTCCAATAAATTCAAGATTCAGCTCCGAGTTAAGGCGAATAGTAATACATAATGTATTAGTTGATGTAGAAACAATCTGCACAATAGAATAGTGTTTATTTTTTTTCTTTAAAAGGTAGTGTTACTTTTCGCAACTGTACTTACACATATGCATAAATGTATATGTAAAATCACACTTTCAGTTGAATGGAATAAATTGAATAATTTGAATTTACAATTAAAATGTGTATTTGTGAAGTCCGTTGAAAAGTCTTTCATTTCTTTCGAATTCTCGAGATGTAATTCAGTATGCTACTCAAGTCTATACAGATTGGTTTGATTGTGGTAATACAAAATATTATTGTCAAGACTTTTTTATTTTAAATGACAAGAATGACAAGAAAATACAGTAAATTCATTTGTGTTTTCTATTGCTTGTGGCTAAATATATTTATCTTACATTACAGATATGTTGAATAAGACTTTATAATCGACTACAAGATGATTGTACTACCAAGTACTCCAACTGGAGTGAAAATCTTCATAGTTGGCATACTGGTTTCCCTAATTGGTGTATCGAAGCAGGTAAGTTACATCAATTTATAGATACTTATACAGATAATAAATTGAACAATGTTCCCACTTTTTTAGGATTGTTTATGGTATGGCGTGTGTAATACCGATGCTTTTGGTCACAATCAATATTGTTCCTACAATGGCACCGCAAAATTAATGCCTGATGAAGGATTGAAATTGCTGGCGGAAAGATGTAATTTTTTGCTTGAAAATGATCAGAAGAACTTTTGCTGTGACGTTGATCAGGTAATTAGAATGCGATTTTTATAAAGTTGCAAAGTAATTCACATATTAAACAATATATTTTCGTTTGTTTTAGATTAAAATCTTAAATACAAATGTTAAATTAGCAGCTGCGATTCTTGATCGCTGTCCATCGTGTATGACAAACTTAGTTCGCCATATTTGCGAATTTTCCTGCTCTCCAGTACAATCCGAATACGCTAAAGTTGTTGAAACGAAAGAGACTAAAGACGGTATTGAATCAGTTTCTTTAAATAGTTATTAATCTGACGGCTTTAACATTATTTCTTTGTTTTAGGAGTTCCTTATGTAACTTCAATTGAGTTACACATCACGGAGGAGTATATTAACAAAACTTACAAGTCGTGCTCTCAGGTTGGTAACATTTGTCAGACATTTATAGAATCGTATACATGTATAAAATAATATAAATATTTGAATTTACAGGTATCTGTGCCACAAACCGGTCAATTAGCATTTGATCTCATGTGCGGAGCATATCCAGCGTCACGATGCAGTCCTACAAAATGGTTTACTTATATGGGAGATAAACAAAATAATCCATATGTTCCATTTCAAATAACATATATTCAACATCCGACAAACTCAACAAAGGACGGTACTACTCCAGCAAATCCAAAGACTACTCCTTGCAATAAAGCAGTAAATGTATGTTATTAATTCTAGTTAATCTCCTTAACTATAATAATTTGTTAATATGATTTCTTAGAGTGAACTACCTGCGTGCTCGTGTACAGATTGTGACCTGTCATGCCCAGTAGCTCCAGATGATCCGGTAATACCACCTTCATTTAAAATTGCTGGATTTGATGCTTTTACTGTTATTATGACTGTCGTATTTTCTGTTGGGACGATTATTTTCCTAATGGGAGCATTTTTATTCACCAAAGACTCAATAAATGGTAAGACATAATTTGGATAGAGGATGTATTCATTAATCTAATTCAAATGAACATATTTATTCTTATACAAATACATTTCACATAAAAACAATTTTTCTTTTAGATGAAGATTTTCCCAATGGCAATGATGGTGTTACAGACGATTCTATGTATAAAGAGGAACCCAGATATTTTGAGAGACTTGGTGCGCGCACAGAATTCTTTTTGGAAAACTTCTTTACCAGATGGGGTACATTCTTTGCAAGTTATCCTTGGTTTACTTTGCTTGGAGGGATTGTCCTTGTTGTGGCATTCGGATATGGCATAACATTTGTGCAAATTACTACAGATCCTGTAAAACTTTGGGCTTCACCTACATCAAAATCGAGAATGGAAAGAGAGTTCTTTGACTCGAAATTTGAGCCTTTTTCAGAATTGAGCAGGTAAGTTACTTTACAACAATAAAATATTTTATTGTGTGTTTGACAATCAATTAAAACTATTAAATATTTTTAAGGTTATAATCAAGGCTGTAAATTTGCCGTTTATTCATCACAATACATCAAATGGAGTAATCAAGTTTGGTCCAATTTTCCAAAAGGAATTTTTAGCCAATGTCTTAGATCTGCAGGAAAAAATCCAAAGTCTGGACGCAAATGGTACATCCCTAAATCATATATGCTATGCACCCTTAAAAGATGAGGACAGTATTGTGCAGGCTTCAGATTGTGTTGTCCAATCTATTTGGGGCTACTTTCAAGATGATAAGACTCGATTAGACGATAATGAAGAAGATAATGGTTACAATGTAAGTATTAAGTTTGTGTATATAAAATGTAATCTATTGTAGCAAATTATTGATTAGATTTGTTTTTTACATACAGGTTACCTATTTGGATGAATTGTATCAGTGCATGAGTAATCCATATTTGTGTTTAGCTACTTACGGGGGACCCGTAGATCCGGCTATTGCTTTAGGGGGGTTCTTAAAGCCAGGTGATCAGCTTACAGGCAGTACTAAATATGAGCTTGCTGATGCGATAATTTTAACATTTTTGGTTAGAAATCACCATGATAAAGGGCAATTAGTACGTGCATTAGAATGGGAGAAACATTTTGTTGAGTTTATGATTAACTACATAAAGAATAATAAGAGTGCCTCAATGGATATTGCATTCACAACTGAGCGATCTATAGAGGATGAGTTGAATAGAGAATCGCAATCGGATGTGTTAACTATTTTAGTGTCATATATTATTATGTTTATCTATATAGCAATATCTTTAGGACATGTACAAGAGCTTAAACGATCACTGATTGATAGTAAAATAACATTGGGTATTGGCGGGGTTATTATAGTCTTAGCATCGGTAGTCTCGTCTGTAGGAATATTCGGATACATAGGCCTTCCGGCCACTTTAATTATTGTGAAGTGATACCGTTTTTGGTACTGGCCGTTGGAGTCGATAATATCTTTATTCTAGTTCAGACATATCAAAGAGATCAGCGCAGAACAAATGAAACAATTGAACAGCAGGTGGGACGTGTTCTAGGACGCGTAGGTCCAAGCATGCTATTGACATCGGTTAGTGAAAGCTGTTGTTTCTTTCTTGGTGGCCTATCTGATATGCCGGCAGTGAAGGCATTTGCATTGTATGCTGGAGTTGCTTTACTAATTGATTTCATGTTGCAAATAACATGCTTTGTAGGTTTGTTTACTTTAGATATTAAACGAAAAGAGGATAATCGCTTAGATATATGTTGTTTTGTAAAATGTAAGAAATCTGACAATATTCATGTAAATGAAGGTCTCTTATATAAATTCTTCAGAGGTGCCTATGTTCCATTCTTAATGAAAAAGGTAGTTAGAGCATTTATAATGATTATATTCTTTGCCTGGTTCTGTGCAAGCATAGCTCTTGTTCCGAAAATCGAAATTGGTCTGGATCAGGAATTAGCGATGCCCGAGGATAGTTTTGTTTTGCATTATTTTAAATCCTTGAACGAGCATCTCAACATTGGTCCCCCAGTGTACTTTGTGCTAAAGGGAGATATCAATTATTCAAATAGTTCCAATCAAAACTTGGTGTGCTCGGGACGATATTGTAATGATGATAGTGCTTTAACCCAGATATACTTAGCTAGCCGACGATCAAACATAACTTATATTGCCCGTCCTGCTTCGAGTTGGATTGATGATTATTTCGATTGGACGTTGTCCACATCTTGTTGCAAATACAATCCCAATAATGGCAGCTTCTGTCCACATCAAGGTAAGATATAATAAATGCTTCGACTAAATAAATAATTAATTAAATACATTATTTTTATATTTCAGATACGTCCTGCTCAAGCTGCAAAATAACTAAAAATCATTTGCAGCGTCCAGATGCACATGATTTTGGCAAATATCTGCCGTTCTTCTTAAAGGACAATCCAGATGACTCTTGTGTCAAGGCAGGTCACGCTGCCTATAGTGGAGCAGTGCGATATAACTATGATAAAAAGTCTTTAAATGTGGACTCTTCGTATTTTATGGCATACCATTCAATATTGAAAACATCGTCGGACTATTTCTTAGCTTTAGAATCAGCTAGAAAGATATCTGCTAACATTACGCAAATGTTACAACGCAACCTGATTTCAAACGGACTACCAATGGACTTGGCATTGCAGGTCGAAGTATTCCCCTATTCAGTATTTTATGTGTTCTATGAACAATATTTAACCATGTGGTCAGATACATTGCAAAGCATGGGGATTTCAATACTTTCCATATTTATAGTAACATTTATTTTAATGGGCTTTGATATACATTCCGCTCTTGTTGTAATTATCACTATAACAATGATAGTCGTTAACCTTGGAGGCCTTATGTATTACTGGAATATATCTCTCAATGCTGTTTCTTTGGTCAATCTTGTTATGGCTGTAGGAATATCTGTAGAGTTTTGTTCGCATCTTGTACACAGTTTCTCTCTCTCAAAAGAGTCGAGTCAAGTAAATAGAGCTGCTGATAGCTTATCAAAAATGGGTAGTTCAATATTTTCAGGCATAACGCTTACCAAATTTGCGGGAATCTTAGTGTTAGCCTTTGCAAAAAGTCAAATTTTCCAAGTATTTTACTTCCGTATGTACTTTGGAATTGTTGTTATCGGTGCAACTCACGGGCTAATCTTTCTGCCTGTGCTCCTAAGTTATATTGGTAAGTATGAATCTATTACTATCTATAATCTTTTTAAATGTTTGACATTTTTATTTGCAGGTGCACCGCAAAATAATGCACGGCTTGAATCTCATCACCAAGAAAATGGTGAACAGGAAACATCCTTATCTGGGGTTAGATAATTATTAATTTTAAGACATATATACATATATATAAAGGGTTATACAAATCTCTATCAATTCAAAATTGTTAAAAATCAAAATCATTTTTATTTAGGTCTCGACATTTTGTCAGAAATTGTATTATTATAATATTTTTGTTGATAGACATGTAATAGGAACTTATGTGAGTGACACCATTGAATTATTTAGTTTTTGTTTTCTCTTATAAACTGTACATGTGTAAACTGGCTAAGGTGTGATAATTTTTAATCGATATTTATGTAAATAGGTATACACCGCTAATAAAGAAATACAAACAATTGACATTTGTATTAATGTTGAACACAAATAATGAAGTTTTTTAAGCAGCATTTAAAGAACACGCAGTGTAAAAATGGAAATTTGGAGGATACAATTATCCAAGGGAAGTTTTTAAAGTTTTTTTAATAGACCTGAATTCAACATAGAACTTATCATTTAAAAAAAAAATTACTGAATGCATTAGATCTGTATTCCAAGCATTCAGACCTATTTATTATGAATCAATAAAATTAAAGGCTTAAGCACAATGAATTTAAGCGTGTTTTCCACATATGTATTGATATTAACATTACTTTTATTTACCAGCTAAAATGAATTTACAACTGAATAAACAGTTAAATGAATAGTCAATCAATGAAACAACACGTATGCTGTGCTCTAGTCAGAACTCCTAGAAACGCCCCTACTTTCGCAGATTATGTACTCTTTAATGTTGTTCCGTACATATTTTGGATAGTCGTTATTGCGACCACGGTAGGCCGCAAGATCGGAGAGTGCTGTGACCCTATGTGCTTCCAAGTCCTTAGGTATATAGAAGTCAGAGGGACAGGTACGCATCATAAAATTATGCAGATAACAACATGCTGCTACCATTTTTTGGGCTCTATTTGGAGATTTCAGCGAGGTGCGTTGCATGGCCATCCACCTAGCGCAGAGAATTTCGAAAGCTTTCCCAATGCAACGATAAGATTGATTTAGTCGGTTATTGAATGTCTGCTCATCCTCTGATATATTTTTTTGTCCATAAGCCTTCAGCAAGTGCTTATCTAACGGGAATCCCTCATTCCCTACCAAAAAGTAAGGGGTCGGAACACCATTGAGCATTCTGCTCTTCGGAAATTCCATATTGTCGCAAAGTATAGAGTCTCCGAGATTGCTTTCCGCGAAGGCTGTATCTCCCTGGCTTCCATATGCCCCTACATCGATATATGTGAATTTGGAAGAGGCGTCACACACCGCAATAAGTACAATAGATGTAAAGTTCTAAAGTTATTGACGAAATGTTATAATTGCAGGTGTTTTTATTTAACAACTTTATCACTTACTTTGTAATTGAGAAAATCGTGTTTTTTACTGGATGATACCGTTGTTGGTACATGTTTTCCAGCTATAGCACCTAGGCAGTTGGGAAAGTTGAATTGCCTCTCAAATTTATCGGCCCACTTCAACATATTTTGTTTGCTCCACTTAGGAAACTCTCCGGTAAGTGCAAGGCAAATGGCATCACATACCCGGTCAATTGTCGGTCCTATATGCTGCTTACTTATTCGGTACGATGAGGCAAGGTTGTTTTGAAAGACTCCGGTAGCAAGCATTCTAATAAAAGAAGCGTTAAAAATTATATAAATTTATTCAATTAATTCTTTTAATAAAGAAACAAATTCATAATCTAATAAAAAATATCTAAAGAAACATTTGTTTTTTAACCGACTGTTCCTACGGCAGCTATATGATGTAGTGTTCCGATCCGGCGGTTCCTAGATAAGTACTGAATTCAGTACAAAGGCAGAGCTGTACCAAGTTTTAGCAAGATATATAATATATATCTTATGAGGGTTCACATTTATACACAACTCTTGACAGAATCATAATAATCATAATTAAAAATGTGTGCATTTCTCTTGTTCAAGCAATTACTTGATTGTCTGTAACTATGTGTATATTGTATACTCACTCAAGAACTACGGCGAATTTGACTTTGAGCGGTATCGCATCCGGGCGAGAGTTTCTGTTTGGAATCAAGTGTGGTTCCACCAAACTAAAAAGATGGTTAAAGCGGGCAGCAGTCATGTGAAAGTTCTCAAAGAATAGTTGTGGGGTTCGCGTCCTAGTGTTGAGCTGAAAAAAAATATAGACAAGATATTAAAATGTGATTACATATCTACGTATCTATATATGCATCTATACTAACCACGTTGCGTCTCTCAAGCAAATATGGATCCCAACGTGCGCGACGCTTGATTTCCTTCGAGACTTCTTCATCTGCGTCTCTTTCCTCCGCGTCTTCTTGCTCCGCGTCTTCTTCCTCCTTCAGTATTAAACAATATGCGGCTAATCCCACAGTTAAGGCACCAGTTATTATTTCTAATTTTCTCTTTGTTTCCATATAATCATCCATTTTAATTATGTTAAGCGTACAAATTTAGGAATATTCATTTACGATTTGTTTTGTTTTGATTGACCGCAGCTAGCAGAACAGTGTGACCAATTAGCTTTTGGTTACTTTTGTGGCGTTTTTTGTATGTTACACATGGTCACACTAGTTGCATTTTTGAAAGATTCGCTCCACATTTTCCTGTAATACAATCTAATTTATTTTATTTAAATTATTTCAATCACCTGTTTCTTTACCAGTAAACAATTTTCAACAAAGAACATATAAATTTACTTAAGTCATTTCAAGATATCAAGCAATTTTAATTTAATTCACATAAATTTTTCAAATAGCCTGACTATTTAGTTTTAGTTTCTCAATTTAAGATACCTTCTGGCTATAAACTATCTAAAATGTCAACACGTCACGTGAGCTTCGTTTGTCGTACCAAAAACGCAACACATTTACGCCCTCCAAAATTCCGTCTGAAGTCATGAATGGAAATAGCTGTGACAAATTTCAAGTCCAAATTTTGGATGTGAGATGATTCAGCTTCCAAGGTTCTACGTTGTGGATTGCGCATTAATAGTCTATCAATCATTTAGCACAAACATTGAATAAATATGTGAAATTAAAAAATGTTTCAGTATTAGATATTTATTTGTATTATACAAAGTCACTCTGTCTTAACATTCGAGATGTGTGTTTACATATAAGTATAGCTGCCTGCATATTTTTAAGACACACCAATTTACTTCAAGTATCCACGATCCTTAATATGATATTTATAGCTTCATGTGCTCTATGTTGGTCCTTGCTCACTTAGGAAATCCTGTTTCTCCAAAAAGAAGATCCTGTCGTCGTGCTGTACGCCCGCGCACTTTTGGACTCTTGTCGGAAGAGCTAAGATTTATATATAATATAAAATAATAAAGTCAATATGTGGGTTACTAACGTTAGGTACATCTTAATTATCCGAGAAATTGCATACTGTTTCAAATAATTGGTTGATTGTTGAATAAGCTTCGTTTTTTCTTAATCGAATTGTAAGCATTTCCAATTTTCTTGCATCATGTAAAAAAATTAATAAAATTCTTTCTGCTTTTTAAATCAAATTAATTACATTAAGTTGATGATATTGTGTGTTGGATTTAAGCACGAGAAATGTAGAAAAGTATAACTAATAGATAATTTGATAAATTTATCAAACGCAATTATTCTACAGAAAAAGAGAATTGAGTAACAAACAAAATCTTACGTTTCGATGGTTGTGTTAGGTGAAGAACTTCGAGTTTTGAAGCACGGTTCCTCGTTAAGGGAGCGATATTCTAATGCTTCAGACCGAGGAATATCATAAGTTCCATTGCTGACCAACGACTTTTGTGACCAACTTCTGTTCAAATTGTTTATGTTGAGCTTGTCATCAAGATTCAATGAATCAAATAGATCTGAAATTTGCACATTGGTATTGTTCGACAGAAAATATTGCAATAATTGTTGCTGAATGCCACTTTCATGTTGAGCTTCCTTAAGTAAAGCTTCATGTTCTTGCATACGACTTTCGATCATTGATGAATTGCATGTCATATAGATAGCATTGTCAGACATTTTTTGAAGCAGATATTTAGCTTCCTCTAATGTGCTTATTTTGTCGAAAATTCTCTGTATTTTATTTGTATCACTTTGTGCAGGATCCTTGACATCTTCAAATTCCATAATTGCCTTTTGAACATGCTCAATATTTTCTTGTAAGTAACCAATGTTGGTTTTTAAGTTATCCTCTTCATTCGAATATTCGGATCCTTTCTCAAGGTTCTCGGGATCCTGGATTCTTGTCAGCTCACGGCAAAGCTCTTCCCTTTCCTTAACTAAACGCTCTAGTTCCGTTTCCAGTTGTGTAATCATCTGTTTATTTCTAGCTGAATGCAATATCGTACGAGACAGAGTTTCCCAGCTATGAATTGGCGAGCGATTCTGTTCAATTTTCGATACTGACTGTCGACCCATTCTTTGAAATGTGAGTCCACGTTGGCTTTTACGAAGTGCAGATACTTCTTCAGATTTTCTTTTCAATACTTGTTCCTTGGCATTCATCTTTGCCTGCAGAGTTAAAACTGCATTGTTTTGCCGACGCTGCTCCTTGCGTAATTGAGCAATTTCTCGAGTTTTCTTTGTATTTTCCTCTTTATGACGGTTGCATTGCTCGGATATTTTCTTCATTAGTCGAACCTGAACGAATAAAATCACTGCAATAAGCAACATATTCCCAGAAGAAAGATTGTTAACACTTACCTTGCTGTATTTCAATTCATTTAGTTCCATTCGCAATTTTTGTAGTTTTACCTCTTGTGTTTTAAGCTCTTTTTGTTGTCGAATATGTTCACGTTGTGTCTGTTGTAATCTTTTCATTTCGCGATTCATGTCGTTTAGTTTACGTTCATATTCTATCTTAACAGCTTTTAAATTGTCTTTCGGCTGGCTTGTCGAACCGGAGCCCGCTAATTAAATAAGAAAATATTTTACTAATTGTAAGTGTTACTATGTTTAATCATACACATTTACCCATGTTCGCTAAAACTTCATCTCTTTCTTTCTGAGTGTTGAAAATTTTTGATGTTAGTGCTGTAAGTTTCTCCTCATAGTGTTGCCGCATAAGTTGTATTCTTTCTTGTGACAATTCCAACTGTTCAATTAATTTAGTTTTTATCTCTATATCTGAATTAATTTCATTTAAGTTTTCTTCCATTTCCATTTCTGTAAAGAAAAACTGTTTTGTAAATTGTATACATAATTAAATGTTAGATTGCTTATTACCATTAGAATCACTTCCACTGTCGGAAGACTCCAAATCCACCTGCTGACTACTGTCATTCGGTATGCCAGGCAATGAACGAGACATTAAGAGTTCTCGATCCTTTTCTAAGCCTCGTTTAGCTATATTTATAATAACATTTGGATCTGCAAAAGATTAATACTTAAATTAAAGATTTATTCATTTACAAATTACACAATCTTACCATCGTAAGCTGGTTTCGCTGCACGAGTCGACTGTCCAGATGAACTTAATTTGTTTAGTTGTTGGCACAGAGATTCAGACTCTATAACTTTAGCTTGTAGTTTTTCAATCTCACTCAAATAACCTCCAACCGAATTGGCCATCGCCAACTCTGTGCTCTTGTCTATTGTCCATTCATAAGTTTGTTTCTCCAGTTTGAGCTGAGCATTTCTATCTGTCAAAATGTTTATAGTCTCTTGCATTGATTTTAGTCGCTGCTGCAAGCGTTTATTATCAGCTAATAGCATGGAATTCTCATAGAATGTATCAGAAATTAATGTATTTCCATCAGGGTCCAATACACGCTTTCCCTGAAAGATTTTTAAAGATTAATATAAAGGAAATATTTTCTTTTTCATTAAAAAAAAAATCATTTTACCTGTTTATATTCCAAAAGCTCCAATTGTAAGGCAGCTATATCCCTTCTCAATAGGGAAATAGTTCGAGAGGTTTGATCCTGATTAATTTGAACCTTATTCTTTATGTTGCGGGCCCTATTGGCATACTTTAATGTATTGAGAGTTTCCATAAAGTCCCGATCACTTGGCGATATGCAAGCAATCATTAAAGTTTGGCTGTTACCACCTAAGGAATCTTGCAGAAGACGTGTTAACTTCGAGTCTCGGTAGGGTATATGCGAAACCCTTTTCGATTTGTCTCCCAGCGCTGAAATACAATTTCCAAGTGCCAACAGTCCACAATTAATTGAAATACCCTCCCGTGCACGTTCTCCTGTGGCCAATGTTCGCTTTAAACGTTCTGAACCAGCTAGATCCACAAAATGAAACTTGGATGTCAATGTTTCAAAGTCATTATCTGTGAAATTGTTCTTAGATTCCAGAACGTGTTGGCGACGTACGAACAATGTAAAGACAGCATGAGATCGAGAAGACAAGTCATTCATTTTGGTTGATGCTGTGGTACGCGCTAAGGCGCCTTGCTGAAGCAATCTGCAGGACAAAACGAAGATTAATAATAAACTTTAATTATTATACTTAAACTTAGTTAATGTAATTTCAACTCTATGAAAACTATATTTAGTGCACCTTAACAATTTCAGTGGACCGTAATGTTAACCAAACGGAAAATACCTAAAGCTTTAAAATTAAACTAGTGCTCATAAAGTAACATAAAGTAGGAATAAAAATAAGATTTAATAATTACAAGTACATACGCTAACTAACACAAATGTATAATGGTAATGTTAAAAACGTAACAATACAATTTAAATAATAGTTCATTAAATCAAATTTAGATGAAAATATAATTATTAGAGACTAGTGCCACACTAAAAATAACGTTAGCTTAAAGCACTAGAACAAAATAAATAATAACAATAATTACTTGAGTGCATCTTGAGGTTCATTGATTGGTTTTATGGTAGCACCTGCAATTGCTATTTGTCCGGTTACACTCTCATGGATTTTAAACGTGGTATTCTTATTAAAGGGATCTAAAAGATCAATAATGTCCTCGTTGTATAGTTCAATAAATTGAACAGCCACACTAAACTGTGAAGTTGTAACGGAGGAGCCTTCATTATTTTCAGCATACTGCATTCCATCGATGCCAGCAAATATATGCCGAATCGCTCGTGGTATAATGCCAAGTGTATGGTCTCCAGAGGCCTGATCAAAACCAGTTCCCATTGTGTATGTCTTGCCAGAGCCCGTCTGTCCATAGGCAAGTACTGTGGCATTGTAACCATGCAAAGTTCCCTCAACTAAGCGATCCACACATTCGGTGTATATATCACACTATCAAATAGATAAACTAGTGAAACAAATTTGTTGATAAGGCAGTTAACTCACCTGGTTTGAGTCCACATCATAGACATAATCAAAGGTAAAGGCCTTGTCAGATCCTAAAACAATTTGCTGTTCGCCTGGAGTTACTGTAGTGCATACACGACACATGTCAATTAACTCTCTCGAATTTTGTGGACGAATTCTAGGCAAATACAAGAATAGACCATAACATAGTATATAATTAAGATTGATTGAACAAATGTTTGTGTCTTACCTCACGGCCACTCGAACTAAACAATCCTTGTCAATAGCATCACTTTCAGCAGCCATAATTAATTGGCACACTAAAAATATACAAAATATAGAGTGTGACTAAGTATAAATATGTGATATTTATTGCTAACAAATAAGGGCAAATTGCAAATATGGTTAAAGCAAGTGATGATGCCTGACACTGACGAAATATTTAAAAAGAAAAAAGCAAATTCTACAAGACAGAACAATTTTAAAATCATTCATTTCGTCTACCTTTTTTGGAACTGAAAACACATACTCATATAAAAATAATACAATACTTCGTTACACTTACATATAAACATATGTATGTAAGTATACTAACTATCGCAGATTAGGCGTATTTTAAGCTGTGAACAGGGTAATTAGCTTTTGAGATCTATGATCTTGAACTTTATTGTTAAAATACACTTATTTGTATTATCTCATTGCATACAAATTGGTCAGAGCTTTAAATACATATAATACATTTAAACATATGTGTATGTATGTACCATATGCATACAAAAGTGTGGATTACCTGCATTTAATTGTACGCAACCTGACTCAAACCATTAGACACCTGCTGCTTTATAATACGAACACAACTTTATTAAAACAGTAATATATATATAATTTAGTTTATATAACGTTAAAGTGACATACCCACAAGAATAATATAACTTTACGCCGTTGAAATAGTCACAAGCTTATAAACACCAACTTTTTTTCAGATAAACAGTTCAAACGTTCATTTATGTTTTGACAAACGCAAATACATATGTAAACACTTAAAACAGCTGACAACAGCTGATGACATTAGAGGTGGCCGATTTTTTTATATTAGCTTGTGAGTGTTTACCATATTGCCATCACTATCATTTCATTTAAGTTATTACGAGATATCGATAGAATATATTGTTAATTAAATAAACAACTTTTTCTGCTAAAGCTGCCGTTCAAATAATAGAGCATTAAGTATTAAATTAGTACAATCAATATCTCATTGATGGTTTCTAATGAGACTGATCAGAAAGCAAAATGAAGAACATAAACAAAATAACATATCGATGTATCGTGCTTCTTATATCGTCAAAGCATTGCTTTCCTTTTGTAAAACACACATCAATAATACAAAGTAATATTAGTGTTTTTCATTGGATAATCCAAAAATTGACACATTTGATTCAGTGATTGATAAATTGTTGTGTGTTTACGATAATTTTGACACTATACAGCAGTGTTAAGCCACAACATCGTTAAGTTCGACTGGCTATACAAAATGGCGCAGACAAATGAACTTAATTTTAAGGGAAAGAAGAGTAAATATTTATATGGTTTACATCAAGTTTTTCTTATTTACATGTGTATATCTAACTTTTATTTAACATTTTTAATTTCAGCGTCAGAAAAGATATCTGAAAATATTCATATTTTTGCCAACGACCCCTCATTGGCTTTCTTTCGGATTCAGGTGAGTTTTCATAATTAATAAAGTGCGAAGATGCCTAATATTTTGTTTAATTTTAGGAACACATTCGTAAGGTCCTACCTGCAATTCTAGAAAAAAGAACTGAAGTCCTCAGCTTGCAGAGCAGCCTACAAGGACACTGCTATGACATGGAATATGGTGTTCAAGCACTTAAGTCAATAGAAAAGTCGGAAACTTCTTTCCACAATATACAAGAAATGATTAAGACTTCAATTTTTCTTAAGCAACAGCTTAAATATGAAGAGAGTAAGAAGAGGTCAAAAAAGGACAGCGTGAAAAACTCGGTGTATAAAAGATTTTCAGCACACCTCGCATTAGATCTTCCGGATCTGCCCGACTTTAGTGTTGTTATGCGCGACACTACCCAGCGAATGGAGACAATAATTGCGCCAGGACAAGGACGCACTGAAACAATAAATGCCCAATCTAATTCAGGCGAACTTCAAAGATCCCACACCACATTACATTAAAAAATATTTTAGAATTTATTAATATACTTTCATAGTATGCGTAAGTAAAGATTGTTTGCATAATTTATTATTAATCTGGTCTCATAATATAATTTTATCAAATAAACGAATAATATTGACTCATAAACTTTCCAGACAGTTCATTTTGAACCATGTTATTGTATTTGCCTGAAACAATAGATTAAAAGCCAAAAACTATTTGTTTAAAATTAATTCTTGTCTTTAGAACTGTTGGCAATAATTATAGAAAGACTCTAGTTACTATATGTATATATTTGACGAGTTCTATTAGCATCCGTCACTATCCGCTACGGAAACCATAGAATCCCCATCATTTTAATTTATCTTGAAAACAATAATAATCGTTTCATTTGGGTTATGTCCTAATTCAAACATATTCGTTTAATAGCATTTCAGCATTAAATATATCAGAGGGCTCGACAACGAAATTCCCTGTGGAAGTAAAGCTTTAAAAGTGCTCTTGATATTTATTTTATTTAATTGTGGGCGAGGGGGCGTGGCATCCGAAATTTGAGATAAACTTAATCTGCCTGCAAGTATTAGTCCCTTTCGTTCATACGACCATGGTTATATCGACTCGGCTTTTGATTCTGATCGATAATAAATTACTTTATGGGATCTGCCACGCCTCCTTCTGCATGTTACAAACTTTTACTTTTTAACAAACTTATAATACCCCACAGGGTATAAAAACATCGATAACCTTTCAACGATATTTCTGTCATATTTTTAGTGCATTGCAAAATTTATACAGCTCATCACTAATTCTGATTATTACAATGCGATATTTTTGCCACCAACGTCAGTGCAAATTCATTGTTCGTGCATTGTATCTTGGAACTGCAAGTAAACGTGAGTATTAAAGCAACCTGTACATAAATTTCGTACAATATTTTCTAAATTCTTACGCCACGCCTGATTAGGTACGCTAAGTATTAACACCGGCATGGCAGAGCAGACTGTAAACGTTGTTAAATCAATTAAAGAGAAGTTCGTATATCCTGTTGCTCGCAAGGATCTTACAATTGAGGATGACTTTCATGGCGTACCAGTAAAAGACGTTTACCGTTGGCTCGAGGATCCCGATTCTGCGGAGACTCAAAAATATGTCGATGGCCAAAATAACATTAGCCAACCATTTCTTGAGAGCAGTGAACAGTGGAAAAAAGTCAATAATAAACTAACAAAGTTATGGAACTATCCGAAATATGGATGCCCCATGCAATATGGCAAATATTATTACTTTTTCATGAACACTGGCTTGCAAAATCAAAGGTAATAAGCAACTTTCGTATATATACAGTGTTTATCTATATCTAATTTTATCTTATCAGTGTTATGTATCAGCAAGACTCTTTAGATGGAAAGAGCAAAGTATTTCTTGATCCCAACAGCCTATCAGAGGATGGTACAATTGCACTATCCCAGAAATCTTTCTCGGACGATGGTAAATATATGGCTTATGGACTAAGTGAAAGTGGTTCCGATTGGATTAAGATTCGCATACGAAATGCTGAAACCGGTAAGGACTTTGACGAAATACTCGAAAAGGTAAAATTTTCGGATATTTCATGGACAAAGGACAACAAAGGATTCTTTTATGGAGTATGTAAAAAATGTTTGAACTGAAAATGTACCTAACTGAAGTGACTCATTTTATTTAACAGAGATATCCTGACCAGGACGGAAAAACTGATGGTTCAGAAACCCAACAAAATCAAAACCAGAAACTTTACTATCATCTCATTGGAGAAAGTCAGGATAAGGATGTGTTGGTTGTGCAAATTCCCAAGGAACCGTCATGGCGTTTGTATGAAAATTACTATAAAATCTTGACATTTTCTATTTATAAAATATGCCTTATTTCGTTCTTTATTTATGAAACTATAGCCAAACTGTAGTATCCGATTGTGGAAAGTATTTAATACTGGCAATTGTTAAGGATTGCCGTGATAACATAATATACTATGCTGATCTTGTACCCGGAGAGGAAATAAAGTCTGAATTGGATGTCAAGGTCATCGTAGATAAGTTTGAGTCCGACTATGATGTAAGTAGGAACTACAAGTAAAAAAAAACTTTAAGTCTTAAAACTATTTTGGGAAAATAATAGTCATAAAAAAGTAACAAAAAGTATAGGAGAATACATAACTTTATAGTACAACTCATATCTAACTATAATTTATTACTATAATTATAGTAAACAATGTTTTCCAATACTTCATTTCTATAGTTATGGTAAAATGTTATTGTATTGTATTTTTATTGAGTGCCGTTAAAAAATAGCTTACCTAATCTTTCATACTTCGACTCTCCGTCTTTGTATCATTTTTAATGACTAGACTCTCAGTCTTTGTTACATTAGTAATTGTATAATTATCTATTTTGCAGTATATTACTAATGTCGGATCGAAAGTATATTTCCGTACAAATAAAAATGCACCAAATTATCGCATCATATGTATCGACTTTGAAAACCCAGCTGAAGAAAATTGGGAAACCTTAATAGCGGTAAGTATATTTGCTGAATAAACTATTTTGCACGATAATTGTATACAAATTCTTTCTAAAGGAACACGAAAAAGATGTTTTGGACTGGGCTAAATGCGTCAATGAGGATAAAATTCTTCTTTGTTACATAAGAGATGTTAAAGTACGTTTTTTTCTATCCAAAACATCAAAATTTTTTATTAATGACATTTTTAAATTAGACAATCTTGCAAGCCAATTCGCTAGAAACTGGAGAACTTATACGCGAGTTTGATTTGGATATTGGTACTATCGTTGGCACCTCTGGAAAGAAGAAATATTCGGAAATTTTCTACAATTTTTCATCATTCTTAAATCCTGGAACAATTTATCATTATGACTTTAAGACTCCGGATCAGCCACCAAAAGTTTTTCGGGAAATTGAACTCAACTTGGAAGGATTTAAACGCGAAGATTACATAGTTGAGCAAATTTTTTACTCCAGCAAAGATGGTACCAAAGTACCAATGTTTATAATTCGCAAGAAGCGAGACACTATTAAGCCACGACCCTGTCTGCTTTATGGATACGGCGGTTTCAACATAAGCATGCTGCCATCATTTGGTCTTACCGGGTAAGTTTGTATATACTTGACATATTAACAGACTTTCTTAAATCGAAAGATAGTCTTATGTTTGTAGACACCTTCGATGGCGTTTTGGCTTATCCCAACATCCGTGGAGGTGGCGAGTATGGCGAAAAGTGGCATAATGGTGGACGTTTGCTTAACAAGCAAAATGTGTTTGATGACTTTCAATGTGCTGCCGAATATTTAATTAAAAGCAACTATACGTCTAAGGATCGATTGGCGATTCAAGGAGGGTCTAATGGAGGTCTTCTAGTCGGTGCTTGTATCAATCAACGTCCAGACTTGTTTGGAGCTGCGGTTGCTCAAGTCGGGTTAGTATTTTAGTTTTAAGAATGTAAGCAATTTAATTTTTGTTGTTGAACTAACAAGTTTTGATGTCATCTCTTCCCCAGGGTAATGGATATGTTACGTTTCCATAAGTTCACTATTGGACACGCTTGGTGCTCCGACTATGGCAATCCTGATGAAAAGCAGCACTTTGATAATCTGTACAAGTTTTCTCCCCTGCATAATGTCCACACTCCAAACACTGAAAGTAAAGAGTATCCTTCAACTTTGATTTTAACTGCTGATCACGATGATCGTGTCAGTCCATTGCATTCATTGAAATTTGCTGCAGCGTTGCAAGATGCTGTGCGCGATTCAGAAGTCCAAAAGAAACCAGTGCTACTGCGCGTTTACAAGAAGGCAGGACATGGTGCCGGAAAGCCAACATCCAAAAGAATCGAGGAGGCCACAGACATTGTTACTTTTATGATAAAGAGCCTTAACGTGGACGTCATTAATCTATAATCTATATACAAATCTTTATATGAATATATGCAAATATTGTTTGTGTCCATTTAAAATTGATCTGATGTTAAAATCTTTTGGACCTAAAATAAAGTGCATTTACAATTGAATGATTCAGCAGCATAATTAAATTACATTCTTTTTTATGTATCAAACTATTTTTTCAGCGATTCCAAGTGAAAATTCTATTCCACTTTTAGATTTTTTTTAAGCGCACAAAACGAATATTTATATCGTTGTTTTGTTTGTTAATTAAGTCATTTTTGCGGATTAAACTCAATATATTCTTTGGTTATAGCCTTTAATGGGTCTTCTTTAGGGTAATTCCTTCAAAATAAGTGTAGTATTTGATAACGTTACACGTCAGTTATACGATAGCTAAATCCTAGCAAATAAAATAGGATATTTTATTCGAAATTCTTATGATTTGAAGAATAATTGAAAGTCTCAGTAGTAAGAACTTAAGGATCCTTTTTATATAATATTAGCCAACTTTGTATTAGCTCAGAAGAGCTAATAAGGAACGAAGTGGCTCTTTGCGAATCATTTTGCGTATTTAGTTTAGTTTAATTTCATTTTGTTATAAGGGCGTTACGATTTGAATCTAAACTACCACACTAAAGTCCACACTAAATCTTCTAGTCGCTTCCTATTCAGCAAGCTAAAATTTGTTTAAAACGGAATATTGTAAAAAATTTTACACATGATTTTAGGCTTATCAATGCATTTTATTGATTCAATTACACTGTTTTAAATTGATGCCTCACTTAATACGCCATCCCACCCTACTTTTCTTCTGGTTTGCTGAACACAAAAGTCAAGTTGCATTTGCCGCAGTAGTGACGATCCTCGTGAGCAGCCATAAAGACTCCAGCACCACAGTTCTCTCCGGGACACTCACGTCTCAGACGATGGATCTTGCCATTCTCGTCAACCTATAAAATATAAAAGTCAAAACAAACCATGACGAGAAGGAAAATATATGTAGAGAATTGACCAAACACTTCCAAACCTAACAGTCAAGTCAATAAGCGCAAGATCAAGACTCAAGAATTCCAAGAACAGATCAAAGTATATTTATACTGTTCAAATTTAAGGATGATGGATGTACCTTGTAGTATTTCAAGACAGCTAGCTTGACCTTCTTCCTCTTGTGCTTGATCTTCTTGGGGGTGGAGTAATTCTTCTTCTTGCGCTTCTTGGCACCACCACGAAGGCGGAGCACCAAGTGCAATGTCGATTCTTTCTGGATGTTGTAATCGGAAAGAGTGCGACCATCTTCCAACTGCTTGCCAGCGAAGATCAAACGTTGTTGATCTGGAGGAATTCCTTCTTTGTCCTGAATCTTGGCTTTGACATTTTCGATGGTATCCGACGGTTCGACCTCAAGAGTGATGGTCTTACCCGTGAGGGTTTTAACGAAGATCTGCATTGCGCACTTCTGTCACCAACTGAAAGAATATATTTCAATCAAAACATGGGTTAATGCATTTATAACAAGTAAACTACTTAAAACTATACTATAATATGCAAATAAAAACACAATTCTAAATTTTGTAGTTTTGTTTATTATTGTTATAATTGGACACGCAGAATTGTGCTTTGTTAGGAAATCACTTATAATCTAATCACACAAGTAATACAGCATTAATAACCCCATCGTTCTCGGGATTGTTTGTAACTTGCGCGTATTTTCCCCACACAACTTTGCCAGTTTGCGTAACTAAGCCGAGTTCAGAGATGTTAACTTCTATTACTGTACCCTTGGTGATTACTCCTAAGGATGTGAACATTGGAGAGCTGGGATTCTTCTTAACTCCAATAATGGGCAGATGAAAAGTTGCCTTCAGTTCCGGATGCGTTACATGCGCCTTCTTCATGCGTAGTGCCATCGGTCGAATGAAACGTTCAAATTTCGGTGGTTTTCGCGTAAAGTTTTCGCCAACAAATGTGACTTTTGTGACCATACGCTTCCAGGCCTTCCGCTTTGTTTTTCCCGTTTTCAGCACTTTAAATACCTCTGCATCGGATTGAGCGCGAACTTTTGGTATTGGTACATCCCATTTTCCAGCCTTCTCCTTGCGCTTCTGCTTTATCATATTGGAAAGGACCTTGGCACTGGACTGAATACCTCTGTCAAGCAGGTAATGTGGTAGCGCTCCATCTTCAACCTTTTCTTCTTGTTTCTTGACCTTCTTCTCTTCATGTGCTTGAATCTTTTTCTTTATCTGTATCTTTTCATTGCGTCGCTCCTTATTAAACAGTTTGGCTTTGATACCACGTAATTTGCGTGCTTTACGTGCACGATCCTTAGGAAGACGTGCTTCCTTCTTGCGTTTACGCTCTTCATAATCAAGTCGTCTACCGTATAATTTACGGTGACGTTCCATATACTCATTCTGCGGCATGGTGTATTAGTGTCTTCTGCAGACCTGCAACATTCAATATAATGATAAATTGGATTATAATTTCAATAATATGTGCACTGTGAACTATCAAAAGTACATACATATATACGTACATAGTAATTGCATACATAATAAGTTACTTTTGACGATCCACAAGTGACATATTGCTCGTACTCCATCACTCACCTTCAAATTAATGCAAATTTTCATATGAATTACGCACGTGTAAATTCACGTATTAATTCAACATGTATATTTTCGTCACACAAGTTGTATGTATGTACATATGTATATATTTTAAACTAAATATAAAACAGAACCACATGCATTATGCACAATGGCGGCACAAAAGCAAGCACACACACATTTAGGTACATATGCATGTAGTCATGTGGAAATAGCCCGAATGCGTAAAGTTGAAATTCAAACGAAACTTACAATTAACATACACTAAATTATATTTAGCTTATTTACAGTATAGTCTTGTCTTTTTTTTTATATAACACTACCACAATTATTTAACTTATTTACTACTAAATTAACAACGAGAAAATTTCACCCACCTTAGTCTGGCAAAAGTACGATAGGAAAGAGTGTAACACACGCGGCGTAGACAGGAAATGGAACTGAAATTAGTCAGGGTTGCTTTGAAGTATTCATAAATGAAAAATGTTCAGACAAAACAGCGTAAAAAAGAAGGAACAGAGGAATGAAACAATATTCTAAAATGTTAAATAAGGTATATCAAGAATTCATCGCATTAAAAATATTTACTTATTGAAAAATTTCATGTAAGATATTTTTGTTACCAACATAATTACTATATTAATAACCACACATTAACTGCTGTAATTTAGAAAACACAGAGCAATTAATAATAAAAATAAAATATATAAATTATTCGGTGGAAAAATTGTAAACTGAACAGAAATTAGGAATCTTCAAGCATAAATGTATTCTGCTATAGCTTAGTACCCAGCACTGAAAGATCGTGTGGCTTTTAGCTGTTGCGATACCCACCAAAAGTTGCCAGCTAAAAGCACGAGAGTTTTTCAGCACTGTTTTTGCTAACATATCGCTGCTATTTAGCAGCTGATCAGAAAAATATATGTGTTGCCCTAATTTCAGCTGCTGTCAGCTAAAAGTGATAAGTAATTTATCGAAATTGAAAAATGGAGGGATCTGGAGCAATTGAACAACAAAAACAAGATCGGCAGACTATGAACCACAACTGAAACTAATTATTAATTTTTAAATTTATATAAATCTTCATATCTGTAATTTACAAAATACTTAAAATTCCCTTTTCCCCTTTCTTACCATTCAATACACAGATAATCGCTCATTTACGACAATTTTCGATGCATTTGTTTCCTCTTTTGAATTAACTAACGGCTGCAGCAACAGAGTTACCATTCAACTTCTGTTAATTTTATGTGTTGTATTGGCAACTCTGCTTTTAGCCGCCTACCAGCGAAAAATTAGGCACTTTCAGTTCGCTCCTTCCACAACTTTGCTGGGTACTAGGCTTAAAAGCAAAAGAATTTTCTGCTGTGACTTTTAGCTGGTGCGCACGAGCGTCTTTTAACACTGTTTTTAGCTGATGAGAAAAATATATGTGAATAATAAATAACTGGAGCAAAATCAAAAAGGCCCTTGAACAGCAAAAACAAGATCGGCAGACTTTGAACCACAAATAAAACTTATTATTAAATTTTACATTTGTATATATCTTCATTAATGACATAAATACAAATATAAAATACATAAAATCCCCTTTTCCCCTTTCCTATAATTAAATACACTGATAAGCCCTCATTTACGATATTTTCAATGCTTTTAATTCCTCTTTTGAATTAACAAACGGCTGCAGCTACAGAGTTACCATTACAGAGTTACCATTAATTTTTTTACTTTATGTGTGGAAAAGCGAACAATCAGACTCTTTTAGTTCGCTTTTGCCACAACTTTGCTGGGTACTGGGCTTATGCTATATGCTATGCCATATTCAACTATCAGCTGATTGTTAGTCAGCCATTAGTCCGGCTATTTCATGGTTTTTAAGAACCATACCGACTAGCTGAGCGGACTGTATAATTATTATTAATTTATATTTAATAGCTAAACATATATACAATATAAAAAAGCAATATAATTTTAAAATATCAGTATACTTTATTCTTAAAATTCTATCCTTATGGAGTAACATTGGATTTATGCTAATTTTACAAAGCTAAATTTACAGTATATTAATAACAGTGTAACATAAAATAAAAAGTACTACCTTTTTTGCAGCTACTGTGACACGTTCCTGCTGGAGAATAGCGTCTGTTTACAATTGTCCGAGCTCAAACCCAAGCTGAAGTCAACATTTCCCTCGTTGAGGAGTTTCAAGGATAAGGTTTTCCGATGCAAGCGTTGTCTGATTACCAAGTTGATCATTCTTATATCATTGGAAGAATGTAACTAAATGTAAGTACAATATTGATTTAAATTATCATATATGATATATAATATATAATTTGTTTGAATACATTCACTTTTTCTTGCAGTTCTGCTCGAGGAATATCGGAATCTAATCTACGATGTTGGCCTTAGCGAACTGACGTCATTTTGGCATCCAATCAAAGTTGCCACAACGGAAAAATAAATTGTGGTTTTCTTGGCAAATAGTTTTATGTATAATAACAATTATTATTGTTAGTTAAACAACTTCCGCGTTTATCAACCGATTGGAATGAAATTTTCAGGTCAGGTTTGAACTATAGTGAATATTATATATACCAAAAATCAAGGTTTAAGGGTTTTGTAATAATTCGTCTTTAAAATTTTGTTTTTCAATTTCTTGGGGCGGAGGGGCGTGGCAAAAATCAAAAACAAACTTGATCAATGCAAGATATAGATGAGCCTACATGCCAAATTTGGTGTCTCTAGCTCTTATAGTCTCTGAGATCTAGGAACTCAAAAAGGGACAGACAGACAGACGGACATGGCTATATCGACTCGGCTGTTGACGCTGATCAAGAAAATTTAATAGACCTATTTGTACTTTTTTAAAGTACTGGGTCTAAAAATGTTTAAATTGTAATATATTTTTTGTTAGATTAAGCTAAAAGAAATGTATGTATTAGATTAAGGAATATTAATTAGATTTTAGCTTGTATTTCAATGTTATTTGTAGGATAGGATTTTAAAATAAAAGAAACTGAAATTCTGAAATTAAAACGTGTTTTTATTGGTTGGTTAACGAAATTAGAGTCAGGTAAAGCTGGAAATTCAAGAAACAGGCACACAATTACCATGCAAACAGAATTTATTTTAACTAAATTTCTATTTCCGTACGATCTGTTTAATCTTTTTACTACAATTTTCATAATTTCTACTACTATTTTCATAATTTCTACTACTATTTTTAGTATTTCTACTATTTTCATATTGTCTACTACTATTTTCATAATTTCTACTACTTTTTTCACCTTTTCTACTGTACATCAGCTACTGTGCAACAAAAATTGTAACTGATGTCAAATATGTATCTATGTGCAACAGAAATTGTTGCTGACGTACTGTAGAAAAACTGAAATAGTAGTAGATATTATGAAAATAGTAGTAGTAAAATGAAAATAGTTGTAAAAAGATGAAAATAGTAGTATAAAAGATGGAAATAGTAGTAGAAATTATGATAAAAGTAGTCAAGAGATTAAACAGATCGTACGGAAACAGAAATTTTAGCTAAAATAAAACACGACTTACTTCTTCTGTTTGCATGGTAATTGTGTGCCTATTGTATTTCTTGAATTGCATTTCTTGAATTTCCAGCTTCTACCTGACTCTTATTTCGCTAACCAACCAATAAAAAACACGTTTTAATATCAGAATTACAGTTGCTTTTATTCTTAAAATCCTATCCTTACAATAACATTGAAATATAAGCTAAATTCTAGTTAATATTCCTAAATCTAACACATTCAATTCTTTTAGCTTAATGTAACAAAATATGTATTACACTTTTAACATTTTTCTAAATTATACGTATATAATAATTATTATTATACATAAAACTATTTTCTTAGAAAATTACAATTTATTCTTCCGTTGTGGAAACTTTGACTGGATTCCAAAATGACTTCAGTTCGCTACGTCCAACATCGTAGAGTTGATTCCGATATTCCTCGATCAGAACTGCAAGAAAAAGTGAATTTATTTAATCATATTATATTTTATATATCAGATATAATAATTTAAGTCAACAGTTAGGAACATTCTTCCAGAGAAGAATGCTTGCAGGGTAATACCTTATCTTTCGTGTTTCAGCGACTCCCAACGAGGCGAATGTTGACTTCAGCTTGGGTTTTAACTCGCCAACAATTATTGAATTTTAAACAAACGCAATCCTCCAGAAGGCACGTGTCAAAGTTGCTGCAAAAAATGTATAAAAGATTAAGTTTTATTCTTTGATTAAACAAGAAATTATAATAATTTAAAATTAAATCTTAATTTTAAGTTAGATTTTCATAATCAACTTTATTTGGAACTGTGCTTTATCAATATATATTTAGCAATTTATATTTACTTTACAGATTTTGGAGTCCTACGACCACGCTTGGCAAATTGGCGAAAACATGTCAAAATCAACATACTGTTGAACGCATTGTCCACTGAGGATCTGACGCTGCTGGCTGATCCGAACACTAGCTCGGAAACGATCAGCAAAAGTACAGTTGACGACGTGAATGATAGTAGATAGTAGATTGCGATGGTGATTGATGGGCCACCTGTCAAGAGGCAAAGAACCAAGTTCAACCCGAAGGTTGATATGACGGCCTACGAAAAGGCCATCCTCGCTGCCACTATCGGGGCAAACGAGAAACGAACGCGGGAGATGGTGCGTCTTGGCACAGAGGCAAACGAAGTGCGAACTCGTGAGTTGGTGCGCCTCGGTGCTGATCACAACGCAGCCACGATTCGTTTTCTGGAGAGGAGTTTAAAAATTATGGAAAAGCTTTTAGAAAATACGAAATAGTAAAAATTAGTTAAAGTTAAGTTTGTTTAATTAGGTAATAAAAGAAAAAATATGTATTTATTTAGATTTTGTTTTATTAATTTCTAACTAAATATGTTCCTATTGCTTTTCGTATAGCTTCAGCAGGTCGGTCAAAGTCATGACCTACATTGGTATGCGTTGGTTGAGGATCAGATGTGGTTTCTGCCCAATCTTCGGAATTGTCACTATTGTGACAAAATTATCAAAATTATAATGATTTTAATGATAATTTTAGTTTCTTTGTATTAGCCATATGCTTTTTGATATGAAAAATAAAGAAAGATGTGCCTTATGCCTTCAGACTTTGTTCAAACATCACTAGATTATATTCATATTGGAACTGGCAGCTTAGGTACCCATGCAATCCGCTGACTATGGATGCGGCATACGCAATAGAAACACTTTTCGTATTTCTTGCGGATATTCAATATTAGTGGACATTCAATATTAAACACACAGTTAATACCTCATTAAAGACATTTTTCATTGCGTCAGATCTTTTTTTTTGAATAAGCGGGCTGTTTGCATTTTAAAAATGTGTACAAAACACAGCTGCAGCTACACTCAACTTTTGGTTACTTTTAGGTCTACCATTAAATTATTTAGAACTTTTTTTATTATTGTCAAAAAAATGCTGAGTACAGGGGTTAGCTGGATACCGTCTCACTGAACAGGCTGCCAAAATTTTACTCGACTTATTTTGAAGCCCTTTTTTTTGTATGACGGAATGGATTTTGGTCTACAGGATATTATGCTTGAGCCTGAATTTAGCTCAGTTTTAAAATTAGCTAGGCCAAATGCTATTTAGAATCGCTTTTTGCATGTTCTATACAAAATTTTATGGCAGTATTTTGACTTTTTACATATAGAAACTGGATTTGCGTAGAGGAAAGTTAAAAATTTAATTGGTACTGATTGATTCAATTTATATAGGCGACTGTGAGAACTGTACGATTTTTTCCAGATTACATTTTATTAATATATTAATTTTTATACATTTAAAAGAAGTTTCTTGATTTCGTCTTTTTCTGCTACGTCAACATATTTCTGCCCGTCTGGAGTGGCTCCATTTTTGTCGGCACCCTTTAAATAAAATTCATAATATGAAACAGGTAATAAGATATTAATTTTTATCAAGCTTACCTTTTCTAATAGATACTCAACACAGGTCGTGTGGCCTTCCCAGACGGCAGCCAAAAGTGGAGTAATACCATGTTTGTCTTTTTTCTGTGTTAAAAATTAAATCATATTTTAAAAATAAATATATCTGGGTTGTACTTTGTTAGTAGTTTAAAAAATAAGCCGTATAGAATTGGTCAGATTCATTTTTCATAGATTGCGATATCATTGACAACTAGAAAAATGGATTTTGTTCTAATGGATGCTTATCTAAAGCCAAAATTTAGACAAAGTCAAATGTGTCGAGTGTGTGTGCTTGTTGAAAATCTCCATTACATACATGGAACGCTTTGCCGAGACACCACTGTTTATGGAAAGCCGGTAATACGAAATGTTTATAAGGCTTTAACTAAGCTGACTCTACTTGGATATGTATCTGCTTGTATGTATGTGTGTGCGAATTTATAATTGAGAGTAACACATTTAAATACAACATGTAGACACATTATATGCACAACTCCATATACGCACATATATAATTTCTATGAGTAATGATTAAAGTATGTATACATTTGTACATACGTAGATAAGTTTTTTTCTATGCAAAGTAATTATCACATGCTTACATTTACATCAGCTCCTAATTTAATAAGAAATTTTAGAACATTTAACTGCCCGAAGTCAGCAGCATAATGTATTGGAAATCGTCCTTTGATCTCGTCGTTAACTTTCTGAGTCTGCAAAAAAACAAATGTTAGTCAGACAATATTATTTAAAGCCTTATTCATGCGCACATCATTGCTAAACGTTGCTTGCACAGCATCTAATTCTCCATTTTTTATGGTCCAGATTATATTTTCATTATTATCTTCGCTCATATTTTGATATTTATTAAAATTTGTAATACTTTGTCCAAATAAGAAAATAAGTGCTAAAATGATTGTTGATGTTGTATCGATACTGTCGATATTTTAATATGCGATACGATAACGTTACCAGGGATGGAAACGACTTAAGCGCCTTTAAGCGATGTATCAAACGTTTTAAGCATGTTTTAACAAGCGATATTTAAAATCTACAAAAAAAAAACAAAATCCTTAAATATATATATATATATATTTTATTTATACGCGGTCCTAACTGACATGCATTTTGTAAGAAATCGATAAGTTTCCGAAATATGCAACTACCTGTCCTCACTGGTCGTAGTATAAGATTAATTATACTTATGTACAACTTCCCAAAAAAGTTTCATGTCGAATTCAGTTTGGAAAGTGTTTTTTCTGAAGAGCGCAATGGGAAGAGCGAATGTAACTTTAACACAATTATTTTAGCATTGAAAACCTTTCATTACGCGTATCTCTGATAACTGTTTTCCCGTGCTTTTTACGACCAATACGAATATCTGATAAGATTAGATAGTCGTCGGGAGAAATAAGTCGGCTAAGCCTAAATATGAAAGGCTGACTACTTTAGTTGTTAGTCAGTTATTTTCGAGAGTGCATCGCTGATTTCATTTTTAAGTGAATAAAATAGTTTATCATAAGTTATCATGAGAAAAGTAATATATATTACATTTCTTATAACAACGCTCCTAACTTTATTACCTGTGGGCTACACCCTCCCAGATTCCGAAAATGACGCACCAAAAACAACATCGAAACCAGTAACAACTCCGAAGGTACATATTTAAAATACGCAGCTAATTACTATTACTTACATTGTGTAATAAATATAGATATTATTTTGTACATTCGTATTTTCATACTATATAAGTCCTATTACTGACTCATAACTGTGCATACTCATGTTTAAATACATATAAATACGTCCATACTTAAAGATATGATAAGCTTATGGCTGTTTAATTATTTTGGCCGTCTTTAAATGGTGACGCACTTTCAATACTCTTTCTTCTTTATTTAAAAGTTATCCAAGTGTTAAATCTAACGGCAAAATTCATTTTTTTGGATTCATATATTAATTATTTATTCATATATTTAAAGATTTAAATAAATTGTAGTCAGAAATAATAAGACAAATTATTTCAGGCTAGTTCCGGTTGTCACAAGTGCGTTAAATTAATATTCTTTAAATTTTTAATAAACTTTTATTGAAATTGATTTATTACTTAAATCTTTTTAATCACAATTAAGAGCTAAATGTAAAATCGAACCAATAATTTTGGTTTTATTATCGTTACGATCTACGATTAAAATATTAATTAATTATGCACAGAATGTAAATTCAATTTACGGTCCCACTGTAGTCCGTTATCTTCGGAAAATGTTTATTTAACTATATCCAATTATTGAATTAACCAACCATTATTTCTTATAGCCAAAAATAGATGTTATGGCAAGTAAACTTTGCAAAAAGTGCAGTTGCGATTCGGATAATAGTCTAATAGATTGTTCAAATAAACTGGATGATTGGTTATCTGATGAAGAGTGGGACATTCTACAAAATGGAAAAATAACCTTGAAACAATTAAATTGTCACACAATAATTTGACGTGGATTCCCGTGCTGCCAACATATGGAGTAAAGAATTTGTTCTTGGATAATAATAACATTGCAACAATTACACTTGGCGCTTTTCAAAATTTGACGGAGCTTACCAAACTTGATTTGTCAAATAATCATTTAAAGAAGAAGGCTTTAGTACCCGATGTTTTTAAAGGTCCGTATTCAGCACAGGATTTTGAGCCATTAAAAAATCTGAAGTCACTGAATTTGGGATATAACCTTTTGCACTCCTTGGATGATGATTTATTTGAGCATGTTCCATATCTAGAGGAGCTTATTTTATGCTCAAATATTTTTCAAATTGTAGATAAGCTTACGGAGACTGCTCTCTCGGGATGCTCGGCATTAAAGGTAATTAAATATGATAATTGATCAAGATGAAATAAACTAAATGAAAAGGTTAATACTTTATACTTAGATTTTGGATATATCCTATATGGAACTTAAAACCTTGCCTGAAACAATTCTTCATGGGCCACGAGATCTTGAAACGCTTATTGCCTCCGGAAATTTATTTGAGGAAGTGCCCAAAGCTCTTGTTTATGCAAAGAACTTAAAAACTCTAGTTCTAGATGAGAACCCCATCCATAATTTGGAAGGAGCCAAGTATGTTTTGAATAAAAATAAAGTAATGCAATTTCTGTACTAAATATATGTTATTTTCAGTGTTTTTCCTGCATTGACAAGCTTAACGTATCTTAGTCTGTCGTATATGCCCGACATATACAAAATTGGAGCAGGTGCACTAAGCGAACTTCAAAGTAAGAATGTCAACTTTAAATTAGGATCTTTCGAATACTAAATATATTTCATATACTCGAATTTTGTGTTTAGATCTTACTGAATTAATTCTGAATGATAACACGCATCTTTCTGAGATCGACAGTCATGCTTTGTCAAAAAATGTAACAGGAGGGGACTATTTGGACTATCCTCCACTGGAGAAGGTACCTTTTATAGCAAATTCTTCAAATATTTGATTATTAATCAATAACTTATTTTAATTATAGTTTTATTTAAATAATTGCAACCTGTCTGTGCTACCCAGAGATTTAATTATTCGCTGGGATAAATTGCACGCCCTTGATCTTCGTTTTAATCCTTGGAAGTGCGATGTCTCCAACGAATATATGATAAACATCATAATTCAACATGTGAACAAAACAACACCAACTTTGGCAAAAAGTGTGACTTGTGATTTCCCAAGTGAGCTCAAAGGCAGCGAAATTCTAAAAGTTTCCAATAACAAACTGGTGGAGTCTTCACAGTCGGGAACCAGTTGGGTTTGGATTAGTTTATTAACAATTTTGTCATTAGTATTGGTTGCCCTGATGGTTGTTATGGCATATAGACGGGGAGTCTGTGGTTTGGGCAAGAAAAGGGAGGCTCAACGAGCTCTATATAATCGAACAAGTTTTAACGAAGACTTTCATATATAATTCAATAATGTAGCTATATTATTGTATGTAACCAAACCGTATTTTCTTTTAATAAATACTTAATAAAAACTAAAGAAACAAATTGTTTGACACTGTCAAAACTGGATTAGGTTCTCATTCAATAGTGTGTTTTGTTTTCTTAAATGATAAAGTTATCTGTGAATACATACATATATAAGTACATATTTAGATTAATGTTGTTCAAGTATAGTAAAACAGTTGATACCTTTTAGTAGCTTTATTAAGTTCTCTCTTTAGTAAATAATTGTATTTTTAATAAGTTGTATATTTGGTTTTTTTTGTTTTTAAATATTTTTTCATACTTTTAGAAAGTAATTATACATTTTGTTCGTATTTTAACAAGCACTGTCTATAACCGAATAGCAGCTTTTGAGTTGAAATTATTAAATCGAGCGTATACAAATAAAGTTGTGTGTGTGTGTATACATGTAGATAAAAAAATATTTGACAAAAACAATTGAAGATTATTCACTAAACTTAATGTGCAAAATAAATACATATTGGATGTAAGGTATATAGCTTTACAGGTCTTTTAAGTTACATTTGATTCTTTCGTGTTTTCTTATTTAGTTTTGTTTTGCTTTTGTTTAATTTCACTACCAATAAAATCAACAACAATTCCCATATGCACGTGATAAACTTTGATAAATGTGCCTTTTGTTATTACTTCGACGCATAACTTATTTAAAATACTATTATCTATATTATATTATTAAATATATGAATTGCTAAATTGTAAGGTCAACATTGTATATATATCAAATATGCAAATATGCATATAGTGTGTTCAGTTAGTCGATTATTGTATTACAAATCAGTACACGTGGATTGTTTCTTCCTATGGATGATGCGTTTTTCGTTTTGTTTTTTAGTTTTTTGTCTTTTTTTTTTTTTAGTTTTACGTCAATATTCTCGTGCGAACAACATTTAGTCATATCGATAACGAAAATTCACAGGACACGCACACGAAACGAGTAAACATTATGTAAAATAAATTTGTATATAATATTTATAACAATATCTTGCCAACAAGAATGCCGAGTATATTGGTACATACTTATTTGACTTCGTTGTGCTCTTATTGTTTTCTTTCTTACTATCTTTGTGTTATTTTCTAATTTTGCATTTTTTAAGGCATTCCCGATAGGCCAGTCAAGGTACCGCCAACAAGATGCTGCTGTTGCTGTTGCTGTTGATGAATGAGGTTGACACGTGCCCTTTGCTGTTCAAGTCGTTGAACAGTGGCTGTCAAATGTGAGTTCTCCACATATAAATCCTTGACAAGAATGTCAGCGTTCTGCAAACGTTGCGTCTGATCGGCAAGCATAACAGTCTGCGCTTCTATCCGACCATGCAAATCATTGAGATCCACTTGATGCTGTCGCCAGGATTCTAAATTATATAATTATAGATTATCACATTATCTTTGGATAGTAATCATTTAGTAAAAGACTTACGCTGCATCAGGGACTCGGTGTATTTTTGTTGCTGCTTGATCACATTTTGCAAATGACGATTGCGCAATTCTAATTGGTTAAGTCGTTGCTGCAGCGTCGGATGCGTTGTTCGCTGGAAATCGAAATACAAAACAGAATAACTCACAAATCGATTCACTAAATACTATAAGTCATCTCACCGCATAGGCCTTTTCGAGCACTGGACGCGCCTCCTGCAACTGTTGCAGTTCCATTACTAAACCATCACGTTGCAGGCTCAAATCTTTGATTTGCTCCTTCAGTGAGAGCTCAAAGAATTTGAGGCGCTTCAGTTCCTCCTTCAATAGGCTCGGACTGTTGCACTTCTCGTTGCTGAGGCAAGATGTTTTACTAGTCGATACGACACTGTGGGAATCAAAGCTCTTGTTCGATGCAGTTGATGAAGTCTCACAATCCGCAATCTCTCCCTCCGACTGCGCTTGTTTGGGCTTACAGATAGGCGCAGGCGGACACACGGATGAGGCATATGTTGTATCGATGTTTGTGGGCGATGGACCTGACGATGAACTATCAAGCGGTGTGGTACTAAAGATGGAGGTCTCCGATGTGGTAAGATTGTTTCTATAATATTTTGATTTGATTAGCATTGGACGTTTTACAAAAGGGAGCAAAGTTTAAAGTCTAAAGCTGTTGGGAATGTTCATATCGAGAGTGATCAACTTAAGAATGCCTAAAATCTAAACATAAAACACCCTAATATGTATAATATTAGATAAGAAAAGTGTGTGCATGCCAATTATCCGAACTTAATAAACAATCTACATAATACTCAACTTATTTTTATAGTTTTTGAATTTTAACTGGAGATTAAAATTATACGAATCAGAATCAAGCTAGAGAACTAAAACTTTGTACATGACAAACACGGTTAAAACTTTGCCCTGGTGGGAAATTTTCACTAGATACTGTACTGATCTAGACAATCTACTACCAGCCTTCATAGTGACCAAAACTTTATTTTAGATACAAAATTAAAAAGACGACCAATTAATGATTTTAGCCCTCCATATTTCAAATTAAGGTGAAATTTTTTTTCTTATTTTCCTTGAATTCTTAAGTCCAAAATCGTAAAAAAAAAACTCACAAAAATAATAATTTTCTCATTTCAAAAATACTTACATATAGTTATATTTGTAAAACTATTGATTTAAATTAAAAACTATACATATATAAATGATAAGTAGCCATATTCAATAGCTTTCGGAAGTTGTAAAGCTTTTTAATGATCAAAAATGTAAAAAAGACACAGTTAATTTTTAAAAAACTACACCTAAGTGCCATATGTATAAAGTGTTGCAAGTGTACTAGGTTTATTACGAAAAGTAATCTCAAAGTATGGAACACAGAAGGGAATTTCTTTAATTTGCAAAAATGGCGAAATTATCTTATCTTGCATTATAATTTTTATTTCGAATCTACTTTGATAAAAATTTCTTCTAAAGCTATTAATTCATCATTAACTATGATAACATTTTTCGAAACTTGTGCCAAGTAAAAGCACAGAAAATTAGAAAAAAGCTGTCGTCTGAAAAGTTTGGTTTTTGTGTTACAAAATTGGGTGTAGAATTAATCTTAGCCCTATTTTTGCTCATAGAAAAGCAAGTTTGCAGCTTACATAAAGAAAAACAAACAAACTGAAAGTGTTTAAAATCCCGCCCATTTAATCAGAAATGTCCTGCAAAGAAATTTACTTCTGAGCTTTTATGATTTTATCTCTAAGAAATGAAGACATATAATTTGTTATGTATAAAAATACACGCTTAATATGTAAATGAAGCTTAAATTAAATTAAAGGTAAATCTACTTTGTTTATTTATTTAAAGTGAAGAATTCACATACACATAAACTAAACATATAATACATTTATAAGAAGCACAAAACATTGGGATAAGAAGAAACACATAAACTTTTGAAAGCTGCGAAACATTCACACAAGAAAGAAAGAAATTAAGAGTTTAAGAGTTAATGTACTCACCGGCTGGTGGCTTTGTGTGTGGGAGAGCCGGCAAGTAAAGCCAATGTTTTAGCGCTGGTCTCTTCGGAAGCACCTTCGAAAGATTTTAGAGGCTCTTGAATGGTGCTTTGGTGCCACAGATAGCTAATGGGTGAACTGGCAGGACTTTGGCTGACCTGCACATTGATCTGGTGCAGTGCATCATGATTAATCTCGCTAGCACCTGTGAGTATTTCAACGCTTTCACCAAGGCGCGTGCGCAGATCCTCGACTTCGTTTTGCAGCAAGCTTATTTGCGCCGACTTCTCCTCCAGCATACGTATGGAATTAGTGCGCAGAGTTGTGGCCTCTTCCTCAAGTTCAAGGTACTGTTGCTCCAGCATATCACGCTCATCAATGGGCGACAGTCGACCATCCTTGCTGAATTGTTCTTCGTACTCTCGCACTTTTTCCATAAGCTCTGTGAATTTTTTGTCACTTTCCAGCTGCTCATCCTCATAGATGTGTCGCTCCTTATCAAACATTTGTCGCTCCTCGCTGAGTTTCGATTGCCAGTAATCTTCGCAATCCTCATAAGCTCGCTGCATTTGCTCTAAACTACTCTCCAGCTCCTTACAGCGAGTCTCCGGCGTGTTGGCTCGACTTTCGCTTCCACTTTCGCCACTAACCGTGTTGGCTGTCTTATTTGTTGCCACCTGCAACTCTTGTTCTAGTTGCGCCACACTTTTACGCAAGTTGGCAATCTCCTCTTCATGGTTTTTACAACGTTGCAGTTCCGAGTTGAGGGCCAACCAATCTCCGCTGTTGTCGCTTACCTCGCCATCTTCCGAGCACTTGCGTTGTTTCCCCAGACGCGGACTTTCCTCAGTAATGTGCGTTTTGCTTGGCGAGTCTCCTCTGCGCTTGGTGGCCAATCCAACTGACACTGCCTCCAGTTCTTCGCAATCGCTGGCGGGAGCAGGAGTAGTCTGTTTCTTTTTTCTTGACTTTGTGCGCGCCAAATCAACATGTAAATTCTCAATTTCCATTGTAAGCTCATCAGTTTTGTCGCGCAACTGTGCGTTCTCCATTTGCAAGGCAGTCATTTTTTCAATTACATGTAACATTTCATCATCTTCCGAGATCTTATCCTTGCTGGAAGCAGTGTGGACGCTATTCTCTTGCTTGACAATTGGTTGCATAATCTCACAACTGGCCAGATCTTGATTCAGTTTAATGTTTTGTTCCAGTAATTCGGTCATTTGCAGCTGAGCGGTTTGCTGTTCCGTCTCCAATTCAGAGTTCTCGCTACGCACCAACTCCAGCTCGGTCTTTAGCTTAATCTCCTCCTGCTCTAGGCTCTTGATTTGCGCTTCAAGCTTCGCTGTCATACTCGTCCAATGATCACGATCGTTGCTCATGCGTTGCGTGAATTCACGAACCATACTCGCATGTCTTTGCTCAAGCTGGAGCACCTGCTGTTTGCAACTATCCTCCATCATTGCATGTCGCTCATCAACCTCAGCTGCCAACATTGCCACACGCTGATTGGCAGCCTTGTTATCCGCTCGAAGCTTAAGATTCTCCTCGTGTTGCTGACGGAATGCCTGTCGCAACGATCCCAACTCCATCGATTGGAGCGACACCAATGCACGTAACATATTCGTTTGCGGATCAAGCTCTAGGCTACGTAATTCCTCTTCCAGCACTTTGGTCAACTGATTGAGGTTCACCTCCTCCTCATCAAAGCCCAAAGAATGCAAGAGTCCATTACTGTTAACAATACTTGCCATTTCCCAAGTCTCAATAATACTATGCGCACTTATGCTCTCAAGTTGCTGTGGAGTCACAATATCTGTAATTACGGTCATTACAATAAACATTAATAAAACAATAAAGTTTTGTAAATGTATTTGATATCCAATAATACACTGTACACTAGGATTTGTAGCCCAAAATACCAGATGGAAGATGTAGGCGAAAGCTTAAATGGGTAGCCTTTCTTAAATTTAAACAAAAACAGATAAGCTGTCGATACTTTTATAGAGATTGATAGAATTCATGTTTCATTCTTTGTCTATCTCTGAGATATTGGACCTATATGGGTTCTAGCTTATCATTAAGCTTATGTGAATATAAAAAGATAATACAACTGACAGAGAAAGTGTAGAAAATCACACTGATAATCTTAGGGAATAACAACTTATTTTTATACTATAGATTATGGACAATTTACAGTAAATACTCGGCAGCTAAAAGTCTGTGAGCATTCTCTAAGGATCTCAGCAACCAATCAAAGCTACATTATATTAAATTTCGTTATTATACAGAGCTTTGTGCAAGTATATAGAATTCCAAGACATACTCTATAATAAGAATATAACGACTGACTCCATTCTATCTTGAAAAGACAATAATGTGAACAAATTCGGTGTAGAAATGGGCTATTAATTCAGTGCTTGATTAAGCATAATATCTTGAGATTCTATGCAAATTTTGTTGATATCACAGACTATATACCAATTAAAACTTTTATGAAAAACGGAATCTTAGAGTACAGAGATGAATCGGACTTAACAGTGCAGAACAGAGTGCGAATATGATTGAGTGATTAAGGGTTTTTTTTGGAGGTGGAGAGGTAGTTCTGAGGCGTATGCTTTTACGGTTACTGTGTGTTCCGAGTACGGACAAACCTTTGCTCAAATTTAAACGGCATCCGGGGCTGAAGTGATCTAACCGTGCTGGCTGATGATGCTCTGCAGTGTGTAGAACCAACAAGTGTTCGTTATAATCATTATTGTTACAATTGGCAACTGGGCTAACAGCTAAGATTGTTGAACGTTAGGGTGGAAATTTCTTTTGGCACTTACCCAATGATTCCAAGCTACTACACTCCTGGTTCGCATCTCGAAGATTACTCCTATTGTTGCCATTTCCGACTTGAGTTGCGACTGTTGTCGATGTCGTCGTGATCGTCGTGGAAGGCAACATTTTGTATTGAAGATTCTTGCGCGCTGGTAACGAGGCACAGCGTTTAAGCTTGCTGCCAGTGGTGTGGATGGATCGCATACGTCGGCTTCCTGGCAAATCGCTTTGCGAAGATGAACGTTGCACCTACAAGTTAATAAGTAATTTGTAATGCAAATATGTACTAGCATCAAAAGATATTGACTCACTTGGACTATCTGTTCATTGCAGCCATTGAGACTTCTGTGCGGATCTTCATCTGTATTGTCGGAATCCGTAGCCGAAAGCGCATTAAGACCAAGATCCTGTTGCGGCCGTGACCGCCGTCCGTATTTCTTGGTGCCCACTATTAGCTTAGGCGAAACCTCACGATCGGACGCCTCGGCCTCAGGCGGACTTTCAATATATGTGCTGGTTGGCTCGTCACTGATGACCAGAGAACGCTCTAGAAAATATAAAGAGCATATGGTTAAGCTTTCAACTTTATTTTAGTTTTTAAATAATAATTTCTATTTTTAATTTATGTCGACTGCTTTATTGTTTTCTTTAATGTTTACTAGCATAAATTTACCAAAGCGAGCAGCCAATTTTTCAATGATCCGATCGGAACCCTTTTTCTTCTTATAATACAGTCGTGTGCCCATCTTGTCACTATTAGCTTCTAATTACAACTGATGTAATAACGCGCAGAGCGAAATATTTATATGTAAATTGCTAACCTTACCTGTCCCTCTTTACATATACCTGATACAGGTAGTCGAAAACCCATATCCCTATACCATCATAAAAAATAATTCATAATTTATGGTTAACATCTGCTGCCGAAGCTGTGCCGGCTTACCTCTTAATCCTGATGATGTTCCCAATCCGGGCCGCGATGTTGAACCGTCAAATTCCGTACCTAAAAAATTAAGTAGCGCCTCTTTGAACTGCTCAAACGATACGCCCAATTTGGGGCTACTATTTGAGGTTAAACTGGATATCAACGCGGATCCTTGATCACGAAGCTGGAGGAGTTGGCAAAGACGTGTGAGTGAAGCTTCATCGAGGAGGCCTTTGTTTTGTTGCTGAGATGTCTCACAGCTTTGGAACATTTGATATAGTTTCTGTTCATAAGGATCGGCCGACACTTCCATTATCTATGCCGTCGCCAATTCAGTTTCTAGCCGTTGCTATAAATTGAAAAGCAGTATACATATTTTTTAATAAATACAAAGCCAAATACTTTTCTATGCATAATAAGGACTTCAAATACCCTTGCAGATTTATTAATTACTAATTACCCTCTTCGAGGTGTCGAAGCTTAAATACACTTGCAGGTTGTTTATACTATATGTTCATACTATATATCCTAACTGAACTTGAGGTTGTAAGAAAGACCAAAAAAAAAAAACTACAAAAAAAAATACTTCAATTAATATAATATCAACTGATATAGTTTAAGCCATGATTAAACAAATTAATCTTAAGATTTACCCACTGCAAGGGTATTTTTAAGCAAATAAAATTTAGCGACTACTTTATAAAGTAACATTTACAAGCATATTTATAAGGTGCTCCTCCCTTACCCATTCCCGTTTAGTCTTATGAGTGCATTTGATTTGTATTAGTTTTTTCTTACGCATCTGTAATCATTTTTGTTTCTCTGATTACGGAAATTGACTTTCTTGAAGTTTCTATTTGGATATTAATAATAGAAGAAAAATACATTAGATCAAATAGAAACAGTTTTTTACCGCATATTAGAATATTAAATTGGTTAATTACAAATGAAAACTATAATACATCAATGAATATAAAACATCATTAAATAATCTGAAATTAACATGCTAATTACAAATTTCTCGCCTTAAAGAGAATAATATATTCATGGCAAAAACTATTTGAGTACACCTTTTTTAGGGAATATACATACATGCATAACTGTTGGAGTTCTTAGAACTTTATTGACTAGACGTAAACTTATAAACACATAACAAACAGCTTTTATAAAACACTATGTGCTTAAGTTGGCAAGAACGTCATTAGATGCACAAACATAGAAATACAATAGACTCACTTCAAGTCCTTATACTATGTACTATAAGAATACACATATGCTAGTACATATGTATATGAATGTGCTTACACAAAAACATATCTATGTATATACAACTCAGACATTGCTAATAGCGTATGAAGTAGATTAGTCCTTTGATGCGTAATACAAATATTAATAAATACTGCATGGGTGCAACATTAACGAGTTATATAAATTTTATTTGTGTTTATACTGTGTTTAGGTGAAATCGATAAATGACTACAATTGTGTAGATGTTGTGGTTTCGGCCTCGGCTCCTCTGTGGGGGATCGATGTTAACTTTAACAAGTATAGTTTGAGTATTTAAACACTTAATAACACGTAATAACATAAATTTGGAAACGAGAAATTGCACAAATTTAATTTCTTAGCACTAAGTACGTGAATATTTGAGAATTGATAAAAAACATAATATAATACAGCAATAAACTACTGCAGTGGCGCAGAAGAGGGATTCAGTATCCTATCGATATCTCGATAAATTAGCTTAATACGATATTTCATTAATTTATAAGAACACCATGTTTCCACGCTTATATGTGTCCCTTAACGCAAGAAAATCTATTATATTTTTCGATAACATTGTAAAATATACCGTAAATGAGAAGACATAAAATAAAACAAATCAACGATTTTTTTTACTTCTGAGCGAAGTTTAGCTATATTGATTAAGTTCCCGGCATTGATTGAACTTTTTTTAAACTGTATTTAGGTGACGCGAGTGTCGCTAATGTCTAGGTTTTTATGGTGACCACAAAAACTCATTGCCATCAACTTCCACTTAATATTTAAGGAATATTTATTGTTATACCATTTAAATTGATTTGTTATTTCTCTTTTATATATTTTTCAAGTTGCTCAAGTTTTTATGTCTGGTAAAGAATTAAATTTGACAACGATAGCTACAAAAAAAAGTGTGCAATAGTAATACCGCTATTGCTGTGTGTCATCATTGGCATTTATGTAACAGGGTTGTTCTGGATAATATCGTCAGCCACCACAAAAACGTAGCGATAGTTTTGCAGCTCCACAGCGACATAAAAAACATAAAAATAAGACTAAAATTTTTGAATTGTTAATAGTTATTGAGTGCAAATGTAAAAGAATGTAAAACACTACAGTTAATACTAACGACAATAATAAGAGTGTTAACATTGCATATTATTTGTCGTTGGCATACCTACTTCCCCCTACCACCGCCACGGCCTCGGTCAAAGAGCAGCAGTTTAAATTATTTTCATTTATTACGAAACTTGGGAATACGCGCATGCAAATGCATTAAAAACAACATTCGGCTACTTATTAAGAGTAGCAGCGTCAGCATCAACATGGCCATGCATTCATATATGCGGGCCAACCCGAATCCGAACCAAAACCAAACAAACGCAGTGATGCGTCCCGATGAGATGCATAGCTTCCTAAAGGACAAACAGGCATGGGAACATGCCATATCGTTGTACCAGGGTCCCGATCCGCTTGATCACTGGTACAATTACATATGCTGGTATGAAAACCATGCTCACAGCGATCCAGAGCTCAAATTTCGTGAGACGCTCGAACGATGTCTGACTGTTTATGAGCACAACGATTATTATCGACAGGATGTGCGTTTAGTGCGCCTGTGGCTTAAATACATTGCCATGCAGAGTGATCAGCTGCGATTTTATCAGGTGCTCTTCCAGCGTGGCACGGGACGCCAAGTGGCCGCCTTTTATATAGGCTGGGCCAGCTACTACGAGGCACGCGAACAGTTCAAGGATGCCGAAGCAGTATTTAATCTCGCCTTCCAGGAGAAGGCACAAAGCAATGCCGAGCTTCAGAATGCGCACACCAAGTTTACATACGTTCGTTCCTTGTTCTATCAGCAACAGCAGCAGCAGCAGCAACATCTGCAACAACAGCAGCAGCAACATCTGCAACAACAACAACAGCTGCATCAGCCACCAACACATGATGCATTACAACAGTTGACCACGTACACTCAAGCGCATCATCCACAGCAAGAGCCGCCACAAGCCTATCCTCATCCTGCCCCAACGACGCCATCGAGATCGCATCATCTTCCGCCAGAGAACTTTCACCAATATCAGCAGCATCCGCAAGAACTCGCATATCATCCTCATGCTCAACAGCAACAGGCATCGCCACAAACGCACTATCAGCACCAGGAACAGGTAAGCATTTTGAATAAATATATTTATATATAAAGTATACTAAATTCTGTTATTCCTTGCAGCCGCCACCACCAACGCGCTATGAAGAACAGTTTCAACACTCGGCACCTCCAGCTGCTGCCCATACGAATTATCCACAGATGGTGCAACAAAATCGGGTATGATGAAACATTACTGAAACAACTGTTTTTAGCCTTTACTTTATACTTGTTAAATTTGTAGCCTGCCACAAATCCACAATATGAGGCACAGCTGCAGCCACAGGATCAACAGGTAACAGCCACAGAAGATCCCAACGTGATACAAGAACCACAGCAAGAGACTGTTGATGAATCATCAACGGAAATTGGAGGCATACGTTTGCCACGAAATTTTCATGCCTATGGTAGGAATAATCATGAGACATGGAAGCCAGCACTGACACTAGAGGAACCGGATGATCCCTCACGGATATGTCACTATGCTAAGCAGCTTGTTTATCCGGCGGGAGCAGGTGTCGAGTACAGTCCCGAAGAGCTGTTGGCGCGTAAATATGCACATCTGCTGGAACAGCGCAAACAACAGTCGCAGATGCAGCCCAATTTGCAAGAACAAACACCGCAACAACAGTTGAAAAAAGATACTGTTTATCCAGCTGGGGGACAGCAATTGGAGCAACTGGAGCAGCAGCAACAGCAGCAACTATACGATTCCTATGAGTCAGAGAACTCATATTACATGACTGCAATGAATGGTGAAATCTATGAACCAAACGAAGACGAGGCTGATGAAGATCATTCTGAGGCTGATGATGGCGAGGATGACGCAGAGCAGGATCAGGAACAATCAGCGCAATCAGATGAAGAATCAGATGCTGAGGAATCCGATCAACAGGAGGATGACGATGATAGTGAGCCAGTGAAGCAGTCTCCATATACGAATGGCGTGAATACGGAAATGCAATTCAGAACGCAAACAACGTTTGAGCAACAGAACCGCTCCTTAAAGATGAAGTTTAAAAAGGAACGGACGCTTGAAAGCAGCACCTACAGTGCCTACACCATCGAAAGCATTTATCATCATCATCAGCAACAGGAATTGCCTCCTCCCGCGCCTATAAGGACACTGCCCGCCTCGCCAAAGACAGCGCAGGATTGGAGTCCAGCAGGAACTGTAGCAGGAGCTGGCACAGTGCAGCGACAACGGAACGGTGGCCATCATTTCCATCCATATATGTTGGGTCAAACCTCGACGCCAAAGAGCGCAGTCAATGACAATAGGAGGGCGCGCGTCAAGGCGAAACTTGGCAAATTTCAAGTTGAACCGCGCAGCAACAGCAATTCATCCTGTTCTGTGGCGGATCAAGCGGCAAATGGTGTCGAGGCAGTAGCTCCTCCAACGGAAACTGCCCCAATACACAATGCTACCTTCAATGACAACGCCAACTTTTCATTCTCCAGTGCTGGTGGACTGGATAATTCGAATAGCTCATTGGCTCTAGCTGTGGGTAGACTTCACTTCCGTGATGCTTCTCATGTCGCCGGCGTTACAAACAATAAAACGCACAACAACAATAATAATAACAACAACAACACTTTGACGACACCAACAGCAACAGCAAGAACAACATTGAATGACTTTTCCACGTTCCAGGAGAACTCCTATTTTGCCACACAACACGATGCTGAGGCTCAGGAACGTCGTCTTTCCAAGGCCTTGGAGACTATTGCCCGCCATCTGGCCAAAGAAGCCATCGATCCATTTAACAGCGAACTTTGCCGCGCATTTCTGGCAAAACTCAATTTCCCTGGCGACGATGATGCGCATGCCAGCTATAAAGTAGTGCAAACACCACTGCCAAAAATTTCCAACACTCGCACTCTGAATGTCCTCGAAAGTGTGCAGTTCAACATTGACAAGGAAGTGGGACGTGGATCCTATGGATCCGTGTACAAAGCGACGGACGCACGCACTGGCAACGTTGTGGCTCTCAAATATCAGAAGCCTCCAAGTACTTGGGAGATCTACATATGCGATCAGGTGAGTTTATCAATTGCATAATGTGGGGCTGCCAATCCCCAAAAATGTTGGAATAATCTCGACTCGATTTCGGATTTTCGCGCGAGACGGTTGCAAAAACAGCTAAAAGTTTTGGTTAAAATAAATTTATTACAATTATTATTATTTTATTTAAATGATTTTTTTTTTTCAACTATTTTAAAATTTGTAAAAAAAACATTTTAAATTTCTTAAATAATTGAATTAAAGGTTCAAACCTTGGTTTAATTTAATTCATAAAATTATTTTATTTACGGAAATATTTTTCAATATACATATTTAGATTTTCTAAGGCGAAACTGTAGTTAAAAAATTTGTAATGATTTAACGTAAGATTACGATTTAAAAACTATTTAAATTGAAGCCTCCAAGACTGTGGTACAAAGTTCGTTTTGAACTGTTATGCAAGATTTCGCTTTGTCTCGCAAAAAGCTTTAAAAACCCAACGCTTTTCCCAAGTTTTGCTTCAATTACAAAACACGAAATCTTGTACTTCTAAAAATTCAAATGGTCTATAAAGTTTTTTTTATCGAGGCCTTAAATTATGAAATTATTAAGATTATTTTTTTCTAAGCCTACCTTTTTTTCTGTGGTTTGATTTTAAATAAGGCTTAAATAATTTTAGAATATCCGGAACCTTAGTTGTTTAATAAGGTTCTGGCTTGCAGAATATAGTTCTAAATATACATAGTTATAAATAATGAATACTCAAATTTTCTCAACAGGTCTTGAAACGTGTCCAGGAACCAGAGGTGCTGCCAGGCTTGATGGACATATCGACGGCGATTATAGCGCCCAATGCGAGTCTAATTGCCACTGAATTCTCACCATTTGGCTCGCTGCTAGACATTAATAATAAGATACGTCAGAATACTACGAAAGTGATGCATGAATCACTGGTGATGCACTTCTCGGCACAGATCTGCAATATTGTCGATCATCTGCATCGTCAGCGGATTATTCATGCCGATATTAAGCCCGACAACTTTCTGCTGATGCGTGTACCAAGTGTGGATTCAGAGGAGCCTTCGTTGCGTCTGATTGATTTCGGCTGTGCCATTGACATGTCTCTCTTTCCTGATCCGGAGCACACAAAATTCCGCAAAGTGGTACAAACGGACGGCTTCACATGCATCGAGATGCAAGAGGGTCGACCATGGTCATATGAGACGGATCTCTTCTGCATTGCCAGCACGGTGCATGTCATGCTCTTTGGCGAATATATGCAACCGCAAAAGCGACCTGTAGGTTGGGAAATTCGTCAAAAGTTACCTCGCTATCTCAAGAAGCACGTGTGGTCAAAGTTCTTTAGTGATCTGCTTAATATGCAGGCCGACAAACTTCCCCAATTGCAGCCGATGCGCAAGATCTTTGAAGAGGAATGCTATCGCATGGACTCGGAACTGCAGAAGCAAATACGCACCTTATCCAACATCCTGCATCGGCGATAACCAACCTCATTATCAACAAAATTCATCATTGTCATTGTTAACGTTGTCCGTTATAGCCAAGTTTATAGTTCAAAACAGAGTCATTTGATTTCATGTATTCTCAGTTGGAGAAAAAGGTTTGATTAATCAATCCAATAATCTTATCTTCAGATGATCTGGTTGATATCCATTTTCACTTACACTAAAATTAACGCTATAATATATAATTTGTTCTATATTTATTTTAAAGTCATACATATTTACCTATTTAACACATTGAATTTTCTCTTGATAAAGAACAAAATTTTCATTTGTTCAAGTCAAAGTAGAGCAAGAATTAAGATGTATCTATATGTTTGTTTTTTGGGGTCTGCTTTTGTCACTAGAGTGGAGAAGAGATGATAACAAATGAAATGTTCTCATCCATTTTGTTTAGTTTCTTTAAACTGCTTATAATATTTAAATAGTTTAAAGAGTGAATAACATCTTTATAATTGATCAAAAATAGCTATAAAACCAAAATTAGCTTTTGGTTCACATTTAAATGTGTTTATATTTAACATTTGACTTTAAAATACTTTTCGATTCGACCAGAAACCCTAGTCAAGAGATATAAACTTGATTCACGATCTTAAACTTGATTTGTAAACGAATTTTCAATTCACATTCATTCTATTCATATGCTATTCATAATTTCAATCGCAGCCACAAAATGATTTATTGAAACGGACCACAATCAACATGATTGGTTAAAACTTTTTTTATTTTGTTTAAAGTTGAAACATTTAACAGTTTAACTTGTAAATATTACGCACAAAAGTGTAAGAAGTGTGTGCGAAAATGATCAAAGAGGAAAGAAATAATAATTTCAATTTTTCATGTACAGAAGAAAATGCATAAATAAGAAAAACTGCAAGAAAAGTTAAGATCGTTTAACGCAATGTAAAATAACAAATAAAAAGAAATGTATTGTAAGATTTGCTGTACTATTGAGTAATATATACTATTATTAACTTTAAATGATAGAGAATAAAAATTGAGGAAATGTTAAATGAAAAGTACAAAAAAAAAGAGAAAAATGCTATAAAAAAGAAAAGAGAAAATCATCGTGGTAACCCATTTTCGCGCAAATAAAATGCAAATGTCAGAAAAACGAAATTCACAATTTGCCCCGCTTGGCAATTGTCAAGTAAGTGCCACAAAGTGCGCCGTGTGCAGCATGCAACAAGTAACAAGAGCCGAGTCAAGCAAGCCAGCCGTGTGGCAAGCAACACAACGACAACAACAACAACGTATAACAATCATGGGCAACAATGCTGCGCTTGACCCACTTTTCCTTTTTGCCAACTGGCAAACGGTAAACAATTTCCACCAAGCGACTGGAAAAGTTGCAACTTTTCATGCAACACACACTCACACAGACACACAGGCACACATACAATCTGCAAACTGCAAGCGACACAAAGTCAAAGTCGACGTCACTGTGGACGCGTCCATGCGCGCTTGGTTGCAGTTGCATTCGCAATGCGACTCTGACTCTCGCCAAGTGAAAGTAAAGTGGGACAAATGTAATTATTATTATTGCTTCTAGTAACCGTAACCGAGTTAGAAGCCTCCATATTGCAGTTGGAAAGTTGGCAACAACGTCGACGACTTTTACACAATATTTTATTTAATCAAATTGCAAAGAGAAAATTGCAGCAAATGCTAGCAACATCATCGGCAACTGCAACAGGCAAATAATGCAACGCGAAAAACTTTCTATTTTTTGTGTGTCGGCTTTGACGTCAACTTTGATTGCAACTGCTGCACACACACACACTTACACACATTTACTCCCATTTTGCATAAATACACTCTCATAAGCATTAGGTGTTTGCGGATTGTTGCATGCATGGAATTAATGAGTGTGTCCCAGTTTGTAGCACGTTGGCGATTGGCTTTGAATTTGAGTGACAAACTAATTTGCCGTAAGCTTTTTGACTGTGTTTGTGAGTGTGTGTGTGTGTGTGACCAAAAGAATTGAAATCAGTTTGGGAAACAGAGCGCATAACAATCAAAAGTTTCTTCGATCACGACTACATGACTACAATCAGCATCGCAAACTGTCAAGATCGATCAAATTTCAAATTGAAGCAGTTAATTCAGCAGACATTTTGGGTTATGGGTGGTTACCATTTTCTTTTAAATGATAGATGCTTAGTGTTTAAGCTAAATATTATCTATTTAAATTAGTTTATTCTGTAATTTGTTTTAAATGAGAGCACTAGGCTACATTTTTAGTTTCTGTTCTAGTTTCTTCAACTGTTTGAGATTCTTTCTTCTTTAACCAGTTTATCAGTGGTAAGTTCTCGTTCGTGCATTAATTTTAAACTAATTCTTGTTCGTTTAGTTGCTTTTTGTGTCCTGGCAAGCATTGCATCCCTCTTTCAGGAAAATCACTCATGTTTTGAAAAGGCTTAAATGATTTAAAAAATTCAAAAGAAAAGACTTAACCATACATATTTGTAGCAATATTTTTACCAATCTCTTTTCTTTAAATTACTTTCTAATAATACATTCAAATCTGTTCCTTTTTTAACGGTCAAATGTTGACAGTCAATTCAATTCCATCGTTTTGGTTCAATTCTAGTTTTTTTGTGTTTCAATCTCGTTCGTTCCTTAGCTTAAGTTCGTTTCTTGTTGGAATTATAGACAATAGTTATTCAAGGTAATGTGAAATTAATCGTATTTTGCTAACGTATGTAAGCTTATACAGGATATCTCATAGTCGTATATATGAAAATACCAATTACTCAACTTGTTTTCATTTCCATTTTCGATTAGCATGTGAAAGGACGTTTCACCCACATACTGTTGTGTTGCCCCTCGCCTGTGTTGACCATTTGATGGTCATGACCAACTTAGCGCTCTTGTTGCTGTTGCTGTTGCTTTGTCCCCTTTCCCTGCCTCTTGATGGGGCATGATGGGTAATACTATGCAACTGCACAGCACAAATTGCACGGCAACGCGAAACTGGGAAAATAGTTAAGTAATTTGCAGTGAAAAGCGGCATAAAGTTTGCGCGTTGTTGGTGAAATTTGCTTTTGTTGCACTGTCTGTTATTATACTCTAACGATGAGGGTAATATAATCTTGACAGACGATATGTGACGAGCGCAAACAATTTACTTTGTTTTTATACAAAATACAGTTACATAAATTGGAATAACAAAAGCACTATCTGAAATATTTTATTTCTTTTCTGATTTAATTATACATAGTTGCTAATGGTTCTTAAAACAAGTTAAACGCAGAAAGCTTGAATTTCGACAATCAAATGTGAATTTTTTTCTTTGTCAAAACAATTATTTGATATATTAGTTCTGGAATTGAATCCACATCTCAGTACTTTAAAAACATTAGTGACTATCTAGAGTTAACGATGTAAAGCAAAAGATTGAATGGATATATCTTTGGCATAGTAAATTTTTTCCATTGGAATTTGAAGTTTTATGTTCTTAATGTTTCTAAACATCAGTCTCTTTGAAATTTAGGACAAACCCAAAGTTCACCTTAATTTTCAAATAATCAGTTCTAAAAAAACAGTAGAATTCCATGTTCCATGGCTATTTTGCAATTGCGTGTTAAAATCAATGTTATGTTTGCCTGTCAGATTTATGGATTTGTAAGGGTATCAAATATTCAACAACTTAGAGAAACCAGTTCTTTTTTGCTTTCTTTATTGTTGATGTTGTTGCTGTTGCTGTTGCATTTGGCACACATAATGTGGCTGCTGCGATCCACATCCGTTAGCAGTTGCAGCCGCAATTTGAGCTTGCAGCATTGCATGTTGCAGTTGCAGATGCAGTTGTTGTTGATGCTGATGCATTAGAAAGTTTCAGCCTGAGTGTGGCAGCTTTTCTTTTCCCCCACCCGCGCACTAAACCAGATTCAGATACAAACATATCAACAAGCTGTTTGCCTATTTATTTATATGTTTATGCACACATACATTTAAACGGATTCATACCGATTCACTTATAATACTCAATTGTTGGCTTCATCAAAATACTCGTGTAATAATGACAAAAGATCTCAATCAATTTTAACGCATCTAGTTCAACCTTTCAGTTGTTTGGAGAGAGTTCCAGGCTAGTAAAGTTAATTTGGAGGATATTTTCTTTTTATCTGACAGATGACAAACATTTTAAGCATTGTAAAAATTTAAAAAATTTGCGAAACAATACAACCGAGTTTTACTAGTTTTTGTTGTGACACTCTGAATATAAGGGAATACATTACTTTATTAGAAAACTAAATAGATCATAACTAAATAAATTACAACTCAATGTGTCATAGGTATTATGAGAGAATTTTCCTTAGCACATCTAAAATAAATAGATAGTTTTAACTCAGGATTCAAACCGTAACCGTTAACAAATATTAACAGACTTAAAAATTTTAACCGTAACAAAGCGTAACCGAAAAGAAACTTTTCTATACTCCGAAACAGTCAAACCGAAATTCTTCAAACCGTAATAACTGTTTAGAAACCGATTCATGAATACCACTTTGTTTCGGGGTTTTCCAGCAACTAAATTAATGCATTTTATACCCTGGGGGGTATATTAAGTTTGTTCAAAAAATAAAAGTATGTAACAGGCAGAAGGAGGCGTGGCAGACCCCATAAAGTATATATTCTTGATCAGGCGACGAGCTTGAGCGATATAGCCATGTCCGTCTGTCCGTCTGTCCGTCTGTCTGTCCGTATGAACAACGAGATTCAGAGACGGTAAGACCTAAGAGCACCAAATTTGGTATGAAGACTTCTTATATTTGCACGCAGATCAAGTTTATTTCAAATTTTTGATACCACCCCGCTTCGCCACAAATTAAGAAAATGCATAACACTGGTAATTATGAAGCTAGATACTTGAGCTTCGGCACGGAACAATCTTGGTCGAATATGGATGCATCGTGAAAAATTGGATCAAGATCGGATAATAAATACGGGAAGTTATTAAGATATTTATTACGCCAATAACGCCTGTTTTTTGTTGGTTTGCCAATAGGCAAAACAAACAACAACAAAATACGCCTACACGCACCTTACATATATACGAACAATCCTACATGTATTGGTATCTATTTCATAAATGTATTGGTTCATCCCTCTATTGCTATTGCTATTGCTATTGCAATGTGCGATCTTCTTCGCTCTCTGGCTCTCGCGCTCTCATTGCGATTCGCCTGACACGTGTCAAACACAAAGGCGTAGCCACCAATTTTAATTAGGAGATTTTAATATTCATAGAGGAATGAACCCTTCTGATCTTTATTGGCTACGCCTATGCAGGTTTGTCAATGTTCCCGCATCTTTGTGACTCTTTAGTTCGTTGCGAGTTTCGAATGTGCTGGCGTGTAATTTTAATTGTAACGATTTGCTACAATATAAATCAATATAAAACGTAATTTTCATTACGATCTTATACATTTTTAAAGACCCCATTTCATAGCAATGGCCTCCTCGTGGTGTTCCCTGGATACCGATTTGATTGAATATAATCGGAAGCAAATTCGAGCGGCGCCCTGAACTCCACAGGGTATTCTGCAGTCGGGCCCTCCCGACTGAATGATATATTTTAATTTGGAATAGCTTTACTTTTTTTTAAATTTTCTTTTAAATCATACCGTTATTTCGAAACCGAAACTTGGGAAAAACGGTTAACCATTACGGTTAACCGATAAAGCTAAATTTTACAAAAACGTTAACCGAAAACCAAAACACGACCATAACCGTAACTGAAACCTTTATTCGTTTCGGTTTGAATCCCTGGTTGCCATATTCAGTAAAAAATGTTGGCAAAATTTGAAAAGTAAAAGGAGGCCGGCTTGTGAGTACTGATACAAAATGGTAGATTATAAATGAAGAATTTTTGTGACCCGTTATATAATATTTTCAAATTTTTCGAGTTCAACAATAACTACTTTAACTGAGTAGGCTAACGTTAGAAACTTACAGGGAACATGAACTGCCTTGGCTAGGACTAAATTTATAACAAAAAATCAAACTCTTATTGACATGTTTATCAACCCAGTAAGGCAATAGCCAAGATGAGAAATTGGCCCTCTATTTTAAGGGCAAAAGGTAGGATCTAAAGTTTCTTTATTTTAGCAATAAAATGAGACATACATAAGTCGCGACTTAAAATGGAAGTGGTTTTCGAGTTGCAGCAAGAGAAATGGGAAAATCCAGTAACTGAATCTACGCGACATAATATGTTATTTAAAAGCGATTCATTTTAGACCGAAATAGAACAATGTATGAAATAATTGATAGCTGTCATGTCGAAATTTATGCATTTGTTAGTTTCTTATAGCTTAAGTATAATTTATTAAGCGACATTTAGAACGAGACTATTCTTCCATTATGATTAAGCGGGCTATCATCTATGCATAAACTTAACTTTAGAAATTAGCAAATAGTTTTATGAAGCTTTGAAGTGTTCTCTTTGCATTTCTCTAAGATTCTTGGAGCTGCAAGAGAAATTTATGAAATAGTCATTATAAGTAATTCATCATCAGCCCATTTATTCAATGAAAATATTAATGAAAACGAGAAAAACTGCATTTGTGCAACATCGTTTAATTGTTAAATTTAGTAACATTTATGTTTTTAAAAGACATTTTGACAAAAACATATTAATTAGTTCACAAATGAATTAGTTTTTGATAAATTATAAGTTTTCCTTTTCCTATAAATGCCAATATTTAATTTCGTTAGAGTTTATCAAATGAATACATATTACGTAAACAGACGTCTGGATGCATAATTCTTAAGATCAGTAATACTATTAGGAAGGTTACAAAAGTACATCTTAGGGCGTACACATAAATTATGTATACGTCACCATTCCACAGGTTTTAGGATACACGCCAGGGCAGAGACACATAGTCTGTTGACCGTGCAAAGGACCTTGCACTTGCTTGAAGTTCGAGTCAATGGCCAAAAAGCCGAGCCGCAAAACATCCTACGCAATATATCCTAAATATACTAAAAATGTATATAGTGTTGTTGCTTTCGTAATGCTGCAGAGTTCGACGCCTGCCGAAATTACAAAACGACACAAGAGCTTCGAGGTTGCCGTTGCCGTTGCGGTTGCCGTCTGATGAACCGCCCCCAACCAACCAGAAGAGGGTGACGCTTCCGTCGGGCTCAACAATCCCAAAAGTGAAAGGTTATTATAACAATAAGGAGCAGCCGTGGCCAATGTCTGGGCTAAGTCTAATAACCTTTCCCTTTCACCGAACACAACAACAGAGCAGACAACGCGCACATCCAGAACAATAATAAGGACAACACCCCTAAAACCACTAGGGGTGGGGCTATGGGGCGCCAATTCTCGTTCCTGTGCAGATTTGTATATACACTTACACACCAATGTTTTGCAACAAAACTAATAAAAATTGCCAGTCTACCGCATATATACGAACATACCTATTACATATATATATAATACAATATATATATCAGTGTTGTCCATTCGGCCCTTTTCCGGATAGATGTGTTCTTTTAATATTCCATAAGCAAGGAAAAATGTCAAACATCCTCTATCCGGAATTCTTTTGTCCTGTACATTCTAAAATTAATCGAACCTGTGCACCTGTGGGCAAAAAGTAGGTAAAGAGTACAAGCTTAAGCCAAAGAAATGCTTTTAACAAATGAAACTTGTCAAGTGTTTCAAATTATAATCGTTAATATTAAAAAAAAAACACCAAGAACAATACAACTGTTGACGAAGTAATATATTTAAACATAATATAAATTTTAATATAATCTAATTTATAACTAATTCTGTCCTATTTTTTATTTTTATCCCTTTTCCTGTTTTTGTCGCTAGCACTTTACATCACTGATGTATATGTATTTACTTAGTTATATGTAGTTGTCTTAGTGCTCGACTGCAACTATCGGGCGTATCATTCATTTGCTTCAGGACGTCCTGCCTGCGGGTCCATGTACATACATACAAACATACCTATGTATAGCCATAAGCTCGAACAAACGAAGCGTAGCGTGCATCCTGAGAATGCGAACGTGAGCAATAACAAGTAGACGGGCAGACATTGAGCAGACGGATAGAGCGAGAGAGCGAGAGGGACACGCACAATGGAGCGCAAGTTAAGCTTCAGGATAAAAGGAAAGGATAAAACAAATAAAAATGAGGATAGAAAACAAAATAAAACTTTCTAAACATCAAACCTCGCAATTCGGTTAAAATTTCAGTTCGGTTTGGTTTCGGGTTCGATAGTCTTTAAAGTTCGATTGACTTCTTTAAAACTATCGAGTCCGAAACCAAACCAAATAACTTTCTTAATAAAAAGCTTCGTTTGGGAATATTAAAAAATCCGTCTATTTAATTTTGATAACGTGGAAGAAACTAAAATGAACAATCATTATCTTAAGTAAAAGTTTATAAAAAGTTATCAATTTTGTCATATACAATTGAACAAAAACATTGTTTCGGGAGTTCTTAAATCTGGACTGTAAATGTATTTGTACCTATCGTTCTTTAATATTTGTGCAATTTAATTTGTCATAAGAGACTGGAAGTAACTGAAATTTAAATTGGATTTCTGCCTTATGATCAATATTAGAATTTATAAATCATGATTATAGTCCGGATGCGAATGTTTCTTTTTCATTAAGTTTTTAAAAAGAACAGGTGAATCCGAAGAAAGTCTAAATTTGCAACACTGTCAGACAATGAAGCAGATACCGATTTGAATACTGAATCAACTATCAATGATATTTGCTTAATTAACTCTAATAAGTTTTGTATACGTATATTTATCATTTTATTGTTAATATAAATATATAGCATATTTATAAATTTCTAAATTTGTTCCACTGTGAAACGGTCGATGCCTCTCTGCCAGCCAAATGTCATTGCACGACGCTGACAAAAGCTTAACCTTGAAAGTTTAGCTTCCAAGTGGGCATAAAAAAGGACGAAGAAGAACAGAGAGGCAGATGCATAAATGGTGAGAGCGAATGGAGAGAGACAGGAAAAGTGTGAGAAGTTCATGAGTAAACAGTCGTTGGACTTTTCAGCTGAGTCACAGTTGTGGGTTCATCAATTTGCAACAGAAATTACAAAATTAACGACAATATATATTTACACATATGTAAATACCTATTATATAGGTGCATATCTATGTATGTGTGTACAAAGAAATGGAAATTAAAGTTAAAATCAGAGAACTTAATATGCGACCGAATAACCAAGTCAAAGAATAGACATACAAAACATAGCGCAGCATATCAATTGACTTGGCCAAAATAAAAAGAGAAAGCGGGCCTCCGTTAAAGAACACTAAGCACCAAACGTTAAGATGGGGACAACTAGCAACAACAACAACAACAGCAACATCAACATGAACTGGCAACATAAAATTACTAACCAACCAACCAACAACAGCAAAAAAGCAACGGCAACAAATAATGAAACTGGGTCGTTTTAAACGAACTCAGTTCGATCAAGCATGTTCGATGTTGTGTCCGAGTTGGAGTCTGACTGTGCAGTTTTTGTCCATAGGACATATAGATAGCAACTTATCTATATGTATGTACAGAAGTGATCTCGTCGAGCCAAGTTCCAAGACATGTTGCAGGTTTTGAAGTTTGCAGCAGCAACTCTCTTAGAACGAAGATATCTCATCCAGAACACGCTGTGGTCGCAGGAAGTGCTCGCAGAAGTTTCAGTTTCACGGAGTCAAAGGCAGCGACGCCTTTTTTATGTCATTTTGCTGTGTAATTTGTGTGCAATAAACAGAATTAAGATATAAATTAAGAGAATATATGCTTGTATGTGTTTTTAAGTGCATGCTCATATGTATGTACATATGTATGAATGAGTGTACATACAGGCAATCAGCGGCCACGACCACGCCTCCGCCACGCGCAGAGAAGACTTGATCAAAACAAACAGCTGAAGATTTGTTCAAAACAAAAACAGGTAAGACATTTAAATAAACATATGCATAGTATGTCTTATATAAATGCATATAAATTGGTCTCTTAATAGATTTAGCAATTTCTTATTGTATTTATCCTTATTTCTTGTTTAATTCTCTTTTGATGTAACACTTGCTCTCTCAGTCTGTAGGTCTCTCTCATTCTCTGAGTCACGCTTGTCTGACTGTTGTTGCTGTTTTCTGTTTGTCCTTTTATGTAACTCAACTGCCGTTTTTGAATTGGATCGTGTTTACTGTTCGCTCTTGGAACTACTTTCGTTCATTCATGAACTTTAAAGTTTTCCTGCTCCCTCAGATAAAAGCTTTACACAAACACTAAACGCAAGTGCGACAACGACAACGACGGCGTCATTTGATTTGCGATTACACGCAATTCTCACACACGGAAGTCGTTGGACTTGACAACAACAACACCAACAACTACAGCAACAGTATGACCATCACATTGCAACGGAAAAGTTGTTCCTTTGTTTCGCAATATACTTACATATAATGTATATAAGTATTTACATACAGTTATGTCAATACCTCTGTGCATGTGTACATTAATATGCATATATGCATTAAAATGATATCAGACCATTTTAATGTACCCAGAAGTCATTACACATGGATATAAAGTTTTTTCAGTATAAATATGTATGTATACCTCCATCTACATATGTACATATGTATTTGTGTATATATACTTAGATTCATATTTAATTAGGAAAACAAATAGTAGAAAATTTTTAGCTGTTTACGATGAATTGTGAAGCTGTAAATTTGTGTTTGTTAAATCGGTAACTCATTCCGAATATAATGGGACCAAATTTAAAAAAAATTAAAGATACAAAAAAAAGGAATCAAAAATTAGGATATTCAACAAAGAAAAACATTCGGAATACAAAAATTTAAAATCTGAGATAAGAAAAAAATCATAGTACAAAAATAAGGAAAATCTTTGTAAGTAACAATGGGAAAGTATCTATGTCGAAATATTGAATAGGGAACGATGATGAGTTTTTGAATTGGAAACACAATCTGTTTCCATCTGATTTGAAACCTTATCAAATCCAATGCTCGCTTTTTGCAAAACAAATCAATTTAAAAAATAAATTTGTTTATAAATTTCATGTTTATATTTTTAAATTCAGTTTTTATTAGGAATCTAACAAAGTGTATAATATTTATAATTTATATTTCTTATTTATTTGAAAAAGTGTACTTATTTACATATCCTTCACATATCGCTTCAATGCTTTTATAATTTTTTTTAAAGTCGCAATAAGGTCTTTTTTAATTACATAAAATTATACATTTCCAATACAAATACGTATGTATTTACATTATAACAGTAAGATAATATGACAGTTATTGTCTTCACCTTCGGGTAAGATCGATAAGTTGAAGTGCATACTGACACTTCAATTTGTATGTGTGTGTGTGTGTATGTAAATAAGCAGATGGGGAGGCAGAGCAAAAACAATCTCAAGGTCTTACGTCAGAGCATGTGCAATGTTGTGGGGGGTCAGGCAAATTCGAATGTGAATATGAAATACAAATACTTGTACAAATATGAATGTACATACATAAATATTTAAATATACAAGCATACGAAAACATACATACATACATGTATGTATTTATAAATTACATGTAAGCACATGTGCATGTGTAGAGTGGGTGTGTTTGCATTGACAAAAAAAAACAAAAATAAACTAGTCGGTAGTGCTATAGCTGAGTGCACGTGACTGTATGATACCCTGTATCAGTCCTTAGAATAAAATATATAAATTAATTAATTAAAATTACTTGATTAATTCAAAATAAAATAAATTATTATAGAAAATTTTTAAGCTAACTAAATAAATGCATTTAATAATTTCATTTCATAAATTCGGCCTGCATATACTTATAAGGAGTCTTCATATCAAATTTGGTGCTCCTAGTTCTTGCCTTAATCTTTGAGATCTGTTTATGAATACTTATGATAAGCAAATACGAAAATTTAAGATTAATTAAGAAGTTATCTTTGAAAAAAGTTAATTCGTACAAAAAATAAATATAAATCTGAGAAGTGTGCCAATTCTTGTTGGATTTATTAAATGCCACATAATTAAAAAATAAAATTAAAACTATCATGTTAGATCAAGCAAACCATATAAACTTTTGATGTAACAGATGCACTTAAAAATAAGTAGCACTTGTAGAACAAGGAAGCAGTAAATCAAATAAATAAATAATTTAAATGTGTGCCACGCCTTCTTTTACCAGTCACTTACCTTTAATAAATTTAATATATTCGAACAGGGTATAAACAAAACTGCAACAGGCCAAGCCCAAGTCCAGATCCCGTCACAAAGAACGAAAAGAATTGACGTAGCTGTTGTTGTTATTTTTGTTGTTGTTATTTGATAACTCCCCACTCAACGGTGCAACTGTGTTTGTGTGTGTGCGTTTGGGTATCTGTTTAGCCAAGTAGTCGCAGTCGCAGTAGGTTCAAGGCCAGCGCCTGAAAGGTTCAAAAAGCTCACCATGCGCCTATATGAGTATATGAGTATGTGTGTGTGTATGTGTGTATGTGTGTGCAGAGAGCAATCATCAAGAAAAAGAAGAACGATCGCTGTGAGTGTATTTCTATGCACATGCATACATACATACATGCATAATTACCCCACGCCCACATACATACAGGATTCTTACATAAAGAGAGTAAACTTATCGCTTTGTTGACCACCATTTATTGCTGCTTATGTAATACAATCCTGCATGAGGGCGAATACATACACTGTAAATACAAATATACATACAAACATACATACAGATGACAAGACCACATTCTAGAATCTAGATTACATAAAGCAACAACACAGCCTACAAACGAGATCAGACAGAAATGCAACCCATACAAAAAAAATTCTTATTCGCAGTCGCCCTCTCTTAAATACGCACACAAACAAACATACACACGCATGCTTGAGCAAAAAAAAGTTCTGTTTTTTGCAAGCAGAACCAGCGAGCCGCTGTAGCAGTCTGTGTGTGTGTGCGTCTCGTCGGATTGTGTGCGTGTGTTTGTACGGCCGCAGAGTTAATGCACTCCAATGAGAAGTTCAAGGCTGAACAAATCAGTCGTTCGCTCAGTTTGTTCATGTTCATGGCGTCAAGGCATATGAATGTATGTATGTAAGTATGGACGTGTGTGTGCAGGACAGAGCGAACTCATCTGTAGCTGTTTCCAATAAGATCATTTTAGCTGCAGCAAGAAAAACAAAAACAACAAATATGTATGCATTTATACGAAGAAGACAAAGAATACAACTAAAGTATTGCCGCATTTTTTGCTATTCACTGTAAATATGTATGTAAATGGATATGTACTTATTTACATATGTATGTATGTAGATATGTACATACATATGTACACATATAAATTAGCACAGAAATGCGCAGCTGTCGGTTGGATTAAGGCATGCATGTACGAATGTACATATGTACAACATGTATGAATGAATGTACATCCATACATACATATGTGTGTGTGAGTGTAAGTTGGGCTGGGCAGCTTCTAGGATTCGTACATCTGGTACATCGCACCAAAATAGGTACAGTTAATTATTTCTGTACTAAATGGTACATACTTTGCAGGCATTGCAAAATATTATTTTTTCCTGAGTCTTTTAGTATTTAGAAAGATAAATTGGGCTTATATGCAGTTATAAGTGATAAATAAGTTAATAAAAGAGCTAATTTTGAAAAACTGTTTCTAATATTATCCTAACAAATAAGTTTAATTTTTCTTAGCTTTCTCCCAATACGAACGTTTTATTATGATATAATTTTTAAATTTAAAATATTTTTTAATTATTCAATCAGATTATTTTACACACAACAATTTTTATATATTTTTCCAAGCAGTACATTTTATTCTGGTGCTAACTATTTACTTTATTGTCGTACGTTAATTATCATTTTGTCTGGAGTGCTATAATTACTCACCTATGTACACATCTACCATTTTGCATTACAACTGCAAATACACATATGCACATTTATTTAACTTTGTTTACCTCAAATGTTATTGCTTATCTTTACCTTGGCCAACGCAATAATAATCAGCGCTTCATAATTCAGTGGTTAGACTGGGAGGGTTGAGTGAGGGAGGGGAATGTATGGGTCGTTGCCACGACGCAGACGGACAAAAGTTCACACACATTGCACGCAAAGTTCAAGTTTTGGGCGCCATAATTTCAGTATATGTATCTTGTTCTATTTGATTGTTGTTGCAACTGCGCAAATTGCTTAACTGAGCGGAGAGGGCAGAAGTTCGCAACTGAGAGAGCAACAGAAGAAGAGAGAGCGAGAGAGAGTTTCTGGTTTATTGAATGACCAATCAACCTACTGCTTGTGCTTGGTGTGGGGGTTGCGACTGTTGTGTCGACTGCAGCTGTGGAGAAGGAGGCGGGGATTGGGGCAGCCTCTGCTCGTCATCTGTTGTTGTTTTTGCTGCTTGCTCTAAATTTAGCATTTCTTAAGAATTTGTGCTGAGTGCGACGCGATGACTGCGCTGTTGGCATTTTCTCCTATAAAAGGGATAATACGTTGTTTCGTCTACTCGTTCTAGCACTGCTAAATACATACAAACATCTGTATTTACATATGTGTATGTACAACTGCATGTGCTTATGTATGTGTATGTACGTATGTATGTGTCGCTGGGCTGCTCTCTTAGTGATGCACCCTACAACTAAAAAGGACACAAAAATGACAGAAAACAGGAAAAACACTTTATTACTTATTATTATTGTTCAAAAACTATTTAAATATACATTTTTTGCTGGCACATACATACATATGTATAATGTATTTGTGCCTAAAACACAAATTTGATCAATTTCTTCTTTATGTTTATGTTTATTAACATGTTTAAAAATATTTTAACATTCTGCTAAATGATTCTTATACTAGACCAATTTGTAGAATTTAGGCAGTAGTACTTGTATTTTAGGACAGGATGCTTGTAGTTACAAAAAGGACAAATCTATCTGGAAAAAGGCTGATTTGCCAACACTGTCATGCATTTCGTTTTCGTTGTTGTGCTGCGCATTTCATTCTTATTCTTCGTTTATTTCGTAATAATCGCAACATCCGCTGCGATCGGAATGAAGTGGGGTGTGGTGGGGATGGGGTGTGGGTTATTGGGGTCTTACTTTGTTCTCTGTATCTGCGCCAGTTGTAAGAGAAGGGATCGTAAAATGGCTCTTTGTTGGCAAAATGATTGCAATAAGAATCTTGTTGCTTATCTTAAGTATGTATTATATAATTGTAATTAACAGCCTATTTGCTCGTAAATAAGTACAGTATGTATTTACACATACATATGTACGTATGTATATCTGCATGTTTAAGAAATAATGGTCAATTGCAAAATGCTAGAGTTTTCTATTTGGCAAACAAGAGTAAATAACAACAGCTACAATTTACAATGGTAACTGTAGAAGCAACAACAATTAGTTAAATAGCAACGAAAGCAATTTGGAAAGTTTTAGTTGCTGAAATGCATAATTCATATGTATGTGTGTGTGTGTATTTATTCGTTCGACGTACAGTTGACACATTAGCAATAGACACAATTGCAAAATGGCTACCAAAAAGAATGAAGTCGCAGCCAAGTGAAAAGCCAAAGTCAAGCGCGAAAGCAACTAGTAACGAACGATCAGTGAAGTGAGGCGATTGAAGAGAAGATACGCACAGTGGGGCCTTTTCTCATTATGAATGGCAAAAATATTATCTTTTGAAGACATGGAGATACTTAAACAATTTTAAAAGCATTTATTTTAAAGCCGGTTGTCGGTCAACATTGAAAATGATTAGTTTCACTTTTAACTCATCATTTAATTCGTAAATTCATTATATTTATTTTTGTTTGGTGAACTCAATTTAAAACTATCAGAAACTACCATTTATTTTCTGATTACATCAAAAAGGTAAACATCAATTGTGAAATTTGTCTAAAATTCCGTCTAAAATCGATTGTTCCTTGTAAGGATATTCACATTTATAACTTTTAAGAAGCTCACCCATTGATTTATAATCCTGATTTCATAATCCTTTTGGACCATTAATATTTGAAAAATTCTGTATCAGTTGCAACTATTAATTCTTCTTGATCTTGATTTTTGTCACACATTCATTCCTAAGGCCCCAGTGTGCGACGCGAAGTAAAGAGACAAGAAGAGAAGATGTTGTCAAATAAACAACAAATGAAGCGCATTGTGCAAAACTTTTACTCTGTCCTCGGTCTTGCTGTGGTTATTGACACCGCCACACATGAATGTTAACTCAGATACATGTTCATAGTATGTACATATGTATGTAAAAGTCGGGTAGCTTTTATTCGCTTACGAGTGGCAAGAAGAAAAATTAATTAAACAATCAATTGGCGTAACACTTTCTCTTCTTAAGCAATAAAACCGAAACAGAAAAAGATCTTTATAGCGTTACTATAATGAGCATTGGGCGTGAGTGAACGTTCTAAACCGGTGTCTCGTGCAACGCGTTGCGTTGCGCCGCTCATTATTATTTTCACCAGGTGGAGAACTGAAATGTAGAACAGCCGTCAAACCACATAAGCACACACATGCATACAAAGTTCGAGCTTAAAGCGGCGCAACGCAGCATGTTTGAGCCGCAACCTGCATGAAAGCTACAAGCTACAAGCAACAGAGACCCCAATGCCGGGCACTAGGTGAGCGAGACACCTCAACCGGTTTCTTGTGCTCTGAATTTGAAATTCGGTTTCTGTGTTGAGAGAGCAGAGGCAAAGACAGTGAGTGATGACGCAGCTTGAGCTTTGATACGTTCTTGAGTTGATCTTGCCACAGCAGAAGTTTCTTTGAATGTTTGACTGTATTTGTGTGTTTGAGTGAGTGAGGCAAATACACAAATCCGTTATTTGACCCAATTCTAAACTGGAAACGAAAGACGAAAAACTTCAAGTCCACACACAAAAAAATAATGTTGCAGCGACAGAACGTTAACGTTAAGAGAGTCACGCACACACTCTCACATGTGCATGTGTTGTGTGTCTTGCGTGAAAGTTTCGTAATTACATGATGTTTTTGTGTTTGTTAATCGTGCTCTGGCGGCCTACTTTGACGGAGAAAGTAAGAACGAACGCGAGCGGTTGGAGTTAAAGCTCGTTTTTGTAGCCGGGCTTTCTTTATTATCATTCTTATTGTAATTGATTACATAAGACGAAAATCTTTGGCGCTCGCTCTCTTTTTTTTTTGTTTTTTGCGTCGCTTCGTTTAAGTTGCGTTGCGTTGTGCCTTTGTTGCGTTGTTGCTTTGTTGTCTAACTGACTGACTGACTGACCGACCCATTGATCGTCGCTCTTACGGTTCTTGTTCTCTCTCAGCATAACGGTATAATGGACTCGAAATGTGTCTTTAATAATGCTGTTTACCTAATTCTGAAAACTTGTTTAGCATTGTCTTTTGTTGCGCTTATCGGTATGTGTGTGTGTGTGTGTGTTTGTGCTTTTTGTACCATTTTCACCGTTTACTATTTGGCCTGATTAACTATGTACATAAAGAACTACAAATGCATATACACATACAAATTTAGGTGCTTTATCTTAAAGCGTTACATAATTGCACACATGTTATGTACATATGTATGTATATATGTATGGATGAATGTATATTCTAAAAGGAGTTTTTATCGATTGAATAATACAAGTTTAATATTTTTTGTTTTATTCACCTTAAAGAATCCGAATGAGCCGGAAAAAATTAAAATTAAAGCCCTATTTTCGGTCATGTTATTTATTTATATAACTTAATTTAGAAAATTTCGTTTACAATAAGTTTAAATTATAACATACTATTTTGTTTTTAATATTTCGATAAAGAACCAATTTTTGTTAAATAGATAAAAAACTAAAGGTATCTCGGAAAATATAGATACATATATTATAGCACAACAGCAATTTATTTTAACAATTATTACTTATTAATTTATTCAGTACTAGGAACATTATTTCAACTAATCTTTAAACTTTGTATTTCTTGAGGATTACGTAATTGAATAGATACATCCCACAATAAATGTTAGCAGTAGCAAATTCCCCCATAATAATAATAATCTGGAGATAATTACGAATTTTTTGAACAAAGATACTAAATATGTACATACATGGAGATAATTGACAAATTGTCTATATATAAATTGATTGTTAATCGTATACATATTATAAACGTATATTAAAATTTCATAACAGTCACAATTGCATAAGAGTTGTTCGAAAATAATTTCGAATAACTGTTAACTATTAACAGTATTTTTAAAAGATTTTTATACCGGTTCTAAGAGTCTTTATGCATTTCTTTTCTTGTGTTTTTTTTATGAATTAATTAAATGTTGTATCTTAACTTAACAAGAGGAGTATTTGCAATGTGATATCCAATTTGGATACTTACTTGCTTGCGGAAATACATATGTAGATACATAGGTAAATATATCATGTATTTTAAGGTAAAAAAAAGGAAAAAGAAGCGGTATCTTAAGCTGGCTTGCAAAAGTTTCAAAGAGCTCTTAATCAAGTTAAATTCCCAATTAGAAAATAAATAACTGCAATTCAAGATGGCAAGCTCAGATTTCTATTCTTTGTAGTACGGTATACTGATTTATTAATGATTATTTTTTTATTATAGCAAATACTTAATTTATACCGTTTTGGTATATACCAAGTATGTACATACCATTAAAAAAGACACACAAAAAAAGAGTAAGCAAAATGATTTTTGTCAATTATAACTAACAGCTTAGACTTGATTTGCCACAATGGCAAACACATTATGTGAAATTCTAATAATAATTTCATTACGAAAAAGAAAGCAAGCACAATAAACATGTCACGTTGTTGTTGCTGCTTTTGCTGCTGCTGTTGTTGTTATTTTGTTACTGTTCAAATGCTGCTGCTTTTGCTGAGAGCTTTTGCGTCGCGTCGCTGTTGCTGCGTGCATTGACTTTCCATTCTTGTGCGGAGGGGGCGGGGGACCGGCGTCGAAACTTGACAGAGAGCGCCTGTGAGAGTGTGTGTGTGTGTGATATTTGCTTTCATTATTCTAATTTTTTTTTAAACGAAATGAAATAATAAAAGCGAACAAACAAATGTATGTATTATCAACTTGATACGACCCAGTATTACAAATATACAAACAAAGTGATAAATGAAATCAAATTGAATAAGCAATACTCAAATAAATATTACATATAAATTTATTATACCTCTGTTTGTATGTGTGTACATGTGTACATTTATATGTTTGTATGTGCATACGTATGACAAATTTCTTCCATACACTCATTAACAACAATGGCAAGAGCAATAACAACGAAACGCAAAAGTTGCACGATAAAAAGAAAGCAGAAAGCGATGACCGTCCATCCCCCAATTCCCCAATCCGTCTTGTCTGTCCATTCTGTTCGTCTGTCTGCGCTTGTCTGCGCGTAGACGTTTCTACATATGACGCGTGAGTTCTGCACAACGCAAGAGAGCTCCCATTAGCGTTACACACTCTCTCCGGCTCTCTTGCTTCTCTCTTGCATACACGCATAAGCTTTTACATGTTTTTTTTGGCTCTGCAATCGATCATTGAACTTTGGTTGTGAAAACTAGAGCAAGACCCAAATTTCTTCACTGCTTAGAGTCTTTGACAGCGGGTGCGCAACTGCGTATGTATGCGTACAAACACACACACACAATTGCATGTAGGTGCTTTTGTTGTTGGTGTTATCAGCTTCTCGCTCTCTCTCTCTCTCTCTCTCTCTCGCTCTCAATCTGCGGTTGCGGCAACAACTGCTTTCTTTCTTCGTTGCTGCGATTGCGATTGCTGCTTATGTCAAATGGTTTCTCAAGTGCCCTCATACCGTACGATAAAAAAGAAATCAAATGGATTTTGTTTCTCTCTGTGATAAGCGACAATAACAAAACATGTATGAATGTACATATGCTATATGTACATACATACAGATTTAAACATGTACATATGTAAATACATAATGTATGTATGTATGTATGTGGAAATATGCACTAAATAACTATAATATTTTAGTTAGCAACACCAGAACTTGGACAAAAATTGTTATTTTCGAAAAAGTTATAGTAACTATTTATGTACTAGGTAATGTATTTTATTCAATTTATAAAAGCGAAAAATTAAAGCAAAATATAATTTTAGTATTTAAACTTTGCATTAAAACCAAAAGAAAATTTAATAAAAATTATGTTAGCTTATAGATTTTTACTTGATTTTATCATGTTGGTTTTAAATTTAATTCATCTAACATATTTTAGTTGATTAATTTAAATTACTTTTAGTCAAATGTTCCTAGTTATAAACAAAAATAAATAAATCCTACATATATTATTTTAACTCATATAAAATAAATCCTGTAGTGCTTCTTATAATTGTTTATATAATTACCAAAAATTATTATTACTATTTTAGTTATTTTTTAATTTCTAAGAATTAAAAACAAAGTACAAACTTGTAGACCCTTATCTACCATTTAAAAAAAGTCATCTAATGTACCAACGTATAACAAATGTACCAGGTGCGGTACAAATGTACCAAAGATATTTATCAGTTGGTCACTTTAGAATAGCATACTTACACACAGACATACATCATTTGTACATCAGTTTGTGGGAGGGGAACGCTCCACCTTTCACATGTGTAAGCGCCTGTTTTCAACTTCTGCGTGAAAGTTATAAGCCAACCGTTTTTGATTTTTGTTTTGTATGTCGAGATTTTTGGTTCGCTTTGGTTTGGCAGAACAACGGCCAAGCACCGAGGGTGAGAGTGAGCGAGCCAGTGTGTGTGTGTGTGAATAAGTTAGTGAGTGTGTGAGTGTGTAGCTTTGGCTGCGTGTGCGTCTGCGGCAAGTTCATTCACATTTGCACTCATTACTCGGCCAAAGACAACGCCGACGCCAACGTCGCTGCTCTTGAAATTGAAACTGCCGAAAACTGCAAGAGGTCAGCATCAATAATGATATAGTATATGAATGTGTACAACAGGGACCGTAACGGTTTGCAATTCAAAAGATTGTAAAATAACAATTATGTATTTGTTGATTTTTGTCACAAAATTATACAAGAAATCATATTTTTCAATCTAAAAAGTTAACGAAAAAAAATAATTTTTATTATCTATTTGAATTAAAAGATATAAAAAGTATTACTATTTTTTGAAAGTAAAAATATGATACAAGATACATTTTTTGATGAAAATTAACAATTTAATTTTAAAAGTAAAACATAATTTTTATTGCAATGAATTTCAATTTTTATTGATAGTTATTTGAGCATTTTTAAAGTAAAATGTAAGTTTTATTATTATCATCATTTTTTAGGTATTATTTAGATTAAAAATAAGCGGTGATATACATTTTTATAATAAAAAATAAAAGTTCATACTGTACCCAGGAATTCGTTTATGGAAAACAAGATAAAAAGCCAGAGAAAATCGACATTTAAAAAATATTCTTTTTAAATGTGAAACCAAAAACGCAGCACTAAATTTCTTAAAATAAATTAAAACAATCTATCTTTAAAAATGAAAGATATAAGCACAGTAGAAATTGGTTTCGACTTGAACTTTAGAAAAATTCGAAAATCTGTTAAACTATTTTATAAAAATTCGTTAAAACTCCTATTCCTTATTTTAGACTTCACATACTCTCTATTTTAGATGGCAAATTTTATAGTTTTATCAATTAATTTCTTTTAAAGTTATCTAAAAAGTTACATACATATGTACATGATTATGTTCTTGAAGGAAAATTCCACAAGACGTGAGTGTTAGCTTTTGTCTAACAATAAAATGGACATTTCTGTGGAAACGTATTTGCGTATTTTTGCATACACACATTAATTGACGTCCCTATCCTTATCACGTTGCAGGCTCACAGGTGAGCGCAACCTATTGACGCATGCTGTAAGCATCGCTTTGTCTGTCATGTAATATAACGTACATACATGTATAGTATGCTTGAACGTTTCCCCCCTTCCACACAATCAAACCAATCATACTTGCACTCTGTCTCCTCTCACTCATTCCCTATATCACTCTTCACTCTTAGCCCCCGCCCCTTTGTTCGGCAACGTGCCAGCGACATACAATGTAAATTGCTCAATCGAATCACCCCCTCCCTGGCGTCATCACCTGTTCAGTAGGCCAGCCAGATATCGCATCGAACTTGCTGTCACGTTTGTCGTCTTGGCCTACTCACGTTTTTCCAGCAGCGCAGCCAACGCGATGCAACGTGTCGCATACACCTCATACACCTTCGAACATGTTGCCTGTGACAACGTAACGAAGCACAGCTGCTGGTTTCAGAGAATGACAGATGGATGAGTTACAAGATTGGATAGAATGGAAACGACAGTTATAAAAATGAAATGGAAGGGAAAGGGGATGGCGACGTTTCTTTGGTAATGCCACAAGCCAAATTTTTCTCACGTTGCACAGGCGCGTTCTTGTACAACACAACAAAAAGTCTCTAGAAGAAATTTTGTAAGTTCGCTTGCAGAGCTTTCGAGGTCACATTGTGTGGGCGATTGTTGCTTAGGAAAGTTTTCACTCTCCACTCTCCAGTTACCAGTTTCCAGTTTTCAGTTTGTCGAGTCGACAGAACAAAATAACTTTACCTACGATCTAAGATGTTAAATCTGGGTCATTTCGACTGTTGGGAGAACTTATAAAAATATTTGTATCTACTTCATTTTACTTATCGCAGTTTCACGTCTTATCAAATGCAATTATCACACAATTAAATTGTAATCATATTAAAATTCCTTTTCATTTATATTTAATTACTTACTTTTAAGTATTTTGCATTTTGTAACCCTCGAAAAAAACCCATTTCAATACAACTCGGAACATTACATAATTCCTTTTAATTGGTAGCTTGACAGAACAAAGAACAAACAGAAAACACTCAATAAGAAGTACAAATATATTATTGACGTAAGAATACCCTGCATGCAAATATAAGGGATCAATCAATCTATACTAAAAATATTCAAAATCTTGCAGAAAAGATATCTATGTATCTATCATACATAACATGGATATCTCATAGATACTATGTATCTATGTTGATCAAAAATATATAGTATACTTTGTAGGGTCACAGTTGCATGAATTTGCACTAGCCTAGTTTACCCTATTTTTACATTCGCAACGTAGTGCAGGGTATTGTTGTAATAAATAAATGCAATAGCACAACAAATTAATATAAATTTGCATATTTCATCATCATTCGAGACCTGTACATAAATGAAAATTTAAATGGGCATATTAGTTGTAGTTTTTATCTAGTTGTAGTTTTTATTTGAATAGTTTTATAGTTTACCTTTCCGGTGAATGTAAAATTTTAAATAAATTAATGCCAAAATTTAATCGGAAATACATTATTATATTATACGAATTTTAAATGTAATGTTTTATTAGGTTATTCATTCTAAAATATTGCAGTTTACATTTTTATGTATTTAAATCCTTATTTTAATAGAATAAATAATATATCTAGCATTAATAACTTGAAATTTAAAATTAAAAAATAAAAGCTAAAAATTAAATTTCATTAAATTTTGTACTAACCTCACTGACTTTGTGTCTGAAGTTGTTCCAATTTTCACCCAGAATTATGCTTTGAAGAACCAACAATTTTATTTTTAAAGAGGGCTTTTTCATTAAAAAATCTCCGAAACAATTAAAAGCCCTCCCACCCGCAGTCAAATTTGAACTAATAGGGTATCTACGCCTCGTTACTTTTTGCACAGTTTTCATTTGCTTTATCAATGCTCAGTTACATCAGCAGCAATCACGTTGCCAGTACAAACGATAAGCAGAAAAACTCTAGCTGAGAACTGAAATCTAACTTGGTCCCCCCTTTCCCCTCCACTCACACCCACAACACACAACCGACAACCCACACTTGTTGCTGTCAGAGTGTGTGTAAAATTGCATTATATTTAAGGCAACAACAAGAAGAAGAACAAGTATGTTCGTGTGTATGTACATATGTACATAAGTAAAGAGTGAAATAAGCATAACAATTACGATTCTAAAACAAGCTCATTTCCATAGCGGACTCAAGTCGCGAACATGTGAGTCGACGCGAAAAGCGGGAGCGTTGCACTGCCGACTGCACATTTCACATTTCGCGACACGTGACCAGCGTCAGGGCCCGGCAAGTTTCAAGTATAAATGGCGTAACAAGCGAGTGCGAAAGAGATGGAGGGAGAGATAGAGAAGGTCGGCAATACGGAATAGAGGGAGGTAGCTGTGACAGTTTAGCTATTAAGTAGCTACATTTGTTAACGGGAAAGCTAGAACATTTGAGATAACAATTCGCTAGAAGTCAAACTAATTGAAAAAATTATTTGAGTACTTCTTTCAGATTGACTAAGAACTTTAAAATACTTAAAATATTAATATTACAATTAGAAGTTTTTAATATTAAAATAATTAGAAAAATTCACAATAAATTGACTTGAGGATGAAAATAATAGCAAATATTTCTTATATGTATTATTTTACTTTTTGTGTTAGCTAAGACATAAAATAAATAGAAAAATTCAATTTTATTTTTCTAATATGTACTTGTGTTATTCTATTTTTATTCCTTACCTATTTTTCCATTTTTTTGTGCCTATTTTTTATATGATTTGAACCAATTTTTTTTACCATTATCATTTATTAAGCACTATTAAAACCTTTATTTTTGCTAGCTATTTCTAGCTTATATTTATTATTCATGAAATTAGCTATTTTAGTGCTTGAATTCTGGCAACACTGGAGGGAGGTAGAAGTGGGAGAGAAGAGAGCCCGCTTACTGGTGATAGCTTATTTTAAGGCGATGTTGCTGCTTTTGCTGCTGACTTTGACGCCGACGACGCTGACGTTGTTTCGTAACAGTTTGACGTCTTACCGTTGTGTGTGTTTGTGTGTGTTTGTGTGTGTGTGCGTAGTCAGCGAGATTGTAACTGCAACGATTCCCCACAACGTGAACAACCCCCATTCCCCCTTGCCATACCCACCACATTGACCGCCTGTGGTGTAACCAATAAGCGAACCTGTAGCTGATTGCCTTAGCCATATGCTTTGACAACATGCACTCACATTCACATTCACATTGACACTCACACTCGAATTCATATTCATACACGCTCTTAGTTTCATTTGCAAAATGTTAGTTGAACTTCAACACCTGATGATGTTTTTCATGCTCATGTTTAATGATGCTAAAGGTGTGGAAAAGAGTACGGAAAAAGGCAGCGGAAGTGGTATGATTGGCCGGACCACGTGAGTGTACCGGCTCACGTGTACCTGTAGCTGGACCTAGAGATTTGACGTCGTAATCATTTTGTAATCATGCAAATTATTTATACCACTTGAATATCGATAGGAACTATGAGAGGTTTGATTATGGATCGTTACTCGACTCAAGTCACATGTTAGGGATGTGTGTACTTTTGACACTCACTATATGGGTTTTGAGCCTTATATAAACTTAAAATTCAAATTTATTGTTTTCAAGAATTTTCTTTCAAAAAACGTGTTCCTGAAATGTTTGTCCCGGATATTCTAAGAGAGAAACATGTGGGGAAAATTATTGTAAATTTAACCTACAAGATTTGTTCCCATCGATTTTGGAAAATTTATTTGTGTCAAACGCACGTGCAAAGTCTGTTAACTAGCTGTTTAAACCCTCTAATATCTACATTTTAAAAAAGTAGTTTCTATATCGCTTTCGTAAGATAATAGGGTTAGCTATGGTTAGATTTCAAAACATACTCACCTTTTACATTTTTCTTTATTTACAAATTGAACAATAGAAATAGGAAATATTATTTCATCGCTGGATGAGATTCTGAACTTATTTGTATTCTGATTACATAAAACTGTTTGAATACACAATTAGTAGCTGTTTTTTACGTCACACCTTTTATTAAAAATAATACCTGCAATGACAATTGCATAAGTAGCTCAAATAAATAATTGAACTGATAAGCTTACACAATTAGAAAATACGTCAAAGTATTTCTCCCGTATAATATTAAAAATCGCTTTATAAATGTTTATTATTAGTTCCAGTTAAGTTTTACAGTTTGTTTTATTGAAATTTCCAGCTATGAATATTAATCAATTGAATTTAATTCAATATGATTCACTGTTAAAATATTCAGTATAATTTCTCGATATACAGTTGGTTGATAAAAACAAATTCTTTTCGATTTTTCCCTCCCTCTCTCTCTCTCTCTCTTCGTATTTGTAATACAACGATCATTTTGCAGCGACTCTATTTTTTACACTTATACTATATATACGTATTTATGTATGTAATGGCATTGGTATTTCGTAATCAGAATTGAGAATATATGAATACTAATTTCGTAGAATTCCCAACTTAGCAAATCAACAAGTCAATTAGCTCGTAATTTCTTAAGTCATTTGTTCAGTCGGTCGATCGATTTGACGGTTATGTTCGTCCATATCGAGCCCTCGTAAAACTTACATAATGTCTCCCGACCTAACTCTACCTCGTCTGCACATGCACCTTCCCCTGTCTCTATCTACCATATGCTATTTGTTATACCCCACAGTTATAAAATGAGGGGTATATTGGTTAAAAAATATGTATTTTAAAAGATGTTCTCTATATTAAAGCCATTTTTATGCGAACCAATTTTGCTGCAATCAAGATGGAGATACTTACATTCGGAAAATATTTTTATTTCTTCCTGAAGTAAATAGTTTCGTTTTTTCTGAAGAAAATGCAATTTCCTCCCAGTATTAAACAGTTCCTCAAATATTTCTTAAAGAATTGGAATAGTTTTCTTTTTGAATAAAATAGTATCAGTTTTTCTTCTGGCTAGTATGTTTTTTTAACTCTCTGCGCTTCGATCATATGTTAAGTATACGCCTATTATTTCACACATAAGATATAATTACACATACTATCAAGTTATAGTTAGATGATTTGGATCAGTTGCTTGCAGGGTATCTTCCAAACGATTACTTTCGACTGCAAAATAGTTTCTTGTTCCAGTTGCAACATTGTTGTCATTGGAGGTCGTAAATGCACCAGCAAGGTGATAAGATAATTCTAATGACTATCAACAAGCGAATGGGGGGAATAGTGCAGCTTTGGTTGAGGGTGGTTTTTGTTTGAAAAGTGAGTAGACTCGTATCAGACAGAATGGAAAATAATCTACTGATATCCCTAAGTAAACTGTACTTCCAAACGGATAGGCTTATCTGTGGTTTTTATTTTCTCCATATCAAAAATACAGAATTAATCACTGCAACTTTCATACTCTGTTAGTTAACAGTGCTGGATAGAATAACTTTAGCGCCTATGCTGATCAATAGTGTTGCAAGTTTGGACTTATGCTTTTTCAATTCTGCTTCAGCCAAGATAATTGACAAACATTTCCTATCCGAAAAACTATCCTTTTTTTGAAATACTGAAACTAAGACTTTAAATTCAAATGAATGTAATTTTTAATTCCTTTTAACTGATCATCAAACATTCATGCGTGTGAGAGAAACAGAGATGCAACAAGTGCGTCCTGTTTAGCGCTGTTAATTAACATATTAATATAAAAGTTGCGTTTGATCTGTTTACAGAGTCGGGCTTTAGACATACAAATGTTAACATTAACTTTGTGTTAATTGTATCTTAAAGATATTTTCCATTTCAATTTGATAATTTTGCAAAGAAGACAAATGATATTAGATATTATTAAAATGTTAATTTAATATTTCAACATTTTGCATTATTTTGGTACTCTGTAACAGGTGCTTATTATTATGTAACTTGGAATCAGAACTCAATTAGCAACGATCGCTGACGATCGAAGCATGGCGAATTCAGGTCTGCTGTTTTTTCTGTGTCAACTTAAGGTGTTACATTCGCTGAGTTAAAGCTACAAAAATAATATATTTTATAAATTATACACACTCGCGTTACTATGGAATGTTAAAGTTTCAAATGGAACTCTCAATTGCATATCGAATCATTGTCAGATTTTGATGATTCGTTCTGTACTTTGAGTATATTTGTTAAAGATGCTTACGTCACCACAAAAGCAACTATGCATGTGAGTAAGTATGTATGTAAGTATGTACATTGCAGCGCAATATTCCAACAAAGCACCTTTCCCGTCTACCAATCATCGAGTTCTCTGTCCCCTTCTCTTCCAGCACACGTTCTAGTTTTTAAAAATGTGCAGCTCAAAACAATTCGAGATTGAAGCTGATTACTCAACAGCTGAACAGAACAAAAGAGAACAGAACAGTCAAAGCAATATGATCGGTTGCAACGCGCAACGCGCAACACGCAACACACAACACACAACACGCCGCAAGGCGCAACAGGCAACCGGCAACGTCAGTTCAAATTCAATCAGACAGAAAATTTCACTTTTACCCATGCCGCCATGCAAGAGAGCTAGGCCAATTGGTTCGAACATGCTTGAAGTGGTTCGATGTTCGAAGCGAGTCGCGTGTCGCTACTGCGTGCAGCTACAACGTGACCAGGCTCCGATTGGGACTATGGCTGTCGAGTGAAATGCTTTTACAAATTCAATTGCGATTCAACATTCGTTCGAAGCGGTTGTGAATGCGCTCGCGAGCCGCGTCTGAAATACTTTTGAGTGCAGTAGCGATAAAAAGCTAACAACTGTGAATACGTTAGCTAGAACCGTTAAAATTGATTGAGAAAACAATTGCAAAAAATACTAAGCATCAAAGATATTAAAAACTGCAAATAAAAAAAGATTCTTATAAAACCTAAAATTCTGACGGTTACAAATTTGAATTTGCGATTAAACGCGTGTGTTTTTGTGAATATTTTTTGATCATATCTGATCGAAATGCAAATAAAAAAATTGCAAAACTGTGTTAAATCAAATAATCGTATGCGATTAAACGTTTAAAAACATTATGTCGATTGTGTGCACGTTAGAACAAAAAGTGAACTTTTCCAACAATTTTCTAACACTCAAGAACAACAACAAAAACTACACGGATAACTTGTACAGCAGCAGCAGCAACAATAATAATATAAATTATAACATTAATAATAACCACAATCACTTTGCAACATCATCCTCAGCAAGAAACAACAACAAAGCACAATGTAAGTGCAACAATAATAACAATAAAAAAAACAGTGCATAAATTTGTTTATTAGTTAACAACGCAAAATAAGCTCTCCAAAGATAGAGAGAGAGAGGAGAGAGAGAAAGAGTGGGGAGAACGTAAGAGAGCGCAGCAGCAGCGCGCTTAGTCATGTTGTTTTTGTGAATTTCGACCCAAGCAGCCACTGCAAGGCAGCGTCGCACAGTGGAGCCTTTTCTCATTTTACCAATAGTGATATTTCAAAAGTATAGACGCTGTCTCGAGTCCTAATAGCTACACCTCTTTAGTTCTTTTAGTAATTTCAGACACTTTAAACGCGTTTGATAGGAAAGTTCTTAGCACTACAGAGTGCAGTCAAAGTTAAAGTAAATTACTGTGCATATTTCACGTGTTAAACTATTAAAAAAATTATTATTTTTATATAAATAAACATTTTTAATCTTATTTCAATTTTAAAAGACTCACTACTTTTGGTTTTTTGAAATATTAAAATCGGACACTATACTATATAGCGGTCAAAAAATAAATAATCTTTTACTATCAGCAACTTTGTTATTGCTTGAGTCAACTCAACTTAACTAGCAGATTGTGTATTTTGTATTGTTTTTATACAATCTGAGACAATTTTGTTGACTTCGTTGTGTATACTATAAAAATAGCTGTTATTCTAACGATCAATACAAAATAAAAAATTTTTGCCATGTTTTTCGGCCTGAGGCCCCATTGTGCGACGTTGTCGTCTGTTCCATTGGGGCTGCTGTCGGCGTAGGTGTCGTAGGGGTTGCCGGCGGCAGCGTCTGGCTGCTGACGTGAATAAGCCAGTTTATGTGAAATGAGAATAAGTGTTTGTGTAGCTGTGTGTGTGCTGTAGCACATTGAACTGCAAATGCCAATTCGATGGTCACGGTGAGGGTGATAGAGAGAGAAAGAGAGAGAGAAACGACAACAACGAAACACAAACGAAAACACAGACACAGACAGCAACAAATCTTGCCGTGTGATTTCTTGTTTACGTTGCCATCAGTGTTGCGACTTTAGCTATTAAGTAGCTAGAATATGGCAATTGTATAATAACAAATGCCTTAATATTCAAGCGAAAAGCTGTAAGACAGAAAACTCGCTGTTTTTGAAAATCAATCTATTCTCTGTTGTTTCTATCAGTGATATAAAAAAGTATATTGAAGGTATTGGAATATTTAAATTAAGGAATTTTATAGCAGATAAAATTATTTCACAGGAAAAACAATTTGGTCAATGGCGAAATTACTAAGACAAAATGTTAGGAGTAGAACACATTTAAATTATGAACTTAAGATCAGCATTTTCTTAATATAGACTAAATTTAAATATATCTATTGACATTTTCATTTGTAAGTTTGCTAGCTAATTTTCATGATCAAATTAGCTATTATAGGATATAGAAATTCTGGCAACACTGTTTGCCATTGCCATTCTCGTGTATATGTATGTATGTAAGTTTATATATTGGTTGCTGTCGTCTAATTCGCTGATTCTTGCATCATTTGCCGTAATCATTGTGTAAATGGCTGAGCTAAAAATGAAAGCAAAAATATATACAGACAGATGCATGTACATGAATATATGCATGTATTTGTATCATACATACATATATATTGTTGGTGGAGGAGGGCAAGTGCAAGGCCAAGGACCAGACAAAGAAACGCACACATGCATAACTAAAATGTTGTGTTTGTGTGTGTGTGTGTGTGTTTGGCCAGACAAGATCTTATTAGACTGTATGGCGTTGACTTTCATTCATTGTCTACACTCACAGTTTAAACTCGATTAGGGCCGTAATTGTCATAAGAGCTGTTGGCCAATTAATTGATAACACATTGCCAAAATGTGTGTGTGTTTAATTGATTGATTAGACATACAGAAAAGGGAAAGCTGAGTAAGAAAAAGAGATTATAATTGGCATTGTAATTGTAATGTTCTAGAAATTGCAAATTAAGTAGATTTAATATAATTTATTATCAAGACAAAAGATTTTGTATACATTCGTAATAAAATTATTTTCTAATACATTATACAATTTTTATTATTTCTTCAATACGCCTTCAAGTGGGAATGTAATGTTCTAGAAATTTCATTTTCATTTATATGTATATAGTTGTACTAATGTGGAGAATAGAAATAATAAGAGAAAGTGGATAATTTTAATGCGCATTTTTATATTTACTATACATACAGATTTTGTAATTAAAATTAAATAAAAACAATTACACGATTTTTATAATTTTCTCGATGAGAATCAGATTGCCAAATTCAGTTGGAAATTTGTAGTATCTATTATCTCATTTCCTTTGTGTATCCGGCTTTAAAATAGGAATCTAATTGAAATTGTAGTGTTCTAATAATTTTGAAAATATACAGAGAATATATATCGAACACACAAATATACATACATACATATGTAGGAGAAAGTAGCAAATTATTAATTTCTATTCTCAAGGAATAATAAAATATAATAATAAGCTCCCTAGGTTTGCATTACTTCCTATAAAAAAATTGGAAAATTATTAGCTTTGGTCTATCGGCTTGTCGAATGCTCTACAATTTTGAGAATATTAGAGAAAGTGGGAAACTTTTTTACATGTTCTTTAATTAATTGACTTGTATATTATTTTGTTTGGTTTTCCAACTTGTCTAATTTCTATTTCTCTTTATTTCTTACAGTTGAGCACGAGGATCTGCAGAATCAGGAGGAGAATTTTTAAATCGTCAACTGCTACATTCAGTGGCACTTAAGCGGGAGCGGGAGAATCAAGAAGAGGATCAGGAGCGGGAAGTGAAGGAAGTACTTCACAAATTCAACACAGCGACGACACCGACGGCAATGCCCGAGGTGCTCGCCGGCACGCCCACTCAGAGTCACAACAAAGCAACCGCCTCCATGATGAGCTCCGTGCGAATGACAACGATATCGCCAACGCTCTCCATGAACGGCAGCTCCAACGAGGCCACAAATTGTAAGTACAAAAGATAGTCAACAACTGAGATAAGTTAATAAAAATATGCATCCTTGCTGCAGTGCATCCATTGTCCATGTACGGAGGATCAATCAGTCCACAGTCGAATGACAGTGGCATGTCGGACAGTGGCATGTTGGGCAAATATGTCCAAGGTGGTGGCTATGGGGAGATGATGGGCAAACCAAATGGACAAAATAATGGTGGAAATGGTGGAGGAGGAGGATCACAGTCCACATTGACAGCGGCACAAAAAGAGCTCTTCTCACAGCGCAAACAGCGTGAATTTACGCCGGATAATAAGAAGGATGAAAGCTATTGGGATCGTCGGAGGCGCAACAATGAGGCAGCTAAGCGGAGTCGCGAAAAGAGGCGTTACAATGACATGGTGCTGGAACAGCGTGTCATTGAGTTGACCAAGGAGAATCATGTACTCAAAGCACAACTCGATGCCATCAGGGATAAGTTTAACATCTCTGGTGAGAATCTAGTGAGTGTGGAGAAGATTCTGGCATCTCTGCCCACCAGTGAACAGGTGCTCAGCAATACGAAGCGTGCCAAAATGAGCAGCGGCAATTCATGCTCCTCCTCATCCTCCTCGTCGGGCAGCTCACCTGCCGGAGCTGGTGGCAGCTCTCCAGCTGGACATACACATGGCTACAGCAGTGGCATTAATGCTCCTCCGCTCTCTCCCATCATATATGGCCCCAACACAAATTTACGTCCCAATGAGACGATATCAACGGCGTCCAACAACAACAACAACAAGAGTGGCCATCACGTTCAGCTACAACAACATGGACCACCACCTCCACCTCTACCTCCTCATCCGCATTCACATTCACATTCACACTCGCATTCACATTCGCATCCACATCCATATCAGCAACTGCAGCAATCGCAGCATCAACAGCAGCAGCAGCAGCAACAACAACAGCAACAGCAGCAACATCAACAGGCACAAGATGCAATTGCTCCGTCCAATGATCGTCCGCCCAGCAATGCCATTGCCAATCTTCATGTACTGCAACAGGCTCTTCATCGGAATGTCCGACCCGAAGATCTGGACAGCTTACGCAAGGTTGTCGCCGTGGGAGCACTTTATAATGCCGCTGCGGTGGGAGGAGCGACAACAACGGCAGGTGGTGCCCTCTATGCCACGCCTGCTGTGACACCTGGCACGCCCGCATCCGCCTATGTGACCATCAGCAAGGAGCAGCTAGAGGCAGCCAATTACCTGCACAATCACAGCATTGAAGGTGCCGTCAGCAGCAGTGCTGTGGATGCTGTTAGCAGCACCTGTTCCTCCTCCTCAGTTGTCAGCTCAGCGGCGGCCAGCGTGTTGAATCTATCGAGACGCGCTTGTTCTCCCAGCTATGAGCACATATTGTCCTCAACAACATCCTCGACACATCACTCATCCGCCTCGTCAGCGCTGTCGTCATCCGCCTCGTCATCGGGTGCTGTTTCTGGAGATGATGAGCAGGAGCATGATGTCAGCGAGGAGACATCTATCCCACATTCACATCCACATACACATGGCAACCACTTGACAGTTCCTAGTCTGCAGAGGAATAGTCCGCCTCATAGCAACGGAAATCCGAGTGATGCCAACAATTGTTTGCCCCTTAAACTGCGTCACAAATCTCATCTGGGTGACAAGGATGCAGCTGCCACAGCATTGCTCTCGTTGCAACACATCAAACAGGAGCCCAGCTGCAATCGTGCCTCGCCTCCAGCGTGGAACGACAATGGCGATAATTCCAGCGATGAGCGTGATTCTGGCATCTCCATTGCCAGTGCCGAGTGGACAGCACAGTTCCAACGGAAACTCCTTACTCCCAAAGATGCGGCAGTTGCTGTTGCCGTTGGTGTTGTTGGTGGCGTTGTCTCCAATGTGGAGCGCGATCAAATGCTTAAAAGCCAGCTGGAACGTTTGGAATCGGAGGTGGCAAGCATTAAGAGCATGATGATTCTTGCCGAGTAGAAAAGATGAGGGAAATGAGAGACACACACAGATGGAAAGAGAGAGGAGAGAGAGCGAAGAGACAGACAAAATTGTAAAGGAAGAGACTTTGGCTTGAGATATATTTGAATTTGATGCGAATGGTAATGCTAATGCTAATGCAAGAGATGAAGTCGATGCTGATGTTACAGCTGATACTAAAGCAAATGCACAATGTGATGCTAATGCTAATATTAATGCTAATGCAAAAGATAAAGCTGATGCTGAAGCTATAGCTATTGTAACATCTGATGTTAATGCTAATGCTAATGCAATTAAGGATACTAATGCTCATGCTAATGCGGAAGCATACTCTAATGAGAGAGATGATGTTTTTTACAACTGATTCTAAAGCTGATTCATATGCCAATGCAATAGTTGATGCTAATGCTAATACAAAAGCTGATGCTGATGATGCTAATGCAAAATCTGATGCTATGGCTGATACAGTTGCTAATTCTGATGCTACATCTGGAGTTGATGCTGGTACTCATCGTAATGCTGATGCTAATGCTAATGCATATCATGATGATGGTATTTAAGCCCATATTCAACATGGCACATACGCATACACATACACACTATATAAAATTGTTTATTAAAATTACTATTTCTGTATTTCTGTGTAGAGTTCTTGCATAATCGTATCTTAAAAATATTTATATTTATATATGCGTTACAACTATATAGATCTCGTCTTAAACGGACTCATGTCCATTCAAATCAATTAACAGAATTTTCATTTCACACACACACACACATAAACAAATACACACACACCACACACAAGTATATATTAAGACTTCATTTATTGTTAAACAAACATTTACTATTTGTGTTTGTGTGTGTGAAAACTATTATCCATTGTTGTTCTCTAAGTTTCCTTATCCGCAAAATTATCTATATTAATATATAGATATATGTATATAATATAAAAACAAAAAAACTATTTAATATATATATTTATATATGTTGCTAAGTATTTGCTATTGTTAACAATTTGTTTAAGCAGAAAATATATCAACTTATTGAAATGTTCAAGCTATATATTTTGTATTTCCTACTGTTGAGTCAGAGGAACAAAAATCCTATATTATCACTGTACATAAAAAATATTTATAAACATAGCTTACTGATTATATATAAAAAATAAATTTATAAATATATTTATAAAAAATATAAACACTTATATAAAATGCGAGATTAAACTATAAAAGTTTTAAAATTAACATACATATATTCCTAAATGGAAACATTTTCAAAAAAGAGTTTCAGTTTTTGCTTAACCGAGTTTCAAAAATATATATAAAACATATTAAATGATAACTCGTATTTTCTATTGTGTTTTAATTGTAATTCAGTGTGAAAGCTTAAGAAGCGTTGCCCAGGGCAGCACTTAATTATTTAATAAGTTCTAAGTTGTATTATTGTTAATTTATATACGCATAAATAAAATTAAATATTTATACAGTTAACAATCATACTTATATACTTACTATATATAGAATACACGCACCACTATAAAGGTTACATTACATGTACTATATTTATGTATTTAGATTTAGCGAAGTGAGAGACACATGAGAATAAGTACATATGTACATAGTACATATGTATGTACATACATACATACTTACATATACATATACATATACACAAATAGATACATATTTACCTATTTACTGATGTGACACTCTAAAATACATACAGACGCATACCAACTACATATATATAAAATCGTTTGTTCTGATCAATGAAAATAAAAATATTAATATTGAATTAATCAATTTGTAGCCTTAATTGTGGGGTACTAACTACAAGAAATACTATGTATGTTATACATAGGATATCTCTGTAATAAAGAAGGAGACATACAAGGTAGCATACTTTGTTATGAAGCAGTGGTCAGGCCCGTTCGGCTCTAGATTTCATGTCCAAGGATATACACTAGGCGGCATATTTATTTTGACATAGCTTACATTCGAACAAAGCTTTTGTAATTGTTGTCCGATTTGGTTCAAGCTACTTTTAAAATAATCGTAGACGAAAAAGCTTCAAACGCTATGACAAAAAATATTTTTTAATAATTTTCATATAATTCTTTTAAATTAAAAAAAGAAAAATTAAGCTTTTTACCTGTAAAACTTGCCATTTTTATCTCGAAAACTATTGCTCGGACAAAAAAAGATTTACATTTTTTAATTTACGACCCAAAATTACTTAGAAAAAATTATACCAAAATCGATTATGTACATACTTAAGAATATTGAACTAGAAGAGTTTGTCAAAATATTTATGCCATGCAAAATTCGAGGTATGCTTGCATTCTTATCAGCAGAAAAAAAATTACAAAAGATAATAGGCAAATTATTAAGCAAATTTCCAGTTATTCATATGCACTTTATTTTGGTAAAATTGACTTGTAGTCGAATGTAAGCTATGTATGTCAAAATAAATATGCCGCCTAGTGTAAGAGCACTGCTCACGTTTTCGCAAACCATGTGTATGAGTTTGTTAAGGGTGTACGGTACTAGTTCATATACAAATTCAAATGGAGTTGTGGTACATCTGCATTACCTCTTTATATACAAATTCTTATGAGCTTGTGATACATCTGCAAAAATAATGCATTAAAAAGGTCTTTATATATTATATTGTTATTTATTTTTAATATTCCGATCAATTTACATTATATGCAATTATAAGGAATACAAAATTAACTTTCTTTTTATGCTCGAATATCAATGTTGTATACTCAAAATGCTCACTCAGCCTCAGAGATAGAACTGAACAAGATTTGTTTCGAAAGATCAAGTTAAATAAATGCTTTATATGACATGTATGTGGTTTAATGACAAGTATGTAAGTAAATTATTGTCAAAATTTAGAATAATGATATTTAATAATATATATCAAATCCTTTTTCATGTATTAGTTTTCATGGGGCCGTTGCTCGTGCAAATGAAATTGTTATTTAAAACATCAGATATACAGTTCGATCCCGAATGCTTACAGGTCTACATTGAAAGAGGAAATGTTCTAGTTGAGTTCTATGTGCCTGGTTGTGTGGAGTGTAAGCGCCTATCTACCCCATTAACAGAATTGATGAGTATTGTACGAGAAGAAGAAAGCAGCTATAATAATATCACAATTGGCGCTATTGACTGTATGCAACATAAAGAGTTTTGTATTGGAAAGAATATTACAGCCTATCCAAGTTTAGTGTTATTTGAAAATAATGATAAATACAGAAAACTCTCAATCAACCTCGATCTATTCGATTTGCTGAATGTCTTAAACTTACCAAATACAATGACTTGCAGATCGGGCAAGGTATTTGAACTGGAACCTCACAACTTCAATTCGATCATTTCCCAAGGAAAATTCCTTATCAAATTTTATATACCCAGTTGTCCGTACTGCATATCATTGGCTCCGATATGGAATCAATTAGCCAAGGAAATGAAAAATGAGACCAACTTATGCATCGCTGAGTATAATTGTGCATCAAACATTTCGTTCTGCTATAATTTGGATATACGTACAGTACCCCAAATCTTGTGGTTTGAGGACGGAAAAAACGTCCGACGGTACAAAGGCGGATGGAACGTTACGGCTTTGAAGAGGTTTACCCAAGAAATGTTCAGCTGGTCAGGTGAAATGCAAAAGTCAGAAGCTCTATCAGTTAATAAAAGCAAATCTCTGAGTGTATCTATAAAAAATTATCCTCTGCATTTTTTAATGTAGATCCAATAATAAATAAATGTATAGCCCAGATAAACAAAAAATACTTTAAGAATATTATAGCTCCGATTTTCCTTACTTTTATCTCTATAGGGCTCGGCCTTTTCTGAGCTTTCAACTTAATTTGTAGCCAAACTGTCGTTAAAGACAATCCCTTATATAAATAAAATTAATCAGAACTTAGTAAGTATTAGAGATTTCTTTATTTGGATTTTTGTTTAGTTCACAACGAAAAAGTTGAAAATACTTATATATTTAGAATAATATCATGTATCCCTAAATTTAAATTTGTTTCACGTGTTTTCGGTTAAATTAATTCGAAATACAATCCAAAATGAGTATAATAATTATATTAATTACTTTAAATATTTCTTTATATTTATATGTATGTATATATACTATAATATTATATATTTTATGTGTAAATGTAAATCTTAAACATCACATGAAAAGTTTCTAGTTTTGTTTCTTTTACGGGGAATATTTGCAAATATTTGTTGATCGTTATCGATATCGTTATCTTTGGTTTGTCGTTCACAAAAAATCGTTATCTTGTTATCGTTATCGCTATCGTTACCTTTACCGTTAGCCTAGGAAAAAGCCATCCAGTCCACAAAAGTTAAAGACGTAGATGAAGACCTGTTTATAAATTTCATACTTAAGTGCATATGCAATGTGAATGTGAGTATGAATGTATGCATGTATAAAAGATGTCATACATACATACCTATTAGTGTGTGTAGTGGTTAAAGGGGGTGGGGGAATGTTTCTAATGGAATTTGCTTGTAAATATTATGTTTGTAAATGTATTTAACTACATATTTAACTATTGATGTAAGTGATGTAAACTTGTTTTTTGTGTCCTTAAATCTTCGATTTGAAAAACAGCAGGCGAGATATTTTGTATAGAGGTCGGCTTAATGATGTACATACATTTGTATGTATGTACATCAATTGTTTAAGTAAAAGTTAAGGTGTAACTGTAAATTGTAAGTACTTAACACTAACTACGAGACTTGCCACATGCCACATGCGACGACGGCACCTAAAAAGATGCTTGGCATTAGAACTGTAAATTTATATCGGGTTCTTATTTTCTTTTTTTTTATCCATTTTGCTGAAAAAAATCCATCAAAATTCATCTTTCTATCTACAAACATTTGGTTTTCTTGGTTGTTGGCGTTATCTAAGAGAGGTCGAAAGTTAGACGTTTTTGGAAAACGTTGATTTTGGCCTTACATTTTGGTAGATTTGGTAAATTTGGTAGTTTCGGTTGGGTTTCGGTTCATTTTTTGTGTGATCGTGTAAAAGGTACATGAATAAGATTGTTAATCGTGAGTTTCAGTTGCTAGAGATGTGGATACAGGCGTTGTTCCAGTTCCAACTCCAACTGGTTGCGTACTCTGTTCCAGATTCCATGGATGTACCATGTCGTAATACTTGAAGAAATCGTAATCGAACAGCTCAAAATCGATGCGATATATCTTGAGCAATTGGTCCAATGTTGAGCGATCGAGATCGGAAAAATAGCGTTCAACTAATACCTCTGATTTAATGCCACTTTTGGCCAGATTTCCAATCTTGCGCAGCTTGCGACGTGGCAATTTTCCCAGTAGGAGAGACTCAAGACCCGCCTGTCGTATGATGAATTCAGAGTCCCTTTGAAATGTCTCCGTTTTACCAATAATACTGAAATTTACACTGCACGGCGTGCAAAAACTGTAAACTGGAGCCCAGTGCTCATCGAATCGCCGTCCTGCCTTGTGCTCCTGGATGAGGAAACGCACAAATTCCTCAAAGGTGGGACCACAACGAGGCCAGGGACCTCCCGTACTTCGGTTCCGAAAGCGATGCACAATCTTGGTTCCCAGCGCCTTATAGAAACTGTTGCGATTCCCCTCCAACTTATTGCGATAAGCACTCAGAATGCGTTCGAATGGATCGCGTACAAACAGAAAGGATAAAGCACTTGGCAACAGTTCCAACAGCTCGGAAAGCTCTGGACGTGGAAAACGTTGTCGTGCCAATTCCAGAGGCTGCACCTCCGTTCGCTGGAGATATTTCAGATCGTAGCCAGCTGTTGATAATGAAATAATCGATCAATAACAGTTATAGGAATTCATTTCAAAACTTAGTTTTCTCATAATCAACACATCTCTTATATCTTTAGTTTAAACAATTCTTTTAAAAAATTGAAACTTCTGACCGATAAATTGAAAATTTGTACAAAAGAGAAGATCAGTTTATTTCAGAATCAGAATTAAATGCAATGCATTGGTTAACAAAAGATCAAATGACACCAGCATATCCATATTTCCAAAGTTTTGGGAAAAAGAGGATACAGAATCTATTTATAGATCAAACGTTGATCAGAAAAACATTCCACATTCAAATAGGTTAAGTTTTGACGCAAGCTATGTTAAGTTATATCCTGTCAGTCCTTGAGACTAGCAACTTTATGAGCCTTATAGACTTTTAAGCTCAACTCATCAACTTTTATCGGTAGATATCACTTCCATACTCACCCAGTATGTTGAAGTAATACATCCAGGTGCTGCTGGCCGCCTTGAAGACATTGCACCACACAAGATTGTTATGGCCGGGCGAGATGAAGAACTCCCAGGGATTCGGTGGGTATTTTTCCTGCAGCTTGTAACGCTCGCAAACCGTTTCCAAATGTTCGCGACGTAGCTTTAAATCACGTTCTGTGCGACTGTGAAGCTCCTCAGAGTATTCGTAAACCGGATTAATCGTGCTGGCCGGAATAGCTGTTGTCTTTCCAACTGGAGAGCTGTTATTGCCAGAAGCTGAGCTGCCTCTTTGCTGTTCAAGTAAACGTTGACGCTGAAGTTGTTGACGTTTAAGCTTAAGCTGTTGCTTCGATGGTTCTGTGAATTCTGCTGCCTCCAATTCAGCGGCCGTTGCACGTTCCCGATGCTCAAAGGCATTAAGGGACTCTCGAAAGAGAAAGGCAAAATAACAGACGCCCACCAAGACACAGGTGCCTATTTTCAGGTATGTATGCAGGCGTCGTCCCGATCGCAAACGGAGGTGCATTTTTGTGGATTCGGAACCTTATTCTCCTAGCCACCGCACAGCAGCCACTACATGTTCCAGATATCTGTAAGTTTCAAATACTACAACTAATCAGTGTGTTTATCAACAAGGCTGCAAATCAATCCTTAACCAAGCCAGCAAATGATGTAATGGCATTCAATATATATATGGATCTATGATCTATGTAGTTTTCTTTCTCTTTTTTGAGATTTTTCTACATTAAAAATAGTTATCAATTGTCTCAGTTGTGTGTTCTTTAGTTTGATCAGAAAACAACTAGTCAATACGATTTTAAAGTAAAATGGATCTTCTAATCGACCAGCCGCCATTTTAAGTTTTGACTATCGATTTTCGACTATCGAAGCGAAAGGGGAGCATGATTTGTGAGCGGTTGTCACGTTGCAAAACAGACTCGTTATTATTAGCGAACGGCGCTTTTGTGTCGTTAACAGGTTGTCCTAACTTGTCTAAAAATATAAGATACATGATTTGTTCCGTTCTTTTTATTCTGAGTGTAATAATAAAACATATATATAGTAATTAAAGTAGATTACTTACAAAATAACGAATATAAAATAGTTTTAAAAGCTTAAAAAATTAAGTCAAAAATGGAAAGCATTTAAGATAATAATTATTTTTATTATTTTTTTGTTTTATCAAAGTAAACCTAGATTGAAACCAAAACCTTGGATTCAGGAGCTCTTGAAACCGTATCGAAATCTTGATATAAGGTTAGATTCATCGAATCTGGTCTTCTCCAAAATATTGAGGGATTTTCAGCCTTGTTAATTAAGACAATCGAAGAATGTCTCGATGTTCTGTATTTAACCCCCCTTTGTTGGGGGGTATGCCAAGCAAATGCGAAACGACACTTGTTGGTGTGTGTACATACAAACACACACATACATGTACGCATACAAATACTGGGTTGCTGGCAAACTACGTCACACTTGAAGCACACACAGTTACACACATATACACACACACAACGTCAACACACTCGAAAAATAGGACATCATTCTTAAGTGTCAACATTTGCTTTTGTTTCTATGAGATTTCATGTTGTCACTCGCAGTTTGACTAGTCCCTCCTCTTCTCCCTCCTCTTTCATACTGTTATAGCTATATTTATAAATGTAAGGACTTCTTTTCACAGTACACTTAATCAGTTGCGGGAAATTCGCAGTAATTATTTGTATATTTCGGAGGATACTTATTTTATTTCATGTGTGTGTGTGTGTGAAGAGTACCTAAGGTGTATTGCGGCGTTCGTTTACTGTGAAACTCTGTGAGTTTTCACCACTTTAATGCTTAATATCCCCACCTGGGAGTATTGGTTATGGCCTTTTCCTTTGGTATCCTGCCTGACAGCTTAACCGTGCTGCTCCCAACGGCTTCTCGCACTCAACTGTCGGCTCGCTATTTGCTGGCCGCCTGTGATGTGACTTCCATCCGAAGTCGATTGTCCCCACGATTTGCGCAAGCGCTTGGAGAGCAACTGTTGTGCCTTGGTGAGGGTTACGATAGGAATTCTCTATTACTCTCCATTACTTTGTCGCATTCAGCATCCAGTTAAGAACTGTCCTATGCCTCAATCTGTGTGGAATTGCAAGCACGATCGAAGTTTTCGGAAAATACTATGTATCATACACAAACAATACATTAACTTACTGTCGTATACTATACTTCTTTACGTCGTATTTAAGCAGGGTAAACAAATTTTAAAATAGGTAACAACCTTTTAACTTTCGCAAGATATTCTAAAGCTCTAATATAATTTCGCCAAAATTAGGCGGATGAAATTCACTTTGCACCTCAAAGTAGATTTAAATCGGATAAAGTGCTGAAATCTTTAACAGCTTGGTAATCTAACATCTTTAGACTCTGTGCTTTAAAAAGTACAAAAGGGCCTATTGAGTTTGTGGCAGACCCCATAAAGTATATATATATTCTTGATCAGCATCAACAGCCCAGTCGATATAGCCATGTCCGTCCGTCTGTCTGTCCCTTTTTCGTTCACCTTTATCTCAGAGACTATCAGAGCTAGAGACACCAAATTTGGCATGTAGGTTCATCTGTATCTGGCATTGATAAAGTTTGTTTTAGAATTTTGCCACGCCTCCCTCCGCCACCAGAAATAGAAAATCAAAATTTCAAAGTCTGATTACAAAAGCATTTTTTAAGTAACTATAGATTGAATAGGTACTAATACCGGTTCTTCAAAGTCTTTGAACCATTTTGTACTTCAGGACTATCGACGAAAACTCTATATTTTACCCCATTAAAAAGTTTAACATATTTGATACATTTACGAATTAACAACTCGTTCTATAGAGTTGATGTACACAATGCACACCATATTTATCAAATAGAATAAAAATCAATGTTTTATTTTTGAATTTTTGTGTATATTAAATCTTTGTATTTTCTTTTTTCTATAAATAATTTTTTACTTTAAAGTTAAAGTACAAACAAATAATTAATAATAAACTTCTAATACTACGTTTTAAGACACTTTCGTTTTTGTTGTTGTTGTTGTTCTTCATCTTGTGTTGTTGTTTAATGCAATTTGCTTTTAAAATATATTATTATTTCATTTATTTCTCGATTTTCTATATGTGTGTGTGTGTGTATGTCTTTGTTGCATGTATTTGTGTTTTCTTGTTGTTATTGGTATATAAAAATTAATTATGCTTTTTACAACTCTGCCTGTAACATTTTTGCAGTTATTTAATGTGATAAATTAAAGTTTGCTGTTCTTGCTGATGTTGTTAATTATTGTTTTGTTTTGTTTTGTTTTTTTTTTGCATTTTGTGTAACGGCACTAAATATGCTTCAAATTGTTGACATTTATTAGCTTTTTATTGTTTTATTGGGGACCTTTGTATGCATAAACGAATTCGCTTTATATGTATATGTATACATAGATTTAATATATACATATATCGGTAACTATATATGCACGTTATTCTAAGGGGGTATGTAAGGTTTTTGTTTTGTGTTCGTTTCTTTAAAATAAACATGTACAAAGTATCAAAAGACTTATTCAATATAGCAATCATACAATACACATAAGATAATAATATTGAACAATATATATGCATGTGAAGAAATATATATATATACGTGTATGTATATACACATACATACAATATACATATGTAAATAAATATGTACATATACATGTATATATATATATATAAATATTTATTTATACATAGATATGTACATGTATGTATATATATTTTTTAAATGTGTGTTTGTTTAGCGCTTTGCTTTTGCTGTGCATCTTTGTTTTCCCCTTATTTGTTCAAATAACATTTAGCAAAAATAGAGCCTGCCTTATATACAATGTACAATACAACTTTTGCTTCTGTGGTTTATATATTCTTTTTTTCTTGTTTTCTTTCCATTTTGTTTTTGTTTTTTTTTTCGTTTTTGTTGTTTTGTGTAAGCAAAATATATAACATTATATACGATTTGTTAATCTTCTTCTATTTGTATATAAGTATATACAGATGTGTGTTCACTACTCGCTTTGCAAAACGACAAACACATTTTTCTTATAATTTTCTCTCGGATTTGCCTTGACTAACTTATTGCAGAGGTTTTCATGTGCATATATTGGTAAAGGAGTTTCGTTAATATTATGTATATGACTTATAATATAGTTTTTAAAACTAAAAAACAAATTTCTTTTCTTTTTCTTTTTTTTTCGAAACAACGCAAACTTTTAGAATATATATGGTATTATATATTAATATACATATAATATATACTATATAGAGTAATATATAATATATATATATAAATATATAAAACTATATAGACTATCTGTATATCGTGTGTGTGCATATATCTAAGAAATTATTAAATAAAAAAATGTTGTAAATGTATGGTCTGTTTTTTGTTTTGTTTCTATGTTCGACTTGCATATTAGCGTGCTAAAGATAACCGTTTTTTTGTTTTATGTTTTTGTATGTTGCATTTATCAGAATTATGTCTAAAATATATACAATAGCTGAGATGTGAAAATGAAATACGCATGCGTGTCAGAGCAGGGTGTCTCGGTCTCGGTTAACTACTTTCTTATATATGGTAATATATTTCTGCATATATATATATATCTATATATTTGATTTTCAACTAATTTGTTCAATTTTCATGTTTTCATGTGTTTTTTTTTCGTTTTATATTTTTTTTCTTTTGAGCTATACACAAATTGTCTGTTCCACTTGACTAGCAAATCCATTTACCAAGGGATAATTGATGGAAAGTAGCGCTAAATTAGCTGGGAGTAGTAAGTCTCAAGTCTAAAATTAAATTGAAAGAACATATATAAATCATCATCATGTGTGTGTGTGTGTGTATTGGTGTGTGTGTGTGTGATGTTGCTCGCTTTGAGATGCAACATTATTGCAACCTTTGGATACAACTAACTATACAATATAATCAAAAAATTAAAACCCATTTAAAAGAACAAACGAAACCGAATGGATTTGTTTGCGTACTTAGTTGTAGGTGTTTCTGTGAGTTATCTATCTATTTACAAGCAACATTCTATAAAGAATTCAGTAGCTAAACAACTAGCCACTAGGCCAACTGAGATGAGCTGCTGCTGGCTGAACGATCATCGGCAGTCACATTTGACTCAGTGGCAAACTCCTGAAAGCTGAGCCCTAGATTATTGTTAAATGGCACTATGCTGAGGACATCGCTTACATCGCTTACATGCCACTGCTGATGTTGCTGATGATTTTGATTTTTACCCGCATTTACATTCGAGTCAAGCTTGCTTCCATCATTGCCAGCCACATCCACAAGTTCCACCTCATTGTCCTTCTCGCTGAGTATGTTGTTCAGACACATGTTGAACTCATCATAGTCCACATAGTTGCCACAGTCCAAGACACAGTCTGTGGCATTGCCCAGTTCTGGCATTAGCAAACTAACCGCATCGACATTCACATCAGTTTCCGTATAGCTGCTTCTACTGCTGTTGTGATAGTTCAACAAATGCAAATGATCGCTTGTCTCATCTCTGCACTCATCATCTGCACTTTCAATGAGACTTAATGCTGAAGAGAGATCAACCAAATGCTCTTCATCATCTTCTACTCCATCGTCATCATTATCACCATTGCTGTTGCTGTTCTCCTCCAACTCCAACTCAACGTTTTGCGCCTGGACCAAAGGAAAACTAGTGCTGATATCAAACCGCTCTCCAGCATCCAGTTCGATCAGCTCAATCAAGTCATCCTCGTTAGCATCGCCTGCATGGTTCAAACCCTTAGCCAAGGCGCAAAACTCGGGTCACTTGTAGTCACGCGATGTCCTTCTCCGTCGTCCCTCGGTCAGCATCGACTCACCAATTACTGCAAGCCCACAAAAAGTTTAGATGGACTTCTTCTCTTTCTAAACAAGCACATCTTCTCTAGGCAACTCACCTGCACTTCGTGTCTTGCGACGCGCTTCGGCCACACTCTCGATATTTGCATTTGTTGCATTCGAATTATTTGTTGCACCGACTACTCCGGCACCTCCACCTCCACCTCCACCAACCCCTTTACCCGGCGTACCTTTAGGCTCTGCCGCTGCAGCTGCCGCCGCTGCAGCAGCAGCTGCATTGCTACGACTATAAATGATCTTGTTGGCCGCTGCACTTGCTCTCACGCTTCTCCTAGTGCCGATCTTCTCGTCCGTTGGTGAATTGGCATTAACAATGTTGTTGTTATTGATTGTGCTGCTACTGTTGCTGGTGTTACTGCTGCTGGTGGCAGCCGCTGCTGTTGCACCTCGTGTGGCATGCACTACAATTGAGTTGTTGGTGTTGTTGTTACTGCTGTTAGCTGTTGCTGCTGCTGATGACGTCTGCAAAGTTGTAGTGGAACTATTGCTGCTGCTGCTGCTGCTGTTGGTGGTAGTCACTGGCTGAGTTTTGCCTGCCTTTTGTACCTGAGTGGTTGCAGCATTCACATTGATTGCTTCTGTAAAATACACAGTTATTATTAATAAAGAGATCTCATAAGATAATAAGAGACAACTCACTTTGCTGTTGCTGTTGTTGTGGTTGCTGCTGTGCATTTCGTCGCGTCACGTGCTTTTCCTCAACCTGCGCCTTTGAATTACGCACCTTTCCTGCCACCTCAATTAGCGGTTCATCCGAGTCGGAGGACTCTATCTCAATCTTCTTTGTTATCATATGATTATCTGTAGTCTCTGCAGTGTTGTTGTTGTTATTGTTGCTGCTGCTGCTGCCGCTGCTGATGCGCGTGCGTTTGCTGTTGTTGTCTGTGGCATCTGTGGCACCATCATTGCTGCTGCCACACTCGGACTCTTGGCGACGACGCTTATTGTTGTTGCTGCTATTACTATTGCCATTGCTGCTGTTGTTATTGTTGTTGTGCAGTGGTGTCGGTGTTGGCGTTCCCAACCGAGGACTCGGCACTGATGATACACGTGTGGCACTCCTCACTAGAATTGTTGGCGCTGCTGTCGTTGACGACGTAGTTGTGGATGTTGTTGTCGTAACAACTGTTGCTGCTTGCTCCGGGCTAGCTTTCTGAGCATCCAACGGACTCTCTAGTCGACTGCTGGCCCGTGTTCTAATTCGTGGCGTCTCGGTATCGGACTGCACAGGAATTTCAATCGATATGGGCTGCAGTGACTCAGTCTGGGGCTTCTCTTTTTTCTCCTCTTTAATGTTGTGCTTCTCTTCGAGCTTCTCTTCGGAATTTGAGTCTTGTTTAACAGCAGCTGCCTCTACAGTCACTTGCTGTTCCTTTTTAATAGAGTGCAACGATGGCAATTCCTCCTGCTTGATCTTCTCCAGCTTCACTTTCGCTTCAGTTTTCAGCTCCATCACATTTGTTACTGTTGCTTCCGATGCTGTCGCTGTTGCTGCTACAACAACCTTATTGTCCTCCGCCTCAATGTTGTCCGTCAGCTTCTTGATGAGATCATCGTGTTCGAGTATATCATGTTCGCCATTCAACTTTGTGTTGTTGGACGTCATTGTTGTTGCCAAATTAAAGCCACAACCCATATTTGCTGCTGCAGTCTCCTTCAATACGCTGGCTACAATATTCTCTAAGTCATCGGGAAAATCTCCCTCCATTTTGGCTAGCGCCTTTTCAATCTCATCATCGGCATGTTGCAGCTGTTGGGACTTGTTGCTGTTGCCGGTTATTGTCTTCGTTGCAGCAGCAGCAGTTGTTGTTGTCACAACAGGTGCAACTGTTATGGATTGCGCGGATGTTGTCGTTGCTGCTGCTGTTGGTGTAGCAGCTACTGACGTGATTTGTTTGCTGACCATTTGCTGTTGTTGTTGTTGTTGCTGCTGCAGCTGAATGGGACTGCTCGAGGATTGCTGGTGTGGACTCTTCTCAGAAAGCGCATCCATGGACTCAATGCCACTATCCTCACCACCACCATTGTTGCCATGTCCAGGCGTGCCACTTCCATTGCTGGCGGGTGAGTTACGCAATGTGTTTGCCAGAACAGATGCTGGTGTTGGCGATGAGGTGCTGTTGTTGTTGTTGCTACTCGTGGCAATGGCCACTGTTTGTTGACTCACATGGTTATGTTTGGGATGGCTTGGATTTGCATTTGCATTGGCATTCACAGTTGCTGGTACATTTGTCGGCTCATGTTGCTGTTGCTGTTGCTGCATGTTGTTGTTCAATTGTTGCAGGCTCGAGTTCATCGATAGTGAAACGGGCAACTTTCGATCGCCAAGCATTGGCAATGTAGCTGGTGTCGCTGGAGTTGTTGAGGTTGTTGTAGTCACAGTTATTGTTGCTGCATCGGCGCTGTTGCTGCTGTTTGGCGCCAGTTTTGTTATTTCGACACGCTTCAGTGTCGTCGCACTGGGCAACATTGTTACGGCCGCCGCCAGTTGTTGTTGCTGCTGTTGCTGCTGCTGCTTCTGTAGCTGCAGATGTTGCACGGCGGTGATATATGGCGGCGGCTTATGGTTTTTTGTCATCGGCTTTCCACCCAAAATGGGCGTGATGGTCGCTGCAGTCTTAATGGGATTCTTCAGACTTAAGTTGCTCAATTGCATGCGGCTGTTGCTATTGCTGCTGTTGATACTATTGCTGCTGTTGATGCTATTGCTGCTGGCATTGTTGTTATTACTGCTGCTATTGTTGTTGTTATTATTATTATTACTATTGTTGTTGTTGTTGTTATTGGTGGTGTTGCTGGTAATTGCACTCAAAGTAATGCTACTCGGCAGCGATGTGGCAATCTTGCTGAGCTGCTGCTGTTGTTGCTGCAACGTTGTGGCCGTTGTTCCCGTGTTGGTTGAACCCACAGTCAACAATTGTCCATCGCCAACTTGTGCCCTGATTGTCAGCCCATTTTTTCCTGCCACAATTGTCGTCGTCTTGGCATTTGTCTGCAATTGTTGCTGCTGTTGTTGCGTTCCATGTGCCGATTGCAAAGGCGGTGGCGGTGGTGGTGGCTGTGTAGTTTTCTGTATCAGAACTCCACTGTTGGGCAAACCATTTAAATGCGTTGTTGGCGTTAGCTTGGTCTGCTTATTTTCCGTCGCTCCATCCATAATCAGTATTTGTTGCTGCTGCTGCTGTTGATGTTGCTGCTGCTGTTGCGTCTCCTGCTCACTAAAAGTGCGCTTCAGCTGACGAATCTTGTGCTCCTCCTCATTGTTGGCAGCGGGAGTCTTCTTTCGATCCTTTCGCGTATTTTTCACAACCACCGAGTTTTTACCGCGTAGACGTATTTGCAAAGGGGGAACACGAGGCTCATTAAGTCCAGGGGCAACAGCTTGTTGTTGCTGCTGCTGCTGTTGTTGCATATTGCTGTAGACGGGATGATGCTGTTGTTGTTGCAGCTGCTGTTGAAGGTGTTGCTGTTGTTGCTGCGGCTGTTGTTGAAGTTGTTGCTGCGGCTGTTGTTGTTGTGACAGCATTGGCAACTGCATTTGTGGATGCTGCTGCAAATGATTATTATCCATTATGGCATTGAGTTGCATGTGCTGCTGTTGTTCATAGGAAGCTTGGCTCATTTCCACTTTGTCCAGCTTCAGACGCAACTTAATTTTCTCATCTGCAATTGCTGCTGCAGTTGCCACCGCGGCAGCAGCTGTTGCTGCAGCCGTTTTGGCCTTGGCATTGCCCTTGGCACGTTCCCTTTTGGGTTTTGGAGTCGTCGTTGTTGTTGCTGTTGTCGTTGCATCCTTGGCTTTACGCTCCTTCACACCCTGCTGCAGTTTTTCGCGCAACAGATTGGGTTTGGCCTTTTTGTTGTTGCTGTTGCCGGAGGTGGCAAGAGGAGAATTGTTGCCACTGCCAGTGGCAATCAACGGTGAACTGTTGCCGATCTTGGCGAATCTGCCTCGTCGACAGCATCTGATCCATTTGTTGTATCATTTGCATTTGCATGCGGGATGGCATGAGTTAGCAATTTGTTGCTGCTGCTGTTGCTGCTTCTGGCTTTGATTGGCGTGATTCGCCTTCAGCTGAGGCGTTTTTCTTGCACGATTTGATGCCGACTTGTTGGAGGCAAGGGAATCCCGCGATCGTTCCTGATCGCTGTTGACCGCCAGTGGCAACTGTTGACCGGACATGGCCGAGTTGGAATCCTCCTCGGAGAAGAGATTGTTTGGCAAAAGCATGTCATTGGCAGGATTAAATCCACCGTAACTGCTTAAACCACTCGACATGCTACGGAATTGCAGTTGTGTTGTCTCCTGCTCTGCCTCCGTATCGCTATCGTCACTAGCCATTGGTTCCATGTCGCCAGTATGTGGATTAATGATGAACTGCTTCTGTTGCACATTGCCAACTCGTTGCGACTGTTGTTGTTGCTGCAATTTCTTTTGAGCAACAAGTTGTGCATTTGGATGCTGCAACTGTTGCTGTTGCATTTGCAGAGGTTGCTGCTGTTGCACGCGAAGCGTTATTTGTTGCTGCTGTTGCTGTTGTAGTTGAATCTGACGTTGCAACTGCTGGCGTTGCTGTTGTTGTTGCAGTTGTTGCAATTGAGTTAGTTGTTGCCTCTGCTGTTGTTGGTTCTGCTGCTGTTGCAGTATTTGCTGTTGATTGTAAGGCTGCATATCAAGAATTTGTGATTGTTGTTGCTGCTGCTGTTGTTGTTGTTGTTGTGGTTGTTCCATGCAACCAGAGGCATCCTGCAACGTGCTGAGTGCATCACCCACATCCATTCCCACCGCTGACAAATTATCCTCAATTAAATCCAAGTCCAGATCCTTGGCATCCTGCAGCAACGATTCGAGCTCATTCTTATCCTCGAGGCTCAGCGTTGAGTCGAGATCACAGTTAAGAGTTGGCAGTAAAGCGTCCAAGTCGTTGGTGGTTAAGGCGTCAAGGTCGGACAATGAAATCAAAGGATCATTTAGGCCATGGCCAACAGTCGCTGTTGTGTTTGGAACATTCGTCTGTGACTGCGATTGTTGCGGTCCCATTTGTTGCACTGGCATCGGGAGCAATTGCTGTTGTTGTGGCTGCTGCTGCTGTTGTTGTTGCTGCACCTGTTGTTGTTGCTGCTGCTGTTGCCGCTGTTGTGCTGCTCCCGTTACAGCTACTGTTCCTGGTGGCACCATTTCAACTGTATTCGATGCGGCTGGCGTTGGACCATTGCCCAAATTGATTTGCTGCTGCTGTTGCTGCAGATTGTATTGCATCTGATAGCGTGTAAACTCCTGGAAACTGCTCTTAGTTGCCGAGTCCATAGGCTTATTAAGCGCAGGCCAGCGTGAATTTGCCGCCGCCTGGTTATAATCCGGAGGCGGTGGCAACTGCGCGCTGTTGCTCGCGCCAGCTACAGGTACAAGGTGTGCATTTTGCATATTAGAGATTGAACTCAGCTCTTTCTGTTGTTGTTGCTGCTGCTGTTGTTGTTGAAGCTGCGCTAATTGCTGCGGGTGTGGGCTATTGGGTGCTGTCGACGGCGATAGCATTGATGTTGGCGGAGGCGGCTGTTGATGATTTGCCATTAAGGGACTGTGCATCGAATGGTGGCTAGAGGCAGGTGAATGTGCAATTGGCGATGCACCGCCATGAGCCATAAACTGTTGCGCTTGTGGCGATGCCAAGGGCATGCTCATAAGTCGCTGCTGCTGCTGCTGTTGTTGTTGCTGCTGTGGATGTGGTGGTGGCGGTGGCAGACCGGCTCGGATTTGTTGTTGTCTCAACTGTTGTTGTTGTTGCTGCTGTTGTAGGCTTAGATTACTGAAGCAATCTGAAAGAATAAAACATACAAAACAGTTCAAGTATTGTAATAAATATTGTTCTTGCAGTTGCTTACCATTTGGCTGTTGTTGTGCAAGAAACTGCTGCTGCTGTTGTGGTGGCATAAAGCGCGGTTGCATGCCTTGCAGCTGATGTTGGCGCTGTTGTTGATGCACTTGCTGCTGGTGCACCTGCTGTTGTTGGTGTCGCAAGGCTGTCGCATGTTGAAAGCGATGTGTTGGTGGCCCTTGATTATACAGATTGGGTGTGCTGCTGGGACTGAGAAGCATCTGCTGTTGTTGTTGCTGCTGCTGTTGTTGTTGTTGCTGATGCTGCAAGCTACGCATTACCACGGACCCGCCGCCGCCGCCGCTGCCTCCTGTTGGAGATGAGGGCACCACAGAACTATTAACATTGCCATTGTCGAGTGGTGCCATAACAAAATCACTGGGCGTCGCCGTGCAACTTCGCATTGGTGAGCTGCAGTTCATCATTTGGGCACTGGGACTCATGCTGACAATGGGCGACTGTGGAGTTGATGGCGCTGTCAATTGTGGTGACTTCAATTGGCTTGTCATTGCATTGCCATCGTTTTGAAGCAGATTAACCAACAATGGTGATGATATTGCAATGTTGTTACTGCCCGTTGACGTGGCTGTTGGCGCTGCAGTTGCTGCTGCTGCTACAGCTACTGTTGATGATGATGGTGATGACGTTGGCATGTGATAGCTTTGCGTTGGCTTCGTACACACGCCTGATGCGACAGCTGCTGAATTACTATTATTATTGCTTGATGCAGTCAGACTCGAACTCGGTCCCAGACCAGGATATGGCGGAGGCGGATGTATAAACTGAGATTTATTAGACACTGCAATCGTTGCCTCGCCATTTGGCGCCGCTTGATTATTTAACAGCTTGAGAGTAACATTTGGAGGCGGTGGCGGTGGACCAAGACCTCCCGCCTGACCTGTCTCCCTGACCTGCAGGACACGTGCCTGCCGCATGCTTTCGAACGGGAAATCCCTTGGCACATTCAGTGTACCTGCAGGCGAAGGTAACAGCGGTACCTTGCCCTCCATGGGACACACCGTGTTAGGGGATTTAAAGACAGGCGGCGTCGTTGCCGCATTATTGTACTGCGATGGCGGCGGTGGCAACGGCAACGGTTGCTGTTGCATTATTTTCTGCTGCGGCAGCACATTTCGCCTCTGCTGCTGTTGTTGTTGTAGGTGCTGCTGTTGTTGCTGGCTTGAGATTGCATCGCTTTGCGACAGTTGCACGAGTCGCTGCTGTTGTTGTTGCTGATGTTGCTGCTGAACATAAGCCGCTTTGCTTGTACTGGGGCCATCGAATGTGGGTGCCGACAAGTGTGTTGGCCCCGCACTTCCAATTCCAACTCCAACAGTGAGAGCGGCTTTGTTGGAGGACGTGCCAGCCGCCTCAATTGCACCGCCTGTGACATCGTTTAAATTATCTGTAATTCGAAAGTGCATTATAATTAAACACTTGTATTGTCATTTATGATAGTACTACATACCCTTTATTTTAATATCTTGTCCTCCAACTTTTAAAGTTATCACAGAATCGCCTTCAGCCTGCACGGACAGAATACCGAGGGCACGCAGAATGGGATTGCCCTCGGCGGCCAGTTGACGCAGTCGTTGTGCTGCATCCCAGGGGAGAGACACCGATATCCGCACTGACGGTTCAAGCTGCTGCAAATGCAAGAGTTCACATAAATAATACATTACAAAATTGTTCCACTGAAATATAAATAAGGAATCAGGAGACAGTGAAATTTGTTAGCGACGTGAGATTAATCGATAGATTTTCATTTATCGCCTATCGGTGACTGCATTCACATTTGCAGCCCTGGTTCATTTAGCAACACAAAATATTCGTGTGTGTGTGTGTGTGTACATGTATTTTTGTAGTTGCACAGCAACAAATAAAATTGCTCACTTGCTAAATTATTTATTTAAGCATGCTTTAAAAATGTATCAAGTAATTTCCGCTGCATTGTTGGAATAGGCCTGGGCAGGCAAAATCAAAAACCAATTAAACATTTTGACATTTCTGTTTTGTGCTGCTGCTTCGTGCAGCGTGCGAGCGGGATGGTTATATGAACTTGTTGGAAATTCCAACAACAATTTATTTCAACAACAGAAATATTATATGGATTTAATTCCAAATCGAACTTAATGATGCATTCAATGAAAAGGGAGTAAAATATTTAATAAAATCTTTTTTAAAGATGGCTTAAATGACAACAACTTGCCGTCGTTATTAGTGGCCACAGGTTGCTCACGTTCTCATTTTAGGTCTCTTGTTATCGATACCCCGTCGCCATTTTTCTTCTGGCTGTTGGAAGGGTGTGTGTGCAAGAGGGAAAAGGTAACCAAAATACTGCTCTGTGGCCACCTTCGTTCAGTGGATCGCGCCTCAATAAAATCCCAAAAAATAGAACCAACACACACACGCACACACATGGGCACACTGACACGTCCAAAAAAGAGTTTTTCTGTAAATGAAAACTACGTGGGTGACGCAAGTGTTTAATAAGCAACCCCCCCTCCACAACACATATAACTGTTCTTTACAGCAAATGCAATAATCTCAGATCAGCTGTTTTTGCAAACTTGATGGCGGCAAAAGGAAAGAAAGCTAAAGCTTTGAAGGAGAGTGAAAGGGAAAAAGGAACACACTCACTTGCATTTTTGCATTTACTTGTACTCACCTGTTTAAGTGGCATATCATCACACGGCAATCGCACCCGTCGTAGATTTAATTGGCAAAGTAATGCACAAATTTTGCATTTAGCACAATTCACACACAATTCTTGCTATTTATATTTGTATAATCACGAAAGCAATGTATCGAAATCATCATCGTGACCAATAAATAAATACGCTTTCCAAATTATAAGCCGCTCATTTGTTGGTTTATCTCGTCCTTTGCATTTAAACAATTGCATGTTTGCACTGCGCGCATTTTTTACTACTCTTTAGAATTGTAATCTTGCTGTTTCCTTTTGAATATATAATAATATACAAAAACACACACTTTGAATTGTTTTTGTTCACCTTACACACACTAGCTGCTGATATATATTGTTGTTGTTGTCCGTCTCAGCGGCTGATGCTTGTATACATACATACATACATGTATGTGTATATATACATTAATTTGTTGTTACTGATATTTTATTTAACTTTAACCTCTGCATCTTTGTTGTTTCCGATTTAAGACAACATGTGGTGCGGGGGTTGCGGGCACGGGCAAGAGCGGGACGGCACTTGGGCGCTCCTCTTGCTGGCTTTTCTGCTGCTATTTTCGTGAGTTTTTCCAACGTTTTTAAATGCTGTTAACTGCATGAAAACGCGCACAATGCTATTTACAAATTTGTTAATGCACTTCTCACAGCTTTTACTAAATTATTATGGTGACCATGGTTGTTGATCTCATGCATATAAACTAATAATATTGCTTTTCACTGGTGCAGAATCTTTTTCTTGTCACGATTTGCGTTTCGAACCAACAATTTCTGGCGTAAATTAAGACGATGTGCGAGCGGGTAAAAGAGTTTATAACCACACATGTAGTTAACTGATTATTTATATTTGCTTTTTAGCTTATTGCTATATCTATAGCGTAGTGTTTTTGTTGTTTATTTTGTACAAAAATCTTCTTAATTATTGAAATTCCACGAACAATAACAACCGCCATTTGCATTCGCCTTCAGTGGTAGCCATTTTTATTTTCCAGTCAGTGTTAACCTACTGATTTGGTACAAAATGTACTAAATATTGCCAGTCTTTTTTTTTAGGGAAGAATGAAAAAAGCTAAAATGTATGATAAATGGCGCTTTTTTTGAGTGGAATCCAAAAGAGAATGACGAAAATTTTTTGCAACTCAAAAAAGGTGCCTCTCAGCGTTTTGATGAAACTTTGCAGTGGAGCTAAAAAATTGACACATATTTTATTTTGGATTTTTTAGTTTTGGATTATTTATTTTGTTAAAAAAAAATCATTTTCTTGGTTAAAAAATAAGTTTTAGTTATTGGAAACTACAAAGCGCTGCCACTGGTCACATTGGGAACTACAAAGTGACGGCATTGGTCACATTGGGAACTACAAAGCGCCGCACACTGTTAAGAGTTGACAGCTCTATAAAAAATTTACACAGGGTGGCAGCAATCATTACGCATTTATATGGTGTGGCAACATTGAACAGTGAATATTCTCTGCAAATGTGAGTATTGCGGAATAAAAACTAAATACAATATTAAGATTCTGGATTAAATGGAGCATTAATAAAGAATTCACAATTCATTTTATGTAATCAAATTCATAAGCTGAAATTGTTTGTGTAATGCTGAGTTTGCATACGCGGCTATTGCTGCACAAAAAGTTACATAACAACAGCTGACCAATAAATGAAAATTCTCATTGCAGTCCCCATTAGAGATTAACATGGCCAACACTCCAGCTACATCGAGCGCCGGACCCGTCCTCCGTGGTCTGCACAATGCCACCATCAAGCGAAATCTGGCTGTAGCACTTGGTCTGACAGCTGTCATTACGGTTGCCTACAAAGTTTTGGTCAACGATCCAAAGAAGGCCGCCTATGCTGAGTTCTACTCGTAAATATTGAATTTTCCCATCATGCAAATAAGATAAATGAAAAGTATTTAATTGTAATTTCCAGAAAATATGACGCCAACAAATCCTTTGAGCGCATGAAGGCTGCTGGCCGTTTCCAGTCGTGCTAAGCGAGTAATGGAGTAGTATAAGACATAAAGTGTGTTTCTTTGCTGTATTGAAAACTAAATAAGATTTCAATTCCAATGTGTATCGTTGTTGAGCTCTTTTATTTTCCGACCTCCACCTCCCTTATCATGTCAAGGTCGTTACTGTGTCGGTCTTTGAACCATTTATTTACTGGTATTTACAAACTTATTGAAATAGTGCACATAACAAACACAAAAACTAGAAATATTAGCTCGCATACTTTTAAAAAGAACATTTAAAATCTAATGGCAAAGTCCTTGTAATCCAGTCGATTCAAATTGCTTTGATTTCGTAGCTCGCATCGCTCGATTTGACAACCTGGTGAGCCTTCGCTGGATAGCCAGGTGATCCTACAACAAATATTAAATAGACTTGAGGCAAAAGTAAATGTGATTAAAAAATCTACTTACATTTTGTCCATCTCTTCTTTGGGACCTTGCATTTTTCCCACTATTGTACCGCGCTTACTGTTTTTCACCCATCCTGTGATTCCTGCTTTGGTGCAACGATCTCGTGTGTCTTTCGTGAAATTTAGGCCTGTCGATTACACAATAATATATTACTTTTAGGTTTTTTTTTTTTGCTTACTACAGAGTAAAACAATGGAAGATGAAACAAAGCCAAGGACATTTAAATAACGAGCTACTGTCTATAGCTTATTTTTAGCACATGGCGATTTCTGGTCTTGCCGCCCAGTCATGGGCAAATTATCTTTTATTTATCCACCTTGTACATGTCCATACACCTCGAAATCCACTGTGATCAATAGACGTATATCCGGAATGCCCATCTCGACCGTATTCCTCTCTTGTCTGCAAACTTCTTTGCGATTATATAAAGTTACGATTGATATTAGGTTTTTAGTTTGCTTTCATACACGCGTGGACTCTAATACATTTTATTATGATAGTAATATCGTATGACCCAGCAATTAGCTTTATAAAATATCTATAGTATATATTTAAAAACATGCAACTATTTTTGTTGCAATTGCAGTTGCGGGTGTGATTTTCAGCAAACCGTCGACAAATTCAAACTGAAATGCCAATTCTCTGTATTTTACGCCTTGCTAGCAATATCAATTGCTTTCTATTTTGCGCTTTCGATTTGTATTTACGTATGTATTTATTTTTTGCTGCGCATTTTTTTCGCCCAGTTTCCTTTTACTTTTTTATTTTAAGCAAAATTGGCATAATGGTTCAAACATGACAATTGCTAAGTACCCTACTCGTAGTCTAGAAGATTCTATAAGAACTCTTAACGATTTTATCCGATTGCGAAGTACAACATTATCGCTATCAAAAGTTTAGTTATGGTAAATGCAATATTTACTTACATACATGAAAAGAACAATATTTTGGAACCACATTTAAAAAAGCAAGTAAATTGTATGAAAACATGTACCACGTTCAAAAATAATTGTACCATTAAAATAGTACCAGTTATGTAAACATAGTTTTCTTTACATATGTAAGAAAGTTCACAATTTTTAAAGACAGTTTTTGAATGTACCAAATTTGTTACAATTGTACCACATGTGTCAACCATGCCTATTGGTACAGCTGTGGCCCTTTTAATCATGGGATTGATTAAGACAAGCTAACCTTGTACTTGCAATTGTTGGGTAAATATATCTTAATTATTTATGTATAAACATACTGGCATACGTATTTAAGGAACTGTATGCAAGTATATTTGTTAAAATGCTAGGAATGACAAGTGCATGGGTTGTACCTCTAAAATTCTCTAGAAGAAAGAATATGTATTTCAGTATATGTATTTGTCTATTGTATTTACAATTATTTATTATATGCATGTGTGTATATGTGTGTGAATTGAAAGCGAAATTGAAATTTCAATGAACAAGGTACTTACAAAATGAAATCGAAAACAAAATAAGAAATTCAAAGAAAATTTCTAACAACACTTGTATATATGTATGTATGTATATATATAATCGTATAATGTGTACTCGTATATAATAATTATTTTGTACAATTCTAGATGGTACTACTATAGAGGGTCAGAAACTTAAGCCCTATGTTAACAATCCAGGCTTTTAAGTATGCTTGCTCCAACCAAGCATTGATTATGCACGAGTTACAATTAAGTTAATGCGTTTAAAACTAGTTTAACACCTAGTATATAATATATATTTATATATAGTTTAAACGAGCGTAATGGTAACGGAAAGAGTATCTGGAATTCACCCTCTTAAATGATATGTGCTGCGGAGTGCGGTTTCTCGATTAGACTATGCTGTGCCTCCTTGTCCTTCTCTAAATGCTTCCCCAGTGTCGCATGCTCCGCCTTCAGATAATAATGAGGAGGTTCCGAATGCCCGGAATGTCGATGTTGTTCAGATTCTAACTTCTTTTGACGTTCTCGTAAGAAATGTAAACGAATGTAGTTAATTGGTAGATGGACACACTCGGCCCTGATCCCTCGGCATCGATGAATACACCACGTACTAGGATAGAGTTGGAACACTGAGTGCGGCGAGCAGCAGGAAGGGAATGATGTGCGTGATCCAGAAGCTTAGTATGCGATCCTCTAAGAAAAGAATAATTATAGATTAATTAGATATGAATATTAATATTAAATAAAGTTTATCACTTGCCTGGATACAAATATACATCGAGCAGATTCCAAATGCCACGCCAGGCATTGACCGCTCCAAAGAAGATCATCAGATAGTATATATCGCAAATGATTAGCTTCAGGATACCTTCGATGCGACGGCAAACATAACGCATTAGGGGTTGTATTACAAAGGTTACAAAAACAGTTAGGTAACCAATGAGCTAGACAGAATTTGAAGTATTTTATAGATTAGGTATAGCAAAAAAATGTCAAGTGCTTACCAGGGAGCCCCATGCTGATTTTGCCTTATCCTGCGGAAACAGGGTTAGATCAAAGATGCCCCACAGACCGCGCCAGGCAATTACCACTAGGGTTCCAATTACAAACACTGAGAATAACGTGTCCAGCAGATAGAGGCCTGGTTGATTGAAACCCTTACAAATATAAGAAACAAAAAATTGATCATTTACAGATATAATATAAATGTTCTAAATTTAGTTTAGATTGAGTATTTCGCAGAGAGTCTCAAATATCTCAGAAAATCAGATGCATATATCACTTTGCCTCTATGCCAACGATCAGACGAAAAAATAATTAAGTTTTAGGTAGAGATATGAAAATGTATCTTAGGATGTAGGTAATCTACATCAATCCAATATAACAAGGGATACATTGTATAACATTGTATTATGTTTATTAAGAAAATGTTTGTAGTTTTTTTTTATCCCTCCTAACTTGCCAGCATTTGGAACTATCAGGCAGCGAATTACAGGAAAAACTAAAAAGTCAATTGTCAACGTTTCTGAATTTTGAAAAATAATCGTAATATAAAATGAATATATATATAATTTAAGTAACTCACTGTTATCTTGAACATAGTGTCCACCTCGAAGTAATCACTCTTGTGATCCATGGTAACAGTGTAGGGAGCAGCACCGAGATTTCGTAAGGTACGAGTTCCGACCAGGAAGAGAAGTGCTACAAGTGTCACCACGGAGATGATGGTTAAGGAATCGATGCTCGTTAACCAATCGCAGATCATCCATGAGCCACGCCACATGTTGACACAAATGATCCCAAAGACTGCGGTATAAAGACGTGAGATGGCATAGTATGTGAGTCTTCGCTTGTCGGGATGTATGTTATCCTTGAAAAAGTTCTGCGTGACGATAAATATAAAGTGACCCAATCCTCCAATCACAAAGGAGGCCAACGCAGAAAGGGGCAGGCTGCTGGGAAAGAGTATGACACCCATGAGTTCCCAAGTGCCACGCCAATAGGCGATCACACAGGGTGCAACGATGAGGCAGGAGAGCAGCACGTCCAAGAATTCCAGAAGCAGCTCATGGAAATTTCGACGCGGTGCATCCGGTGAGTATTTTTGACTATGCGTCGGATGTTTGTGAGCATGTTGCAGGTTCGAATGCGAATGAGGATGGGAATGGCCATGGGTATGGGTATGGGTATGGGGATGATGTAGATGCTGCTCCGTCGCCGTTGGCGTGGCATGGCATTGAGATTTGCAACTGCTGACGATGATCGGCGTGGGGCCAACTGATGTGCACTTGTCCGTGGTCAACATGTTGTGTGGACTTCCGTGATAGACAAACTGAATTAATTTCTTAATTGCTAATTACTAATTATTGTTTTTGCTGTTTTGTGTTGGATAGTCTGTAGCGCTTTTTTCTTCTTTTTTTTTGGGGCTGCTCCTGTCACAGTACGAGCTCAACCTCAACCTGAACGCCTCTCAACTGTTCATCTGCGTTTTAATACTGTTTTTGCTGTGGCTTTGGTTTTGGCGAATCGCAAATGTTGACATTGTGTTGATTACAGAGAGCACGCTTCCTCCTTCACTTTCTTCTCTTCTCTCCTCGCCACTGCTCTCCTCCTGCTTTTCTGCAGGCCGTCTCTAATGATCGTTGCACTGTTGCACTGATAGTACTCCGTGCACTGATAATTATTATAGTAGTTAACTAATAGTCTAGATTGCCTCAGTCTCTGTCTGTCGCCTTCTCCCAGTTGTCTATCTCGGTTGTATAATCCACATTTACATTCCCAACCACATTCACATTCCAAACCACATTCACATCCACCAAATGCCTTACAGTCACCAACTGCTCCTCCTCAAGTTCTTCTCCTTGCTGCTGCTGTTGCTGTGCCTGCAAAATTCAGAGAGAACCATTATTAAATAATGCCACGCGAATTGCATTTGTTTTTATGACAACTCGAATCGAGTTGACGTATTTTATGGTCAGGGTTTGTTTTAAACTTTATAACGTTGTTTGTCAGGAGTTCAGATTTGCATCTTAATACTGGCAAATGCAATTCATTTAATCAAGTCTTAAATAGTTTACTACTTTTCAAGTAATCAGCTGATTGTGAGCATCTAATCTGATATTTAGAGAAGAATATACACGGCTATAAACTTTCAATTTCAAGCAAATAATACTAAATCATCTTTTATGCTCTTTAGAGTCGAGACATAACGCTTGATATATAAGGATAATACAGATATCTCATCTAATGTATTTTATTTCAAGCTATAAGTAGATAACGAATTTTTAACCTTACAATTTTGCTACCAACATATCAGCATACAAGAACTTATAGAGAGTGCTATCATTTATAGTCATATACCTAAATATTTTGAAAATTATTAGGGCTATTAAGACAAAGAAAAGTTATATTATTTTTTTTTTATCTATACAGAGGGTATCATAATTTTGTCACGGGGTCCAATAAAGTACATATTTGCATAATTTAATATTCTTGAACGATCTGAGTAGATGTAGTTAGTCTGTCAATTTATTGTTTTATTTATTTATTGCAAACTTGTAAATTGTTAAATTTATACACAATACTTGATTCAGGACCTGGGAAGAATGTATGTCGTATTCTGTTGTACACAGTACATATTATAGTACTACAAAGTTTTATTAAAGTAGAGGTCCTTTAACTCATAGGCCCATGGTTCAATGTGCATATAAGCTTTATTTGATAGATAGCTTTGAATTTATTTATCTAAGAAAAAAATGAACCATAGTAGTAAAAAGATGATTGCTTGAAAATGTTCTTATCATGGAATCTATTAATTTAACCAAAAAAATAGTTATCTTTCACTCGTTGGAAGATTTTATAGTAGTCCGATTTTTATTAATATTTTAACAGAATGTATAAAGCAATAACAAATACACAATCTGCGGCTAAGTTAAAATATCTCAAGAAACAACAAAGTTGTTCATATTAATCGTATTTGATTAATCAGCTTGTAACTGATCTTATTATTTCACCTAGATCCTCAACTTTCAAATATATTTTGGCAATGTGACCTGCAAAGCGATTGCCTTTTTGGCTTGGGGTCAACAGAGGGTGAGGGTGTGAGTGCCCCAACTGTTCACTTAAATATCGCTTCAGTCAAGTACTTAATGGATTCAATTTAAGATGTCATCAACATACATATCTAAAATAAAAGTAAAATCCCCACCGTGATAAAAGCGAAAGTGTTCACAGCTCGACAAGACATTGACAGAAATTCAGATTTGAACTTGTCAGATGTACATTATACAAATGGACATAGATATGTGTAGTACCTAAATATGTATATGTATTATATATTTAAAGATATAAATATTATGAATAGGCGCCTATTAGGGCTAAATATGATTTTGAACTGCGAACGTGTCAAGGCGTAAGGTTAACCTTTATACTTGACACAACTTACGACACGATTTGTTTATAGTATAAACATAGATATATATATGTATGCATATATATATAGTATAAATGCTTGTAATCAGTGTAGAGTGACGCTTGGCGAGTGTGTGGCTAATTAGACAAAACCCAAAACACATGTCTGAATTGAAATTGAAATGATTTAAGCAGCGCAGGATGTTTGTGATTTGCTATTTCGAGAGCGTAATAATTAAACATGTTGACGCGAATCGGACTTGGAATAGGTCTCTGTCTCTTCTATCTATCTATGGTTGCCACTGTCTAGTTGAAGGTCCAGCTAGTGCAAAAGCATCCAAAACAAAAAAAAAAAATTTAAGAGAAAATACAAAATAACAACATTGCTGAGTTTGGGTCAAGCGCATTCGCATTTAAATCAAAGTGGTGAATTTACTAGATAAATAAAATGGAAGTCCCGCTGAGCAGCTCATTAAGGTAGTGGGCTGCCCAGCAAGACTTCCTCGTAATGCCAGGGGTCCCCAGTTGATGATACTGATCAAAATGATCATATGCTATGGAAAATTATACTACTAAGCGAGCCTCACGCATTTCAAGATCAACAGAGACAGCAATAGAATGTGTGTGAGAGAGAGAGAGAGAGAGAGTGAGTGAGAGATGTGACACGGCAAACATTATTCAAGTTCAAATCTAAATGTAGAACATCTAACACATCCCATCCCAATCATATTGTACTCCAATTACCTCAGCTAATTGACAAGGAACGGGTGACAATACAAATTCCAATTGGACCTAGCCGCAGTGCTTGCAACTTATTGCAAGGCTTATCAGAACAACCCCCAGCTCTGCTTAGACTCTAAGCTAATTACATTTATCAACAACGATCTACAGCTATACACTCTTAAATGATATACTTGTTCAACATTTATGTGTATGTTATAAGTACTATATGTATGTCTCTAATCGAATGTTTGCTTTAGTATAACTGCCTCTATTGTAGAGCACTTGTGAATTTTATTACTTTTTACAGCTTTACCGCGAGATTCTTGTTCAAACAGGTGGAGATTTGCATAAGATTCAAACGCATACTAAACTCGACATAACAATTGTTGTCCCTCCTCTTTTTTTTATCATACTTTTGCTCCGATTTGCCATACTCATTAACATTGGCGGGTCTCTGTATAAATTGTGACAACGACAACAGTTAAACATTGTTCTCAAATAAATAGCTTGACAATCTAAAATTATATTCATTTGAACAAAAAAGAGCTGTATTCACTTTTGTGTTACTAATTATGACAGTAATTGATTTTTGATCGCAAAGAAGGTGTTATTCTAATTACTATATATGCATAGATAGTCATCGATAGTTAACATTTCAGATATTGGCAAACAACCACAATTTGGGTTGAGGTCTTTAATTTGTATTACAGTACTACTTATAACTAACTTGAATGATCGGTAAGATAGAATTTTGGAAAATTCCACCACAATAGTAAAAGTGAAAATGTTTTTCTAGTTTTCCTGATTAACTTCAAAATATATTTCTAGGATCTATATCTAAATATTATTTCGAAAATGTGCACAAATTAAAATAGGAAATAATTTTAATATATTGTTTTTGTTATGATACCAACCAAATAAAAAAATTAATTCGCTTTTGGTTGATAATTGTATAGGCTGACATATTTTTTTGTAATAAAGAATTTAACCAACTATTATTATGACTAGTACTTTAAATATTAGCTTACTTTATTGCAGTAGGATGGAAGTAAATAAATTGGAATAAGTTTTCGAAAGTGTCATCGAAGACAGCAGAAGTCTTATGTTTGTAACTTCCGCCGATATACTTTTAATAAATTATCCAATATTCTATCTAAGACAGACATTAATCTACACATAAGTCTTTTAAAAATTCCTGAAAGTGCTTTACCCGATATTTGAAAATGCGGAGCTTAAGAGTGGCAATCAGTTGTCCGCATATTTTTTTTATACGTCAATCCGCTTTGAATACATATATAATGATGGAAAAAGTATGTGTAGTACAAATTTCGAACATTCGTTTCTTTCACTTAAAAAACGCAAGGCAATTAAGAAAAAGCTATTTATAAACAGGGTATAAGAACCTCGGTCAATGCCGATTAAAGCTTGACCCGGCCAGTCACGCAAAATCTGTCTATCTTATCAGAATCGAGCGTTTAACAGACCATTAATGTGTTATCAGTCATAGATTTACATTCCTGAATGAGGAATCAATTAAACAAACAGGTACAACACATATTAAGAGTGAACATATTGTAAGCAACGTTACAAAAAAAAAAATAATAATAATAATACTAAAAAAATAAAACAAACACACTACATAGCGGTAGCAATTGTTTACCGTTGAAAATTAGCAGCAGTTATGCTGTGGCGGCGTCTCCGGCGAGTGCAATTGTGGGTGCGTGTGCGGCAAGTGCGAGTGCGAAAGAGTGCGATAGAGAGGGGACGAGTCGTGTAGTATTTTATATATACATACATACACACACATAAGTATATGTATAATATTATAACTATATGGATTTATCTATTATTCGCACTGATTATAAGACACGTGTAAATTGTAGAAATCATAAATGAATCCCGAATCGAACACTTCGGCCATCTTCCAGTCTTATTCCAGCCTTCCAATAACGCGCACACCGGAAATGAACGGATTCTTTTTAAACGATTTCGATTGCTTTTCGATAAATGATCCGACCGTTACACTTTGACGTTTGTCGAAGAAGTTTGATGTTCGAATGAGCAGACGCGACTTTTGGCGCTACTATATATACTTATAGAAATGGACACAGAGACATACATACAGATACAGAGACACACTCACACACACTGAGGCAAATGCAATCTAGTTTATTTGTACGGTTATTTGAACTCCGAGATATTTTTGCGCGTCGAGCTTACGGCACTTTGGAGGCTGCAACCGTCGTACTCGTAGTCAGTCGTCAAAGGCAGCAAAAACTGAACTGCGTTTCATGCGAGTTTCGGATTTGAACTGAGTTAGGGTCGTCAGCCGTGTCTCGGTCCCCAGATTTCACACTCGTGCTCAGATTGTCATACATATGTACGCTTGTCCGTTGAGCGAGCTTATCAAAAATAGTTCGTAGCGTCACATCAGTAGCAATCGTTGATTTTGGATAAACCATTCTGTCGTACCGTCGTTCTACCGATCTGCTAATCTCTGAGCTTAGCATAAAGCTCACTCTGTTGATAGCGATCTCCGAATTCGGAACCCATCTCAGAGCGTTCTATCCATATTTTGATTGATTATTTTCGGTTTTTTTTTTTTGAATGTGCAGCTTTTAGCTAAGCTTTCTGAAATTGTTCCCCATATCAGTATTCTTGTGTCCACATACGCTCAGAACATTTTCAATCCTTCTCAAATATAGAACGACACGTGCCAGTAAAATGGGTGTTAAATTTAAAATAAAATACTTTGTGACGCATGAGAAGTGTTAAATCTAGCATTGAACTAACTATTTAAGTTAAATATAAACAGTATTATGTTATTATTACAATGCAATGTTAAAGGTGCAAAAATATGCACGGCGTCTGATCAGATTTTCGTATTAAAGTGTTTCTTAATTGTGATCCTCAAATTATACAAGAATCAACTGATTAAAGATTTATTTAGACGCAATAGCAAATGCAACTAGTAGAAAATGTGCAATTGTAAAAAATTGATTGCGCACTTAGCAATGGAACCCGCATTGAAGGGCTAATGAATCTTTAAAATCACTTGCACTTAATAAACTCATAAGAATACATTACGTATTTATTAATAAATATTCATTTCTCAATTCTCATGAGAACCAGTAACTAGTACAACTGCCTTCTGGTGACCAACTTCTGGGCATTAATTTATGCGTGAACAAATTTAATTTTAGATAACAAAAAATATTAAAATTTCATTATTACGACTGTGTAAATATGAACTTCACTCAATCAGCAATTCTATTTGATAATTTAGTGATTTAGAATAATATATTATAAAGACTATTATATAATAAGAGACATACTTTCCTAGATCTCTTATTCGAATATAATTAAATGTTTCTTGTTGAATTTTTAAAATTGATCGATGTATTTTCGTCCATACAAGCCTAAGCCGCAAATTTCCCACCAAATGTTGAAATTTATTCAAATTATACACCTTCCCAATAATTTTTCTACCGTTTCTTAAATTGTTTATTCGCGTATAGCTTAATTTTTCTTGTTGAACTTTGCAAATGAATTAAACTTATGTCCATTCAACCTTGATAAGTAAATTTCCCAACAAGGGGGGAAGTGTTAAGTGTTAAGTATATATGTATGTACACATGAATAAACAAATGCATTCATGCCTTTATATCTTGAAGTATTGACTTAATTATCGGAAATAAAATAGATGGCACTTAAGCTGCAATCGCGATTCTCTTAGAGTTTTGATGTATTCTCAACTTTTTTTATTGACTGATGAAAGCAGTAGTTGATAAACCTGAATATAGTTAGTTAAATTTTAATGAGGACTTTCCGAACCTCATATTCTTTATTACGAATCAATGTGTATAAGTAGTTTCTGAGCCACAACTTGCGTTTGTAAATAATCTTATCACATAATAAACAGAAATGTTATTTAATAACTAATTTTTCCATAGTACAGAGAAAAGAAACGAATTTGGGTTACAGGTGGAAAGTTCGACAAATTGATTAGAAATGTTTATTATGCTCTGTACTAAATATATTTACAAATTAGAACTCGATAATTGGAAAATTTATATATTTTTTTGTGTACCACAAAAGTCAACAGCTCGAAATATGTTCGTTTATTTTATAATTTTAAAGTTATCACTTATTGGATTAGCATATATAAAATGTATGAGACATGATGATGATGCGGTTATAACTGACCTAGCATAAAGTTCATTTAATAAAACTGATTTCGATTCCGATATTCAAATTCCACCTGACACACATTTTTTTGCAGATCAACTTACGATTTGTTATTCGAATGATAATGATATTTTTTTATGCTAATTAATTGGCGTAGATAATTAAATCAATTAGGTATCAACTAACTAATTAACAGCATATTAGAATTAATTAATGTGGGCCACAACAACTTCTATTTACATACAACATACAATCAAGTCATTCAAGTCGAACGCGTGTTTTCCGTAAACTGAAAAGTCGTCAAATATTTGAGCGAAATGTATTCCCAAACTCAATAAAATCCAACCCAAACCAGAGGCTAGCTTATCAGTAGTGATAACAGTAATTGAAAGGAATACTCACCTATACATATTTATAATCCATATAAATATAGTCATAATTGTGCTGTTTATATAATTTATTCTACTTACTTTCGAGACATCGCGACATTTCTGAAATCACACCCATCAAAGACGTGTGAATGCAAACGATTAATAGAGGGATCTAGGCGAGACTGCAGACTGGGAGATACCCTATATTGCTTTGCATCCCACAGTTACTCTTACAGCAAATAATAAAGCATACTTATAGGATTCCCTCTTGCTACTACATTAAGACAATTTATCTTAATATCACATCTTAATCTTCTAATCGATTACTCTGTTTTTTGTATATCAGATTAAAATTTTATTCCTTTTTCAGCAAAGATTTCTCCTCCAGTCATACCCATTAAATAAGTACAGGGTATACAAAAGTGTTGCAAATAAATTTAATTTCCCTGGGTCATAAAACATGGGCCAATGCCTGCTTATCAATTGCTTATCAATATGCCAGCGCACAAGCCAGAAAAACATATATTAAGCTCATTTACATTTTTTGTATATTACTTTAATTATAATCTCAACATATAAAAAAGTGAAGTGAGCGCTAATTAAAAGTGCTTGGCTTTAAGATTCCTATACTTAAGTTTCGCAATCTGTAATCGATCTTAGAGACTTTAAAAATCTACTTCCATATTTATCTTTTAATATTTTTTAATCAGCCTAAAAAACCAATAAATTCTATGTATTCGTATTCGGGTCAATCTCTGAGAATATTGACACCAATACTGATAGCTCTTTAAAAACAATTTTATTATCTATATACCAGTCAATTAGTATTCTTTGGATTTATTCCTCAGTCTTCACTGAAAGTCCTTGTTGACCTGGTTTTAATATAAAGCGATCCACATAAGTAAATTGTTATGTGACTGATTGTTTATAGGTAGAAAGACTTTACATAAATTTATCTAGGACTAAAATAGAGTCCCTTTAAATCCTATTCACATAAGTTAGATTCCCCTGTATTATTGTTGATGTTATAATTTCCTCTCAGCATCTTTATAATAAATAAAGTATATATAATACAAAATTTAAAAACTGCACTCAAGAGATAACCTTGCCAACATTCGTGTCTTTAAGAAAAATAGAATAATTTAGAAATCATCTTTTTGATAGTTTTAGTTTATTTACTCATAAGTGTGTATGTATGTGTTATTCATATGGACTTTATATATCCCCAATAATTATGAGTAATAATTTTGTACGTCTATTTTATACATCAAAATAACAAACAGGTTTAGTTTGATTTTTTTTGTTCATTTTTTAGTTGATTTTTTTTTTTTCATAGTTCGAGAAATTAAACTTATTACATCCGAGACTACAAACTTCTTTAGACTTAAGATACTAATTAAAGTTAAAGGATGCGACAAATGTGCACATATTTATAGCATATACATATATATAGTATATATTTGGTAAGTTGGGACGTCTAGTGCCGAAGCTGTGGCTGTCAAGGAATGCTATTAAATTGAGAACTGACAAGAATCGCAGAGCATGTAGACAACATTTTTGGACCTGGGTGACTACAGGCTCTGCAAGACGGCAGTTCCAAATGATGTAATGAATTGTGATGATCCTGTTGATGATATATATCTAGACATTCCTTATAGCGCGATAATATAAATTCATTGACTAAATGTGCTAGCTAAAGTTACGATGTTACGATGAAGCTGTGCATTTTCCTTATAAAGAAAACATAGAGAGCAAAGGAGATTTGTGATTCCATATAGACATATATGGAATACAGAGAACATGAGTATTCTTTATGTTTATGTGCGCGTGCTTCGGTAATGTGGCTAAAATAGCTAATTAAAAAGTCGCTTCAGTATACTCTGTATGGTCGCCAGGGATTGATCTTCGATAAGGAACGTGCGATGGTTGCCCTCGACTGTGTGCACCTCAACGGGTTTTGTGCAGACCTTTTAACGAAAGATGTGACTAGTTAATAACAGAAATCAATGCTTTTCTTTCTCTCTCTCTCAACTTACCTCCTTTAGACGATAGTCTTCGTCCAATTTGGCTGAGTTATCTGTTGGTTTGACCAGTGTAACCTTTGATTTCAACTTCAGTTGGGGCTTATAGGTATCGGCCAGCACCAGTTTCTTGTAGAACAACTTTGCCGCCGTGCGAATCTACAAAGAACGAGTTTATTAAATAGTAACTGTTTGAATGTGAAACATTATGAAATACTTACAGTGTCCTCGGGCTTTTTGATTTCCACACTCATCATCTCGGCAAATTTCTCTAGTTTTTCCTCCCAAGTAGGTATCAAGAGTAGCAAGCGAACCAGCTGCAAGAACGAAAATAAATATAGGTATAAGTACGAAATGGACTGAATACCAGGGACCGTAACTGTTATAACTTTTAAAATAAAAGTTACAAAATAACACTTATTTTTCATTTTTATTATAAAAATAAAAATTAAGAGTTATTTTTAATTATTATTGAAAAAGTTACATATGACATTTATTCCGAAACTTTTATTTTAAATATCAAAATCAATTTTTGATATTTATTGAAAAAGTTAGAAATGAGAGTTATTCCGAAACTTTAATTTAAAAATCAAAAATAAAAGTTAAACTCAAATATCTATTGAAGCAGGAGGAGCATTAACGAAATTTAAAACTATTCTTGATCTATGGCTCAATACCTATCATATAATACACTATATGTCCTTCAAGGACGAATATAAAGGATCCTTTTATATATTAAAATAGTGACTGTGAATGCATTAATCTAACAGAATAGAGCTGAATTTAAAATAAGTACTATTTTGTAACTTTTAAATGTAAAATTGTGACTTAATTATTATTTTTGATTTTTAATAAAAATTGAAAAGTTAAAAATTATTTTTGTTATATAAATTGCAAATAAAAGTTTTTGGCTGATATCGGTAATAACGAATAAAAAATGAATTTTGGTGTTTTTTATGGACCCTGCTAAATACTGGATATAAAAGTAGGAAGTTTTTCAAAGTTGTAGGGACCTTATTCGAGTTGACTCGACTGTAGCTAATTTACTCACCGACTTGTAGTCAATGTTGGCTAGAACGAGGCCGAAGTAAGCCAGACCGTAGCTTTGTTTGCTGTTATCATCATCGACGTCGTATCGCTGCTTGAAGCTGCTCGTGAACCAGTTAACATAGGTGGGTGCTCCGTCCAACATGATAACACTAGCAATTTCGTTAGTCTCCTCCAGCATGGCAGCCATCACGTAGGTGAGCAGACAACCGAAGGAATAGCCGGCTAGTTTATAGGGTCCCTTGGGTTGCACAGTGCGCAGTTGTTTTACGTAGAACTTTGCTGCTGCCTCAATAGAATCCATGGGTACCTTGTCGGTGAACTGGAGGCCATAGGCAGGCACCTCTAACCTCTTGGCGAGCGGACCGAGCGCTGTGGCAAAGCCCTCAATGGGAGCCATGAAAAAGATAGGCGTCTGTTTACTATTTGCCGGCGCTTGGGTTTCTAGCCGCACAACCTCCTCGGTGGGCATGAGTTCCGTGGTAAAGACCACTTGCGTACCATCGCCCATTGGGCTGGCTGTTCTCGATGGTGGCATTGACTTGGCAGCGGGCTCAGTTGTGGCAACCGGCGCTGTGGTTGTGACTGGCTTCACCTCGGCACCTCCGTCCATTTGTTTAAGAGCTCCGAAAGTTAATTGACGAATCTCCTGTGTGGACAGCACAATGTCAAAATTACGCTCCAAGGTTTGTTTGATTTCCGCTCCCATCAACGAATCCATGCCGAGATCAGCGAGTGAAGAGGCATCCTGAACGTTCTTTGTGTCACGTAGACCCAAGATGTTCGATATCGTGGAAATTAGACTGACACCAGCCGAGGAGTCGGATTTGCGTTTCTCAGCCACCACCATGGAGGCCAGTACGGGATGAGGTTGTTGCAGGAATAGGTCGATGGTCTGCAGGCAAGAGGGCATACGCTGAGGCAAGGTGCCTCCAATAACCGTATCGTTGTCACCGAGATTCTCCAGCACCAAGCCAGTATCTCCGATGGCTCCCCATTGAATGGCTGTGCCAGGGAAGCCGCTGATTTGTCTCTGTTCGCAGATACGTTCCATGGCAGAGTTTGCCAGACCGTAGTTGGATTGACCAATGTTGCCACGTCCGCAGGACACACTGGAGAAACAGATGAAGTAGTCCAACTCTGTGCAGATAGTACGGGAATACTGGTCCAAAAACTTGGTCGCTGTCACCTTGGGATCGGCAACTGTCTTGAAGTCCTTGGCCGATTGATCCTCAATCAAAGCATCACGCAGCACGGCAGCCAGGTTAAATATGCCTCCTACCAAGGCCAACTTGTTGCTGCTCTCCAGCAGTTTCTTAGCTCCTGCTGCTGTGGTCACATCATTCGTATCGATGACCACCTTAACGCCACGCTCCTGCCAGCGACGGATCATAAGCCCCTGATATCCGGTCTTCACGCCTGAACGGGAGGTGAGCACAATATAACGTGCACCACGAGTCACCAGCCAGTTGGTCAGCTCCAAGCCAAAACCACCAAGACCTCCTACGAGAATGTAGCTCTTCTCCGGATGCATGTAAGTGCGGGGAATCGCATTGATCAGACGCGACTTGGGCACCATAGTCTTCTTGCCATCCTCCTCGTCGCGCACTTTGATGACCACCTTGCCAATGTGTTTGCCAGACGCCATGAAACGGAAAGCTTGCTCCACTTGTTTGTCGTTGAACACCGAAGTTGGTAGTGGCACAACAGCACCACTCTTAATTCCCTCGGCAACGAGGGATACCACCTTATCCTGCATCTCCTCCTCACCCTCCATGACACTGTCGAGCAGAATGCCATGGAAGGAGGTGTTCTTCAAGAACACGGACATACCCAATGGACTGTTGTTGCTCAAATCGAATTTGCCAATCTCCAAGAAACGTCCGTTGAGTCCCAGACAGCGGACGGATGCTTGAAGTTTCTCCTCGGACAATGAATTAAGCACAAGGTCAACACCTTGTCCCTTTGTCTCCATCATGATCAGTTGCTCAAAGGATGTGTCACGGGAGTTGCCAATGTTGCGTGCCTGGAGCTTGGGGAAACGCTTCAACAAGAACTCACGTTTCTCCTTGCTTCCCACCGTGGTGAAGACCGTCAGGCCATGATGTAAAGCCACAGAGATGGCAGCCTGTCCCACACCGCCAGATCCTGCATGGATAAGGATGCGCTCACCCTTCTTCATTTGTCCACGTATAACCAAAGCGTAGTAAACGGTAGCATAGACACAGGGCACGGTAGATGCCTCCTCCATGGTCCACTTGTCGGGAATTTGCCACATCATGCGCTTGCTAGCGAGGCAGGTGGTGGCCAGCGACTTGGCCGGGACCATAGCCATCACACGACGTCCGGTGGTGTCACGACCAGCAAATTCTAGACCCAGCACACAATCCTGTTCGGCCAAGTCACCTGGTAGAGCATCGGCAGCCAGCTTTCCAGAGGACAACATTACGTCTCGGAAGTTAACAGGGGCGTAGTAGACGGTGCAGGTTTCGAGATGCTTCTTAGTTGAGGCATCAGCCTTGGCACCCTCAATCCACTTCAGGGAGGCCAAGTCACCTTTGACAAGGGCATTAACATAGGCATGCTCCACTTGAAGAGTAGCCTGTTGGGTCTCCAGCTTAAGATGACGGAAGGTTCCCCAGTTGCCGTTCTTAAGTACATTGGAAATCAGATCCTTTTCCAGTTGATTGGCGTAAATTGGTGCAGTCAACGAGAATTTCTCGGATGTCTTGTCCTGAACGAACACCAGACGAACCAGCTTACCGCCATTCTCGTTCTTGATGCAGGTCATCAGACCAACTGCGCCGAAGAGCTCCTCATTCTGGCAGACTACATATACATACTGTTCCTCCGTGGCAGCTGTGGCTAGGGCAGCCTTAAGGTTATCCACCCAGCTGAAGTTCTGTTCTGTGACCTGGACAATTACGGACTTGCGAGTCTTGAGGTCAACCTTGCGACGTGCCAACACCAGAACTCGAGTACCGCCCAGAGTTTGCTCCTGCACAGGCACGAAGCCGAACTTTACCAGCATAGCACGTCCGGTCTTTGTGTATGTGGTCAGACCCTCTTCCATTATGAGGAAACCTGTGTCGCGGATGCTGGCAATGCTATTCTCCAGAGTTTTCGTATCCGGACGGGAAAGGACGTCAATGCCAAAGACAAAGTGACAGTTCTGCTCAACCGGTTCCTTCAGCACATCCTTGGACACGACGCGTACCCCGGAGTCTCCCAGGGAGCTGGTAATCAGTTCCTCGTTGTTATTGGATGTGACAACAGCCACATCACCCGTTAGGACAGGTTCACCTTCGATGATCTGCAGTAGATGGTTAGCCATCAGAACGTCAGGATTACGTCCGTTGGCGAGTTCAACACCCTTTAGCTTCACGGCGCCACTGGAGTTCTCAATGATCAGTTGAATGGCCACGTCCAGAGCATGCAGGCGAGCCTTGTCCGTGTTCTCGTTCAATTCAGTTGTATTGTTGTTGGCCACAAAGCTGTAGCGTTCCAAAGTGGGAGGATTCTGTGTGCCAGGACGACGCTGAGCCAGCGAAGCCTTCAGTCCACGGAGCTCCACTCCACCACTTTTAATAACATTGATACTGTCATACCAATAGACGGGTAGACCGACATCTGTCTGAGATTCCTTGCTAAGACCATTTATCAGCTTCAAATGCTTAAGGGGATTAATGACAGCCTTCTCGATACGCGTGGGCAAATAAAGCTCACGCAAATTCTTGCTGAGAATGCTGAACTGCAGCATGGTGTCCATAAAGCTAACCCAATTCTCTACCCACTGCAAATGTCCGGCCGAGGCAAAGGTGTCAGAGTTCACAATTCCACGGAAAATTCCGGCATAATCGTAACCACGAAGACGCAGCTCCTTGTAGACATCATTGGTTGCCAACTGCTTGGCGACTGTGCTGGGCGTCTGGGGCTCCAAGGGAAGTTCTTCGTTGTCAATGCTCTCGGGGATACTGATCTTTCCAGAGACAGCCAAGCTTCCGCTCTCACAGATCTCAAAGTTGCCGGTGCCGTCAAAGAAGTTGATGCCAAACTTGACCACAGCGCTCTTATTGAGAATTGTGGCCCGATGAAACACTAGATTCTCCATGACAACTGGGGTCTTGTGGAATTCGCCGCCACGCATCTTGGCAAAGGTCATCCAGGCGAGAGTCATGTAGCCGGTCGCCGGGAACAGGATACGTCCATCGATGGTATGGCCAGCCAAGAATGCATCATCCTCCTTGGAGAGATCGACCTCAACAATGGTCTCACCTGACGATGTCTCCTTGCCAAACTTGGCCACCAGCCACTTCTGTGTGTGATCCCATCCAATTTTCGAGTTCAACATCGGAGTTCCGCGTCCCACGGGATAACTAATGGGACGTACCAGATTCAAAACCTGAGGCTGAGCACCGGCAGCAAAGAGTTTTCCCACATTGGTGAGGAAGAATTCTACGTTGTTTTCGTGACCGCGCTTCACCAGGCTCAAGTTCGTGGCCTCCGAACCGAGAGCGCGCTTCAGAATGGCCTGCAGGAGACCGTGGGGTGCAATCTCGATGGCAATGGCATTCTTGGGAACATGCTGCAGTGCCTCATGGAAGAGCACCGGCGAAAGCAGGTTGTTCACATGATAAGCAGCCGATGATTGCATGGCAACAGGAGTTCCCCAGGCAGATTCAGGAATGCTAGTGCTTACCCAGCGTGCGGTACGGTTCTTCGCACTAGGGATAATCTTCTCCAGACTCTTGCGCAATTTGGGACCAGCATCCGCAATGTATTTGCTGTGGAATGCATAGCCACTGCTGTTGACAGCCTTGGCGAAGACTTCCTGGCCATTAAGTTTGGCAACGAATGCCTCGATGGATGCATCTGGTCCAGAAATAGTACAGTTGTCCTCGCTGTTGTGACAGACGGGGAAGCAATCACTGGGCACTCGCTTGTGAGCCTCATCCCAGCTCAGGCCGATGGCAGCCATCTTACCCTTGGGCAACTGGGTATCCAGGATGCTCTTGCCACGCCAGTAGGCAGCCAAGACAGTCTGCTCTGGGGTGAAGCAACCATCGGCATAGGCACAACCCAATTCTCCCACAGAGTGTCCGATAATGCCATCAGGATGGATGTTCAGGGAGCTTAACAGATCGGTTAAAGCCACCTGCATGGCGGCAATCGAGATGAAGGAGTTAAGAATGTTCTCAAAACTTTTATCGGTGGAGCGGGTAAGGACATCGATTAGATCCACACCCTCGGGCTTCAGGACATCGGCACAACGTTGAATGGTCTTGGCAAAGACATCAATCTGCATTAGATCCTTGGCCATGCTGGCCCACTGGCTGCCCATGCCCGAATAGATGTACCACACTGGACGTTTCTCATCGCTGGATTCCACCACCTCGCGCTGTAGAGATCCCTTGTTGTTGACCACGCTGTATCCTCGGAAATAGTGCAGGGGAATGGGTTTCGAGTGGATGTCATTGAGGAGTTGCAAGTACTCATCGTCATCAGAGTGGATAGCGGTTGATTCCAGCAACTGTTGTACGGCTTCGAAGGTACGTCCGGAGGCAACCACTAGCTTGGGGGATGTGTTAAGAGGCGTTACGGTCTTGGGCTTAGGATTCGACTTAAGAATGACGTGAGCGTTGGCACCGCCAAAGCCAAAGGAGTTGAGTCCAATGATGCCACCATTCCAGGGTAGATTCTTGTCAACAACTTTGAGGCGACCATCGAGCAGACCATACAAATCAGGATTGGGTTTGTTGTAATGCAGATTGGCGGGAATGATGCCCTCCTCCATAGCGATCAAGATCTTGGCCACAGAGCAAACTCCCGAAGCGGGTTCCGAGTGACCCATGTTGGATTTCACTGAACCAATCAACAGTGGAGTCGTACGGTTCTTGCAGAAAAAGTCCGTAATGGAGTTAACCTCCTGAGGATCGCCAACTTTGGTACCAGTTCCATGAGCCTCCACATACACCACATCGTTGGGGTTCAAGCCAATTTCCTCATAGGTTTCGCGTATCAAACGATTTTGCATGCTGCCAATGGGAAAGGTTATGCCCTGCTCCTTGTAACCATCTGTATTGGTCCGCACATTCAAAATAGAGGCATAGACACGCTTGGCAGCCGAAGTCCGTTGAAGCAACAAGACGACACAGCCATCAGAGCGGACATATCCATTGCCGGATTCGTCGAAGGCCTTGCAACTTCCATCCACACTCAACATGTTCAATCTTTTGAACTGCAGCGACATAGTCGGCTTAAGGATTAAGCCAGCACCGGCGACCAAGGCGTTATCAATCTTGCCCTCCTTCATGTCCGAAAAGGCCTGTTCCAAGGCATACAACGAACTGGAGCAGGCGGTGTCAATGCTGTAACTGGGACCCTTAAAATCGAATGTGAATGAAATTCGATTGGCGAACATGGCGCGAGCACAGCCAGTCAATCCATAACCATTCACTCGGTCCTGATCTTGGCACCAATGCTGCTCTGTTTCCGATGTGGAGACACCAATGTAAACACCAGTGCGAGAACCACGCAAATCCGATGGATTAAGACCAGCATCGATAATTGCCTCGTGCGTCAATTCCAGCATCATGCGGAGCAAAGGATCCATGCACTCGGCTTGCTTCTGATGGACACTAAAGAACTGCTGATCAAAGTTCTCGAGATCGATCTGCTTGATTTTGCCCATCCTGTCGGGTAGTCCATAAAGACCTGTGGAAATCCCAAAAAAGATACTTACAAATTGTACTTGGTGGGTAAAGAGGTGATAGACTTACCCCGCTCCCAACGTCTGGGATCATCGGTAACCATGTCAACGCCATCGAATAAATTCTGCTTAAACTCCTCAATGTTGGAACTCTCGGGTAGACGGCCAGAGAAGCCAGTGATGGCAATCTCATCGTTCATCAGCTGCTGGCGTGGCGCATAGTGTCCACCACCCAGGTCCAATTGGGGGGCAGTACGCGTCGTTGGCTCAGCGGTGATGACCTCTTCGGCAAATCGAGCAGGCATATTGTTATCGGTTATCGGTTCTTGTCTATCGTTGGAGGTGCTCGGTGTTAGCTGCTCGTTGGGATCCCCAAAGGCGTCAGGTTGTTGCGAATTTTGTTGCTTTTTATTTCGACGGCGACGCCGACGCAGTGCCCTTGCACTTTTGCCGTTATTTTCTGCAGTCTGGGGCTTTTATTGTTGTTATTGTGCTTAACCGCAACAGCTTGCTGATCCACGGCTTTCAACAGTTTCTAGCGACTGCAAAAATAAACCCAAATGCAAATGTCTCTCATGAATATTCATTAATCCTTATAATTTTTTCCATCATATACCATCTTTAACCAGTCAAAACCCTAGTCATATCTTTTTTACTACATCAACTAATTAAAATAATTATTCATCATTTTCCAAATACCAAGCATATATTCTTATACTATCAATCGAGCTCCCTCTTAATTCCAAAAACTATAAGATTTATAAATTAGGTTTCTTATGTATCTTGAATGGTTTATTCTATTATAATGTTTTAATAATTATATTCGGCATATAAAAATAATGTAAACTACTGTTAACAATGAAAATGCAACTTGTAATATTAGAAAGGTTATTCAAATTCTTATGATGAAAAACAAATCAATTTTTTCCATATTTAATTGAGCGGTATTTATAATACCAACCAATCTAGAGATAAACAGCCAAGACGTTAAACTAACAAAAAAAAACTTCTCTTATTTTACCTTTTGATAGTATGTATGACACTCGAACTATTTTTAGTAAAAGATAGTTAGATTTAACACGCGGCAAAAATGGTAATGGTTTTTGACATGCATCTATCAAATAATATTCTAAAGCTTTTTATTTCACATTAAAATAGAATAACCTAGCTTTCTATTGATAGTTGTCATGTTAAAATATGTGATTCAGTTGTTGTTTTTTAAAGCTTAAGTATAATTAAGTAAACGACAGGTAGAAAGCGACATGATTAAGTGGATATTTAACTTTGAATAAATAAAGGTATCTTTTTAATTTATTTATTTTTTTTTTTTTTTGTGAGTTTTGATGCTGCAAAAGGCAGAGTTCGCAGAATTATAAAAATCAAGATTAAATTCAGAAAATGTTCACATTAATTCGTTAATATAAAGATAAAATGGAAAAAAATTATACAATTTTTTTTTTTTATTTTTGGTCCTAGTTGATATTTTCCCAAAAATACTCCCATGAAAGTAAACAAGCTAGCAAAAAAGACCCATCACCACCACCGGCGAAATTTTCCTTATTTTTGATTAATTTCTACGAATGAAGTCGATTAAAAGTTTTTTTACTCGAAATTGCGTATAACAGATTAAACCGAGATTTTGCCTGGATTTCTTGTAGAATTTTCTCTAACCTTCCTGAATTTCCCAGATTTTTTGACACCGTTTAAAGAAACTAGGTCCTCAGAGTATCAACATACACAAAACACGTATTCAAAGAATCCGCTTTAATTAGTTTAATTTTCGATTAATTTTGTTTCTTTTAATTTGATCTGTTTTTTTAATAAAACAATTTTATTTATTTAAAAATATAAGATGTCTCCGACGTAACAGAGGCTAAATTTAACAGTGGCTTAACATAAAACGGTTATTTTTACACTGTTAGTGTCGACGAAGTGCGACCTATGCCTTCACAAAGTGGTTACATGTAACAAATTAAATGGATTTAGTTTACGACACAAAAATTACCAATTGAACTTAATCAGCAAATTCAACTAAAAATTCCGACTTTCTACTATCTAATTTTTGAAAACAACACAAGCATTAGAAAAGTACACTGGTGGCAAAATAAGTAGATCTAGCGTTGCTATGTTAGCATACAGTGCATTTACAGCCGCTGTTAGATGTATTTACCGCTCACGTAAAGCTTTTAATGTTTTGCTCTCTGGAGCTTAGCAGCAACAGCAGCAGCAGCCCGGCCGGTCGGTCGTAGTGGAAAGTTAGTAGTAATTGAAAATCAGGTGATTTCTGGAGAAGCTGTGCGCGTGCAATGACTGCTGCTTGTGGCGTGATTAGTGAATGCTCAACAGTGCCGGGCATCATGCAGATACATACATATAATCTGTATCTGACTCTCTGTAGCAAGCATAACAGTGCAACGTAAAATATGTTAACATAGTAGTGCGAAGGGTAGGGGGTAGGGCAGCAGCTGACAGCTTACTCATACAAACAAACATTGGGCACGCTGCTTTCTTATTCGCCGACAAAACTCGTACGATGTGCAGAATGAGAATGGCACAACAAAAGAAAAAGAGAATTAGGCAGTTAAAGTTGAACCGGTGGTTGGCAAGTTTTGTTGTATATCAAATAAGACGACGAGAGCAGTTCTAGCATACAATACATATATAAAGACAAATGTATACATGTGAAATTGTGTACATAGAAACAATGAAAACAAAAACAGAAAGCTTTCTCTGGAGCGACATTCTGTATATTTAACACTCTGAGTTATACTTATTAAGGTATTAAAACAATAATTGTGTTGCGTAGGTTATGAACAGTTGTATGTACAATTAGAAACACGATTAAAAAGTACAAACCTACATTTGTATGACAACATACATATGTATTATTTTAGTCATTGTTTTATCTCTAATACATTTGTATAATCAATGTTTACCCTGTCGGCAAAATCGAAAAAAAGTATGTGTACTTATGCACACAAGCAATCATATATATTGTGTGTTTATGTTTATGATAGAGTGGGAGAGGGAGAGCGGGAAACAGTGAGAAAGCTTGCGATAGTAACAGAAGAGAGACGCTAACTTATTCGGCATAATTTTGCACGACAGCCGGCAACGCATACAACAACAGATATACTATGTATGTGTGTATGCTCACACTGCCACACACGCATTGTCATGAGCAATTTGTAGAGAGTGAGATAAGGTGGCGTGATTTCCTCAAGTTCATTGAAGTATATAATTTCTATATTTTTGTTAGTTTTGAGCGTCGTCATCTCTAGCTGAATTCATATTGTTGTTTGTTTTATTTTTATTTTCCGTCATACTCTTGTAACAATCAGTCGTATATCCTTTTACATTAATTACTTAGTCAGCGTTATATTGACTGTCAACAACAATTTGTGGCATCACAATCCGAAAAATTGCGTCATTAAATACATAAACAAACGTGTAAAAAAAAGTGTCCACTACCAGTATTAAGTACCCCCTCTTTCACACTGCACCTACAACGTTATTTATTTATGCACTTAGTTCTATCTATGTATTTCTACAATTATCGATTATGGGACATTTGCACCTGGTGTTAGAATACCTTCTTTTTTTTCCCCAGGTACGCATCTATCGCCCACGCCTCAGTTGTTGGAGGCGCGCGCCTCAAGTTCATTGCCAATGATAAGAGGAAAATGGGGTGATTACCGCGAATTTATTCTTTATTGCGATAGTGTGGGGTCTTTAGTCATACATATCTATGTGATTACATTCAGTTAGTTAGTTTAGTGCTTGATAATGGAAAAAATTTACTAAAGTATTTGTTTTTTATTTTTAAAACAAGTTAAGTCTAATAGAACTCAATATTTCTCATTTTTAACTGATCTAATATCTCATTAATTCTTCTTCTTTTAGATTTGTGCTAAAAGCACTAGGCTACTGTATTAAAAATAAATTAAGAATAAATCTGATTATTTAATTGTTGTAACGACACATCTTCTAGTAAGTTAGCGATTTCTTATTTTCCACTCTTTTAAGCCTGTTCTAAGAACCAACTATAATAAAATAAGGAATAAAAGAAATTTATTTATAATAAATTGAAAAAAAAAAACAACAAGAATGTCATATGAGTTCCACAGATCTTTAGATAATTTGATGAGCGTTAAAACAAAACTTTTTACTTAATGCTCTATTTTGTAAATTAAATAAGTTTCTTGAAGATATATATTTTTTAAATATTTCAACCCATTTTATTTAATATAATCATGATTTTGGAAGACCCAAATATTTATTTTGCGTTGCTGGAGATTTTGAGAACATGCCAGTATAATGTCTATTGGATTTAAACACTTTGTTGACTAGCTGTATGTATGTATGTATGCACTTAGTTTTGCCGTCTGAATAATGTATGTACATGGAAATTAGAAATTTTCCAATCAATTGTGTCATCCATTTTCCTTTCTTTTGTTTTTATGGAAATCGTAGAAATCGAGCAACATGTCAATTAGTAGCTGAAACCCTATCAAGTTCCTAGCACTGTCTATGAAGCCTATTAACTTTAATGGGAGTCGCGGTTGGGACAAAACACTATTACTTGGGGGAATTCGGACTTTAGGTATTATAATAAACTAAAAATTGTTGTAAGTCAAAAAAATTACTTGGGGAATCCGCCTCCCTGCCTAGCCCTGCAATTTGTCGAGGTATTAAAAAAAAAATTAATCCTAAAGGTTTTAAAGGTCAAAGATTGCTTAACAGGTGTGAAATGAGAGATAAAGTTCATATTTGGACCACTTTGTACTGCTTTTAGTCAGCTGATTTATACATAGCTAAAAATAAAATGGGAAACTTTAACTTCTCAATTTCTTTTCTTTTCATTTCAAGTTCAAATGCTAAATGGTTAAGTTAAGCTTAAAAGCCCGCGTTCCACTAACACTAATACAAATTCTTTTCCATCGTTATTTTCTCTCTTTTTTGAACTCATTCACTCCACAGTTTATACAAATACATAGAACTAAACACATACATACATATTTATGTACATATGTACATATACATATGTGTGTACATTTGTATGCATTCAGAATACATACCTAAAAATCAGGCGATTCCTTGACAGCTGTTTTGTGAGTCAACACTTGCCCTGGGCTTCTCTGTCTGGTAATGGGGAGTGATAAAAGTCGATAGGCGGTTTTTGGGCAGTTGGTCCTTACTGTTGGCCAAACAACCGTTGACAACTTTTTAATTCCAACGCAGAGCAATCTCAGAACTTAGCCAAAACTATTGTTTTGGTCTATTGTTGGGCACTTAAGAGCACTTGGCGTATCGTAAACGTTTGATTTATTTAAACAATTTCTTTTTTTGTTCAAATTAACTTTTCCATACACTTTGCTGAGTGCAATTGATGCGAAACACTTGTAATGGGAGGGTAGCGGTTAATGGCAAAACTACCGTACAATGTAGCGCGATCTAACGACGAAATGTGAATAACGAATATTTGCGGCATCAGGTGAGCGCTGGCTTTTATACGACAACAGCGTGGATGGCGGCAAAAGCTTCTCTTCTCTGCGCACTGAGAGCAAGAGAGCTAGCAGCGGCAAACGAGATACGCATCAAAAGCTCTTTTTGCTTGCTGTTAACCTTTCATAGTAGGGCCGCCGTAATGCTCTTTTGCACTGTTGTTGTTGCCGCCCTTCGTAACAGTGAGTGCAGAAAAATTAATATGTTATGAATTTAACAGCGATAACAGTTACCAGCCGTGACTTGCGTTGGATGCGTGATACTTAAGGAAATCGATCGGCAGACATCAGAATCGGACCACTTTTTTTTTCAAAACAATACAAATACAAATACATAAATATGCATGCATATATGTACTTAAGTATTTAGTATAAATTGATAGACAAAAACAATAAGCAGGAACATTTATGGGCTGATTATTAATCATTTAATAGATGAGTGTCGTTGATAACAATGTATACTATATCCCCATTAAAAGTGTGTTCATATTATGAAATGATTTGCTTATCAGAAAGGTTGTGTTGAATTTTGGAAGGGTCATGAGGAGGCAGACTAAACTCTGACTCATCAATTAATTGAAAACGAACCAAAAAAATTGTTATGCAAAAAGAATAACAACATTTAATAGAACTTAAATTTGTGAAGGGCTTAAACAATTTAAACTTGCTAAATTAATAGTGAAACTAATTGAAATTTGCACATTATATGATAAAATAAAGGTTATTAAGCTAATGAAAGTTAATGGGCTACTGTGACTATTTGTGCAAAACACGCTCGATGATCTGTAACGTTTGGGCCTCCTTAAGGAATGTTCGGTGTGTGCCCTCAACAACATGCATATCAATCTGGGCACTGCAAATCTAAGGAACATTTTTAAAAGAATATGTTCTATAAGTTTATACACTTTTTTTTTATTTCATTTATTCGTTTACCTCTTTAAGACCGTAGTCATCTTGTGACATTATCGCATTGTGTTCCGCCGATTTGATCAACACAACATCACTGTTTAACTGTCTTACTCCCTTGTAGCTCTCGGATAATAGAAGCTTCTGTTTAAACATGCAGGCAGCTTTCTTGATCTGAAAATATTGTTTGTATATACTTTATAAGTATTTTTTTTTAGGCATTTAGCAAACCCTTGATGACAGCGTTACAGACCCCATAACATCTACCAGCAATACCTCCATTTACGTCACTTCTATTGACGTCTAGACGATTCGTCGTTTCGATTTATGTACGCCGTTTTGTTCCGGAACGAAAGAGAACGTAAACCGAGGTATGACTGTATTGTAACCTAACCATCTACAGTGGGTTACAGCTTATTTGATGCAGAGATATAAAAAAAACTTAAATGCTGTTTTTTCAACAGTCTTTTCCAGGGAATGAAATCAAAACGAATTTCGGTTCCGGTTTCGGTACGTACCGAAACGAGTATTTCGGTAAAAGGTTCTATTTCGGTTTTGTCCTTTCGGTTCCGGCTCTCGTATCGGTCCGCACCGGTACAGCAAAGTAACTTTTAAAAATTTAAAAATGTAAATAAATTCGAATTTTATCAACAAATATATGTGTATGTATTAGCGTAAAAATGTATGCATTTTAGCTTGGTAAGTCTTACATATAATTCGAGACGTATACGTACGAAAAAAGACAACAATTTTTTAAAAACGTACCGAAACCGTTCCGGTACGAACGTTTCGGTTTTCGGTTCTTGAAAAATAATTTATTTCTTTTCCGATTCCAGTGCTACATTTGAAACGGTTAATTTCGGTTAACGGTTCCGGTTTCATTCCCTGTTTTTTTCACATTTACTAAGACATTTCATTGATTTTCTGTTTCAATTTTTTATTTTTTTAAATTTGGTTGGTTTATATTTCTTTATTTTAACTTCTTAAGGATTTTTTGTTGATTATCTCAAACTCTTGCAAAAAATATTAAATCAATATAATTTTTTGAATACTGCCAGACTATTCACATTTTCAGTTTTAATCTTATACATAATTGTTGTTAACTTTATAAAATGTAATTTATTTATTTTATTTAATTTAGTAATTTTACCGAAACCGGTTTATATATACAAGTATTTCTAAAACATTTCATATCCTGAATGGAAAATTAACTGTTCAAGGTTAGCCAAAATATATGTTGTAAATGATATAAAGTATTCTGGTTCTTGACATTAATATTAAAGTAGGTAACCACTTACCACATCCTTGGTTTGTTGAGTATGCGCTGCTAAAGTATCTGCCAGTTTGTCCAGCTTTAATGTCCACGTCTTGACGCCGTCAAGAAGTTGCAACAGCTGCAAAAAAAGATATTAGTTAGAAAATTGTTACACTCATAAAAATGAGGTTCTAAAATCAAGATTATGGTCAAAAATTTCGGTCTAAGAAATGCGACAAGAACATAAAGTTAGCAAACACATCTTGATTTTAAGAACACTTTAAATAAGACCAAGTTGTTATTAATTAAATTAAAAATTTCTATACACATTTTCAAGACCACAAAAATTAATATGGGTTAAATGAGTTTGAATCATTTAATTTTTGAAGAAAATGTTTAGGGCTCTTAATATTTACATTCTTTGTTTAAGTATTTGGATCTTGAAATGGCCTTCTCTTAGGAACAAATTATTTATATTGAATATTCTTAGTTTTAGAATCTGGTCTTTTATTTCAGTGTGCGTAAAAGAGAGAGAGAGTTCAATACCTGATTGTAGTCCACATCGGCGAGCAGTGCTCCAAAGTAAGCCAGGGTCATGGATTGTTGGCGATTCAAGTCGTCCGTCTGCTTCTTGGCCTCCTGAACATACCCACTGGCCATAGTGGGTGCACCGTCCAACATAATGACTTTTACGCCAAATCGACGCTGTTCCAAAGCGACGCCAATGGCATGGGCTAGAAGGCAACCATAGGAGTAACCCACAATGTTGTAAGGACCACGTGGCTGAAGTTTCTGTATCTGTTGCAAGTAGTAGGCGGCACAGGCTTCGATGGAGTCCAGAGGTACCTGATCTGTGCACTGCAATCCGTAGGCTGGACAGGCAAGGGAGGCGGCGAGGGCTTCGACGGCTATTGTGAATCCTTCGATGGGTGCAAGGAAGAAGACGGCCGGTTCACTGGACTCCTTGGTCGCCATGGAATGCAGACGCACAAGTACGTTCTGGGGTAATACTTCCTTGGCGAATACCTTGCGGGTTTCATCAGTTTGTGCAATTGTTGTTTTATTCTCCTGTTTGGCCGTTGCCACATTCGATGTGACATTTGAAGCAGAGGCACCTGTAGAGGGCGCCACCTGTGTTCCTTGGCTATCGATGTGCTTAAGTGCACTAAAGGTCAACTGTCGAATCTCCTGTGCTGATAAAACCAGATCAAAGTTCCTCTCAAGCGTTTGTTTTATTTCCGTGCTCATCAATGAATCCATGCCCAAGTCAAAGAGTGTGGTCTTATCCTGAATGCTATTCACGTCTCGCAGACCCATGATATTGGCTATGGTTGAGATTAGACTTTGACGGGTTGAGGACTCCGTCTTACGTTTTTCGGCCAGTACCATTGATGACAGGACAGGGTGAGGCTGTTGCATAAATATATCCAATGTTTGGAGGCAGCTGACCATCCGTTGGGGTAGAGTCCCTCCGATGACAGTATCGTTATTACCCATGTGTTCCATTATAAGACCGGTATCTCCGATAGCACCCCATTGTATGGCTGTACCAGGATATCCCTCAGCCTGACGTTTCTCACAGATGCGTTCCATGGCCGAATTGGCCAGCCCGTAGTTGGTCTGTCCTGGGTTACCCCTTCCAGAAGCCAAACTAGAGAAGCAAATGAAGTGTTCAAGAGCTGGACACATACTCCGTGATAATTGATCTAGGTGCTTGGTAATTAATATCTTAGGCGCTGCAACTGCCTCGAAGTTCTTCATGGTTTGATCATCAAAAAGTGAATCCTTAAGCACCGCAGCCAGGTTGAAAATACCTCCAACCAAGGCTAATTTGTTACTGCTCTCTAGCATCTTTCTGCATCCTGCTTCTGTGGTGACATCGCTGGTATCGATTACAACTTTGACCCCACGCTCTTGACAGCGTCGGGTCATCAGAGCTTGGTAGCCAGTTTTTAAGCCGGAATGTGAGTTCAAGATAATGTAACGTGCTCCGCGAGTCACCAGCCAGTTGGTCAGTTCCAAGCCGAAACCACCTAGACCTCCTACCAGGATGTAGCTCTTCTCCGGATGCATGTAAGTACGGGGAATGGCCTGGATTAGACGAGGCTTGGGAAGTGCAGATTGCTGCTCCTCATTGCGCACTTTGATGACGACTTTGCCAATATGTTTACCCGAGGCCATAAAGCGGAAAGCCTTCTCGATCTCTTGATCTGTGTAGACAGTGGTGGGCAGAGGCAAAACAGCTCCGCTCTTAATGCCCTCTGCCACAAGAGACACCACATGCTTCTGCATCTCCTCCTCGCCTTCCATCACACTATCAAGCAGAATGCCATGGAAGGAGGTGTTCTTTAAGAACACGGACATACCCAATGGACTGTTGTTGCTTAAATCAAACTTACCAATCTCTAGGAAACGTCCGTTGAGTCCTAGACAGCGGACAGATGCCAGAAGCTTCTCTTCCGAGAGCGAGTTGAGCACAAGCTCTACGCCCTTTCCTTTCGTTTCATTCATGATCAGTTGCTCAAAGGATGTGTCACGTGAGTTGCCAATGTTGCGTGCCTGGAGGTTAGGGAAGCGCTTCAACAAGAATTCCCGTTTCTCCTTGCTTCCCACCGTAGTGAAGACCGTCAGACCATGATGTAAAGCCACAGAGATGGCAGCCTGTCCCACACCGCCAGATCCTGCATGGATAAGGATGCGCTCACCCTTCTTCATTTGTCCACGTATAACCAAGGCATAGTAGACGGTAGCATAGACACAGGGCACTGTTGAAGCCTCCTCCATGGTCCACTTTTCGGGGATATCCCAGAGCAGATTCTTGTTGGCCAAACAGTTGGTAGCCAAAGATTTGGCCGGCACCATGGCCATGATACGGCGACCATGGGAATCGCGTCCTGCAAACTCTAGACCTAAAACACAATCCTGGTGAGCCAAGTTGCCGGGCAGTGCATCCACGCCTAATTTCCCAGATGCCAACATAATGTCGCGAAAGTTGAGGGGCGCATAGTAAACAGTGCAGGGTTCCCATTTGCTTTGGATTTGACTTATGGTGCGTGGACTTTCAATCCATTTGAGGGATGAAAGATCACCTTTGATCAATGTATTGACATAGGCTTGTTCCACTGTTAAAAAAGGCTGATGAGCCTCCAAAGGAAGATGTCGATAGCTGCCCCAATTTCCATTGCGATAAACATTGATCGACAGGTCCTTGGTCAATTGATTGTGGTAGAAAGGTTCCGTCAAAGAGAATACCGGTAAACCTATATCCTGAAGTAGGTACAATCGGATTCGGTTGCCGAACTGCTCGCGTTTCAGGCAGTTTACAAATCCTAGAGCTCCTGTACTGGGTTCTCCTTGAGCTACCAGGTACACACAATGTTCCGGAAGAGTTTTAGCCAATGCATTCTTTAGCTCTGCAACCCACTTGAAGTTATCGTTAGTCAAGCGTATGACCATTGACAGAGAGCGATCTTTTTTATTAGGTTTTCTTGCCAGGATCAAGATGCGATCGCTGTCAAAAACTTGCTCCAAGACAGGCAAGAGTTGGAAGCGTTGCAATTGAGTCCGTCCCGTACTTTTGTAAACGCTGGCACTCTCCTCAAGTAATATGAAACCAGTTTCTGGTTTAATGCTATCAATGCTGTTTTCTAACTGGAGATCTGCCAAGGCTGGTGACGAAAGCAGATTAAACGCATAGAGAAAGTCGCACTGTCTTTCCACAGCCGATGTTGCAAGATCAGCAGCGATCACTCGTACTCCAGAGTCCTGTAAAGAAGCACTTAACTCTGCTTCATTGTTGCTGGTGGTGGCCACGATTATATCTCCCACCAGGATTGGTTCTTTTTCGATGAGCTCCAGCAACTTGACCGCATTAAGGTTCTCTGGATTGTTCCGTGTACCGGCAATCTCAACACCCTTTATCTTAATTGCTCCCCCGCTATTTTCAATAATTAACTGCATCGCCACGGTCAAGGCCATCAGCCTGGCACGTTGTTGATCTCCTCGAGGAACCGAAGCCTGTTGATACGGGGTAAAACTGTACCTTTCTAAACTGGGAGGACCCTGATTTCCTGAACGACGTTGCGTTTGAGCCGTCTTCATGTTGTGTATCTCAACGCCACCAGATTTAATCACGGATATGTTGCTATGCCAGGAGACGGGTAGCTTTTGTTGGTGCTGTTTAGTCAATTCCAAGTGCTTGAGTGGGTCTATCACAACACGCTCAATTCCCGTCGGAACGTACAATTCCCGCAGATCATTACTGAGTATACGGAACTGTAGCATGGTGTCCATAAAGCTGATCCAGTTATCTGACCAGAGAAGGCGACCAGCAATCGCCTGGACATCGATATCCACAATGCCCTGGAAAAGACCACTGTAATCGTAGCCCCTTAAACGCAGCTCCTTGTAAATATCCTTGGTATAGAGTTTAGTTACTCCAGCACTGCTCAGCAGGTCAGGAAGGGTCAACTGCTCCTGTTGCACATTGTCCACCAGTCGAATAGTTCCTGATGCCACCAGAGTGCTTCCCTCACAGATCTCAAAACTGCCTTTGCCCTGAAAGTAGTTCACGGCCAGTTTCACGCCTGAGGCATCTCCAAGACTGAGAATGGTAGCCCGATGGAAGACCACGTCCTCAAAGACTACTGGTGTACGCTGGTAATCTCTACCCTGCTGCTGCGCGAGCATCATCCAGGCTAGAGTAAGATAACCCGTTGCCGGATAGAGTATACGTCCATCGATTGTGTGTCCGGCCAGAAAGGCGTTCTCCTCCTTACTCAAATCAAGCTCTACGCTCTGTTGACTGCCCTGTCGACCACCCTTGAACTTGGGGTAACTCCATTTCTGTGTGTGATCCCAGCCAATAAGTGAGCTCAGCATGGGTGTGCCTCGAGAGACCGGATAGCTAATTTCTGGTGATAACGACATTCTCAACAATTGTGGCTGTCCACCAGCTGCATACAGTTGACCAATCTGACTTAGGAGGAACTCTGTATTGTTAGGGTGACCCCTCTGCATGAGGCTGACATAGCTTATCTTGGACCCCAATGAACGGAGTATAGCCCGGAAGAGTCCATGAGGTGCGATCTCTATGATTATTGCATTTTGGGGTATGTGTCGAATGGCTTCATTGAAAAGCACGGGAGATATCAGATTGTTGATGAAATACGCTGCGGAGGCTGTTCGGCAAGCAGGAGTTTGCCAATCTTGCTCCGGAGCGCTGGTGCTGAGCCAGCGTTGGGATCGTTGCTTTGGTTCCGTTATCAGACGTTCAAGATTTTTTCGCAGCATCGGGGCAGCATCTGCAATGTATCTGCTGTGAAAGGCATAGCCTCCGGAACCGACAGCCCTGACGAAAACTCCTGCTGTCTGCAGTTTCTTGATGGATTCATCCATGGATGCTACTGGTCCGGAAACTGTGCAGTTGTCATCACTGTTGTGACAGACGGCATAACAATCCGAGGGCAAATGCTTCTTAATCTCATCCCAACTCAGGCCAACGGCTGCCATTGTGCCCTGCGGTAATCCCGGTGTCTCCAGGACACTCTTGCCACGCCAGTAGGCTGCAAGTACTGTCTGCTCGGCGGTAAGACAACCATCCATATAAGCTGCTCCCAACTCGCCTGCAGAGTGTCCGATAATGCCATCGGCTTTAATGTTTAACGCCCTTAAGAGATCCGTCAATGCGACCTGTACGGCCGCGATCGATACGAAAGAATAGAGCATGTTATCGAAAGTGCTTTCCGTTGATCGGGTGAGCACTTCTATCAGATCAAAGTCCAAAGGAGCCAGGACCTCAGCGCAAAGCTGAATGGACTTGTTAAATACCTCCAACTGCATCAGGTCCTTGGCCATACTGGCCCATTGGCTGCCCATGCCGGCATAAACAAACCAAATAGGTCTCGGTTCCTCCTCGTAGGGCAGTACCTCAATTTTTGATGTGCCTGTGGTGCCGAGGACAGCGAAACCACGATAAGGATGCAATGAAATAGGCTTTGAATGAATGTCGTTGATTAGAGCTATGAATTCGTCGTCGTTGCGATGTTTTACAGCTGCATCCAAGAGCTGTTGTACCGCCTGGTCGGTACGGCCAGAGCAGACAACAAGCTTCAATGACATGTTCTTTGCTTTTCCGATTGGGTTCTTGTTCTTAGCGTGTGATTTAAGAATGACATGAGCGTTGGCACCGCCAAAGCCAAACGAGTTGAGGCCAACAATGCCACCCTGCCAGGGTAGGTTGCGGTCTACCACCTTGAGACGGCCCTCAACCAGAGCTGGTACGGCAGGATTTGGCATCCGGTAGTGTAAGTTTTTGGGTATAACACCCTCTTCCATGGCAATGATCATCTTGGCCAGTGCACTGACTCCCGATGCTGGTTCCGCATGGCCCATATTGGATTTCACGGAGCCAATCAATAGGGGGTTAGTACGTGAGGGTCGACAGAAGAAATTGCTCAGCATGTTGGCTTCCTGATCGTCGCCTACGGGAGTACCGCTTCCATGAGCCTCGACATAGATGACCTTGTCGGGACTGAGACCGATCTCACCGTATGTCTCTCGTAGCAATTGTTCCTGCATGCGACCGTCCGGAAAAGTGACGCCCTGTTCCTTGAACCCATCCGTGTTCGTACGCACATTGAGTATGGAGGCATAGACACGCTTGGCTCCCTCACTACGCTGGAGGAATACGACGGCACAGGTGTCGGCACGGGCATAACCATTTGCTGCGGCATCAAAGGTCTTGCATGCACCGTCCTGGCTGACAATGCCCAATCGCAGGAACTGCAATGCAAAGATGGGCTTCAGTATGAGATTGACACCCGCAACCAAGGCATAATCGCAGCGACCAGCCCGCATGTCCGTATACGCATGGGACAAGGCCACAAGGGAGCTGGAGCAGGCGGTGTCCACGATGAAGCTCGGACCCTTAAAGTCGAAGGTGTAAGAAATCCGATTGGCGAACATGGCTCGAGCACAGCCTGTCAAGCAGTAACCATTGATGCTGCTCGGCTCCATGTTGGGTATCTCATGTTCTGTTTCCACAAAGGAGAGACCTATGTAGACGCCGGTACGGCTTCCCCGTAAATCCGACGGATTAATCCCTGCATCGATGATAGCTTCATGTGTTAGCTCTAAAAGCATTCGCATACAGGGATCCATTAGTTCCGCTTGCTTCTGATGTACGCTAAAGAATTTGTCGTCAAATTTCTCCAAATCTTCATCCCGCATTTTGGCCATCCGCTCCGGTAAACCATATATTCCTATTGTATTTGCAGAGATATAAGGAAAATCGATAAAGAAATTTACTTTCTATAGGTTTACCTGCCTCCCATCGTCTGGGATTGTCTGTGACCATATCGATTCCATTTAGTAGGTTCTGCTTAAACTCTTCTATATTGCTGCTCTCCGGCAGTTTACCCGAGAGTCCTGAAATGACGATGTCACCATTTTCAACGCAATTATCGTCATTTGTTGAAGTTTGTAATTGAGCTTTTTTCTTATTAGCCATTGTACTGCTTAGTTTCTTAAGTGGTTCAGGGTCGGATAAGTTTTGGTCTAAGCTGTGAATAGATTTGTAAAGTTGCATTAAATGCATAAGTTAATTGGAATCCCCTAAAAGTGTATAAGAATGTCTTTTCTTTCTAAAGATTTGTATATATTTATCTACATGTGCGTTTAAAAGAAATTGACAGACCAGACTGCTCGACTCTGAGTACCCTCTTGCCATGTCTGAAAAGTCACATATGTATATAATTGCTAATTTTGTGAATATCGGATTGTTTTGGAATAAATTATTTTGTTATGCAAACATCAAATTGAATTTGTGTTTTACATATGCTTATTCTGAATCTTAATCAAGACGTTTAGTCTAATCAATTCAAACATAGACTTACTATATACATATTTGTCTGTTTCCATGCAAACTAATCTCAGTATTGAATTAGAGGTTGATTGGGACTAATTGAATTGCAACAGGTAGAATTTACAACGAACTTATTTAAAGTTGTACTTTCTATCTGCTATATTTGGCTTCCATGGATTGACTAGTTACTAACTACATAGTGGTAAGACACATGTAGAATATTTATTCGAAAAATTGACTTTCTTTCCAGATAACAGAAAGTACCGAGAAATACATCATTGAGTTGTCATGGTTTTTATATAGTATCTCTCTGATATAAGAAAATATTAAGATACAAAAGAGTTTCAAAAAGTTGTAACCTCTGCACCTTTTACCAATACTTAAACATTTATTGTTGACTATTATATAAAAGTAAAATTTAATCAAGATTAAGAAAAGATTTGAATCAAATTGAAAATAATACTTAATAATTGTAAATATTTAAAACCAGCAATTAATAAATCTACCGAGATATTTTGCCCGCTAATCTCATAAAGTTGGGGCCGATTTCTCATCTTGCCTTTTGGAAGAATAAAAAAATAGTGAATTCTTGACTATGTTTTTTGAAGATTGGGAAGGTTTTTAGATTTTTTTAACTCCACATAACATATAAAAAAAGGGTTAAAATTCTGGAAGAAGTAGACGAGTTTTGTGTTTGCAAAACTTCAAATAAAGAGTTTAGGCCTATTTTCTAGTTATTCGTAAGATTAATTGAAGTTTAATATTTTGAAGTTCTGCATAATTTTTTATTGAAAGTTTCTCCATTCCGTAAAAGAATAATTTCGCATTTTTTCCAAAGTTCCAAATAAAAGTTAAAGGACTCTTTCTTATTGCAAATTGATTATTTAAAACTTAACACAACTGTTGATAAAAGGTTTCACCATCCTGTTTGGGTTTTTTGGACACCTAATCACAAGTATAAGTTTATGTAATACTTAAGATCATATTTCGCATTAAAATTGGTAGATGAACAAAAAAAAAATTGCAAAAAGTCCGACAAGTTATAAATGTCCATTAATTGTTATACAAATATAAATCCTCGTTTTTAACCCATAACCAAAGAATTGCAATTTCTGAAGGTTTTTCAGTCCAAACAAGGAATTGGAAAATATGAATCCTTTTATCCTTTAAAGCTAAAATATGTTTTTACTAGATTTTGGCAATAAAACACTTAATTATATTCCTTTGTTCAGTCTTTAAGAACTTTGGATATGCGATAGAATTGAAAACACGCCACTTTCAAATGGAATTCTTAGGCAAATGTCGTGACATTTGCGATTGTTGCACTTGAAACACAATTCAGAAGGTGTCGACTGTGGGGTACAAACACTTTCACTCACATTTGCAGGCACTGTATATCCTTGTGTATCCTTTGAGTTGCGTTTTTCGCGGGTTTGAAAAGGATAATACCGAATGTTTATAAAGTTATATTGGATATGAGGATATATATTCTTGATTCTTGTTGTTTATCCACGGCACTATATTATAATCGACTCAGACCTGATCCGACGGCACACTGAACGCGTCGCGTAGTATTCGCATTCTTTTTATGCTTTCAGTATATAGCTAAAGCTAAAACTGCATAAATAATCGCCTATATCCATACTAAATACTAAGCGATTTCATAATGACTACGCCACGATCGTGATCCATTGAATAATTCATTATCATGCTAAAATTTGCCACGAAACTGACAAACTGCGACGCACACAAGGAACCAGGACAGGTGTAAGAGTGTGTTTACCCTACCTTCCCTTACCCCTATTAGGTACCCCCTCTACCTGTGTCTAAGTATTTAGTCCAAGTGTGCGTAGCCATTTTGACCCAGTTACTAAGCCCAGTTCAATAGCACTGAACTTGTAGAAACAACATAACTTTATTGTTTACGACTACGTGTCGCCTTTGATTTTGTTGTGCCTCGGTTTTTGACCCCTCTGGCAGCCAGAAGGCGTCTTTTCTTAGATTTCGACTTGGCCGTTTTCGTAGCCTTAGCTCGATCAGTTTTCATCTGCGAATCAGACATTGTTAGAGATATTCCAGAGTATAGAGTATTCTCTTACTGTTCTAGCAGGTCTGTGGTTATTTTTTCCTCCAAATTGCTGTTTCACTATCTCGTCTTTTAAACTAAGTACTCCAAGATTCACTCCCATTTCGATACCAAATTCCACGGCACGTTCCAGTGATCCGAATGGACTAATTACTTCATCTTTGACCACACCCATCATTTGCATGATCAATTCATCGACGGTGGAGCCTTTTAAGATTTCAAATAAATAAAAATCAATGTAATCATAATAAAATTAAGTACTTACTTAAATTGGGCTTACGACTGAGCACATATAAAATATATGGCAGCAAGGTTGTTGTATTAATTTCCATTGTATTAATTTTAATTTTCTCGATCGGAAAATTTTGCAATTTTAAATTTTAAGTCTAAATTTATTTTCCACTACGGCAGTTGTGTTTTCTATTTTATGTATGTCTGATTTGTGACTAAATATGAAAATTTCCGACTTATCGAACAGTATGTGATATAATACTATTTACAAGCATGCTGAGATCAAACAGTGGTTGCCAAAAATTGTTTAAGGAATATATTTATATAAATTATATAAAAGATATATTCACATCCTCGCTTTAGAGAAAATTAATTTGTTGTTTTAATCAGCTATCTGCTCTCAAAAAATAAAATTAAATATGTAAAAAATTACAAATTAAAAATTCATTGCTGACCTTTTGGGACTGGATTTTATACTTTAGCTGTACATCTACTTTTGCAAATTTAAGATTTTATAGAAATATAGAGCAAAAAGAACATCCTTGTGTTAGTTTCAAGAAAATCAAGAAATCTAAATAGAGCATAATAATCTTTATGCCAATTGCACCACAAAGAAGTATTGCAATTATATAAAAGATTATCAAACATAAAATGTCAATAGCTAAATATGTGTTATCAAATTGATTTGTAGATTAAAAGTATCTACAGAATGTCACTATAACCTTGTGTCAGCTACTAGACTCATCCCAGAGATTATACAAAGATAAGAAATATTTTAGTGAATGTCAGAGAAAATCAAATGCAAAATCAGCGTTAGTTCTTGATTAACATTAAACATAAACAAATTTGACCTTAGTGTTATTTATGGTTCATAATAGATCTGATAACCATACAGTAAAAGTACGCTCTTGACAATAAATGACAGGAAATAGCCTATTTTTGCGTAGCTTATCTTATCCAATCATTAATTGTACTTATATACAAGATGTGTACATGTATTTGCTCAGTAGCAAGTGATTTTTAATATTAGCAAGTGTTTGCGATTTGCTGAAGCACCTTAATTACTGATTTGACTTTTATATTTCAAGTGCGAATTTAATTAAATCACTCTGGGTGAATAAACTTAAATTATGAAAATGTAATACGCTTACAAATTACCCCATCTATATAGAGTAGATCTAAATAGCATGGAACAAGTACTTAACTACGATTGGATTGAATAAGATTGAGACAAAATAAAGCAAACTACTTTTAAAATGTATAGAAACATTTTTATATTTGTTGCCTACCAGTTGCATGAACTGTATAAATATTAAAGATTAGCCAAATAATCATTTATTGAAAATAATAACCTTTTTGAAATTCTTTATCTACATTTGCAAACGAATCGATATAAGATTAAGATTATCTGCTGAAATCTACCTTAGTTTTAGTAACAAAAGATATCTGAAACACTAATAATATAATATTAGGTACATTTTATTTTCATTACAGCTTGACCATACTATTGCTTTAAGGAAACTAGGTATTATTGAATAGCTGCCGAGATTACTTTAAAGTTTAAAAAATTTGATGAATCGTCTTTAAATGTAATATCTACTATAAATGTCGTAGATTATATCGTCATCATCAATTATCCAACATTTCCTACTAATAAATTAACTGCATGGATCTTAGATTTTCAGGTGTAAATTTCTATTATCTTTGGAGCTGCTCAAACAAATGTGGACACCTTCTTAACATTGATCTTTAAATCACAAGCCGGTCTGATGAAGGGGTGAAATTGTAAAAATCACATCTTTAGACAGTTCTTTGGTAGTCTGTTAATCATTTATTAAGTCAGAGTTTCATATATTAAAAGAGAAGGTAGAAGGTAAGTGAGCAGCAAACTTTTCCTATTGTTCCCACAGCAACAGCAACAATGACAAATTATAAGCTAATATTAGAATCTTAAGACTAAAACGAAAAGAAAACAAAGACGCGTGCTTCAAGCGAGAAACGACGACGACTTCACCTGATCGTCGGGTGTAGCTGATAAAGTTGGCAACAGCAGACGAATGAGGACTAATTTTGGTAAGCCTTGACCTTGATAAGGCCGATAGTGAGTACATCGAGGGAAATAGTATCTCGGAACGTTGCTAACACACATGCGGGAGAAATGTGATTAGCGTTTAAGCGCCGCGTGCCACAGTTCTAGAGAACCAAGCTTTTGCTGATAAGGGATAACTTAACGATTGGCTAGTCAGTCAGGCGCTGACACCAAATTAGACCTACGGAAATTTACACCAGACAAAAAAAAGAAAATAATAATATTAATAATAAAAGTCACATAAAAAGCGTGTGCCGCCGCTCAAATTTTGTTATTATAATATAAGAGTCTGGATGACTATGATTAGCTGTCGTTGTTCGGAAGTACGGTTAATGTTGATGTTAATATGTAAATATTTTTTTATTTTTTTATTATGCTTCTCGTAAATTGATTTTGATTTCCAGTATGCATATCGCGCATACGACCAATTGCCCTTGGGCACATAATGCAGGTGATGCCCGGGACAGCTGATAACAGCGCTCTAAGGCTTTTCACGGTTACTTAAAGGTGAGCCGCAGTAGGCGCTTTTCTGATTACCCGATTTCCGCACCACACTGCACCACAGCACCACTTAACACCTAATACGTCAGAGGCTAACTTAGTTGTTGAACTGTGGGCCAGCTGCAGTGATGACATTACGAGTATTCATACAGGCACTCGTACATTCGAAACACAAAAACACTTGCGTCACATGGCGACGTTCAAAGTTTTTTAGGTTTGAACCAAATGCAAGTAAAATAGCATAAGCTACGTTTTCAGCAACTAGAATTAATAATATTTTAAATAGACAGTACAATATTATTGTTGATTCTTCGAATTTTTCATCGATATTCATCTGTTCAATAATTAAGTCTTCTGAACTTACGATTATGTGAATACTATTTACAATATTATAAATTAATTTTCCAAAAAGAACAAAATGAATTTTATTTGTTAAGAATTATATTTCAAATAAATAAAATTTATTAATTATAATTATGTTTAAATAAGCTATAAAGTTAACATAGCTAATAATTATATGTTGCTAATATTATCGTTAGCTAATTAATTATAATTGATATACAGCCTAATATTTTTTAAATCTACCAAACTTTATTACGTTATGATTATGTTTTCACGAAATTGCAGCATTGGAAACTTGGCTCAAACAATCTAAAAATTAAATCGGACTTTATTCCTCTTTAAGAGGCAAATTTAAGGCAAAACATTTTTTTTTCAAGCAAACGTCTTTTAAACTATTTTGCAATATAATCATAAAGACTTTTTCGATCTTATTATTGCCTTTATTTCCAAGGTTTTCGTTTATAAAATATGCCACCCCATGTAAATAATTTTATCGCAAATTTGTTTATCAATCATTTCGGTTTGCGGAATAAGAGAGTCGTTTTACGAGTACAGGTCAGGGTTGCACACGTGGATTTTATAAAGAAACTGAAAGTACGCGTCTCATTGCTTTTGTTAGATATTCAGATGATTAGCTTAGATAGTTTTGTTGTTAAGCTCATTTAAGCTTGTAGAATTTATTTTATTTGAATTCAAAGTAACAGTCGACACGCCGAAGACTTAATACTCTCGAATTTGAATGTTTTATGTAATTGATATTTTATGTTAAAACTTTGGCGTAATACGGCTTAAAGTTCTCAAAGCTTTTTCGTAATTATTTAATTTTAGTAATAGAAAAAAATAAAAATGCGAATTTTCAATATAGCGTCAAAATTGCCTAGAAACAAATATATACTGCTATTTAAAATTTATGCTATTTATAGCCACTTGCCACGAGCAGTCATTCGGCGTCATTCGCTACAATTTCGTCATTCGGGCCGAACGACGAATTCGGTCTGTACAAATTCCCATGAGGCCCGAATGATCGTTCGATGCGAATGACGGCGAATTACCTTATTTGTTTACAATCGGCCTATCAAAGTGCAGTATTTTTTTGTTATCAAAAGTTTTCTCTTTTTTTGCTTTTTTCTGTCAGTATTCGCCATTGTTTTATTTTATAAACACAATTTATTTCAACCAAAACGACGCTTGTTTCGAAGTGGACAGCAGATTTATTTTGAGCGAATGACAGATTGCCGAATGATGTATGAAATTGTCGTGGAAAGACCAAAATCAGAGAAAATTTAATGGCACCGAATGACACGAATGACAATGCTCGTGGAAAGCGGACATTATACTCTATATAAAATCCCTTATCTACCCATCTTTAAACACGATGGCAAATTAATGATAGCCACCGCAAGGGTATATAAAAAATATAATGATTATATGCGCAAACATACATAGGGTCTTTGACTCTATAGAGTATAATTATTTATTCATGCACACACAAGTACTCACAATTTCATTTACAATATATATATATAACATATATATCAAATATTTAATTAAAGACTTCTGAATTTAAAATAAGGCTTTTGAATACATATATATATAGTCGTTATTGGCATTCTTTCTTTTAACTGGGATTTAAGTGTTTTCTATATTTTATATTTTACAGTTATAAAACCGGGTTTGCAGACTTATGCAGCACTTAACTTGGTGAATTTGTTTTCACTTTTTCAACTTTGACGATGTTTCCATGCACTATTTTCTATAAACACTATACTACTTAAGGTCTGTTCTAGAAAAACCGTTTAATTTTAAGTAAAACTCATGTTTAATTTTAAAAATAGGATAGTATTTGACCAAGGTATTCAATTTTGTATGAAAAACATTCACGTTTTGACCCTAAAAGCCAATCAACACTCAAAATAATGTTGCATAACTTAGGGCTGACACTAAAAAATCGCTTGGATTGCTTTTTAACGGCTGAAATAAGTTTGTTATTTATAAAAGTACTAAAGAGAAGAGGGAATGGATTCGATGAGATAAATAAATGATTAACCGTATATAGATGTTTTTTTTAATAATTAAGTTTTATTAAGAGAGTTAATATTTGAAAATAAATTAATAAATCTATAAGATTGGATCACCAAATAACTGTTGAGATTATTCTCGGTATATTCGATTCACATATGTAACTCTGAAAATCAATGCAGGATATTGTTTTCATGCAGGGACTTGGTGACTTTGTATTGTCAATATGCACACAGTTTTTGTTTGTCTTTATTGAACTCATATCACTTTCACACCAATCCAAAAAACTTGGTTTCAGGCCGCTGGTCATGGAGACATACTCCCCTTTCTGACTAAGATCGCTGAGATCTGTCCAGTAATTGGGATATTTATTGTTTTGAACCAATTTACTGATTTCATTTAGGGTCATATTGTCAGTCAGGCTTATCAGGTGTCCTCCTATGCTATGACACTTGTGCATGGCTAAATACCAAGTTACCTTCTCGTTTCTAGATATATAATAATATTTTAGCCCAATTTTCACGAACAACTTTTGGGGATAAAAGTCTTCGGGTATTCCAATGCTGTGTTCAATAATGTCCGTTTTGTGTGTGTTCTCTAAATAGAATTGTTAATTAGTTAGAGAAAATCAATTTCGTTTTAGTACTTACCCTCTATAAGAGCGCATGATATTGGACAGATGCTTAAGACATAAATTAGTAGAAAGCCACCAACAATGCATCGATACATTATAATAAAAGTGGATTGGAGTCCGTTCAGTCTAATGTTCGTAATCGTTATGATTCCGATATATACCCCTATGCTCAGTCATAATGAGTTAAAGTTAATAAGAGTACTTGAAAATATTATTTATTTAAAGCGACCTCAACTCTCTCTATATCTCGATGAGTGTATGACGAATTGTTGCTACTATAAATACATCTTGAAGTGAATTTACATTAAAGACTCTATGCAGAAATACCCTTTTCTTATATAGCTAATCCATAAAATTATTTTACTCAAAATAACAATCTACTTCTTTTAAAATGACTACTACCACAAATCCAAATACGATACGACATGGGATTTTAAATATCCTGAGTATGAAGGAGAGAAGAGGCATCTTGGGTCATATATATATTATTATTGATACATTTTAGACCTACCCCTACATATGACTAAACTAGTGCAGACTGAAAATTTTTTGAAGAATTTGTAATGAAATGTAGTATATTAAAATCATATCGTAATTTGTATCTACACTGAAAAGTTAATTACAATCGGATAACATATAATAAAATTAATTTTAAAAAATGTATTCTATAATGCAGAGCAGGAAAAAGTAGCAAAATGTTAGTAGGTATCTCGCAAGTCGAGCAGCTTTCCTAATTCTTAGAACCGTAAAAAAATAGCAAGTTGTTCAGAAAAATCACTTTATTGGAGCGGTTTAAAAACCGATAAGGTCAGAGGTTGTACAAACATTGGAGTGACTGCAACATTAGGGGTAATATCAAATATCATTTGTGTAAATACAATAATACCGTGTATAATACAAATATCGTTTTGAATACATACAAATTTAAATAAGTATAAACGAGCATACGAGTAAATTAAGATACAATCCCTTTAAAATTAACAAAATATAATAAGAAAATATACATGAATATGGTAAAATTAAGTGATATGCGGTGAACTAATCCACCTGCTTGCTCTCATCTCGATTGCGTTTGAAGGAGACGGAATGTATTAAAAGAGGAGGCAGATTGCCACGGAGCATTTGGAGGCGTTTGCTCTTTGCCTGCTCGGGTCGACGCAGTTCATCCTTGGAGGATGATGTAGAGGCTGCAGACGTTGAAATTGAGGCGAGTGATGTTGAACCCGGCAGAATTTCTGTACTCTGTGTCAAGAGCATGTTAGAACGTCGGAAATAACGTGGCATGGAATAATCATCCTGCGAGGCACGAGCTGCATTCGCATTCTGAATGGAGTACAGACTCTGCGAGACCCGATACTTCTCAATGGTTGGCGTATCCTCGTAGTTCTTCGGCAGATTACTGAACGATATCGAAGGCACTTCGGGTGTCATACTGATCTGACTGCCTGTGCCAGTAATTGCAAATATATCCGTCTCACTGGAGGCGTCTCTCACATGCATATGTGGTACACTCTTTGCGGAGCGTAGAGTGCGTCTCGGTGTTGCCCCGATGTTGGGCAACAAATGTGGATGGCGATCGATGAGGCGTGGTCGCAATATTACCTCTTCATCCTTGTCCTCTTCCTTCTCCTCCTCGACAATAGGCTCGAATTTCTTGGGCGACAATGTCTGACTTCCCTCCGGCGATGAGTCCGACGAGGCCAAGGTGAAAGTAATCCTTTTCTCTGAAGTTGGGGCCGGTACTGATGCGCCAGCTTCGTGCTTTGTAGAGTCTGTTGCATCGCCCTGAAGACCAGCTATAAAGAAATAAAATATTTAAACTGTCAATAATAGTTATTTTTAATAATGAATTAATTACAAATTAAAATAAAACTGCATGTGACTAAGTTCAGTGTTAAGTTCAACTAGTTTCGATTCTTATTGAAGTACTTTCTTTGTACAGCTGAGCATTATAAATCGGAGTGACTAAGCGACCAGCACATTTACTCAGCATTGGATGATTTCCCAAGTCTTGTGCAATATTGTACATAATTGTTCTACATTAAAGATAAGTTATAATACTTGTAAGAATACTTTTAAAGTTCCTATAATAGAATGAACTAGGCTGCTAACCTAATAACTATATACAATCTTTAATCTGTATACATTTGTTGCTTATATTTATATTATTGTTAAATTATTTAAAGTAAATAAACATATAAATTTCCCGTAGCTACCGAAAACACTTTGTTGTGATGATTTGTTTAGAATCATCTTTTTATTGTTTTATTACTTCTATCACGTTTCATGGTTTTTCCACTGTATTTATATTCTTTTACTGCAGAGATATTGTAATTTTAGTTACTTATATAATTAAACTTTCTTTATTAAACCGCCCAAAAGTTATACAGATAATGCTTCAGGTGCGTATTTAAATTTGTAGTAATAGAAAATATGTATAGAGGGTCAATATTTACAGACTTTCCATTGTGCCAATAAAGTAATTTTAAATAATTCTTTCTTTATTTATTTGATTATAATATCAGCAAAAACATAATTAATACCATCAAACAAAGCTATCTCTACAAAGATTTATCCTAAAGATATATTTGCATATGTGTATATGGACAGATATAAAATACTGTTATAAGTATACAGGTTTTATCCGGTTTTCACTTTCAGCTATTTTTTCGTGAATTTCCTTACCAGTTCAAATTTCAACTCTCCAAAATTTTGTGATTAAAATACACTTTTGACTGTTAAATTCAAATCCGACAATTCCGAAATGTAACGTTACAAATACATACAAATTTTTATTAATGTCTTAAAACAAAAAGTGAAAACAGGAACAGGTCCTATAATTCAGAGAAAACTTTTGGATCTTTGATTATATTGAAGCTGAACACCAACTCAAAACGATTTTATAAATATATCTCAATATATTTTTTCTAACTTTTAGTAGGATACATGTGTTTTCTGGTTTCAAAGCGTTTCAATAATGCTTGGAAAAAAATTCTGCATATATCACAATATAAAATCGAATCATTACCCAATAAGCTACGGAGGAGAACAAGTTTTAGTCTCACTTATGATTGTGGTGCAAAACCGGTTTCATTGCGAATAAAATAACTACAAAACAATCCACATTGCAAAATTAAAAAAAAAATCAATATGAAAAAATGATTCTCCGACTATAAAATAAATGTATTACGGGATGGCGAACAGAAAAAGAAGAAGACGTAGAAGAAGGGAAACTAAGAATTCCTGTCATTTTATCAGTGTACACATTTTATTATTGGTGCTTATCAGCAGTAAGCAAACGAAAATAAAAACTGATTTACGTTCCATACTTGTCCAGAGGCGAGCGATAGCAGAATACATGATTACGCTAAACTGAACAATATCTCTTATCGTGCAATTTTCTTGAAACATCAGGATCGACATTCTTTTAAAGCCCATTGTTCTATACTTAGGTGTGTCAACCTTTATTCCCTTTGATGTGCTATTTCTTTGTTGATTAGGAGATGGCCTCAATACTTTTTATTGAAGATCTACTTATCATCGTTATCATCGATTAGCAGTTATAAATTTATTTATCACTTCATTTGGCCACTGAATCTAAACAATTTGTTAATAAGTCTTCGCTCACGACTATCATAAACATATACTAAATCGATCTCGTTTAGATTGTATACCCTGTATCCCATGATATAGGACGAAAGGGGTACTCTAAATCTGTCAGACAAATGAAACATTGACTGTACAATTTATTTGTGTATATTCTAGCTCGACAACAAGTTTGATAAGCAGATTCTTCTTTTCTTTTCAATATTAAAATCGATATGAAAATATTACTAGAAGAAGTTTCAAGCAAAACTCTTCAACTTGAGTATTCGTATAAATCAGAATGAAGATTATCTTATCTTAAAAAAATAAAATAAACACAGAAGATATTTACAAACTTTTTTCATCAGTGCAAATAATACATTGGCGCCACCTATCGTTTTTAAATTAGTGCAAAGTGGAAGAAATTTAAAGATTTCTGCATAATCTTGTGTATAAATATACAAAAATGCCTTATTCCTTATGCAAAAGTTTTATTACGATCGGCTAATAAACACTGAAATTATTCAACAACTGTTTTCTATATTGCAAAACGTAGGCCAGAAGAATCACTGGCGCCACCTACAGTGTTTTAATAAGTGCAAACAAGTGTTAGGGTAGCCCCGAAGTCAAGAATCCACGACTACCGCGTCTTTAATTGTTTTATCTTTTGCATTGGCGATAAAAATCCAATGGGTGTGTTGCGCAGGTAAACGATAGGTTGGGAAGGGAACAAGTAAAAGGGAAAAGAAATCGGAGGAGCGACAATTGTATAAATAAAGACTGCAGATTCGTAACGCCCGGTAACCGGTATCTTTATAGGTTGTACAATGTACATGCGTCACCGCTTAAATTCGATAATTGAATCTCCAGTGAACACAGTTCAATTTCATTTCCTTGTACAAATATTGCATATTGGGATTATCTTGACAACAAAATTAAAGAACAAATAGAAGCAGATCCAGACGACAATACACTAATTTTAAAACAAATATAAGAAGATCCAGCAAACAATGTGTAATAATCTGATATAATCTGATATACTCTGATGATTCAACAGCAATTTGTCGTAATAAATTTTTGCAAACTGTTGAGAATAATTATATAAATTAAATGAACAAAAGTTGTAATTTTCAAGTGTGCATAGATCTCTCTCAGAGATTGTACACACGTTTTTAGTTACAGTCAAAATTGTTTGTTTACCCTTAGGGACAAGGTAGTTCTATAATGTTTATAAAATACATGCGATAAGTTTTCATTTCGATTTTGCTTTATGTTTAGGTTTTTTGGGTTTTCATTTTTTGATTAAATCAAATATATATGTATGTATGTTTACTACTAGGTCTATGATTATACACTACAAGGTCTAACAAAGTCCATGCTGATATATGTATACATACATAAGACTTAAAGGTAGCTAAGTGCTTACATTACGAGTAATAATACTAAATGCTAATGGTTGTTTCTTGTTTATACCCTTTTGTTTCGGTTTCTTTCACTCTTTACTGGTCGCTTACAGCTAAATTAATAATATTAAGTCACATATTTTTGTTTGTGGTGTGTGTGTGTGTTGAAGAATAAGTATCTTTGGCACAAATACTGTTACAGAAAAGCCATCGAAATCGTTTGTAAATTATGGAATTCATCTTGGCGCGTCTATTTAACTTAAATAGAACTTGACCTTGGGCACGCCGCCGGATACGATGCTGCTGCTTCGCGTGCTCTTACCACTAGTCTTGCCACTGCCCCCAATTGCAACAATCTGGGCATGACTATGACCATGACCATCATTACCTTCCAGACGTCGTATCAGACGCTCCTGTTCGCTGAGACGCGGTGTTGTGGGCATCTCCTTGTTGGGCGAATGTATCCCAGCCAAAAAGGTCTTTGTACTGATGCGATTCAGCTTGGTTGGCTGATGATCCTGGAAGATCTGTGAGTTGGCAAACACGGCCAATATCTCTGGGCCAAGCATCGGTACATTTGTCTGTGTCACGCGTCGATAATCCTCTTCGTGTATCTTGGCGCTGTATCGATAAGTCGAAAATAGCAATATTAAACCTGCATACTAATTTAAAAAAAATTTGCAAATTGAATTAAATTTAGCGATTGGCAGTGCAAATGCCAAAGGCAAACAAATAGCATTTGCACGAGCTCTCAATTGATCAGACTCACAATCAATTGAATAAAAGATGTGTGAAAGTCGTCTCTGTGATTTACCAACTCACTAACTGACTGATTGACTAACTGACCAATTGACCAGCTGACAATCTGACAAATTATCTACTACTTGACGCTTTGTTTGCTATCACAATTAATACCTCATTGGGGTAGAGTTTCCGCCATTCCGACCCATGGGCTGATCACAAATTGGCTGTGGCACAGTCAACAAGTTGTTATTGTCAGCTGCTGTCGGCTGAATCCGTCCTATGATACTCCCATTCTTCTGAGCCGCCAGATATTCCTCATCGTCATCGGCATTATAGTTGGCTGTAACAGGCAAAAAGGTGATTAATCTTTGTTGTTAACTTATCAGTCAAGTTATCAAGTAGTCTGCTAATAGCAGCTCTCTTAACAACCACTTGATCAATTTTTTTAATTATACATCCTTGAGTTAATGTAGCTCTTTCTACTTATATCTCTCTTTATTTAACTCTATTCATTAGTGATCTGTTTTTAAAGCGTTTGCTAAATTTATCGTTCAAGTTATGAAGAAGTCTCTTTTATTACGCTTTTTTATTATCTCCTTGCTGACCCTTCTCTATTTATAAGTGATCTGTCGTAAAACTGTGTGTTAAACTTATCAGTCAAGTTATCAAGTAGTCTCATTAGCTGTGTTTTTCATTATCTTTTAATAAAAGCTTGATCAATCTGTCAGTTGTAAATCCTTGAGTTAATATTTCTATTTCTCTATCTCTCTCTTGTTTTCTATCCCTATCTAACTTTAAGTGATCTGTCATTTTTTTTTTGATTACTCACAAACCCCCTTTCAGTCAACATTCCATTAAAATTCGCTTCAAATGTTTATGATTTCTACCTATTTCTATTTTTTGCGCACACTTTTTTGTAATGCCAATCACGTTTACCTCAAGGCGCACGTGTATGTATCTGAGTGTGATTGTATCTGTGTGTGTTCAAGATCTACATTGACTACGTTTGTCGCATAATTTTGCGGCTTTAAATATTCACTCGCACACACTAACATATCTACATATATGTATGTACATGTCACCACGTAGGTAAACATGCACCGGCTACAACAACAAAAATAACAACAGCAAACAACATGAAGAAGAAGCAGCAGCAGCTAACGAAGAGTAACAAGAAGAGAGTGAACTACACAAAAAAAACTACAAAAATGTATGTAAATTAAAAGACTTACCAATCGATTCATCATAGCAAAAACGTTCCTCAAAGCAATTCCAGTATAAATCTTCCAAGCAGCTGAAAGGTGTATATGTATGTGTGTGATTGTGTGTGTGTGTGTGACAGGGGGGAGAAAGGGAAGTTTGCAGAAATTCAAATGTTAGCAATAAATCTAAATAAAATACAAGTGCAGGGGGTTGGGGAAGGGGGGTTATTTAGCTTACTTTTGACAACAGCGGCACATTTTTGTGCTTCAAATGTAGCGGTATCTTAAGTTTTTAGCTCTTCGTGTTTAGTTTTGAAGTGTTTTCGCCTTGTTGAATTTATTTACTTCTCTGTTGCTGATTATGTGCGACATGAAAGAAGCGAAGAAAATTACATTTATGTATTGTTGTGGAATGTATTGTCGTGTGACTCGCTCGAATATTAAGTATTATTGTTTTCGTGACGCAGAGCGTGGAACGTGAAGCGTGGAAGCAGTTTGACGTTTTATCGGCAACTGAAGTAGTATGGCCCAAAAGTATCTCACAGATACCGCATTGCCACCTTGCTCACGATCTCTGTCACTCTTACGCTCTCTCTCTCTCGCTCCCTCTCTCTTTTGGTTTTTTGCAGGCAAGAGAGCGGAGTTTCTTTAGTGTCGCACCTGTGAGCAGGTGCATGTGTGTGTATTAATATAAGCGTACGTATGTGTGTGTGTGTGTCTGCTACTGTGACTTGCTCAATAGAGTTTGCGTCAGACAAGAGCTTCGGTCGCTGCGTCTGCCCCCAGCTCCAATTCATACGAGCTTTAAAAGTTCAAGCCCGAAGCGTCAAAGTAAGTTTATAGAGAGCACAACGTGCGATTGATCGAGCACGAAGGCAAGTGCGAGAGTAAGTACTTAAAAGCTTACAAACAGCTGCATTTATATTCTCTCACTCTCTCTCTCTCTCTCTCTCTCTTGGCTCAGCAAAAGCAACAGTAAAGTTACTCTCTGGCATTGGCATTTTGATTTGCACCGTGGTGCAAAGGTTGCAATATTTAAATGTCAATTTGTTAAATAATAGCAACATTTTACATTATTTTATTTGTTTCAATGTCTTCAACTGTCAAACAATGTAACTTTTTCTACTTTGTATTGTACTGAAAACTATGTTATTTATTTTAATTTCATCTGTTGTCAATAATTAAAATTCTTATAAAGTCCTGACATTTTTTAAACTCAGATTGCTAAGATCAGTGTAAAAACATCCGTATTTCACTATTTATACAAATAGTACTTTGTACATTGCAATGTATTATTATTTGTTACAATTTTAATTTTCTGAACTACTGTGCAAACGGTCAGTCATAAGCTTTACTATGCACTGTGTTGTTGCAATTTATACATTTTAAGCTTGCACCATACATACAGACATGTCTCATTCATACCAAATGTAGACACGTAATTTATGTATCTGTATTTGGGTATTACACACACATACGAGACTCTGCTGCGATAGCGTTTGCGTTTACTTAGCACTTTCAGCGATAAGCAGCCCCTACCAAAGAGTCTGCGAATTGGGCCATATTCCGAGCACAGGTTTAACGACGAACGATCCCATGATCGTCATTGCCTTTGTGGGGTGTGGAAAAGGGGAATTAAAAAAATATTAAACATACTTTAGGGCTGATTTCTCATCATCTCGATATTTTATGAGAATGTTACTTTACCATAAATATAGAATTTAAAATTTTTCGATTTCCCATCTATCAAAATATTTAAGATTTGAAATTTTTAAATTTGATTGTAAAATGTGTTATTTCTTGTAAACCAGGGAAATAAAGCAATGACGGTTTGTTGCATTTTCATTCAATTATACATAATGGACTTATGTGACCCGTTATATTTTATTTTTCAAAATCATTTTACGTCAATTAAAGAGAATACTATCCGCCCTGTAATTTATTGAGAGGCTGGGACTAAATTTATGACAAGAAAACCAAATTTCTCTTTTTGACATGTTTATAAAGCCGTCAAGGCAATCGACCCTTCGGCAGTTATGGGCAGTTAACTGTCGTTAATGTCAATTCCCGGAATAAATAGTGCATTAAGGAGGTGGAGAGACTTGATAAATAATTCATTGTTTATGCTCATAGTATTTAAGTAAGATGATCGAAATTGGGTATTTGGTAAACATCTGTGAATCAATGAATTTTTTAGTATGAATTGCTTTATCTTTTTATGTACAACTCAAAAGGTTTCAAAAACTCCAGTATTTCACACATAGCCCAGCCAGTTTTTATTAAAGTAAGTTCACTTTTAGTTTTTAATAGTTATTACTATAAAAACAATCAGTTTTATATGAAAGCCTTTAAATTGTTGCTAATTAAATTTAAGGCCAACAAAATATTGCTAAAACAAACAATTATTTTATTGGTTTAACAATGCAGTTAACGCATTTAATTCCTTAAACTTCTTTTGGCACGGAAATTTTTATCGCATTGCTTATCAATATGGTGTCTGATAAGCAAATTGAATTTAACGAGTAAAGTATTTAAATAGAACACATGTGAGCACTAGATAAAACAAAATTGCCGTACGCTTCATTAAAAATAAATAAAAATAACAATTGGAAGCATGTGACAATTGGACAGCTAGTATTAAACAATAAATAGAGTAGTTATGAATATACCAAGCAGCAAATATTTATCTGTAAATGCAATAAGGTTTCCGTTTATAAGATAGTAAGTGAATAGCATCTATTTCACGCCAAGAATCTCAAGTCAATAAAACAATTAAAAATTAAGGCCTTGTCAACACAAAAACCTCTTGAAGCGTGAAAACGAGTATCTAAGAAGACGTAATCTTCGACTGTACAGATATGAAGAGTCTCTTGTGAATATTTTTCAACTTAAAAGTACACACTAGGTGTGAATTACCCATGGCGGAGAAGTACAAATGTTTGAATATTGAATCAGAAAATATTAATATCATCTCTTTTCATACTTACTCAATGATCCACAAAAAACGGGTTTATTTCTGGGCTTCTCAATTTACAAACGAGTTACAGTTCAAAGCTCAGCCGAGTGTGCCGAAAAGCCCAAGTTCATTAACAGCCATTAACAAGTCAACAAAGAGCATTTACAAATGGCATCCATTTCATAAGATCACTAATTGAAATCTTACAAGCAACTAACCCTCTCACAAACCCTACCCATATTTATAGCAAACTCAACACGATCATGTGCGATCATGATGGAAGTCCCCAAATTGAAAAGCGTTCAATACTCATTAAAAGCCATTTGACGCACAGATTGAAGTCGAGAAATCAAGAGATTGAAAATCGAAATTGGAATCGGCGAATGCTACGTCAAATGCGCAATAATTGAATGTCAGTCAGTTTTTTATTGTACAACTATTTTGTTGTTGCTTTCGTTTTTAACGTAGTATTCACATTTGTAGTCACTGAAGATGTTGAACTCGTAATGTCGTTTACACGCATGTTCATGCACTGCATTTAAAGCATTTGATCGTTATATAACAGCGAGGGGCAAACCAAATGTTTTGTATGACCAAAGAGCATAAAATATAACACAAAAATGTGGTACAGATGAAATTGCCATGTAGATTTATAATAAATTCACACAAAATAAATTTAAGAAGTATTAACTTGACTTGCCGATTCGATAAGGAGGTTTTGCTCCAAGGTTTTATATTCTTTGGCATTTGCTAGTGACTAAAATTAAAAGTAATTTTTAAATTGGAAAAGCTATATTTCAAATCTTTCAGATATTTATAGTTTTTCTGGTCGTTTTGCAATCACGGACTTACGTATCGGTTAACAAACACAGAAGTTATACAACAAACTATATTTGTGTTAACAGTTAAGTAATTATAAAATGGCAATTGTTATTAAAAATATACTCAATTTCACAACGATTGCAAATGTGATGCAAAGTATTATAACTTGTCAATTATAAACAAAATACTTATTATGCGCCACTCGGCAATAAATTTACAGATCATACATGATTCACGAGATACTCGTACATGACAGAGATCAACATCTATTCGATATGTCAGTCATAAATTCACAGAGAGAAAAACATTTCGACTCGAATCGACATTTGAAACGCAGCCAACTGGCTTTTACCTTTGAACTGTTTGTTGTTAACAGAAATTAAAGAGTCGACAAAAAATCGCAAGCGAAACGCCAGCAAGTTTTGGAAAATAACTTCCGCGCATTCAAAACAACACAAAATTCACAAACAAAAAAACAAAAAACAAAAAAAACATCAACAAAATAAATAACAATAACAATGATCACGATCCACTCGTACATAACATACAACCACTCGACCGAATCACGCGATGCTGTGGATTGTATAAATTCGTGTGTATATTTAACCATACTCATGAGACTCATGATAAGTACATATTTTTACATTAAATTATAAACAAACTTTTATTCTCCGTTTAAAAAGAGAAGTTGTTAAAACTAAAAGTTAATAATTCTATAGAATATCGTAGTCTTTTGATTGTTAATTGATTCTGTGGTAATGAGATATTCCACTTACATAATTGATGATTTATTGTTTATACTTGGAATATGTGTGTATGTACTATACATGTAGTAGTTGCAAACAAGTTTCACAACAATCATAAAAAAAAGGTGAGTGAGAGTCGTATAAAACTAATTTAGAATTTACTGGAAAATTATTTTTAATAGCAAAAGCTTCACATTTACAGACTTTTATCTATTTAATATATGAACCTACGTTCATGGAAGTACATACGTATTTCTAGACACTATTGCATCTTTCTCTATATATAGCTCAAATACATGGGTATTCAAGTGTCGAATGTGATTTGAATGCAAATAAGATTAGCTGACTGTTTGAACATGCACGAGTTATCTGGACTCGTGGATTTCAAAAACAGACAGATACTTACAATTTGTTCCGCTAGAGTTAATGCAAAAGCTCTGATCAAATATACATACATACATCTTCTTATATCATATTTCCATAAATCTACTTAATATACACTGTAGTTTAACCGACAAGTTAAATAAATGAGAATATACATTTGAATACAATCCTAACAGAAGTCTACTGAAGAATTTAAATTTTTTGGAAGAAGAGAAATTGGTTAATCTTTTTTGATTGACAACAAAATAAACAGTTCTAAATCTTTTATAGTTATAGACTGGATAATAAAAGTGAATATTATTGTCAACAATAAACGATGACTCATGGCTCTTCATGATCAACCGTTCCAGTCCATGAGAAGGTACAAGTATTTATTTTTATGCCCAACCAATCGAATAAACGCTAACAAGTTAAACAATAGAAAAACTCGAGCAACAATTCATGACTGCAAAATATTTGAGTGCTCCATTACAGCCAACTTACTAATTAATAAATTCAATACAGATCGTAGCGCGTGTTGACTGATAGAAGTGCAAGACAAACAGTGATCAACTACGAATTACCCATTAATTTGCGAAAAAGCAAATTGCTCAACATGCAAATATAATTTTCATGTTCATTTGACTTAAAGTGCAATTTAGACTCTGAACTGTTAAAATACAAAGTGTCTATTACGTTTGTCAAATACCCTGCATTACTTTGGGAAAAACTTCCTATTAACTATCTATTTTTGAGGGCGCTAAAGGAGCCGTGGCAAAATTCTAAGACAAACTCGGTCTACTTAGGATATAAAGGAATCTACGTACCAATTATGGTTTCTCTAACTCTAAAAGTTTTGGCACAGTTTCATATACTATAATCCGGATCTGCCCAAAAAAGATCTTTAAGATCGAATATTAAACTCTGAAATTGTTCAAGAAACGTGGGTATGTATTTTTTACAGAATAAGTACAGGGTCTTCTACAAACGGGTTGTTTCGACTGTAATCACTCCCACATTCGCTATTTATAAAAGATTTTCTGCTGACCAATTGACTTAATGTCTGACTTTCTGAATCAAGTACGGAAAAACACGGAATTTTTTTTTGATAATAATTATACAAAATGTGTACAATGTAAACAATGCGTTGGGAAATCTGTTGCACAAAATGAACTCATTTTTGACATCGATAATCCAATCAAATCAATCAAAAATGCTTCCAGTTCGGAAAGTTCACACCTCTTTGAGGAAAATGAACGAATTGGAATTTTTCCACCTTGTATGGTTGATATTGTTATTATAAGACTGTTAAGGTTCTTACTCATTTGTAAAGCTTTCCATTTAATTAGCCGAAACTTGTTTCGCAGGTTTAGAAATCTGATCGATAGCTGTCATTAAAATGGTCGACTCATTTTTGCAACATGTACATCATAGCGGTTCTCATCTCATTTAAGGGAGAGCAGAATACAAAAAATCTCCATTCAAACTATTTCTTGTCACATATGCAGGGTATAATATTTAAAATGAAGTCAAGTTAGGTGAGCATGTCTTTGGAGTATCCAAGAACTTGGGCAACATGTAGAGTTATCTTTTAAATTAAGGCTTTTAGTTGTTTGACTAAAGTTTCTATGGTTTTTTATCTCATAAAAACGTTTTTAAACTAATCTACAACCCTCAAGGTGTAAATAATAAATTACACTGGATAAATACATCAATCTAGCTCAGAGACTGTCTATTTGGTTGCAAAAAAGGCCTACATACGAGCTGCAGCAATTACGAGAGTACAAATGAAGTCAGACGAGCGAAACTCGATTGGGACTGGAACTCGATCGGTTGATCGTTGTTGGATCGTTTGATCGCTGGATCGTTCGATAGCATGCACAAAATAAAGCCACTTGATTTTTAACTGTCAAAGCCTAAAATCGGGGCCAGTGCACGCTGGCTGGTCTGGTTTTGTGTAGTTGTAGACACGGGCCATGAATGTCGAACGTGCAAACGGTTATTGACACCTTCCCAAGTGGCCTGAATGCTTCAATGAAAATTCTCGGCGTAGTTAAACTCAGGTAAGATACGGGTATTGTATTATATTCGTATGTAACAAGTGCATAACCATTGAGCGAGCCAAATATTGAAGTTGTCGTACAATGTGTGAACGAATTAATTAACACAGGTATTTTTATTTTTATTTAAGTCGCACCTTAAATCAATTTGGGAAAGGAAAACAAATAAAGTTGGTCTCAACTTCATTACAATTATCTGAACGAGTACAAGTAAAACCAAACAAGTTCATACAAATAAAGATATAATAATTTTAATTGAAAATGCCAATATTTATCGAAAAACTTAATAAAGACATGATAATTTCTGATTGTTTCAATAAACAACTTATGAAAGTTAATTGTTAAAATTCCACCACGTAGACTATGCATTTCTCATGCTGAGCTCCATTTATTAAGACGTTGCATGTATTTTTAATAAATATCAATGCGATCCAAGAATGGAAATCGTTTAGCTTTAAGTTCAACTATTTTTATCTATTATAGATACATTTAACTGATCGATATGTTGAAGTAAGAATTGTGATTCATTGCATTTAATATACATATATAAATTAAAGGTCATAATTGAACTAGAATTTCAAAGTATCCGTAATTTCAGCTTTGTACGCATATTCTATATTTGTAGGCTGATTTGATTAATTTTCCAAATGTTAATTTCGTTTACGACTGATCGAAATCATTAAAAAAAGAGAACTTTAGTGATATAACATGAGTTTTTTAAAGTTCAGTAGATATATTGTCGATAGCTATTTTAAAACGTATCAAGTGACTTTAGACTTATGTATCTATATATGCAAGACTTTTTTGAACTCTTGTATTTTATATTTATACCATACTCCCTAAAAGTTACTTACTGCTACATTTTACAAACATTAACAAACAGTTTTAACACCTTTTTTATCCGTTCCCAATAAAAAAACACTTTCAACCAAAAGTAAACAAATTTCACAAGTTTTCAACTGAAGAAACTGTTGGTAAAATTAGAGTAGGTAGCAATGCGTGTTTTGACTTAAAAAAAGGCATGCTACAGGTATTAGATACTTAGTCAGAGTAAAGTACGTTAGCTCGTTCATGTATGTGCATACATTTAAATGGATTTTTCGTATGTAGACATTAGTCTACGCATTGTCAATCTGCCCGAGAGAGTTGTTTGTAAAGTAATTGACAACGAAGGCAATAAAAAAACATGCGTATTTGCCAGCAATAAACGTGGACGGGTTACGAATCATATTCGCATGAAAGTCAAGTTGTATCGTTTTTAGCATTCATTTCGCATTCTGTCACAAGTAGAACACGATCTTCTCACAGATCCTGCTTCCCATGACATTATATAATATAATGAGTATCTATTGTACTGGTACTTTGTGTACAATGTACTACAAATTCCCAGTAATTTTAATAATATGTTCTTGATCTGAGTTTCGCCTTCTTTGTAAACTCAATCAATTACGGGGAACGACGGGAGATATATAAAAATGAGTCATGCTACAAATTAAAATTGAATCATTCAATGCAATACACGTTTTTAAAAACTTCCTCAATTGCCTGATTGAATAATGAAGCTTCTCGTGTGTTGGTAACAATTTTTTTTTACTAAGATTTGTTATTATCATGATTAAAACGAGCTTTTTATCAGTTCGTTGATTGCCTTTTAGCTTATAATTCATATATGAAAGCTTTATAAAATGTCCACACTAAAGATAGCATGTACTTTTTGAGGCTAACTTGGCAGACATTGAGCGATTGACGTAAATCTTATCAATACTGAAAGTCTTTCGATCATTTTTGATATGTAGACAGTGATGTTATTGTTTTTATTTGTTAAATCGTCTTACAAGTTCTAAATACAGATAAATGAGAGTGTATTCCAGTTTATATACGAGTATGCGTAATTGTTCATTATAATTCGTTCCAAATAAACTTTTCTGCTCTTAACGCATGTAAATACACTCGCGGCTCTAAAAATAAGTGCATATGCTTGTTGTTTGTTTGCTTATTTGTGTGTTATTAGCGACTTTTATTGCCGGGGCACATGACAGAAGAGCACACACCAAATAAAATCGCACATTTCAAATTGAATTCGCATTTGATTTGTAATTATAGTTAATTGTACAAACGGATACGCAGTATATACGATTATATTTTTATGTTCACATATGAACTTAGTACTGTTTACATTCAACAAACACACACACAATTTCGTAGAATTCGAGAAAGGCGCAGAAATGCCCAAAACGGGAACACAGAGAGGCTCGAGAAGAATTGCCTGGCAACAAAAAAAAACAAGAGACATACGATTGCAACGGTTTTTTAGCGCATGCGCAGCTCACTTTGACTTTGGGGGCTAGGGACAACAACTACAACTGCAACTGTGGGAAAGAGATGGTATTTGCAAATTTCCATTCACTACAAACGCGTCTCAGGGTCAGTGTATGTAGTTGAATGTTCACACACAGATACATACGTACTATATACCAAATATGAATGGTAGTTTTTAATGTGCTGATGTTGTTCAAGTGCGTTTTCAATTACAGGTTCTTGAAAAGCGTTGATTTTGTATTTTTGTTTTCGTTTTAAAGGCATTCACTTTACATTATATTGGCGAAACAATAACACAGAACAAAAAGAATTGCGTACACTGAGTTTTGGGGAACTTCACTTCACTGTTGGTCCCTTATTAAAAGCTTTCATATATTATCTGCTCCTTTTGCTTCACACAAAAAAGGAGCTTTTAACTCTTGTTAAGCTTTCCAAGTGCGCATATTTTTTATAACGCGTTTATTACCACTTTTTTGACAACGTTTGTTGCCTTTAATCAAAGAATTCACTATTCTTTGGCACGTACTTTTTCACACAAGAACCGTAAATGAAATAAACTACGGGAGCACAACAACAAACCGTGGTGTGGATACGACAAGAGCTCAGCGCCGCACGTTTGTCAAGTTCAACATTCGTCGGTTTACTGAATGCGACACAGCAACGACGTCAACAACTTCTCGTCAACGATCCGATTTGAGCTTATAAGACTTGATCGAGGCAGAGAAAGACAATGAATAATGATGGTACGAGTAAATGATCTGAGCGTTGGGACATGTCATAAGGAAGTGTTATGTAATTTTTGATCACGCACATTGAGATACATTTGTGTAACAATTAAGAATATATAAATAAAGGAAACTATTTTCGCTACAAAGAAATATTTACGCATCATATTTTTGAGAGTATGTTTTTAGATATGAAATGTACATTTTAAATTATATATTAGTAAAGTGAATCAATCTTGATGCAATTCATAAGTACTATATATTTGAGGAATTCTAGAAAGATATTCATTTTAAAATTAAACCAATAATAAACAAAGTACACAAACATCATCATATCAGAAAAAGTTTTATTTTAAAACATAAAACCGATCACAATAAATAAAAAGTTTACCGGAGCTATGATTAATATTTTCAAATAATTCATAAGTACATCCTATGACCTGTAAGTTGAATATTTTTAAGATATTTATTTACATATTTAAAGTTCATACAATTGAACAAATATTGTTGGTGCAAATCAAGCAGTTGGGTAAACAAACTTAAGTACCAAAAGAGTGAGACCCGACAGCTCTCAACTAAATATATAAAACTTCTTTAATAAAATCTTGTTTTGAAAGAAATTAAATAAGTAAATTGAATCTTATTGTTAACATAAACAATTGTATCAACCTAATTTAAATTACGCGCCAAGCAAACAAACATCGTTGGTTGATAAGGGCTGCATTCCCGAACGATTAAACTGAGAGGGAGTCGATGTTTTTATGAGATTGTTCCTTGCGATTAAAATTTGAAAATTAAAGAAAAACATTTCGAGCAAATGTAAATTCCAAATTAAAACCAATTAATACAAATCAAATCTAGTGTTACTTTTGGCATTATTTTTTAAAAAATGAAATAAAATAGAACTCCCTAGAATCGAATTTGAACTGTTGTTGTATACTAATTCGGGCACCAGAGTTAATTAAAAGTAAAAACTGTATTTCAGAGGAAAAAGTTGTGGAAATAAATTCTAAAATTTCCGAAAAATGCAGAAAAATTCGACAAATATTTTACACAATTCATGCAAAATCTCAACTTAAACGCTTTGCAAAACGAGCACAATTATATATTTATAAGTTTTTCTTAATATTTGTAAAAACGGTGGTGGCGTCATCTTTTGTTTGTAAGCGCCGCACCTTATAATGTTGTTTAATTTTTAAGTATATTCTGGAGTCTGGCAAATCTAGTCTATTTTTTCGTCAGGTAAAAACATACCATCACAAAAAATACTTATCGATATATCAATACTTTTCAATAATCCTAGAGAAAAAGTACGACAGAAACGAGAGAAAAGAGGAAAAACACATCACTACGGTCGACCTATTTTCCAGAGTTGGAGAAAAAAGCAATATTTTTGCGAAAAACGCTTGATTGGATTTGTGGATTATATGTACATTTTGGTTATAGTATTTATCAATTAATTGATAAGCAAATGTGCGTAACAAAATGAAAGTAACAATCAAGTCATGGACGGGAGTTGCATCTTGGCGTTGGATAGCAAATGATGAGAATTGTGGCATTTGTCGCATGTCCTTTGAGAGCACCTGCCCCGAGTGTGCGCTGCCCGGTGACGATTGCCCATTGGTGTGGGGTGTCTGCTCCCATTGCTTTCACATGCATTGCATTGTCAAGTGGCTTAACTTGCAACAGTTGAACAAACAGTGTCCAATGTGCCGCCAAAGTTGGAAATTCAATATACACTAAAAGCTAATAGAAACAGGGTATTAAAACGAACGTTGAGAGAAAAACAACCACAAACACACAAACACGAAGGAAGTAAGGAAGAAGAAGAAGCGTAGGACAACGAGAAGGAAATTAACAACAAAGAAAGAAGCAAAACACAAAACAAATCAAACAGTTCAAAAGTTAAAGTTTATACTTAAAAAAATGATGGATAATTCGGAACAACAACAACGTCAGCTGCAGCTGCAACAAAATCCTTTAGACGGTTTGCCACCACTGCCAAAAAGTCTAAGTGCCGCTGCAACAACAATTGCACCAGGAGGATTAACAGCTGGTCATATACAGACTCAACAGCTGCGTTCACACACATCCTCGCCAGCTGCAACTGTTGCGGCTTTAACTGCTGCAACAGGCGATCTGTATCTGGGACCATCCACCTCCTCGGCAGCTGCTCGCAATCGTAACTATAATGGTCATGGACGACATGGCAGCTTGTCGTCCACCCAGGAATCCCTAAGCGATCGGGAGAGCGTTCACAGTCGAGCCTCGTCGACGCACAGCGCCAGCGGCAATGCACATCAGCAACATACACCCACCAACAGCAGTAGTTGCAACAACGCCTCTAGCACCATTGACAACCAGCTGGCGATATTGCGACGTGAAATGTACGGCTTGCGGCAACTGGATTTATCACTGCTGTCACAGCTGTGGGCGCTAAATGAATCGATACAGGGATTTCGCGTATTTCTACAGGAGCAAGATGCTCTATCGCCACCATCACGTTCGCGCACGCCTTCCGATGCCAACTCACTGTCATCCGACGAGGATGATGGCTCCTATGCACCAGTAGCACTGCCCAAGCTCAATGCACCACCAGCTGCTATAGCCGCATTGGCTTCGCCAGCAGCAAGTGGTGGTTTGCCCACCAAATTGGCCACAGGTTCAACCACATCGCATGCCTCGACCAGTTCCACATCGGGAGCGTCGGGCTCCTCATCGGCAGCTTCCTCTATGGGAAAACACCATCATCACCAGCAGCAGCAACAACAACAGCAACAACACCATCATCAACAGCAGATGCCTCATTATCATCAACATCATCATCATCGTGCAGCACCGCCGCCAGCGCCACCGGCTCAACATAAAGCGCATCCGCAGCTGCCGCGTATCTTGCAACAACGCATGCGGCACGCGCCACCTCCGCCACCGCCGACGAGACCCAAGGGCAGTGGTGGCGGGGCAAGCAGCAGCAGCAGCAATCACAGCATCAGCAGTGTCACACAGCAGCAACAGTTGCATTCACATCCGCATCACCAAAGGCCCGTATGACAAAACCCGTTCTTGGACTAAGTATACTCTTAGGTATAATTAATCCAAGAACAACCAGTTAATACATTTCACAAATGTCAATTGCACATTTATCCAGGAGTCAATTTACATGCGGCATGGTCCCCAAAATATGTACATCCTATGAATCATCATACACATCCAAGCTTGCCATTTGTTCCACATTTCGTCGTAGGTTTTTAGATATTCTATGAAATCGAGTGCATGTTTGTATGTGTTTCGATTTTTCGAAATTGAAGGAGGAAAAAAATGAAAATTGTATTCAATAATAATCTTTAAATAGTAAAGGATAAGATCCTTCAATAAGTACTACATATATCGAATATTTATATATATATATAATCTATTTGTATATTATACTTAAACCTAAAAGAAAAAACCATTAATTGCTGCTTGGAAAATACATTCAAATTTTGCATCGAAATAATAAAACACTAGGGAATTTTTTGTTTGCAGAATTCTTCTCTTAAATATTCAATGATGATGATGATGATGATCAAATGAAATGATAGCAAACACATAACAAATAATTAGTTAAATTACTTATTGTACTATTTGAACCTATTCTAAACAATTGAAATCTAAGTAAGCGTATTCACTCATTAGCATTAACCAAAACTAAACTCTTGGCCTACAACTACATTAAAATTATCTATATCCATATTCATACATTATTTTGTTGCACTTTAATAAGAATGACAGAAAACAAAAAAACAAGGTTCGTTCATTGTTCGTAGTCCGTACGTAAGGAACAAAGCTATTAATCCCAAAAACATTGGGACATTCGGGCGTCTAGAAAGTACTCTATATTGGCTATAAGTCCCCACATAGTAATCCTATCTATAATGTTCACAACTTATTCATGTTTGATAATGGTAATTCCAATATCTTTTGAAAATTATAATGTTCGCGTCCGAATGTTCCTTTGTCAAGCTTTGATGACTAAATCAAAAAAATAGTGTATCTCAAAAAAATATCCAACATTATCGTTAGTCCAATTATCCTCCATAGACTCAAAGTAAACATTATATAGTACATACCATTTGAACCCCAATGCATAGGTGCTTATGAGGATAAAGATTGGATCTTAGCTATACATATATACGAAAATCTGCGAATGAAAAATAACAACGATGCAAATATAAATTATTTACGCAATATCTTATATAATGGATTGTCAATAAGATAATAAAACACAAAATTAAATGATGTCTTAAATGAAAAAGAAATGAATTGATCGACATGTCTGATGCTGATGATATATATATATATATACTTTATAGGATCGGAGCTGCCTCCTCTGCCTGTTAAAAATACATTTACACAACTTTATTATACTCTTTTGATCCATTTTATGGGTACATTGGATACACAAATTACATACTTTATATATTATTGCAATATCTTTATGTAATATAAAAAAAGATAATAATCTGAAGGAACCCTATATCAAGTTTTCCCGTTTCGCTAGTATTCGATAACAATAGTCTTAGCTTATTTCCCGCATATCATATATCTGTTCATAACATCTGTCTAACCAACTAACGGAAGTTTCAAGTTTTCTTCAAGTATTATTTTCAAGATACAACAAACATTAATACCTACCCGAAGAGTCTAATTCATTGTCTTCACAGAGAGTTCAATCAAAATCTGAAAAGAGCGACTCAAAAATATAAATTTTTTACAATATTGTAATGCATTTATTGTAGGTTTACAACAATGAATATACGAAGGTATCCAAGATTTGGAGAAAACTTAAGGAACAGGCTGCAAAATATGTGCGATGTGCGAACTAATAATGTATTGACAAGCAATTTGTTAATAATAATAATGAATTGACGATTGATTTTTTTATTGAAATCTGAAAAGATAAAAATATCGTTAAAATGTAATATGTAATGGAAAATGATTAAAGAACAATGAAATGATAAATCTGAACAATAAATATCACTTTAAATAATACATTTTGGAGTGTTTTAAATATTAATCAACGCTTCAGTTGACATTTTTTTATTTACAAAAAACAACAAATATAATTTATTTGAAAGGAATATCCATATATCTTTCGTTACAAAAACATATTATTTTGTTTTTTCGAACAGCGACTTAACTACTTAAATAGGAGTTATTCTCATAGATTCGAGATCACCTCTTATCTTTCAAGATATCTTTATCAAATATAGTTATTATTTATTTTTTATCGTTTTGGTTTCGTTGTAAAAGTAAAAATAGAAGCAAATAAAATTTGGTTCGAGTTTATTAAATTTTGTAGAACATCATTTACAGGGCTTGTCAAATTGATTTGTTATAATTATATTCACTTAACCTAGGCGTAGAAAATAAAGTCTTTATTAGGTTAATCCGAAAAGAAATGCACGTTCTTTGAGTTAAGTACTAAACGCTCCACAACAATTCGAGGGTATTTCTGTAAAGATTTAAGGAATCGAATTTAATAAAATAAAAATATCTTAATCAATGATGGGTCTTACTATTGGTCTCGCCCCAGCCTAGGGGAACGCCTTGGCGACTGTTTTCCTGTTTGAGCCATTGATAAAGGGGATCAAAGTATTCAAGAAGTGCTGCTGGATCCATTTCAGTTTCGCCCGTAAACTCCTCCAGCACTTCCTTCCAATGCCTAGAATTGCCCGCAGATAGAAACGTCTTGAATGCCTGTCCTGCCTTTTTACTGCCGAATATATCGCAATTGTCCAAGGTCTGACTACTGTCGCCACGAACATATTGATCAGCTAAACGGCACAAGGCTTTGTGGAACTGAAATTGGAATATGTGTGCGGCAAAGTAGCGCAAGTATTCCACATCGGCACTAATATGATACTTGGCTGGTGGATCAAAGTCGGTCTCGTTGCGAGCCACCGGCGGCTCAATGCCACCGAACTCGGAGCGCATTTGCCAGAATCCGCAATTCCATTGGGTTTCATCGAGTTCGTTGCGAGAGACAGCATAACGATACTTGTCCATGGTATAGCCAAAGGGTAGGAAAGTTATTTTTGATAGCGCCTGCTTGAATAACTCATTAATGCGGCTTTTCTCGTCCAGCTGACCGTCGGAGGTGAGACCAAGACTTTTCAAATGCTTGGGGGACAATGCAGACAGCGCAATGACATCGCCGACAGCCTCGTGGAAACCCGGATTGGGAGCACCACGGAAAACAGCAGGATTTTGCTCATACTGCAGATAGTACTGAATGTGTCCCAGTTCATGATGGACTACATACAAATAGTGCATGTTCACCTCAGTGCACATCTTGATGCGCACATCACTGTCCTGATAAAAGTCCCACGCTGAGGCGTGACAAACTACTTCGCGATCTGCGGGTCGTGTAAGCACACTCAGATTCCAAAAGCTTGATGGCAAAGCTCGCATTCCCAGTGATTGGAAGAATTGATCTCCTAGTTCGAAGAGCTTCTGTACACTATACTCCTGTCGCTCCATCTCGGACTTGACGTTGACAAAGGGTTTCTCAGGAAAAGGTGTGAACAAGTCAATCACATCGATCCAAGACTGTCCCCACATATTCCCCAATAAATGCATTGGAATATTTCCCTCTGCAGGCACAACATCAGGTCCGTAGTGCTGTCGTAGACGATATCTGACATAGCCATGAATTTGCCTATATAATGGAAGTATGGCCTTATATGTGGCATCTAGCTGACGCTCAAAATCAGGATCCTCATAGAAGTGAACCCAGTAATCGGCATACGAACGATAGTCTATAAAAAAAGGCAAAGATATAATTTCATTGAAAATACGGGAGCGTGGTATATATAAAGTTTATGAATATACATAGTTTTTATAAAGGAGCCGGTAACAAAACTGTTAATCCAGTTTAGTCGTTTCATATTTACAACCGGAACCGCAACCAAAAAAAATTTCTTTACTGTTTGTGAATAATATTACGCAGTAATAATAAGTTTACCTTAATTTTAATAAAGTTTTATCATAATGATGTACTATACAAATCTGTTATTACATATTTGTTCCTTAGCACTCTGAATTATTTTTAAAATTGGCTTGCCTTTTACGTAAATAATCGATTCAGCACGTACCGGACCCAAAACCGATATTTCTCTAGGTATTAATTTGCTTTTATAATGTAATATGCAACGTTAATAATAATAAAATTTAAGAAAAATCAAATGGTAAGAAAAGCTACAGTCGGGAGTACCCGACAACAAGAGTACCAGTATACGTATACAATCAAACATATACTTTCAAACACCACACGAGCCAGTATACGTATACAATCAAACATATACTTTCAAACACCACACGAGCTTCTTAAATGACTTTAGAGTTTACTATCCTTTCATGATCAAATTCATCCCAGATCCGGACTATAGAACATTGCTCTTGTAAACAGCAATTAAAGTGTCTTTAGCTCTTAGAGTCTGAGATCTTCATGTTCACTTTCTTTGACAAACTTAATCGACCCTTTTGCACTTTTTGAATACAGGGAAATGAAAAGTTCACAGGGTTATCTCATTATCACTCACCATTTAGATGCGCCGCCTTGCGTGTCAGTCGTACGTATTTGGCAAAGTTCTCGCGCATAGGCGTGCCAGCTTTGTCGTACCATTCACGCCAATACCAAGCGAGCTCAGCAGGATCCCTGCTATGGGATAGACGCTCCTGAATGTGCGGCTCTAGAGTTAGGGAGCAATTAGTGCGATTCGTATAGGAGCAGACACTGACTGTGGCATAATTCGATTGCATAGAGCTAATGGCATTCTTCAGCTCCAAATAATCATTAGCATCTAGAGCATCAGCTCCCAGATCCTGCAGCAATCTTGCCTGTCTGCGTATGCTTGCATCCTCGGAGTGGATATAATCTCCCGACTTGACAGTCTGAGCAAGAAGTTTATTCTCCTTGGCACTTTCCGCGTAGACGGCAATCATGGCTTGACGATTTTCCTCCGTTACGTTCGTGTTGTAGGTATAGGCTGCAGAGTATTCTGCATGATAACGTTCCCGTAGTTTGGAGTTTTCCTGCTCAAAGAAGCGACGCGCCTGCAGTGAGGATGCTGAACACGAACTGTCACCCCTTCCATAGGGTAGCTAATAGAATTTGTTAATATTAAATGTCTCGCAGGATTAAGCAATGTCTCCATATACTCACCCACAACACAATGGCCACGACAAGCAACAAAGGCAAAATCCTTCTATCCATTTTGCTGATTACCTCTCTTATCAGTTGATCCTCAATCTGGCTGCAGACTGTCTGACTTGAATTTAGTTGTGCACTTTACAGTGCCTGCTATTCGAATGCTTAATATTGTCTAGTCAAATTTACTAGTTTTATTTATACACCCTGCATATTCCGCTGCTATTTGACTACTGGACAACCGCCAACAATCCGAGCTGTTTTTATGCCTACACAATAACATACACACATACAAATGCAGTTGTGTTCGTGCACAGACTCGCATGCCGATACCGATACCTTAACAGAAGTTTCACATTCATTTGCAAAATCAAAAATGTTAGCAAATGATTTTTTTATTTTATTGCAAACCAAACGAAAATTTACACCTGGCGCCTAATCTGCATTTGTTGTTGCTGCTGCAGCCAGTGTTGAGCATTGCTGTGCGTATTGCATTTACCAATACTTGCACGCAAATAATGCATGTGTGCATACTTAAGTTTGTAAGTGTGTGCATATTATTTATCAGTTGCTGTTATTCTATATGGAAAGGCAGCCCCCTACAACGTATTTTAATGCACGCAATTGAAGTATTAATTAAGTCTCCGAAAAGATTAGAATTTCATTTATAAAGACGTAAAACCTAAAATGCTCAATAATTGTTGTGCATGTCAAAACTCTATATTTATTTATATAGCTTAACTACATATATAAAAAAAGTTTATAACTGTAAATAATGTATTTGTTTTGGATTATAAAGCGGCACTAACTGTCGTTAATAATTTTGATCGACATAGTAAATCATTGCGCCACAGAGCTTGGTACAGATCCTCAGGGGTGCATCAGGGTCTTAAAACGGCAATTAAAATTTCTGAAGCTCAGATGCCCAGATGCATCCCTGTTGTGGAGAGCTTATAAATCTCTTTTGTGGAAATTCTGTAGTCTTATTTAATTCGTAATATGTAGATTAAGAAAATGCGTTGTGTTGTGAAAACTAATTTTATTACTATGTTATATTTATAAGTATTTTAATTTGTTGTTGTTGGTTGTTAATCCATGTCCTCTCTTTGATGTAAACGTCGGTCTCTCTCTCTTCATCTTCCTCCAACTTTTCCTCGCACAATTCGTTCTTCTTGCGGTCCTGCTTACCACACCTTTTTGATGCGGAATATCTTACGGACGTCCTCTGGATTCTTGCTCTTGATCATATTGGTGACTTGTTTGCATGTCAAGTTCAGCAATTCCTTAATACCCAGAAAGTCGGCAGCTAAAATTAATTGAAAGAGTGTTTCCTGATCCATTTTCAGAAAATTTTTGTCCCATGATGTGATGTCACCGGGTCGTTTCCCCATCCTCTCATCATCCTTATGATATTTGGCCCAATCCAACACTTTAAGCAATATTTTTGAATTTACTTTTTGCAATGGAATTGGAGATTCATCCTCTTTTTGACGATCCTTCAAAAAGTTGCGAATTGTGACAGAGCACTTGACGACTTTTTCATCAGTCTCGAAAATCTTGTCGTCCGAGGACTGCAACTTAATGATTATACCGATCATTATTATTAACTTTAAAGGTAGACCAAAGAGTTTGCAACTGTTTTGTTAACTCGTCAAGTTCCCTGATAATTCAGAATGATATATGAAAATTTACTGTTGAAATTTTTATTGAAGAAACGGTACTTTATTTTCTACAATCGAAATATGCGAAAAGTATCGATAGTTTTGCAACTCTGGCAAATATTCAATAGGTATCTTTTTCGATACCTTGCACAGATGTATTTCGATAAAATTAAGTCGGTCAAAGTAGTACTTTTATAATCGGCATCAAATTAAGCCAATAAAATTTTATTTTAGAAAAGTAAATTAAAAAAATGTGGTCCGACGCATTTTTGATCGTTTTTATATCAATATGCACAGCATTTTTAGGCGAAGGTATGCATGAATAAGAATCAATGCAGATTCCGATTCTAAATACACACGTGTATATTTATATTTTATAGGGCTTACCTGGGTGCTCGTCTACCGCACAGAGAAATATCAAAGGCTAAAGACGGAGGTTGATAAGCAGAGCAAGAAGTGTAAGTATATTAAATAATTGATATCTCAACTAAAATTAAGCATGCGATTTCATTTTTAGTGGAGCGTCGCAAGGAGACACACGGCGATTCATTAGACAAGTCGGTTAAAAAGAAAATCGAACGATATGAGGAAAAGTTGAAGAATAACAATCGCGACTTGTCGCTGGTGAAGATGAAGTCAATGTTTGCCACGGGATTCGCCTTTACCGCCTTGCTCAGTATGTTCAACAGCATTTTTGATGGACGCATTGTGGCCCAATTGCCGTTCACACCCATTTCATGGATTCAGGGATTGAGTCATAGAAATCTCTCTGGTGATGATTACACCGACTGCTCGTTCATCTTCCTCTACATCCTGTGCACCATGTCCATTCGTCAGAATATCCAAAAACTTCTGGGCTTTGCTCCGTCTCGTGCTGCAAGTAAACAAGGTGGAGGTCTTTTTGGTCAGGCACCAGGTCAATTTAAGTAGAAATTTTCTTTTTTTGTGTTTTCCTAGTTCAAATTTTTAATTGGTTTTCTTTTCAAAACAATAACAGCAAAAAGTACAATAAATTAAATTTAATTTAAAGCATTGAACTCATACATTGGTTTATCCACAATTAATCTATCAAAACTCAGACGGGACAAGTCCAATGTGCGGAACTGTCCGTCCATAATGAGCTCCGAAATGGCACGTCCCACTGCCGGCGCCTGTTGCATTCCCTGTCCACTGAATCCGCTGGCAATATACAGATTATGATAGTATGGATGAGCGCCCAGAACGCCATTCTCATCGTATACATTGTAATTGTAGAAACCAGAGGTACTCTTGACAACGCTGGCGGCTTCAAATGCGGGTATACGGCTGATTAGAGTTGGCCTAATTTTAGATTCAAAATATGCCTCATTTTCTTCAGTTAGTTCCTCTCCTGGCTCTGCATTGTGGCCACAGACGTAGTGACCACCTAGGCCATCTCTACGAATAAATGTTCCGGATGTGTCGACAATCATTGGCATTAACAATCCCGGTGCACTCGGTTCTTCCGTGTGGATCACATACATGTGACGCTTGCGAGCATCGATTGGCAATGGAACCCGTAGCATACCCGTACCCTGGCCAATTTGTGCCAGACGAGCTATCTTTCCAGACTCCATGCCCGCTGCAATGACGCACAGAGCGAACTTTATGGTACGTTTCGAGCCATCGGGCATTTGGACAACGACTTTGTCGAGACTTTGATAGCTGCCTGCGGTGGAATCCGGATCTCCCGTCACAATAATATCCGCTTGATTTTGATATACAAAGTCTACCACTTCCCCATGCACAAAGTGTGCTCCATATCCGCTGGCTGCACGTTTTAAGTTCGCGAGCAACGCCCAGGGATCGAACCAACCTTCCCTTTCCAGCCCAATACATCCAAGTGCAATTCCTCTGGTATTGAGCCAAGGAAATCTTGTTGCCAGTCGATCAACCGTCAGCAGTTCATTGCGTGCACCCAATTCATTTTGTAGCTGGGATGTTTGCTTCAGTGTCTCGGCATCCGCCTCATCAGCGAGCACCAGTTGCCCGTGGGGAGTATAATCAAGTGGAATATCATTGCCAAAGTGTTCGGTGGCATTGCGCATGAATTCGGCACCAAACAGTGACATCTGTACGTTCTCCGGCAGTGAGAACTGCTGGCTTAGCCCGCCAGTCGACACATGTACGGAGGATTTAGTATACTGTAATTATGTAAATACATTTGATTTATCATTATTATGTGGAGGCGTGGCGAACTCCATAAAGTGTATGTATTCTTGAAGGGTATCAATACTTCAGCTTGCCGAAAAAAACCTTTCTCGTTTTATACACACCGTTTCGTCCTTTTCCACAACCACAACGTTCAGTCCCTCGCGTGCCTTCTCCTTCAGCCAATACGCAATGGAGCTGCCAATGCCGCCGCCACCAATGACGAGGACATCGCAGTGCGTCTGGAATTCATCGAGTTGTCCTTTGCTTCCACTGAACTTGAATTTACTTGGTGTTTTTGTATGCTCCTGTAATTCGTTGCCATATTTTTGTTCCTGGGGCACAAAAAATTCTTTGATTTTACGCATATCATTGCCAAGCAATTGAAATGTTCGTCTAATGGGATGTTGATCTTTCACATTTCCATAATCTTTTTCATCTTTTCCACTGCCACCGGCTGGATTAGCGCCAGTTGAGTAGGCACGTTGAAGTGGCACCTGCAGCAGGCGCATGACATTTCCACAACGCAACATATTTACATATATTTCTCATTCACTATTAATTCAAAATAACTAAAAGAAATCCTATTGTTTATGCCATAACGTCGATGTTGAAGAAAGTTGTTGTTGATAAGAAATATCGGTATCGATATTTGTGCATGGTGAGAATCTAGTTGTAAATAGTGTTGGGCAATGAGTATTTAACATGTTCCATAGTTTGATAGTTCCATAGTTCCAAAGGTCGACAGTGTATGGTTATTTGGGGGTGCTTTTGCCAAGGTCCGCGTCAAAATGTTTCGTGCCTATTTTTGGATCCTTTTCGTTTTTGGGTAGCCGAAAAGTTTTCGTACAGGAAAATGCAGCACAAAAGCTTTTTCTAATAATTTTGAAAAACGACGATATTATCGATAGTCCAAGTCAAAATATCGCTAACATCGATAAGGGTGAATATCGATATAATCCAAACACTTAGTTTTTAAACTAAACAACAGATTAGTGGCGGCGCTAAGATTTCCCAAAAATTTCCCTTACGTCCCTGTTAAACTAACAGTTTTCTGTCAGCGCCGCCACATGTCCTGTTGTTTGATTTTGGAACTAGATTCTTATTTAAGTCTGGCAACATCGGCTTTGCATTACTTGGCAAATTTTTGTTGCAGTCGTAAAAAAGTGATCAAATAAAATAAATAAAGCTAGTTGGAAATTACAAGTGCTTGAAATGACAAAACCTGCAGATACGCACGACGTTGAAATGGAGGTGGATCCCACGGCTGAGACCTTGGCTGACGAGAAGAAAAATCAAGATCTAGCCGCTGTGCAGGAGATACGCGAGCAAATTCGGCAAATTGAAAAGTCCGTCGCCTCGAAAGAATCGCGGTAAGTTAGCGTTTAAATAAATTAACTGCATTGCAAGTGATCAAATAAATAAATTCCAGCTTTATTTTGCGTGTGCTGCGAAATTTGCCAAATACGCGGCGCAAGTTGAACGGTGTCGTATTCCGGAATTTGGCCCAAAGTATTTATCCAGTTGGAGCTGATCGTGAAGCGGCTTTGGCACTTACCCCTGAACTGGAAAAGGATGCCACTGAATTACCAGATGTGGTGAAGAAGCAAGTGGCGACAAAAGCGCCAATTGCCGAAGTGGATGCCTATTATTATTTGCTATTGCTGGTCAAACTAATTGATGCCAACGATTTGAAGCGTGCTGGAGCTTGCTCCGATGCCTTAATGTCGAAAATATCCATACAAAATCGTCGCACATTGGATCTGATTGGTGCCAAATCCTATTTCTACTATTCCCGTGTGGCGGAGCTAAATAATGCTCTTGAAGGAATTAGGGCTTTCCTCCACGCCCGCCTCCGCACTGCAACGCTGAGGAATGACTTTGAGGGACAGGCTGTGCTCTTGAATTGCCTACTCCGCAATTATTTGCACTATGCGCTTTACGATCAGGCGGATAAACTGGTCAAGAAGTCAGTGTATCCGGAATCGGCTAGCAATAATGAATGGGCTCGCTTTCTATACTACTTGGGACGCATAAAGGCAGCCAAGTTGGAGTACAGTGATGCACATAAGCATCTTGTCCAGGCACTGCGTAAATCACCACAACATGCTGCTATTGGATTCCGTCAAACTGTACAGAAATTGATCATTGTCGTAGAACTATTGCTGGGCAATATTCCAGAACGTGTGGTGTTCCGCCAGGCGGGATTACGCCAATCTCTGGGACCATACTTCCAGCTAACTCAAGCTGTGCGGTTGGGAAATCTGAAGCGCTTCGGAGATGTTGTCTCCCAGTTCGGGCCCAAGTTCCAAATGGATCACACCTTCACTTTAATCATCCGTTTGCGCCACAATGTCATCAAGACTGCAATTCGCTCTATTGGACTGTCGTATTCTCGCATCTCTCCAAAGGACATTGCCAAGCGTTTGATGCTTGACTCTGCAGAGGATGCCGAGTTTATTGTATCAAAGGCTATAAGGGATGGTGTAATTGAGGCCACCTTGGATCCCGCCCAGAATTATATGCGCAGCAAGGAGAGCACCGATATTTATAGCACACGCGAACCTCAGTTGGCCTTCCATGAGCGTATTTCGTTTTGCTTGAATCTACACAATCAGAGCGTTAAAGCTATGCGTTATCCTCCCAAATCCTACGGCAAGGATCTGGAGAGTGCCGAGGAAAGACGCGAGCGTGAGCAACAGGACTTGGAACTGGCTAAGGAAATGGCTGAAGATGATGAGGATGGTTTCTAAGCGCTATGTGTGTACTTTCTTCATATTCAATAATATTTCATAGATGCGTCGCGAATGATTTAATAATAAAATTAATTTTCAAAAATAACCGAAATTCTACGTGACGTGTTATAATTTGTAAATAATAATAAAGTAAATGAAAGGTCATTGAAATAAGGCGAAACGACCGTTACGACGACGGCAGCGGACAGACACACACACACACACAGCTTTGTAGTTCCCAATGTTGCCGGTGGCGGCGCTAACAAAAACAATCGTCCACTCAAATTTGAGTCTAAACTAAAATTTATTTTTAACCAAGAAACCGATTTTTATTCAACTAAATTTTAAAATTCGAAATTAGACAAAATTATTTCGCTTCTTTTAAAATATAGCTCGATATTTTAGATCCACTGGGGGCCAAGTTTCGTTCGTAGGCTTTTGCTAAGTGTGCGCTTTTCCTGAAAAGCTTAGAAAAATGCACAGAAAATTCATGTAAATTTTCAATCCGATCCGTTCGCACCACCGATTTCGAGTGGACAAATTTTTCGTCCATTCGTTTTTGAAATCCACTCGAAAGTGAAAACTGAAAGTGCCGCCACCTGTCTTGTTGTTTACTTTTAGAACTAAATTCATATTGAAGTCTGGCAATCTTCTCAAAACTTATCGATAACATGGTTTGACATCAGTTGCATTATTCTTGGAGCAGAAAGCAGAAAATTTTGTGAAAACACACACAAACCGAAAAATGTAAAGTTCGCAAATGTAATTGCAATGTATGAATTCACTAAAGTGCTAAGAGCATAACTAATAATCAGTGCATGTGCGCGTGTTTATAGTCAACTAAAAAAAACTACATGCAAGAAACAGCAGTCACAGCATTATTCTCTGTGGCAGCGACGAGTCTTCGTTAGTAGCGAGTAGAGATTTGGAGTCTCCTCTCTGGCCACAGTAGTGGGCAGCAGTCGTTGTCGTCTGTCTTTGTGAAGTAGCAGCAAAACGCACGAAAAAGGCAAACGCAAAAATAAGAAGGAGGAAGAAGAAAAAGAAAAAATAATAGAAGAGAAAAACGCTAAAACAAGAAGAGACAAAAGTCGAAACAAAATAAAACGTGCGTAAAAGTTAAGCGACGAGTTGAGCATTAGAGCAGCTGCTGCTCAACACAGTTATTTGTTGTTGTTGTTGTCGTTGTTGTTGTTATTGTTGTTGTGGTTTTTGCACCCACCACACGTAACTAGAGCAGCAGCCACACACACACACACAGAGACAGACACATACACATACAAACATAGGTGAACCACAGCAGAGAAACAAAAACAGAGAAAGATTAAGGCTTAGACTTAGTAGTAGATGCGTGCGTGCCACAACAACAACATTGGAAATGATTTGTCCAAAAGACGTCCTACAGTGGTTTAAGACTCTGGAGAGCTACAAACGCATCGATACCATGTGTTCACTGCTCGAAGCGTGTTTGCCCTTTGAGCTACGCTTCTTGGGCACTTGCTTGGAGGAGCTTGGACGCCGTGATTCTCCGGAATTTCGCGGCATGGAACTGCGCGCCAATAATCCACAAGATCTGGCCACCGATATGCACAATTGCCAAAAGGGCGAACCGACAGACATCAAAATTCGTCGCAAAATGGCGCTTTATCTGGCCATGATAAGAGCCTGTAATCGCAGCTGTGTAAGCGAAATATTTCGTACATTGGAATGTTGGGGAGAAAGGATTTCTCCAGCATGAGCGATCAGGATACTTTGCTGGAACTGTTGCTTGTCTATACAATGGCAGCAAAACATCCGGTGTTCTCATATCACCAGCACACAAAGTGTGGTGAGATTCTGGCCAAGATCAAGGAGGTGAAACGTGTTACAGACGAAACAACACAGACCGAGAGTCAACCATTGCAGCCACCGCTACAACAGCAACAACAACAGCAATTGCCACCACAGCCACAGTCACATCCACAGCAACATTTGCTGCATCAGCAACCACAACAACAACAGCAGCCACAACCGCCGTATCCGCATGCGCAAATGATGCAAATATTGCAGCCGCCACAAGTTACAACACCAATGATATTTCCACAACATTGGCCCAAAGTAAGTTGCTACGGGATTCCCCTAAATTTATTGAAATTAATTCTGTGAAAATACAATACAGTTGAGCAAGTATGTAATTGATTAGTCAAAACTACTTGACTTATCTGACAAAATAATCAATTCACATTTGTTTTTCATATATAAAAATCAGGGAATCAATCCGAAACAAATTTCGGTTCCGGTTCCGGTAAGTACCGAAACGGTAAAAGGTTCTATTTCGATTTAGTCCTTTCGGTTCCGGTTCTCGTATCGGTCCATACTGATACAGCAAAGTTTTTTTTTCAAAAATTTTATAAAGTTATAAGTTATAATTAGATTTTATTCAAATTATATTCGGTTTCCGAACTACATTTGAAACGGTTAATTTCGGTTAATTTCGGTTTCGGTTTGGTTTCCTGATAAAAAATTGTATAACCTAACAGAATTCATAAAATCTCATTTAAAAATTGATTAATGAAAAAATAATATTCTATTATTGCAAAATGTGTTTTTCTTATAATGCTAAAAAATTTCTTGATAACCTGGAAAAATAAGAAATTTACACTTTTTATTTTTAAAAATAGTTAATCCATGAACAAAATATTTATTTTTTGACTTACTCCAAAGTTATTTTCAACATTAATGAAATTAGAAAATTAATTTAAAAAACAACAGATAATTTATTACTATTATACTATATTTAATATGAATAAATATGAATTTTTATTTATAGCTAATGCAAAGCAATGACGTCGACGCTATGCCACATCTGATGCAATCCAACATCACCATTCCAGCGGATGCAGCGGCCGTTTGGTCCATGCGCGGCATGTATGCGGCGCCACCGCCGCAACAGGGACAACAAAGCATGGATCATCAGGTGCCACCGCAAGCCAGCTCACCAATGTTAAGCAGCCAGCAATCATCGCCATCGAGTAGTCGCACAACGAGTCCACAACGTGAACGTGTTGGCAGTGCGCCTTTGCAACAACAGCAGCAACAGCAACCACAACAGCAACAACAAATGCGAAGTTTGTCACAACGTATAACTGGCGGTGTTAAAAATGTGCGTCGACCCTCTGTTGAGACAACGCCACCACCACCGTCATCGACTTCATCAATTGGCAGTGCAGATGCAAATATGTCTTCACAGCATGCCAAGCATTTGGAGGAGGTAAGACAACTGGACTTTGACTTTAAACCAGTTGAATTCCATTGCATTTGCGAGGGTGTGCTGATAAGACATTGGTCTAAGTAGCAAAACTTAACTAACTGTTTTAAACAAATTGTAATATGTTGGGATAGCGTAAACCATCAACGGATATTTATTAGGACAAAATTGTGCAACAGTTTTCACAAGTTTAATTTTTTATTAGGACACAAAAGTCTGTAGTTATCATGATAGAATTGTATGGCTTGGACCACGAATTGTTGCGCACCCACCATTCTCTCTGGACTTAGTTCCCTGTGACTCAAGCAAAGAACTCAAGCAAAGTATATTCTGTAATGAAAGTGCCTATTACGAGGACCTTGGACAATCCTATTATTTGAAAGGCATTAAGGAGCTGCAGGACCGTCAGATAGATTCAATTGCTCTAATAGAAGATTATGTCACAAAGTAAGCAAATCGGTTCCCCGTGGGCCCTTTCTAAAAATAAAGAGTTCGCTCGAAAAAATAGATTTATTCTTAAAATCATGAGATTAAAGGATCTAGAAATCGGCTCGCGAACCAAACATATATAAAATGTTGGAGGCTTGCAGCTTTGTTGAATAGAAAATTGTATTTGAAAATGTTAAATCAGTTGCGTTTTTTCCACTTAGGCCAATGATTTATCAGCTTACCCTTGTTTCTTTAATTACAGTCATGCTCATTATTGTTTTCATATGAATATTCGCAGAATATCAGCGATGGCAGTGGTAACTCAATCGGCGCCAGCCTGCCCAGTATTATACGCAATAGTTTTCCGCGAGCGGTTCATCAGCGTATCAATGCAAATGCCTATATGCCATCACACCAGCAACAGTCGCCGGTGAGTCAACAATCGCAGCAGCAACAGCAGCAACAGCAGCTGCCACCACCACCACAGCAGCAACATTATCAGATGAGCAACTATAACAAGCCTAGCAATTTAGTTTATACTATGCATAATATGCATATAAATGATGATGGCAGCGGTTCAATGAGAAGCATTAATTCCAGCAAAAGTGCGGCAACAACTGGCAGTGAATCGGGCAGCTCGAATGGATCATGTGGTGAGATATCGCCACCGGAAACGCCAACGCCGCTTCCCATTCACTGTACAGTAGGCACAAGCATGCCCATTGTGACGGGTTATCAGCAACAGCAGCAACATCAGCAGCAGCAGCAGCAGCAGAAGCATCATCTTAGCTATAAGCAACAGCAGCAATTGAATCTGCAACAGCGTCTAAATGGCCGTAATGGTGTGGAAAAGAGTTACCAGCATCTCTATACGACGAGCAATCCAAGCGATGCTCAGAATTTACAACAGCAGCAAGCGTTGCTCATAAGTCCATCATCGGTTAGTACGCCAACAACAACAGTGTTGCTGCAGCCACAACAGCAGCAGCAACAACAACAACCACCGCCAACAGCCACAGCATACAATGCAGCCACATATCCATATCATACGGCAAGTCCTCGTGGTCCGCCCCAGGCATTGATACAAGCGCATAATGCCCCGCCACCGCAGGCATTACACGGCCCCTTCCGTTTCCCATTAGCTCCCCCGCACAATGGTGAACTGATTTATCCGGCATATCATGCCGGATTGACCTTTTCACCTGTGCCCGTAACAGCGACGCCAGCTGGAGCACCTCCAGCTGTAACCGGTGGACAAATGCGGAATTCAGCGACCGTCAGTACGAATGCCGTTACAGTGCAAACACAAACGCCCACGTCACAGCAGCAGCAGCAGCAACAATTGCTGGCAGCGACAGTTGCAACAACGCCGTATGCCACATTGAGTGTTTGCCCCATAACCGGAGTTAGCAGCGCTGTCACACAGAAGGTAATCTCCTGCTACAATTGCGGGTCACAGACGCACAGCGGGCGGGATTGCCAAGAGGCGTCCATGGAGGATGTAACACGGAGTGCCACCTATAAGCTAGACTACAGCACATCAACAAATGCCGGCAGTGGCATCAGTGATGCCACCATGGACCACAAGGAAGTGGGCAACATTCTAAAAAATGCCACAGTGACAACGCCAACGGCAACAGCAGCTGCCGCGGTGACAAGCATTGGCAAATAGGTCGTGTATGATATATAATAATATAAAATCTAAATATATGCCCATATGTATATGTTTAAATATAATATATTATGGATGTATATGTACATATATACACATAAATATTATATATATATATATATAATTAATACTTATTGTAATTCTTAACTATTTACACAATTTAAACATTTATTATGAGTGTAAAACAAATGCGGAAATCAAATTTCACGCCTTAGCCACGTCTCTTAGTTGTTTAAGCCATATTTTCAAATTGCGTTAGCCAGAATCAAGTCGCCTCTAAAGAAGAAAACATCAAAGCATCAAAGCATAAAAAAAAACGAAAATAAGAAATTAACAACCTTGCACGCCACAGGGAAATTATATCTAAATATACTTCTACTATATACAAATATGATATCTATATCTACTATGTATGTATAATGCCACTAGCCCTCCCTCAGATATGAATACTTCTAACGTTTAAGTTGTAATGCAAAATCGAGCAATAGAATAATGTCTATTAGGTCCGCGATTTAGACCGGAAAGGGTAGTAGAAAAGGAGAATGCAAAAAAGTAGCAACTATCAAAAAAGTTTAATAATGACATTTGTATAGCAACTAAAGCAGAGGACTCCACGCAATTAAATTAGCTAAGTAAACTATCGAAATTGCGTGTGTAACTATAAACTATAATTTTAAGAATGAGATAACGTAAAAGAAATGAAAAAACAAAAAAACAAAAACAAAAAGCAAACATGTTGCATTACAATAAAAATGTTAGCAAAAACTATTCAAAAAACTGTATAAACAAATGAGCGTAAAGCACATCCACACACACACACACACACACACACACACACACACACAGCGGTAGAGTGTGTGTGTGCTTAGTTAACGTTATCTATTAATCTAATTATACATAAATAATTTTTTCTTACTAGTAATTATTTATTTGCTGCTCCTTTGTTTAAACGAAAAAGATTTTAGCATCGGTTTTTACATTGTATTATAGTATTGATATATACACACATCCTAGACTTCTATTTGAATATGGCAAACATTAATTTTCTCTTAAAAATAATCTTTTTTTTTAATATCTCCTAACAATACTTGGCCATAATGGAAATGCAAAAAAATAAATAAATATAAATATACGTATAAATAACGATATTGGCCAGGTTGAGATTTATGGTAAAGATCACGCCCACAGTTAGAATTTAATTGCCTGCGTTTCGGTTAATTGTGTAAAAACGTTGTTACCTTTTTTATGGAACTTAAACAAAAATGAAAAAAAAAGAAAAACACAAAAAAATAAACAACAACCAGAAAACAGATAAACAATATTGAATTGAAATGAAAACATAATGCAAGCGTTGTTGCTAATGCGTAAATGCATGACAAAAACGATTATTATATTTCAGTGAAAAATAAAAAACAAATTGTTTCTTAAATTCGTGTAAAAAAACACAAAGCTACAAATCACCATGTTTTTCTCTTTCAATCTATCCGCCATAGACATATATCTATCAGAGTTGTATCTGTATAGATATGGTATTGGTATTGGTGCGCTCCTGAAATCTATGTTGAGAGACCATTCAAGATTGTTGTGGAATGAATGGTGAGCTGAACATAAACGTAAACTCCATTTACCTTTCAAATACAGTGAAGACTGCCAAAGTTAAACTTGACTTGTCAATTAAATCTGGTTAGATGTAATTGCTATAATTTACATCTGTCTATATTTTTATTTATTTATCTGTCTATCTCTATAAATATTTATTAATCTGATATATGATCAATCTATATATGTCTCTAACTATATATCCAAATATCTGTTCACCTGTTAAGATCTCATTCAAAGTTTTCCGAAAATGAATGAATGCGTTGACTAACACCATTTTCCTCTTAAATACAGTAAAGCCTGCCTATAAAAGCATTTGAGGGACCAACTCTGATAATATGCAATTTTCCAAGTGCAAACAATCTTTATAATATAAATGTGCTACCTACCATTCTATCTATCTATCTATCCATCTATCTATATATTATTTTTCTCTCTTTGTGTCTATTATCTTGCAAAAACCTACTTAAATTGATATAATTAATATCTAAGTATTTAAACAAATACTATTTATCTATTACCCATCTTTATATCTATTTATCCACCTCTCTATACATCTTTATACCGATTTATATGTTTCATATTTGAATTTATATTTTTATATTAATATTTACATATTTAATAGATATCTATCTATTTATACACAATCATTCAATTCATTCACCTTCCGGCCTATTTATTTCTATGAATCTATCAATATGCAACATATCCATTTCATATCGTTCTTTTTGTCTATCCATTTGTAAGTTTATCTTCCTAGCTATGTAACATCTTTTAACTACGTATTTATCTGACTATATAGTAATGTCTGGTCTTGAATGTCGCTGAGATATAACGTTTTTGTCCAGCTCTCAAAGTTTATGATAGAACTGGTTTTTCCGACTGGGGAGAGTGCGTTAGGAAAACTTGCATAATTCCAAAATAAGTTTAATCTAGAGTGTTTTTACATTTACGTTTCTTGCTGTTGTTTTTGCTGTTAGAACAATTCTGAATTGTTCATTACATTACATTTTACTATTGCTCTTGTCTATCTATTCTGTCTATCAAGCTTTCTGTAAATCTACCAATCTACTAATACAAAACAGAATGAAGTTCTTAAATTCAGCGCATCGAATGCACACTGTAGTATCTTTTGCAGTTGGTTAAAAGACAAGAAATAATAGTTGCGCCAGAGATCTCAGCATATGGTATCTGTAGTATGTAGTGTGTAGTGTGTGTAGTATATGAGCAATCCAAAGACCACTTTAGAGCTATTGCAACGAATACATCAGAAATATACACATATAGTATTGTATGGAGGGAGCAACCGTGGCGTTCCTTCAAGCGTATCATCTTTGGGTTGTCGTAACGGCAAGTGGTCTTCAGTTGAGCAGAGACCTGGATCCGGTGTAGTTGTTATTCAAGAAGCTCCAAGAAACTTTAAATACATACACATATCTTTAATTAAACTTAATTTTAAAAGGTTAAAAACAAACTTTAACTTATTGATATCTACAAAATAATATTTAAATTACAAAATTCATTGTGTTTTTACATAAAAGTTCCCTTTTTCAATTTTAAATTTCAAGTTAAATGTGTTTCATTTGTTTTTTTTTCATAATTTTTCTTTGTGTATGCAGTAAGTTCAACGTGTTTGTTCATGCATGCAGTGTGGTAAGTTGTTACCATTCGGACCTCTACCTCCACCTCCAACTCCACCTCTCCACCTACTACGTCGAGTGTTAGGGAAAAAGGAAAACGTGAGCGAACAATGCTTAAGGCCGTAAAGAAATCGACTGAGGTAAACAAATCCAAATTAAAACTTACTGCCAGTAATGGCAATGAGAACCACAACAGCAAGAACAACAACAACAACAATAACAAAGAGAACAACAAAGAAAAGGAAAACAACGACAACGATAACAACACCTCTGAAGTGTCCGGTTTACTGGGCATTAAACGGGAATCCATCGTTGGCCAAAAGCCTGAAGGCCATCCAAATGACAGTCCCCCATTGAAGAAGCTCAGCCTGAAGGGCAACCAACTTTGTGGCAGTATTTTGATAGGAAACTACAATGTAAATCAAAGATCATTGAAGGTTTTTTTAATGAGTCATAGACTGTAACAATGTTTTCTTTTTTTTTTTTTTGACAACGCAGTACTTGACCCAGTTGGAGGTGTGCGAAAACGAAATGGAAGTCTTGGATCTAAGTTCTCTCGCCCAGTTGGAGACATTGAAGTGCAGTCACAATAAGTTAATTGAGCTCATCATCAATGGGACCAATCTACATACTCTTATAGCGGATCATAACTGTACGTAAATGGATCTTAAATTGGGATTAAGCCAATATTGGGGATTAGAGTAAAGATATGTTAATGCAGTAAAATAGTCCGATTTAATTCAAATTCCACTGATTAAAAAACAGAGTTCGTAAAAGGTTTTTTCCAATAATATGAGGATATTATTAGAATATCGTTATACAATATACAAGCCTTTATAATTCCCTAAATTCAATTTGGAAAAAATCATACAAATTATCCATATGTGGAGCATTCTAAAATCGTAGTATTTTATTATTGTTAAGACACATACATATAGTATCTTCAAAAACACAGACCATTTCATACAACAAAGCAAAAATATATTTATGATATAGCTTTAGTTTTAACTAAAAGCATACAGTTATATAAATAAAGAAATAAATAAATAAATAAATATATATTTATGATATTGTAGCCCTCTTCCAAGTAAAATCTGGTCACGATATACAAATAAATTGATGAGATTCAATAAAGTTTGTAAAGGTACTTAAAACGGTATGAAACAGAGAAGTTGTCATTTAAAATTTTCATATTTCGCCTATTCAATTTTAAATTGTACTTTAAAGTTTAAACAAGAATCAGCTTTAAAACTCGTACTTGAGTTAAGATCAAGACTCTTGACTTTAGTAATTTAATGTTAGTGAGAAATAAACTTTGGAATGTGGAGTTTTAATTTTTTCGCTCTGTGTATCTTTTATTTATAATTATTTATTATTTTATTATTTATTACAATTGTAGATCAGAAATAAGACTTTCGGCTCTTCAAAAGGTTAATTGAATTAGAAGTTATTGTAAAATCATTTAAGCCATAAAGAGAAGCGCTTCAAAGTCTCTATTTTGATTAGTCTCTTTTGGTTTAATTATTTTATTTTAAATGTATATTAAATAATTTATAATTCTTTTTAATTTAATAGGCTTGCAGAGCGTCTCCATATCGAAGAGCGTGCCGCTGAAGCTTTTGCAAGTAGACATCTCTCATAATTACTTCAGTGAGCTGCCCCAATGGATTGGAGGATGTGTGGCAATGACCTCTCTCTCCGCAGCCCATAATCATTTAAGCCACGTAAAGGATTTGCTCCGGAATTGTCGGATTAAGTGTTTACGAACATTAAACTTGGCCTACAACGGATTGCAGCAACTCGATAATTTGCCAGAGTCCTTTTGCAGCTTGAGGCAGTTGCAGTTGCAAAGCAATGAGCTGCAACGTTTGCCAGAGAATTTCTTTGCTGTAACGCATTCACAGTTAAACATGTTGAATGCCTCATGCAACCGATTGTCTGTGTTACCACGTTATGAGCAGAATAACAATGCGGCACTGGAGGAACTCTCTTTGACGGCAAATCAACTGAACGATAACATTTTTGATGCACTGTTGCATGCCGGCAGGTTGAAAGTGCTTCGTTTGGCCCACAATCGAATTGGAGTCCTTCCCGCAGAGTGTGTTCGTAATTGGCCTGAGCTGGAGGTATTGGTTCTATCTGGCAACATGTTGCAACAACTACCCGAACAGATGTCGACTCTAAGCCAACTAAAGGTGCTTCGCTGTTGTAACAATCTGCTGTTGAGCACTCCACAGTTGGCCAAGTTAACAAAGCTAAAGATTCTAGATTTGGCACACAATCATTTGGATCGTATTAACTTGTTGTCGCTGGTGCCGTCAAGAAATCTCAAGTATCTGGATCTTTCGGGTAACTTGCAACTGCAGGTGGATGAGCAACAGTTGAAAGTCTGTCAAACACAAAGTCAGCGTATTTGGAGTCTGGTTGATGTATCTGGAAATAATCGTGCTGCCTTGCCCACCAGCACTCGAAGATTTCCCTTGGAGAACCAAAAGCAATTGCATAAAACAAAGTCCAATCCCTGGACCATGGGATTTGCCGAAACCCCTGGAGAGTTGCGTAAATTGCTGGTTACTCAACTCCGAGCTGGTCACTTGAATGGCACAGATGAAGCCCTTTTCGGAATGTTCGAGTCGGAAGGAGATGCTCGCATAGCCCAGCAAATGGCAAAGCTGTTGCCTGGACTACTGAAACAGGAGCAGACCCTTAAGGAGACGCCCCTTAAGGACTACATGAAGTACACATTGCTTTCGGCACAACGTCAATGCGGTGGTTCCCTTCGCAGTGCCACACTCTTCCATCTGATACGACTTCCCTCCAAGGTAAGAGCTCTCAAAACAAAACGATATGTTCTCCGAATGTCCAGCATGGGATACTTTGATGCATATCTTGTTCGACGAACAACCCACCTACGACTAACACAGCCGGACTCAACTCAACTGGGTACTAACAAACGCCCTCAAGTCCATTTATTGCCTGATCCAGAATTACTAGAGGTGCGTAAATCTTAGCTTTAAACTGCTAAACTTAATTTTGTTTTAAACTTAACTTACTTATTAACTTATTATATACATAGATAGCCAGTTTTAAGTTACTTCAGATTTTTAATCTTTTCATTTTTGATTTTTATTTAATCTTTACCACCGTTTTATTTATAATTAATAATTTTCCAATGTTAAATTTGTTCACATTTATTTGATTTTTATTTATGTTTCCCTGATCTAAAATTTAAAAATGTAATATAATTTTATTAATCTTTACAATGCAGTTTTTTTTAATGTTAATTTACAGTTATAATGGTGTTTATACAACATTTTTTACTTTATTTTAAATAATAATCTCTTAATATGAAATTTAGAAATTTAATATGTATTTTTAAATCTTTGCTAATAAAATTGTATATTAACTATTATCAAATATTTTATGTATGTACAATTTCTCTATTTATTTTTTAAATTTTAATATTAATTTCTGAGTTTCTTCATAAGCAAATATAATAAATATTTAATATATAATATTAAATTTGTTAATTTAAATACTGAGAAATTAATATTATTATGAAATTTCGCCTTGAACATAAGGTTCGATACAATTGAATATTAGAATTCCTAATATTTTATTTATACATATCATTTAATACATATTATTTTTTTTATATTTTTATTTTTATGTTAATATTCACAACTTTTAATTTATAAATTGAATATTAATCTTCTTGTTCTGAAAGTTATATTTTATATATTTTCCTTCCCACATTGTGATATTATTTATTTCGTCTAAGAATGCTCATCTAATTAATCTTCTAGAAATTAAGATAAGAATAGGTTTTCTATGTAGATTAAGTAGTTTAATTAATTGTCTTTTAGACTTTTAAATCAGTTTTACGTAAGAAACCAAACTTTAAAACGGTCGTAGGAAAAATAGAATTAGCTAAGTAAATGTGTAAAAGTTAGATGACTATAGTGTTAATTAAATCTTGTTTCCGTCTTTTTTCGACACACAGGTTACCCTTAGCAACGATGACGAGTACTTGGTGTTGGGAAATGAACAGTTATGGTCAGTGATGGACATTGGCCGGGCGGCAAGGGAGATACGCAAGGAGGAGAATGCACTGCTTGCGGCAAAGCGACTGCTTGAGATAGCACAGAGCTTTGGGGCCACAGAGAATCTCAGTGTGATTGTAGTTCGCTTCTGTCACCTCAGCACGGATGTGGATCATTTGATTAGAGAACTCAAGCAAAGTGTGAGGAAAAAACCTGCATTGATTTCGCCACAACCACAGAGTGTATCTGTGAGTAAACGCACCTGTTGTGATCGCAGCAATGCCTGTAGACATCGCACATTGGATCAGGAGCTGTTGGCGGGACGATCTTCTCCCAGTGGGCAGAGTAATCCCGACTTGTTGACCAAAGATGTGACTGTGGCCAAGGATGAGTTTATATTGGCCCATGCTCGGGTCCTGCAGGAGGAGCAACAGTTGGAAATGCTGGACGAGACAGAATCGGTGTTGTCGGAGGAGCAATTCAAATGCTGGGAGTACATGCTTGAGCAGAACACACAACTATTGTTTGACAAGGAGCTCAATACCATCTCCAAATCATTCTCCAAGCAGCGACTACCAACGGCAAAACTTACATCAGCCGATTGCAATGATCTTAAGTCAAATCTCATACGAAATGTCACCAACAAATTCATCTCGAGCAGCACACCACAATTGCCGCAGCCCTTGGCTCCTATCGGTCCCTTCCAGCAGATGAAACAATCCTCTGCTGATCATTTTGGCAGTATGCGATCTTTCCAGCAGTCGCATAACTATGGCTATAATCTATTTGATGGCAAATCACGGGATGTCTATGCCAAACTCGGAGGTGGACCTCATGCCGCTTACTTTGGTTCCCTGCAGCGTCGAATGCCCAACAATTTCGAGTATGACTTTCCCGTGACACAGGAGAGGGATCGTAACATTCTTGATGAAGAGGAGATCGACGATGATGATGGATTTACGGAGCATGAGAGTCGCATGCGTAAATATTGGGGTGTTGCAACCACAGAGTTATAGAAAAATCCACAAATCTTTTACTTTGTTATTTTCTGTCATTAAATTAATTATGAAACGAATAAAATGTATTGAACAAATTTGTGTCGCCTACAAATCTAGCCTTTCCCTTCAAATCAGGTTTTTTTCCGCAAGTCTGAAGTTTTCGTGGCTTTTTTCTAAGAACAATTTGTTAATAAGTATATGTAATTTTATTTACAATCTTTTCTGCTGTATCATTTGACATTGAAATTTACAAATAACCAACCAACCAAAAACAAATAAGCTAATTAGTTACACATTTGAATTTTGAATTAAAACGGTTTTTATGCACTGCTTGTTTAATATTCGAGATGCAAGGGAAAGCTCCACGACAGAGGGCTTACAATGCAAAACTCACGAGAGAAATTGGCCGAAATTGAACAACTGCTTGATGTGGTCTGCTTTTAATTAAGTTCTGCGCTTGACTACGCTTAAGTTGAGAGTGCTACCCATTGTTAAGGAGCGACTTTCTAAAGAAGCTTTCAGCTTATTCCTCTGCTGAATAAAAAAGGGCTCAATATTCTTTATAAGTTTATCTTTTTAGTGGGATTAAATTGGTCGAATTTTAGTGCAGTTAAAACTGCTTGCTTACGCACTGCTTTGTAGTGTAACTTTCAGTTAAGTTCCATATTTGTCCGATAGAAGGCTACATGTTAACCGTCCTGACTGAAATTTAAAAATTCAAAATTCTCAAGTAGATCTAAAACAGGACGAGATTTTTTAATAACACAAAATTGATTATAAAGATATATTTTGTTTGCTTATGATAATGTAGATCAGAACATGGACAGAGTTTTATTAAGTGTTTGTAAAATAGAATTTAGTAATAAACATTGCTGTTCATTCTATGTAAAATATTTTAAATAGACTTTGATTGTTAAGTCAAAACCTTAGAATCAATTACAGTTAATTAAGTTTGAATTTATTTTATAGAGCTTATATCAGCATAATAAAAGCAGAGTTCCAGCTTTTAAACAGTTAATATGAAGCCATTGAAAGCTTATTTAACAAGAACTAAAAAAGAGACCTAGCTAAATAGTCTCTCGCCTTTCTTCTGATTCCAGGGTATCTCGCAAGTCATGCAATCGTTTTTGCTTTAACATATAGATTTATAGAATTTGATCTGATTATTCGTTGATGCAACAAACAAGTGTCGACTGCGACACAAAAGTGCCCATTAAAATTGAGAACTTCATTTAACAAGCCAACAAATACACGCACAAGTTTCTTCAATGGATGTGTGTATCTGTGTGTTTGTAGATGTATGTGTTTAAATAGTGGGGGTAGACTAGCACCCCGTATTTGTGGGGGTCACTGAGGCGCATAATTCATGTCAATATCAGAACTCATTTACTTGCGGTTGTTTCAGCGCCTCGTCGCGAAAGAAAATCATCTAAGTGGCAGCTACATCAATGAGATGGGCCAAGAGGATATCTTCGAGTTGCCAGAGTGATACATAAGTATTTGCTTTTGGCTTTCTAATCATTTCGAGCCGCTCAAGTGTATTACCGTTATAGGCTACGTTAACAACGCTGCAGGAGAGTGTGAAGGAGGGGGGAGCACATCCGTTATCTGATTTCAAGTAGTTGTCCTTGTAATTTTAATTATTTTTTAGGACATTTGTTTCTACTTGTTGCCCATCAGTTAAAAGTTAACTCGAAAGTTGCAAAGACAATTCCATTTTCATTTTCCATTTCCATTGCCATTTCCATTTTGGGCATTTTACACTTGAAAGACTCTCATTGATGTCTATCACAATGCCCATTACAACTTATTGCTGCGGCTACTTTTAATACACTAAATTAACTTTTGGGCAATTCCCATTTCGACTACCCCTACTACCCTGAGAATGCCCCTACCCTATCAATCCCAACACCAACACCAGCGACGATTTGTCACCCGTCCACAGACATCGCGGATATTATCTGGCGTTTATCTCTTCATTCCCTTCTTCATCTTTTTGTTGATAAATAGCTTTGTGCTAATTAATTTGGCGTGAATCAAGTGAATACCATTGAATAGAAACTGGCTAATGTGCATGTTCTTGCCCAGATGAGTATTTGTGAATAACTCTTATTATATTCATACTCATTTGTCAGATAATTACAAGTTTAATACTGTACTTTTATTCTGGGATCGTTCACGTTTGTTCAGCTTGTATTTTTTTGCAAGAGATTCGTACTTTCGAAAACAAGCTATTTGTAAAAATGGAATGTCAAACATACTATTTGTTCACTTAGAATCAACTTATAGATCAAATCATGATCGAAACGAAATTCCAGATTAAATTCGGTAAAGTTTTGGAAAAGTTATGCAGGTTTAAAGTCTGGTAGCCCTTTTGACTGGCAACTTAAAAGTCAAATTTTTGTCACTTCTGGCATAATTTTTTACAAAAAGATAACGTATGTCATCTTTGGCGCGAAAAAGATTGTATACCCTTAATTGTATACCCTTACAATATAGCAGTCCGATTTAAACCAAACCGATAATAACTTTTAACCTATAGCAGCTTTATGATACAGTCCGATCCGGGCGGCTCCGACTTATATATGCGACTTACTATGCGTGGAGCAAAAAGAAGGGCCCTGTACCAAGTTTGGATTCGTCACGCCTCCTTAAGTTCGTAACCAAATTATAATACCCTCTGGAAGTGTATATAATTAAGTACCGAAGAAAAGCTTTAGAATAGAGTATTTTAATAAAAAGGTCTAAATATACTCTACTTTACAATACCTTACTTCTGAACTGTACTCTATTGAATAATAAAGATAAAGAGTATAACCTGAACTTTTGTTAAGTAAATTTGAATCTAAGTTATTTTAATATGGCTATAATTTTAATCTTTTGTGATTAACTACATCCGGAAATGGTTTCACCCTGCAACCCATGCCCACACTTTGTCACCTCTTAGACACCTAAAAACTTTTCTCATTATTACACATAGTTGCCTGGTGTCAACTTCCTGCCATTCTCTTCCTTGTTCTTATTTCCTGCTTCCTCTCTCACCAAATCCAGTGCCTTACAATGCCTCTCAACGCATTGGCACCTTCTCAATGACTTCCGTCATCGCCGACACACTCGACATGTAAATTTGCATTTGCTTCTAATTACGGGAACAGCACTGTGGATGTTTCAAATGAAGAGAATGACAGGAGGTCTAGAACTAGATACACCCGCATCTAGTGACGCAACCACATCTACCGCTTGTGGCAAGTGCAATTTAGAAATTCAATTATATTTATATATTTTTATGAGGGTTCCTTCTCCTTCGACTTCTCTCCAGAATCTACCTTACCTGCCTTACCTGCCTCACCTGCCACACACGGAAACACTACAAATCAAGTGCCACGCACGCAAATTTCCTTTAATTAAAACTAAACTTTTAAGAGTTTGCCTTCGGTGTCTGCTCCACATACAAGGCGACAGCTGCATTTGTATCTATAACTGAATCTGCATATGTATCTGCATTTGCATCTGCTTCTACTTCTGCTAAGTACCGCAAAATTGCTTAGTTTGAACTTAAGAACCTATGGGTAGGGTAGGGTAGGGTAAGGTGGGATAAGGAAGTGTTGGCATCCTAGTACTTGCTATCAAGTTTACTAGGCATGCGAGAAATTCGTGCAGAAGGGTCCCAAAATAATGATGGCCTAGCCAAGTGTCAAGTTAGATTCTTAACATTTTGAATTACAAGATGGTGCTTGACTATGTTTGAGGCAGCTCTAGAATACTCTAACTAAAATATTAATAGTAATAATATAAAGTATACAACATTCACATATTGATCGTCGTAGCGCCGTAGTGGTATGAGCTAGACGGCTAAATTTAAATTCGGAGAGGCTCAAACTCGGTGTAAAAGTTCTTATATGGCTTGGAATTGCAGGGAATCAGCTTAGAGTAATAATAAGAGACTTGTAAGTTATGTAATGAGTTGATTCTTTACCTTTAAACAAACAATCGGTAACTGTCTTGACTTAATTGATGCATTTTTACAAATTCCATTAGTAATTCTGTTTTATAATCAATTCAATTGCAGTTTTCTTAATATTTTATATGAAATAATACTCATAGAGAAAACTGTCAAATCGAAAACTAAAAGCTGTTTTCTAAAAACGTTTTTAAACGTATAGAAGCTGGCGTTGTGTTAACTGTCTTTTTATTAAAAAGCCTTCTAATATCACAGAGCTTTGTCACTACACTCGGATAACAGACTTTACCAGAAAATCTCTGAAAGCATACCAAAATTAGGTATAAAGCACATTAGCTTACTTTTGGCATTATATTGTTCAAAGTATAACTTATCTTTTGCAGAGGCAAGACAATTGCTGCTTTATGGAATTCCTAGCAGTTGGCGATAAGATCCAAATAAGGCGATCCAACGGATGTGTACAATCCGCTAAAGTCGGTTTGGCAAATATTGAACGCCAGATAGTTACCGTTGAATGGACTGAGGGTAATAAGGTGAAGGGCAAGGATATGCTTTGGAGCGCGGTTCTAGAGTTGAATCCATCTCTGGCAAAAAAAAAAGAAAATATCATGAATACGGAAAAAGTAAAGTTTGAGATGAAGCCCCAATGCTATAACATGTACCGCAAGAAGCCTGCCAACAGTTCTTCAAATAAGCGGCTTCCTACATCCGGAAGATCCGATGTGATTGTCCCTCCGCCAACAGTGAAGCAAGTAAAGCCGCCTCCAGATCCACCGATCACCAACCGATCCTTGATACCTACAAATCGATCAGGTTCCGTATCTGTCGTACCTCGTTCGAGTGTTGTCCGTGAGGTTGAGCGGCTGAAAGAGAAGCGAGAACTTCGACGTGCTCTTCAAGACAAACAGCGGCTGGAACTTAGAGCCTTGAAGAGCAAGGATCCCAATAATCCTAACTGGGAAGTGGCCCTCATGGTGCGCATTTATCGTGATCAATTGCAATTGAATCCATTGCGTTGTCTCAGTCCTCAAGGTGCTCAGGTCCAACAAATCACCGTCTGTGTTCGTAAACGTCCGCTGAGTCGCCGAGAGTTGCAGCAAAAAGGCGTGGACATTATTTCGGTACCCAATCGTGATTCATTAATTGTTCATGAGCTGCGTCATAAGGTCGATCTAACGAAGTTCCTGGAGCATCACAAGTTCCGCTTTGACTACACTTTTGACGAGCATTGCAGCAATACTCTGGTCTATGAGCACACAGCTCAACCCTTGATCCGTACCATGTTTGAGGGGGGCAATGCAACCTGTTTTGCCTATGGCCAGACCGGAAGTGGCAAGACCCACACCATGGGCGGTGAGTTCTGTGGTAAGGCCCAGGACTGTACCACAGGTATTTATGGCTTCGCTGCCAAAGATGTCTTCGCAGAGCTTCACAAGCCCAAGTATCAAAAACTGGGCGCTACTGTCACTTGCAGTTACTTTGAGATTTATGGGACTAAGGTGAGTAAAGTGAGAGAACTTCCCATTCCAAGGCAGGAACTCAATTCAGGTTTCCTCTTTTTATCATAATTGTAATGTCAGTCACAACCAGTTGGTGGAAGAAAAACAGTTCAGTTTAAGACTAGTTAGATAACGACTAGTTCAAAACTAGTCCACTTCCCTGCTAAGTTGCTGGTTAGTTACACCCCCTTTTCCAAAATGTAATCTATTGTAATTGAATCGATAGGTCTTTGACTTGTTGGAGGCGGAGAAACCGATGCGTATTGTGCTGGAGAATGGATATCAACAGGTTGTGATTGTAAATTTAACCCAAGTGACTGTGACGAAAGTCGATGAAGTTCTGGCTCTCATTGAGAAGGGTAATCGAGCGCGTACCTCCGGTCAGACATCGGTGAATGCCAAGTCTTCCCGTTCCCATGCCGTTTTCCAGATGGCCCTCTACATGCCCGGACACTGTGAGCCCTGTGGCAAATGCTCCTTTGTGGATTTGGCTGGGAATGAACGTGGCGCGGACACACAGACGGCTAATCGTCAGACACGTCGTGAGGGAGCTGAAATTAACAAATCTCTTTTGGCACTCAAGGAATGCATTCGGGCCTTGAGTCGTCACTCGAGTCACTTGCCTTTCCGGGGATCCAAGTTGACTCAAGTGCTACGCGATTCATTTATTGGAGGAGAACAGAACAAGACTTGCATGATAGCCATGGTATCGCCAAGTTTAAATTCGGTGGAGAATACTTTAAATACCCTTCGCTATGCGAATCGTGTTAAAGAATTGGTGGCCAAAGACGAAGATGTCGTGGAGATTGACACTGGCATGCGACCTGCAGATGAAGAGCAAAATTATGAGAGGGATGATGAGGTACAGGGAAGCATTGACTCTAAGGACACTACGGAATCGGAGTCGGGACAGTCAGTACACAGTGAAGGGTTGCAGGACTATGCTAGCCAATCCTCGGAGTATAATAGTTTCATCAACAATTTTGACAACAATCTGGACATGTGTGAGGTTGACAACGAAGAAAAAACTGATCCACTGGACTTACAATTAACCGATGTTATCATGCAACATGATATGCTTTTTGAATTCTTCCACAATTTCAAGCAGAGCTTTGAGAAGATTGCCACTGGGACTCCATCCACAAACAATATGAGTTTGACAAAGTTTCTACAGGAATCGGAGAGCACTTTACGTGAACTTGAGGGTATTGTAAAGCACACATACAACTTAGTCTCCAATTATAATTCGCAACAGTCCTTTGAGAGTGGGGAGAAAATCAGGCTGAAGAGAACATCGAAATGTAGGCGCTTACACAATTCATATTTTATTTATTTTCTATGGTACGTTATATAAAAAAATATATAAATTACAAGCCTTGGACACACCTTTGGCAACCAAAGTTACAGTTGCAATCTTCATGCCATCGCACATTTATCAGATCCTAAATTTCATTTCATTTTCCTCGTGTCTGCCGGAAGTGCACTTGAAAAGAATTTTCCTGCTTGCATGCAGTCTCTAAAAACTTTTCGCTCACATATTTGATGAAATATGAATATGAGAATGGAAAGGATGGAAAGTGGGAGTTGGACTTGAACTACGAGATAACAGTCAATTGCTCATTGACTTGGCACAAGATGCTCTGACTTTTTAGCTAGCGAGTTCCTGAGTTTCCCTATTTCCTTAGTTCCGAGTGCCGAGTACCGAGTGCTGAGTGCTGAGTGCTCAGTCCTAAGCCCTGCTAACATGCCCAAAGCCCAAATGCAGCTGTGACGACGATGTCTTGGATGGAGGATTGGGGAGATTGAAAACAAAGTTTCAAGGAGAAGGAAGGGGGGCAAGGGTTGTGAGTTTTTTGGGTTAGTTTGGGAGTTTAGTTTACGTGAGCGTGGATTTCAAGCTGTGCGCGCACATAAGTTTGCGGCTTAAGCATGTGAAATTCATAAGAGCAGCAGCCGGATGGCAGACCCTAACCCATCTAGTTGTAAGTTCCTAGCCCATGCCACCTGTATTCCCATAAAATATCCAACCACCATCGTCTAATGCATTGCCATCCTCCTAAATAACCTCAAACAAACCCCAACGAACCTCACACGCATGCACAGCTAAAAGTCATAGTCAAAAAGTTGCCACATGAAAAGTTCAAAATTAAACGAACCTGGATTTTCTACCTGAATGTCCTTTTGTGTATTTCTTTATTATTTTCTTTTTTGTCAGCGTATAATAATATGACGTAGGAGTATATATAATTGAAAATGTACTCTATATACATATTTCTTTGGATACAGAAAGAGTGATGAAAATATTTTTATAAATTCTTTGTTTGCTTAAATTTTAAAATAAACTTAATATTTTTAAATAAGACACGTCTATTCATTTTATATTTATGAATTTTATAACTTTCTAGTTATACGCTATACGCTATACACTTATAGAGAAAAGAATGATAAATATATTTCCTTTAATTTGTTATTGGCTAACAGTCTTTTAAACATTGTGCATTTTTAAAGAAGGCGCGTCTAGGTTTTATATCAGGGATTTAAACTGTAAGCGAAACCTTAAGCTTAAAACTAACACAAGCAAGAAAATATAACTACTTATTTCCAAATTCTCATTTCAAATTTGAGTTTCTCCTCTTTAGCTGGCTTTTTATTGAACAGATTGTCTACATTTATGTGCATTACTTTAACCATTTAAAGTCCTTTTGATATGAAACTTTGACATACGAGTATGTTCAAGTATTTTAAAACACTTTACGATGAGTTTCTTATCAACAACTGAGCATACGAGTTTTGTAAACTTTCAATTAAGAGCAGTTGTTTTGTTTTGATGAAAATGTGAAGAGTTCAACAAAGTGCTGCGTGTTTTAGCTAATTATGTTTTGGGCAACGAAGTCTAATAGAATATAATTTGAGCAAAATTATTGAAAATTGACGGTAATTGAAATGAATTTGAACAAATTTGAATGCATGACCAAGTGTCGTGTTGGGCAACCATCAAAACATCGAAAAGTGTTGAAACCAGACTTCAGAATCAATGGCACGCGACAGGGCAACTTCCTTTTCTTTCAGAGGGAAGGTCCTGAAAAGAACTCTGTAATTTTGAATGGGGAGCCACAAAAGCGCCTATTAGACATTTTACTCAAGCTGTCGAAATTACAGACACGTTCTCTATAATCAAGTACAGTGTTGTGGATTTTTGGCGATGCAAATTTGTTGGATTCGTGAACCAACATTTTACGGTCAGCATACCGATAATAATCAATGCTTTTAAACTTAATTAGCAAAGCTCTAAAATTTCTGTCTGTATTAATAGTTGTTATATTAATCATTTAAATTATATTCTTGATTAGTGACAACTTTCCAGTTGGTAAGTCAACGAAACTTATCGATATCAATAATTAACCGTAAGAGATTAACCCATGGACAATTTGAGAAGCAATTTTAAATTCATTTACTAAATGTATTCTTAAATAACGCTACAAAAAGATACAAAAGTTTTTTTAAAATGGGTATAAAAATAATTTCTAAGGTTCTTGACTTTCAAGCCTAAGAAATGTAATTGAAAAGTTTTGCTTAAGATTTACTATAACCTTATTATTTAATTAATAAATTATCTTTTGCAATAAACAGCATATGGTTTAAATCAAGCATACATTTGATTTTCGTAGTGTTTATTTATTTTTAAAAAGAATATATAAAAGCACTATAAAAAGAAATGTTCTGAAATTAAATGTTTAAGTCTTGTTTTTGTCCCACGTGTGTACTTGTGTTTATATACTCCATAGTCTACATGCAGTTCCTGTTGCTTTGTTGCTGCGTGGGTTGCTAAACAAACTCAATAAATATAAAAAAATAAATTAACTGTAACTAAATGAGCCAAATAAATTCATTTACCGCTTACACGCGTCATTGAAGCTGCAATCCCCAATCCAGTCTGAGTTTTCCCAGCAGCTCCTTCTATCCAAACACGTATCCACTAAACTCAATTGCCATAGGGGGTGGCCTACTATAAGGGAATAGGGGAGATAGTTCATAGGGGAAACACAACTGCAGTCTGTTGTTGGGGAGTCAAGCAAGAACAAACTGAATCAACTGAAAAGGCGACAGTCGAGGGTCTGTCGAGTCACACTTTATCCTCTGGCATCAACTGCAGGTAATTTCCCGACACGCCAGTTATATAAGTACTATCTGTTCCATTTCTTTAGTTCACTTGGCTCTTGTCAAGCGAACAAAAATAAATAGTGTAACTAAGTCAGATTCAATTGTTATTTTCGAAAGGAAAATTGAACAACTATCATGAAATTTCAATTTATTGAAATGAATAAACTTAGCATAAGTTTACTTCTTGTATAAGTTTACTACTTGCTTAATATGATTCTGAGCACTAACAAACAAATAAATTTCGAAGAGTCGTTTTTTGACAACCATCGATGTGAATCTGTTCATTAATTAGAATACAGTAATGTACTTAAGAGTAATTAAAAGTACCAGCAACAGAGACCTACAAAGGCTTCTTCATAAAGAATCAACTTCTCTCATCCGTTGCAATTGAAAGTTAAGAACAATTTTGAGGTACAAATTTAATGTGTTGATTCTTTGCAGCTTATAAACAAGTTAGTATTGGGTAAGAAAACTGAATATATGAATGTCAATTGGTTTCCCATTCCATCCTTTTCTTTTCGACTGTCTCTTAATCGCTCTTAAGAACCAGGTAAGCTGGAAAATAATAATAGACAGCAGCAGGTAGAAGTTGGACTAATTTCTAACCTGTTTCCCGCTGTCGAAGAGAAAAATCGGTTTATATTTGTATAAAAAGAAGCTGAGTTTACTCCGTACAGAACAGTAGAAAAAGAAGTTTCAGATCAAAAGTATCGGTCATTCCCTTAAATTAATAAAATGCATTTTCATGTAAGTGAGCTGCTTGGATATCACAACAAAATTTCTGGATTATATTTACATCTTTAACATTTTTTAGTTGGTTGTATTTGTTGTCATGGCCACATTTACCTTGGCTTCGGCACAGTGGAACTGGGGAGACTTTGGAGGACCACAACAGGGAGGATTTGGAGGACCACAGCCGGGATACTTTGGCAATGTTGGAGACTTTGGCAATGTTTTTGGACAACAACAGCAGGAAGGATACGGAGGCTTTGATCAGCCTCCACAAGAAGAATTTGGAGGCTTTGAACAGCCACCACAGGGGGGATTTGGAGGATTTGAGCAGCCACTACAGGAAGGATTCGGAGGATTTGGACAGCAACCAACAGAAGAATTTGGAGGTGGTTTTGGGCAGCTTCCTCAGGGGTTCTTCGGAGACGTCTTTCAACAGCAACAACAACCGGGACCGATGTTTGGTGGCCCATATGAACAACAGCAACAACCTGAAAACTTTGGAGAATTCGGGGGTTGGTAATGTTCCTAGACGATGTAACTTTTCTTAAAAATCAATAAACTCAGTAAAGAATAAAATATTTTTTTCATTTCTTTATAGAAGAGTTGAACCAGTACCAGTTATAAGAAATTCAAAATCATCACCTGAAATATTAAAAGCCCTTGATGCATTTTTGTTAAACGGGTTGGATTCAAGATTCTTTGGGCACTAAAATGAATGCATTTAAATGCGTTGTATAAATCTAAAACTTGAATTTGTATAGGAAATCATTAATATGCAAATAAAATGGGACCATACTGAAACCAGTTCAAAGAATGTTTACCTGGAAATGTTACATAAACATTCAAAAGGTCACAACTGATCAAAGTTCTTTAAAGTTCGTAACTTAAATTTATTTTCTACTGATAGAAACTTTACGTAACCTGAAAAAAATAAAGGAACTGCATTTAAATAGCTCTTAATAAATGTAGATAACTTTTTATAAATAATAATATAAAATAATAATATAAAAAATATTCTTAAATAATTTTGTTTTCTAGATACTCTATTAAAACTTATCTAATTCAATTTATTGAAGGTTATTATTATAAAAAAATAAAATATATGTAAAAGATTAAATTTCAACTCCGTTTTGTTAACCAAGTTTCTATGTAAGTTAATTTGTTATAGGTGGATAATACTATTTGGTAAGGGATTAATCTGTGTCTGTCTGTAAGGTTCGACTTACTTAAGAAATTTAAATCATTGAATAATTTGACTGAGTTAGTCCTTTAGATTACTTTATTACAGTTGAAGATATCCATTACATTTGGGTTACTATACGCTTTTTAATAGATGTAGGGTAAAAATGTTGATTTGTACCGTGTAACCATTTTGATTTGGCTCCATCCGATTTAGTTTTGCTTGGACAATTGCATTCATGGCCAATTGTTATTGCCAAAAGTTTTGTTTCTGGTGTGTTTAAGCAAAAACCAAAAATACCCCGAAACTCTAATGAGTGCTATCGGTAAAATCTGAGTCGCAACAACTGTAGATGCTGTTAGGGGAGGAAGGGGACAGGGATTTAACCAGGGATTGGATCTTCAACCCCCATCAAACTCATTAAGCGCAAACCCTTTAGCTTCTCTGCGTTCTGTTCTAAAGGGGTTTTTGGCTTGTAATGACTTCATCTTTGTGGCTCTCATGGTGGAGACAATTTGGCAGCGGTCTTATGGCCATTGCCCTGGTGTGGTGTTTGCCAGCAACAACAACTGCAATAATAATAACAACAACACCAACAACAACAACAACAACAACAAGAACAATACAAACGCAACATTCGCAACTACAAACAACTTTTTAATTGCAATTAAATACGTAACAAGTTTTTAGTTGTAAGTGCGCTAAGAGAGAGAGAGAGAGAGAGTCCACAGAACTTGGCTTGGATCCTTTTTGGCTCTTTGCAGTTTTCACAGTGGCTATTATTGTTGTTGCTGTTGTTGTTAGCATTGTTGTTGTCGAACTTGTTGTTGTTGTTCTTGTCTTGTTCTTTTGTCATTCTTGTTGTTGCGGTTTGCTATCGACGCCAAGCTATCTTCAAATACTATATGAAATTGCCCAAGTCTGTAAATGTGTATGTGCATGTGTGAGTATGAGTTTATCTGTGTATGAGCATCTGTGTGTGTGAGTGTGTGTATTACAGAAAATTGAGTTGTGCGCTTGGGGTTTTAATTGTTAATTGTTAGCTTGGGCAACGTTTGACGCTGATGACAAACTCGTCCCAAAGAGCATGCGATTATATTGACGTGTTTAATGGCCAAATGGGAACGATCTGGGCTCTGTCTGCCATGGCTTAAATTCGAATCCTTTTAGCCACTAAGCCACATACTTGGATCAAATAACAATTTAAATTCTTCAATTATTGTCTTTTAATACAAGTCGGAGCTCTTTACTAGTCTAAAAAGCAATATTATTTAGTTCAATTAAATTTTCCGAAATTTTAATTATTTGCTTATATATATGTTCTTAATTATTTCATTATAATATTAACGTTACATATATTGTTATTATTATTAAAAAGGCAATATATTAACAGGGGTGCCACAGAAATCTCAGAGATATTGGGTAGAAGCTGGTTTCCATTTCTCTGAAACTGTGACACAGGTGCCACAGAAAATTGGGATATTTAATTTTTCAGACCTACATATTTTTGAAAAAACCAATATCGGTTGCCATAAACTGAATTTAAATTTCTGAAAAAATATACTTTACGCCATTTTCAAAATTAAATTTAGAGTTTTATAATTCCTCCCAACAAATGTTTTGAAATCTGAGTTTAGTTCGGGAGGTTCATTGTTCATTTATTGAATATATTTCGTATAATATGCTTTGAATTAATAATAGCATCAATTCACTTAATATGCAGGCAGCTATAGTTACACCAAATTTTTAATTGTCTTATCTTACAGATGAGTAACTTATTAATTAAATATACACAATCTATTTACTTCTTAGACCACGTTACATATGTATTTGTATTTGCATTAAGTGTAAATACCCTTTCGCAAAATTCTAATTAAATACAGTTAAACACTTTTTAGATACTCATTTTTAGACTAAGACTCACTCATAAAGAACGTCATGAATAAACTCGTACTCACTCATAGTTAATTTTACATTCAACTAAATGATTCTTGAATTATTTTCAATGCGTTTTGTTTTGGGTATGAATTCGCCTTTAGTTTTTACCCACCTGCCACGCCCACAAGCCAGTTGGCCTAACCTTTTTTTGACTTATTACTCGTATGTGAGTTAAAGTGAACAATTGTCAATTATATGCCAGAATCGCAAAGCATTATTCTGGATCATAACAAGAACTGACAGGCCAAGAGTTGCATATTATTTTATTCGACTGTCTTTCTCTTTTTCTCTTTCCTTACTCTTTCTCTCTCTTTATGTTGGTCTGAGAGTATATCTGCATGTTGTTATGGCTTTGTTTGGCTGTCAGTTATGGCCAGTTTGGCCATTGTTGGTAATTATTCAGATTTTGTTTGCATTTCATGCATAAATAAATCTGGGAATTACTACTCAAAACTATAAATGCAAAGGCATACAGCTGTCAGCTCTTTTGGACAGGAACTAAAATGCAGCTGGCTGTCATTAGGCTGAAAACTCTCCCAACTCCCAACTCCCATCTCAAATCCCAAATTCAGGACTAAGGACAGGACTATGGACTACCGACTTCACCTCTAATTTAATCAAGTTATGTGAGCGGAAAATGCCCGAAGGTTTCGTCGTTATATTTCTTTCGTATTTTTTTTTCACTTCTTGGTTCCTTTTCGAAATATATGCAAAAATTACGTTGGCTAACAACTTTTGCGACGCGGCCTTTATGCAAATTGCCAGGCAAATTAGTGAAAACCGCGGACAGGTAAGAAGAGAGGAGAGAAGCCACTTAAAGGTGTGGTTCAAGTCGATGCCCCGCCCAATGACCTGCGCCCTCTGGGCAAGTGCTCGTCATAAAGTTTCATTAGATGTAAACGTTAAGCGGTAACAGCTATAACAACAACAACAACACTAATAACACCAAAGGCAACAACGCAGGCAACGTTGTCATCTTTTAATTTGTATTTAAATGAAACGGTAGATCAACAGACAACGACAACGACAGCGACAAAGGACAAAGGACATGGAAACGGACATGTCGAGAGTGTGCTCAAAATGTTATTATCCAGATGGTCATAATCGGTAAGTTCTTCGCCCCGAAGGTAACACACATTCCGTCTTACAAGAAGGACCGACGGTTGGTTAACTATATCTTAATAAAACTACACCAAATAATTAAGCATAACACTATCTACCTTAAAAATAAAATTTAAGTTGTAAGTTACAATTAGGAAAAAGAAGACTAGTAACTATGGATTCATATACGCATAATTAAAAAATAATAATAAAATCGAATCAATTAGTAAAAATGGTAGACTGTGATAGGTTAAAAAAAAGACATGTCCGGACTCAACGATTTCCCCTATTTTGGGTCCTACAAATCGAACTGAATCGTTAGTTTTTGCAGTAATAATGATGGTTTTATACAAAATGTTTTTGGAAAGTTTTTGAGCAAACGAACTTTTAGTATGAAAAACTTTTTATTTCCTCAGATATCTCAACCAAAATCGCTTAGTGTAAGTCTGGTATCGTTTCAATATGCCTGACCAAGTTCGGATAAGATCGGACTGGTACATCATTAACATATCATATGCCGAAATTTGAGTGCAGGTCTATGAAACTTTATAATTAATAGTATAATTATACTAAAATGTATGTATTTTTTAAATGTATGCATAAATAAATTAATTTGTTCTAGCTAAATTATTGTTATTATTTTAAAAGTTTTTAAATAAATGCTGGCAAGCTTTGAATAATTAGGAACTCCATGAAATTATATACATATGTATTTTTGAAATCTGGAAAAAAATTAAATTAGCTTCAGTACCTTACAGTGTAGCACTTATTATTTCGACCCTGCTCATTAAAAAAGTATTAAAATGTCTATTAAGCTTGTGCAAAAAAAAAGTGTCCATAACAGGCAGAAGGTAGCATAAGAGCCCCCATAAACTATATACGAGTATATTATTGATCAGCAGCAACAGCAGTTAACAAAGGTCAAAAATAATTTGATAGAAAATGGTATATTGTGTATTAAAAGTGTTACTTATAAATAAATTATATTAAATGGATTATTTGTATTTTCTTTCAACTTATTCTGTAGATCATAAGAATTGGTCTTTCGAATCGAGAATTAATCAGTATCTTTTAGTATCTGAATTGTATCTTTACTTTGTCTGTAGTCTACGGATGGAGAGGAAACGATGGAAGCCAAAACTAATACCGATTAAGCATAAATCTAACTAGAAGCTTAATATAGCCAACAACAATCAGTTTCAGTTCCTTGCATTGCAATCTTTGAGCTAGTTCACACCCGAACGGACAGACGGACAGAAAGACAGACAGACAGAAAGCTAGAGAGAGGGCCAAGACAGGCTCTGGCAACTGGCAACTGGCAATTCCCTTTTGCCCTTTTTGGCCATCGTGTCCTTTTCATCGTCTTTTGCCTTTGGCAAATGCTACGAGTATTCGTATTCGTATTTCCGTATTTCCGTATTTCCGTATTTTCCTACTGCAGCAGTAAAAATGACTGCACACAGCTGTGCTTCATGGCCCTGGGACGATGCGGCAGTAAGATTTTATTAGCGGTGGTATTAGCAGCGACAGCGGCAATCCTCACCACCATCACCACCATTTACATCACCACCACCACCACCACCAGCGATCCATTGACCCACCCAGCACAGTGGTTGACGTTGCATATTAATGCAGGCATAAAAATATTTACAGCTTTTTTATGCAGCTGAATTTTTGGCAAATTTAATATAATTTCTGGTCGTTTAATGAGACCATTCAAAAATGTTTTGCCGCCGACTCATCAGAAATATTCCCTTTCCTTTCCCTCCCTTCCCTTCCCCCATTGAGAGGGGGATACCTTGAGGGCACAACAAGTGTTTCAACCATTATGACCAACTCATAAAAATTGGCACAACAAACATTAGTCTCCTACAAAGTAAAAGAAATAGCCATAAAATGGGACGTCCACTCGACCATTCGACCACTGTTCATGGCCCAATTTTTGCATTTTGGCCAAGTTCTGGGTAGCTGGGAAGTTGGAAAACGTTGGGATGCTTTTTGTCTTTCAGCTAATCCAACTGGCGGCTCGCAAATTCCAATGCTGTTTGCTGGTTTCTGTCATGTGCAAAAGTTGGTGGGCGTGCCATAAGCGAAAGGATTATACAAATAAAAATAAAGCCCAGGCCATGGCATGCCATGCCAGGCAAGAGGTGTTATAAATTTGGGACAGCAGGTGAAAACAATTTCGTCCATAAACTTTTCGCTTAGCAGTGCCTATCCCATATCCCCCTTCGTCCTTCGTCCTTCCTTTCACATCCACTTATCCACTCACCCACTCGACCTGTCTTCAGAAACCTTCTGACTTTGCTTTTTCGACCCATGCGGTTTGACACAAAACATACCAAGGAACAAGGACCACTTTTTTGTAAATTCTGTGAAGGAAAGCAAAAATATTAAGAGAATAATTTCTGAGAAAGCTCGTATATTTTAAAAGTCAGGTACGTCTTGTGAAGTGAATTTGCTAAAAAGAATCCCAAAGCTTTTTAATGTTTCCATTTATTAATTTGTATATTTATTAATTTTGTATTTATTTATTTATTTTATTTATGTTTTTATGTTGTTTTACTAAATGAAATTATTTGAATGATCATCTGAATTATTTCCTTTGGTTGTCCCTTAAGACTTTGTGTTGAATTATATTTGTAATAAATGAAGGTCTTAAAAGAGTAGTCAAAATCAAAGTATACAGAGCAAAATACTTTTGTTCGAACGCTTTGAAAAATACTCCATAATTACACAATTAAAGCAAACACTGTAAAATCGTTTATCAACTAGTTCAATTTAATTTTTTTTCACTTACCCGGCTCGGACAATAAGCCATACCTCGTATAATATCATTCCCAAAAACCCACGTTGCACACTTTATGAAATATTTTCTTAAGTAAATTCATTATTTAATGTGCAATCTATTGTATAACTTGTTAAAAAAAATAGCAAACATATAAGCAATTCTTGAGCAAATGCAATAACAATATCGAACTGTATTTATGCAATGGTCAAAAGCTAAAAAGGCAACAATAAAATTGAAAGAAAGTGCTACAATGACAGCCATTTCTCAAGTTAGACGTGCTTTTTATGTGCACGGAAATTAAAGTAATCATTTTTTATTGCGCAAACAAACAAAGGCATTATATTTTACAACATTGCTAGCAGAAGAATAGAAAGAGAAAGAGTTATAGAGCAAACACAATCATAAAGGAATGGAGTAAGGTAGCAAGTGGAAACCGTAGCAAACCACAAAATGCGCTGAAGGACAATTGAGTGCAGAAATATGGTTCGCTTGAGAAACTTGCAAGCGGATACGTAACAAGTAAGCAAACCGAACCCAAATACAAACCCTAGACAACCCAACTCAAACCCAAACCCAAACCCTAACCCCAAGAACTAACCATACCAAACACAACAACAAAGTCAACGAAGCGGCCAGTGGTCGTTTGAAATCGGACCTAGGAAAGAACAAAGACTTTGGCAGCTGCGACAATGACAACAGCGAAATAAAAACATATAAAATCCCTAGAAAATTGCATTAAAATCTATGGAGTGTGCATACACTCAAAAAAATTGTTACCCCAATTTTTAAAATTCGCTTTTGTTTTAAAATTACCATGACAGTTATAAAAATTTCTATTTATCAGATATATTTTTTTAAAAGCTAGGAAAAATAATATTGAAAAGTGGTTATGAAACATTACTTCTAAAATATTGAAATTATTTATTTAATTGTGGCGATTTGCCTATTAAGAATTTTGCAAATTTTAAGGTAAAATTAATCCATGCTAGCTAAACGTTTATTTTCTTAAATTAATGGAAAAATTCAATTAAAATTATAAATTTTCGGACAACGGAAAAATTGGTATCGATTGTTACAGGTCTAACGCCCTGTTTTTCAGAAAAAGGGTATCACATTTCAGAAACGAAAACATTTTTAAGAAATGCATTTTCTAATAATAAAAGCACATTACCCTTAAGAACAAAATAAAGGCGAACTTTAGATTTTCAGGGCAAAATTCCAGTTTTTTTTCTGAGTGTAGGAAACGGTGAATCCCCGCATTGGACCTCACAAACCCTCAAGTCGGAGACGGAGAACCATTATGAACTGCACGAGGGAGCATAAGGCGATAGAGAGAGAGAGAGAGCGAGGGAGAGAATGAAAGTGCAGTGTACACCTCTCCCTCTTCCTTTCAAATTCTCACACTCTGTCTGGTTTTGGTTTTCGGAACTACGAAACGGCAAATTCGTGAAAAATTAAAGGAAAAAGGATATGACGCCACATTGCAACATGAACGCAAAATTGCGATTTTATTATATTTTAACAATGCACTTCGTTACGTGATTCCCACTAGAAATTGTTCTCATCGCTCTTGTCCTCGTCTTCGTCCTCGTCCTCGTCCTTGTCCTTATGCTTGTCGTAGTCATTCTTGTTATAGTCTAGGGACTCTCAGTGCCGACTCTAGTGCCTAGCACCAACCAATGATGACTATGCATGCGATCCGGCCTCCTTCTTCATTCCAACCAAGTTACATACATAAGTTCAAATTCATTCACAGTCATATTTTATTTGTTCATGAGTCGTAAATTCATTTCATTCCTAGCATGCTCTGCGCCTATTTATTAGAGCCCATTGTTTGCACAAATTTGTTTAAATTCGTTTAAATTTGTTTATAAAATCACAGACACTCCTTTCCAGTACTCACTTGAGCCGCAAAAAAATAAGAGGGAGTTTAGTCCCTGCAGAGCATCCTATAATTGAGCACACTCGTTAAATAAATTTTAATCTTTTACTAGTAGTTGTCATTTGACCTATAAAAAGTATATAAAGTATAGCAATATACTGTACAATTTGATTTTAAGCGACAAACATAATAAAAAATTATCATTAAATTAATAAAAGCTGTTCTATTGTTAAAAAATAAAATTGAAGCACTGAACTTCAACACGTTTTATTAAAAACATTTTTCCACATCAGATTAAAAGGACAGTCCCAAGGCAAAATCAAAACAAGTTTTTAGACTATTATGTTCAAATTAAACAAGTGAGATAGCAAAATGTAAATAGAAAGTTAATAAGATTCAAATTTCATGTCAATAATTTGTGTAAACAAACTGTATTTGATGCATTGCAGTTGAAGCATTAATTTCATCGAAACTATTTCTATTTGACATTTATGCTGATTAATTGACAAATTGAGCCAACAAACGAGAATAAATCAAAATGAAAACAAGAATTGTTGCACGAATATTGAAGGCAAAAATCAACTTGTAATCATATGTTACATTGGCAGCAATTTATTTACAATATTTACAATATTTATGTAAGAATTAATTGTTTGGCAAATGCCTTAAAATGATTGCCAGCTGTCGGCCGGCATTTCACTTTAAATGCCAAACAATGTTGGCCATAAATAATGACCAGAAATTCATACTGAGAGAGAGCTTCAGTTTAAGTAAATCCGAGCCGACCGACCGAAAGACCCACCGAGCACTTGTATTATTGCTTGCTTTTCATTTGCGCTTGAGAAATTTTATTTACACTTTATGACTTCTTTATTTAACACTAATTGCTGCCTTTCAAATTTTTAGCACACTGCCAAAACCAAAGACCCAAAGACGATCCAAATAAAATGTAAAAGACAAACAACAGCAATTTAGCAAAATGATATACATACCTACATCTACATCTACTCCTACATCTACGTCTACGTCTACATCTACATCTACATCTAAATTGTCATCAATGAGTTGATATAGTAGAATATTTAATTCTCTAAGGCAAGTCTAAAATTAAGAACCATTTTAATATTTGCGAATTTACATTTGAGTTTATGCACTCATATTTAATTTAATATTATTATATCAATAAACATTAAAATGAATTTAATTGGTAGAGAATAGAGAAAGTAAATTGTTAAATAGTTGCATATTAGTTAATAGAGGTTAATACTGTAGCAATAAACTAATCTACATACAATTTTATTGTTTAACAAACACTATTTTACTCACTCTATAAAATTATGTGAACAATTTTATTATTATAAGTATCAAAAATAAGTTCTATACACACTTCAATATGATATGTAAAGTTTTATAGATATGAAATACTGAAAATAGTTTTGATCAAGCTTTATGAGGTGTGTTCTACAAATTTAGAAAGTCAGAAATTGTCGTTGATCCTGAAGGCAAGAAAACAATGCTTTTCAATGTAAAAACTGATCGAGTAATTTGATAAATGTTTATAATTTAATAGATTCAAGAAGTTATTAAAAACACAAGAAAAACGTTTTAATGAATTTATTAGTTGTCTTAAATATACCAATAATTATTAATTTGTCGAAATTCGAAATAAACTCATGGCAGCTGATTTTGGAGTCTTTTAAAATATGTTTGGATATACATATAAAATCTCTTACACCTATAGATCTATTATAAGTGTAATAGAAGCTAAGGGAGGATAGAGTATCCAGGATGTAATTGCTTGGAATGCAGACTTCTTGCTGACAAGCAGACACGTTGATATGACCAGCCGTAATTCTCCATGTCAGACTTCGTCCAGGCTTTTATAGCTTCCCAAAATCTTCTGCAACTCATCAGCAGCAAGGGCAACAACAACAGCAATGGAAACAACATCGACAAGAAATATAAACACATACAACACAAATACACACACATGCATATAATGCTCGTATCACAAAAGTTACTTCTTCCTTCTTTGCTTTATTTTTATGCCTTTTTTCTTAGCATATGCTTCGTAATGTTTGTTGTGTCTCTCTCTCTCTCTCTCTTTCTTTCTTGTTGGCTGTGTGTAAAGTTTATTTTTCTTACTTATTATTATTATTTTGGCGCTTTTCATTGTTGTTTTTCTTCTTTTGCTTTATTATGCATGTGTGTGTATATACGCTTTCGTAATTAATTTTGTGCTTCGAAACATCTGCAGCTGGATTTTTACTGCAGCTTCAAGCAAATTACGCATACGCCCCGTGGTACCATGTACCATGCGGCTTGTAGACTGGCAAACTTGATGACTTCGCTTTAAGTTTTACCCAAGCTCGAAAACGCCAAATGCCAATTTGTTCAACTGAATTTAATGCTGTAAATAAATATTTGCAAAGTAGACAGAAAAACGTATACGACAGACAGACAGACTGACAGACAGACACAAGTGTAGACTCTCACAATTGGCACAACAAATTCTTGCAAATTTCGTAGGCAAAAACGCGTTGCACCACGAGGCGTATAAGCAATGTACCGTAACCGGAACGGCAATGGAAACGACAAACTCTAGTCATAGTCACTAACAACTACAACTACAATAAGTACTAGTTTCTTTGGATACACATGAGCAGTTGTTGGTAGTGCTTGTTATAAACTAGAAGTATCAAGTCCATACCCTGCAACAAACAAGATCCAACGGATTTCTTAATAAATAAATGCGATATTAGGATTTATGTCTATAGTTCTATATAATTTATACCGATTTATGTAAATTAAAAAAGATTTTTTAAACTAAATACGATAATACGATACTTAATTAGCTATGGAAATATTACCGCAAGTTAATAATCAAATTAATGAGAATAAACTCGTATTTTGTTAGAAATGTTATAAGAAAATGCAGTGTCTTATTGAAAACTTTGGTTAAAATATATTCTGAAGATACCAAGTAGTTGAATTTATTATTACTTATCAGGATAAAATCAAGAGATACTATATAATTGTATATAAATTATATTGTCGCCATCTTAAGCACGTTTACTTGTGTGAATTAGATTTCCGGTCTTTATGCATGTAAGTAGACTTGTTTGGATATCCTACGACTGACCACAGGGCATCCCATAGTCGAGCACATCCACTTGGGATACCCTTGCTCCTTTGATGTAGCATTTGCAGTTGGATTTACCTAACCCGCCGAAATGTCGCGTTGCAAAGTAAACAGAGGAGGAAGAGTGCAACACTGAATTTGCCACACGTTGCAGTTGCAGTCTTATTTTCATCTCAAATTTTTTGGTGTCTGCCTTTGGGGTTAGAAGAACTTTTTCCACTTTTCGGGGCTTGGGTTTGCATAATCTGACGCCTGTGTGACGATCAAAGAGTCAAAAATCAGAAGGAAATCTGGGTATATGTAAAGGAACAAGAACTGGGGGGGGGGGACTGTAGGATAGATTTTGAGAGATTTCACACTTCAATTTCCGTGCGGTTGCAAGGTAAGAAAATGTTTGTTGCAAGCTCAAGTTATTTCTTGACGCTCTGTTGTTGTTGTTAGTATTATTGTTGTGGTTGTTGTTGTTGTTGTTGTCGCACAAGTATGTGTCGTGTTGCATGTCGTTTCCATTTCGATTGTGTCAGTTACATGTTGCACACTCAACAAACCAGGCTGGCAAATAGGGAAGGCGGCGAAAATGGCCAATGATTGGAAGCGCCCAGGCAATTGCACATTGGGCACGTATGCAAACAGATGGAGGTATATGTGGAGGTGCTGGCATAAGGCAAAAGTGCTGTGAGGTGGCAAGCAACAGGATTAGGGAGGGGTAGACCATTTTGTCAGACAAACTGTCGGTTGCAATTTTTGTCAGGCAGTCGGGAGGCATAAACAAAAACGATGCCAAAATCCAACAACCGACAAACTGAAAATGACAAATTCAGCTGCTCGTTTCTCGTTTCCCGTTTCTGGTTCGAATTTTTGGGTTTTACTGTGTGTTGCACCTCCCGAACGAACAATTTCCGTTGCATTTGAGTTCAAAAATTGCATTGCAATGCCTAAATACAAAGTAAGCAGCAATCGGAACAGCTCAAAGGAAGGAAGCATACGACAGTCTAAAGCCTTTACAGATTGAGCTGTTACTCATTCTCGTATTGTGCTTTCCTTCCTTCCTTTCTTCTCCCCTTTCCACACTGACAGCTGTCACATTCAACAGAAATTCAAATAAGCCGGCAACGGCAACTGAGTTTTGCAAACCAGAAACGACTCTAATTTTCATAAACATCCAAAGCAGAACAGAGTTTGTTTACCATCTAATTGCAAATATTGGCAAGTGTTGACTACCTAATCAACTTTGCCCTTTTTAGCATATCTTTCCATCTTTGACTTCAAACTGATTATGGAATTCAAAATGTTGGATTCCCATACTTGTGTTAAGATACTTTCCTGTCGTATTCTGTAAGATACTGAAGTTACCAGTACAAAATTTCATGGACTGCCGAATGGAACTGATGCGGTATTCAGAGAAAGAAAATATCCGTAGATTTTTAGGAATTCTTTTGAACATGTAATAATAATTTCATAATAATTACATCAATATATTATCCATCAAAACTTACTTCTTTATCTGATTTAACCAATTAACATATGACCTTCTTTAATCATGTTCTCAAGTGGAATATTTTTAGGAACAAGTTAGATAAAATTCCAACCAGATTGTTATTCACTTTGTCGAAATAAATGGAGATAAAAATATTATTTTTGTTAAATAATATTTTTAACTATTTTTGGACTTGTTATAACATAATTTCATTTACTAAACCTAAAATTCTAGAGCCTTACTCAGTTTTTAAATTTATTATTTTTGATTCAAATTTTTTTAATTTATTTTCTAACTTTTGCATTTATAGTTTCATTTTAAGTATTTATTTATGCCATCTAATCGACTGAAGAACTTAGGTAACGTAGGTAAAAAGCTATTCTTCTACTTTTTAACAAAAATAAGATTTATAATTTTTTCTAACTGGTTCTTCAAATGGAGCTTGTAGAGAATAGGACACAGTCCGCGATGACAGGCTCGGGATTTTGTGGGACCCGACCAAAAGACCACAAACTGGAAGGGACTATAAAATATCACACAAGGTGGAAACGTTTCGTGTCGCATTTGTGTGGCATTTAATTAAATGCATTTTTTTTGGACTCATGACGTCACATAAAATATGCACAAAAGAGGACCAAGAAGAATGGTGAAACAAACGGCAACGAGAATGTAAAAGCCAACAGGCGAGGCGAGATGAGGCGACTGTGCAAAAAGGTGTTAATGGTGACTATGAAATTCCATTTGCATTTTTCACACACCTTAGCCGTGAGGACAAGGTAAAATTATAAAATTAACCAAAAAAAAAGGTGTTGGAAAAAAATTTGAAATTTTTAATGCAATTTTTATTGTTGTTGCTGAACCCGTTGTCTCGCTAAGTAATGGTAATTAGGCGTGGAAAAATCCATTAGCCGTTGAATGTACCTGCTACACAGGTGCATCTGTGACTAAGAGAACGCCTGGAGCAACAGACAGCTGCAATTAGCGATGCTCAGGCTGCACAAAAATCCAAATCTGAATTGGAATCCACATCTGTTCAAAATAATTTAAATTGTTCATAAAAGGAAAATACCCGTTAAGAATATAATCTCTCCAACAAGATTGGAGTTAGATTTTAATGCTGATATTGTGCTTTATAAAATCAATTGTTTTTCATTTCTCAAATCCTCAAATCTAATAAATACAAATTTTATAGCCACACTAACAATAGAAGCTGATACCCCTGGTGCGTAAACATTTCTCTCGTTGTTATTCTTTGTTTATTTATTTATTTTATTAATTTGTTTATTTTTATCATAGTTCTACGATTATTATTAGTTATGCTTATTAATTATTTTAGAGTTTAGTTTTTTATAATAAACTGAATGTTAAATTTGTTAATTTATTGTTTCACTTCTAACATATCCTTTTTTTATAACCTTGCAGAGGGTATTAAAATTTTGTCACGAAAGCGTGTAAGAGTTTGATGGAGGCGTGGCAGACCCCATAAAGTATATATATTCTAGTCTCACAGTTTTGAAGCTATCTAGATGAAACTTGGTATAAATAGGATCACTGTGTCATATATCTGCCACAGGAACAAACACGTAGTATGAACAATATTTTTTCTTTCTTATGATATCTCAATCAAAGTTACAGATTATGTGTTTTATACAGCCTGACCAAATTTGGATAAAATCGGTCTACTACTTATATGTATCACAAACCTCACAAACATATGCCACAGTTTGAGTACATACACTACTGGTCAAAATAATAAGTACATAAGTAACGTGCTAATTTATTATTGAATATATTGATTATTTTTGAATGCATAGCTGCCTATTGTTTATATTTTGAGAGGTTACGGTGTTATAAAACATTTTCATCAAAAATGAAAGTGGGGAACACCCTTTATTTAATTCTGAGCTTACATTTGTGCTGAATGGGCATTTTTAGTCTGGTCAAAATAATAAGTACACTGGTGATATTCATCATTTTTAAAGGATTAGATCAGAATTTTACCAAAGGTTTGTTGGTTTTTATTGACTCCTTGCATATTTAAGTACATCAGAGTTATCTGCAAGGGCTTGCGTTATCTTTTTTTTGATCGGAATGGGTAATTGTGAATATTCTTACTTATCCAAACTATGACTTTCTGACTTAGTTTGTTTGGTTTTGTACATAACTATTTAATCGAAAAGTGAATAAACTTCAATACTTCGTATCACTAATTAAAAGGGTTTGTTAGGAGCTTAATTCATACTTATATGTTTAGAAAGCTTTTATCTTCAAATAAGTTAAGTTTATTTAAGTCTTGTTAGTTTTCCGTTAAAACATAAACGTGTTAAAATTTACTTGCTTTAGACAAAATTACAATTAAAAAATGCACTAAGCTACAGTGGAGCAAGCTCGACAGTAGGAGACCCAGTACTTTTTGAGTGCAAAGCGTTCACTAGATTGCTTTTCAATGTTGCGTACCATTCAATAGATGGCGCCACTTCATAAACATAGAGGTCGCTGGCGTCTCTTCTTCTTCCTTTTGCCCGTGACATTGTTAGTTGAATTACTTCCACGTTTATCATCCGATTTGAATGAAATTTGGTGGACTGGTTTGGACTATAGTGTTTATTATATGTACTAAAAATAAAGGCGCTAGCACTAAAGGGGCTCTTGTAATTCGACTTCAAAGTTTTGTATTTCAATTTCCGGGGGCGGACGTGGGCGTGGCAAAAATCTAAAACAAACTTGATCAATGCAAGATATAGATAAACCTACATGCCAAATTTGGTGTCTCTAGCTCTTATAGTCTCTGAGATCTAGGAACTCAAAAAAGGGACAGACAGACAGACGGACAGACGGACATGGCTATATCGACTCGGCTGTTGGTGCTGATCAATAATATATATAGTTTATGGGGTCTGCCACGCCTCCTTCTGCCTGTTACGCACATTTTTTTTTGCACAAACTTAATAGACCCATTTGTACTTTTTTAAAGTACTGGGTCTAAACATATTACAGTAACCTATTTTACAAGTACTTGCAACTCACACAATCAATAAAATTACAGAGATTGCCAAACCAAATTAAATGATTCCGTTCGCTAATGAGTTAAATTGTGGCATAATGTTGTGCTCATTTTAAATAAATATAAATACTACATACGTTTATATTTACGTATAATTTTGATTGTTGTTATTGTGTTGTTTTTTTGTATGCCATTTGAAAGTAAGGCAAGAAGGAATGATTAACTCTGGTGGCTGGCAGTTTTAATCCATCCGTGAAAATGCTTTTCCATAATTGCATAACACTCCAACTGAAAATGTGCGGTTGACAGGCGACATGTCATTTCACCGCAAAGAGTTTTTGTGTGCGTGTTGTTTTTTGCATTTTGTTCGATTCCAACGAACGAATCTGTTCTTTTTACACGGTGCCAACATAATTGTTTTAAATTAATTGCGAATTGTGTATGCAAAAAGCATAAAGTGCACTTCAAATATGTAAAGGAACAATGAGAAAAGCCTCCGCACAGCGGGTAATTTATTGACCGCAACAACAACAACAACAACAACAACAAAAAAGATTCTCATACTCATACTCAAATAACAACAAGGCTTAACTCTATCTCCAGTTCCGAAATCGCATAAATCAAATGAAATTAACTCAAAGAGTTCAGACAGCAAATAGAGTGTTGAATTTTTATAAACTACAGAGGGCAAAGATACAGACACACACAATCATACTTTATTTACTCTATAAGGTTTAGAACCTCACATCAAGTGGCGGGACATGAAGTTAAACATCAACTCGGCGACAATTTCTTAAATTGTTCGAACAAATGAGAATGGAATAGAGACAAAAAAAGAGAGTACCATTTACAGGCGGTCGCAAGTTGCTTAAACTAAATAAGAAAAGAAAACTAAGAGGCGTGATCGAATTTTCAATACTCTAGGGAAAGCTTTCAAAATATTGCCATACTTAAGTAATACTCTAGGAATTTCAAAACATGCACATTTTTAAAGATTTAATTAAAAATCCTTTAAACTAAAACTAATATATATATAATATTAAAAATATGCAAAATTTTTTTTAGTAAAAGTTAAATTGTATATTAATGTTATAAAAAGTTGACCCCGTGTTATATCCTGATTTTGACTTGAAAATAAATTTATTTGCTATTGAATTATGAATTTTGGCTTCAAAACTTTCCATTCAAAGATGTTCTAATATGTTAGAAAAATTATCATCTTCTAATTTTTGAGTAATCTTTTAAATCAAATTTATATCAAATATACATATATTTAAAAAATTTTATGCAACAAGTAAATATTCTTATTATTTATTTGCAATATAGAGTTTGTATTTACTTTTCACTTTAAAAAAGTGTTTTCATTTTTAATATTCTTAATAAAAATTTGTAGAGCATCTGTCGGACACTTGATTTTTTGCCGCCAGATCACATTTCTAACATTCGAGTGCGAGTATATTTTAAGAAAAATACGCTTTGAAAAAAAATGAGACGAAACGTTTTACGATTTGGCATGTGTGGCAAGACTATAAGACGCTGGGGAGGCAGGGATTGCAGGAGGAGACCGCCAAGTTCAGCACTTTGGCGAGTCAAGTGCTTTTCATTTTCCGAGCACGTCGCCGCGTCATAAAACAAAAAACGCACGAGAGCGCAACGGGGCGGGCACGTTTAGCATATATATTTTCACACTTGCAATCATACTTTAAGCAGATGAACACACACACACACGCACACACAGAGAGAGAGAGAGACATACATGCACTAATACATGGGCAATAGAGATGAGTTTAGAAACATACGATAGTTTGGAAATTGTTTGCTCTGTTTGAACTTAAAATAAATAAATAAAATAAAATTTATATTTTTTCTTAAATAAGTAAATAAATGCAAGACTATTTTATTAAATTGTTTTTAGCATACTAAAGAATTTTTTTAAAAAAACATTTAAATGTTTTACAAAGTTCTTTTTAAGAATATTAGTAGTTTGTTATAATTATTATTTTAATTATTTTTTTAATGTTTATGAATAATATTTAAATTCTTGATACTCTTAGAAATTTAGTTTTAAATTTTTGTTTTTAAATAAAAAGGCTCTAAGAAGAATGTGTTACATTTAATTTCATTTCAGTTACTATTAGTGATTGAAAATGAAATTGTTTTTGATAATTTTAAAACAAATATATCGTTTGTTTTAGATGGTTTAATAAATGTGTCGTATATTTATTGTCACTTCCACCATTTTTTAATGTTGTATAAATAATGCTTTAAGTGTTAATACATTTAATAATTTATTTAAATACCTATAAAAATTGCTTAACAAGTATTCTTGCTTGAAACTATTTATTTAATATGTGTATTTTTTTAGGTAATCATTACATATTTTTTTTAAATATACAACAACACTTAAATAATTTTTGTTTAATGAAACATTTAATGTTGGCTCATCTCTAAGAGTTACACATGATAAGACTGTGTTATCTTCATTTTCACTCCCCAGTCAGACCATAAAAGTGCGTCGGGATTGTCGCCAAAACTTTTACTTTCATTATATTTTTTTCTTCTTGCACTGATAATATAGATGTATGTATATGTACATATGTACATATCTTTTGGTGAACATTGTGTTGCGACTAAGCCAAATTCCCTTATGAAATGTATCTTTCTACGTGCTAGAGAACTTTATACGAATTCGCTTTAGTTGGTGGGACCGTTGAGGTTTTAATTAAAAAGTCATAGACCGACGCGCATTATAATTACCAAAAAGGACAAAATTTCATAAATAATTTACACAAATAAATTAATATTAATGTTGTCGCCTCGCTTGCTGCCTGGCCTGGCCTGTGAAATGCCTCTTTCATTGTTCAATAATAGACGTCAGTGTCAAGCCGCGACCCAGTTGCCTCGACCTCATTATGTTTTGACATTATGAAGTCTGAACTGAATCGACTTACGAACTGACGTTAAAAGGATTTTCCCATGGATTTCGTTATCATTCTTGACACTAATGACAGATAATGTTTTTGATAACTGCAAACTGTATATTAACAATTCCCTTCATATTACTTAAATATTCGGAAAATGCGAAGTAGTTTCGCCTTGTGATTTAAAAGTTCAAAGCCTTCTTCTAATGCTGATGAATGTCGTCAAGGGGAGTTTTGATAAGCCATGAATGCCTAATGGAACCCGCCTGTTTCTATCCCTCCAACTCTATACTCCCTCCATGTTCAAGATGTTCTTCAACTCTTTTATGTTTTGCCTCATTGGAAACTTTGAACTGACGCTTTCAGGGTTGTTTCGTGGTTAAAACTGTTTTGGCTACGTTGGCAACTTTGCTTGCGGTTTGTCTTTGGTTTGTGCCACAGTTCTGGACACTCCTCCAGAACCATCCCCCTAGTCTTCTTGATTCCGGCCACAAATGAATTGCAGGCTAGCTGCAATTGCTGCACTTGATTTGCGGTGCGACTTGATGGTTAACAATTATATGACAACAACTTTGGTTCATTTACTTAAAACCAAACTCTGTTAAAACTTGGCCAAGAGCTGCTTTTATATCAGATAATCACTTAATAGTTACCAACATTTATATTTCAAGTTCACTTTCGTTCGCTGTTTGGCAATTTTAAACTAATCAATCAGCTACTGTCAATTAAATGTAATTGGAATTTTATTTTCATTTACTTTTGGGCCCTACTTTTGGGCTAATTAATAGCAGCCAACATTCGTAACTGCAGAAAATGTGTTTTTGCCAAAAGTTCACGGTGTGGGCGTGGCTCATTAACCTAATGTTGGGAATCTCTACGGGTTTATTTGAGCTAATTGCGCTTACTTTTCTTTACCCCAGTTTTGCCCATTTGCGGAGCTGTCAATCGAAAATTTCCCATTTTATTATTTATGTTAATTCAATTTTATTTTTGCCCTTTTGTGGCGATTTTAAAAATAAGGTTGCGCTCAATTGCTTTTGTAATCAATCAAAGTCAGTGCGAGCAGTGAACCACAATGGTGATACAGGGAGGAAGAAAGAGAGAAATTGGGGTAGAAAAAGAACGGGGCGTTAAGGAGAAAAGAATGGAAGCTGCGCTTTCAAATGCATCCAACTCATCTTCGATTTTTCCTCATCTTTCCATTTCCATCTCAATCCCAAACCATCTTTCTCGGACAAAAACGATGATTGTCATGTGAGTTCCGTGCTTCATTGGCGTTTGTGGTGTTGACGTGACACGTGAGCGACACTTGACGTCCGATAATTGATATTGTAGCAAAAGGAGTAACTATGGGGGCGGTGGGTCGATGTGGGCGTAACACGTCCAAAGTGTCGGGGTTGACAAGATGCTTGTAATTATCGTTGACACATATCGCGGTTGCCTGCCAGCTGTGTATTTGGCAAACTTCTTCAATGAATCACTTGACTTTTCACTATTGAAAAGACTCACCATAAATTTTTCAACAGTCAACTAAGGAATGAATACCTTAAGTATTTTAGTATATTTTTTGAGTTTTAAATTTTTAAGCACGTTTACTTATAAATAATTGCTTACAGGATACGTTGATTATTATGAGAGAATTGCATGATTCAAATTATATACATATAATATCTCTGAAAATTAAGATTCTTGTAATTGTTTTCCAATGTAGGAAACTCTACAATTAGAAACTTTTGGCTTTAATAAATTAATTAATTATAATTATTATTAAGTGAAAGCATCACCAATAAATCATTTTACTTTACAAACACTACTTTTATATTTCATAAGTTTTTGAAATTGTATATTTAAAATTTTCTTCTCTTTAAAAAGCACAGGACGCATACAGAAAATGATTGATATTCCATAGAATTTTAGTGCTTATTTAGATATTACTTTGGACAATTGCAATTAATTTCCAATGTAAACAATTCCAACATTTTAAAAACTAAACAAAATATTAGAAGTTATCAGTATTTTATTATGTGGCAACGGGTTTGAAAAACTAAGTTTCGTAAATATTTGAATTTGAAAATCAAAATTTAAGGCAAGACATATTGTCTACTCTCGTCTGTTGGTTGAATAAGATAATATATATAAAGACACGCGCTTTTATTTTTTTTAATGGACTTCTTAAGATACAAAGAAAGTAAGAAAAATAAACGTAAATACAAGTATATGTTTGTGCCATGAAGTTGAGAAAGTTTGTAGGACGTTGGCATAAAATTGATCATGTAATGTCATGAACAAGACGTTAAGTTCTCGATTTCTTCAGTAGCTATAAATTCGTAACTAAAAGTTTTCTAAACCTTATGGTAATTGATTTATTTTATTTGTCAAGAAATTCTAAAAAATAAAACCTTTTCATGGTTCTTCTGTATTCTGTATTCTGTTAAATAAGTTGATTTCGAATCTTATCTGAATTTAGGAAACTTTAACTTGCATTGCAATAATCTTTAAGCTCCACATTATTGGACACAACGGTAAGCAGTCTTATAAACTGCTCAGCACACAAACATATGCATACACACATACCAGTATACATTTAATGAGTGTGTGTGTGTAAGGCCCGGTCATATAATACACAGCTTGTAGTTGTACTTGCCTTTTGCTTTACTTTTAATTACCAACTCAAATTACACGGCCAGACTAACACACACATACACACACACACCCACACTTACCATCACACAAACTAACACACACCGACAGGTGCATTTGGCCGCTATTTTAGAAGAGGGAACACAAAAGCGGAAGAACAGCTGTTTGGCTTGTACTTGGCAACGGCTGCTGAAGTGGTAAGAGTTGATATGGAGACGGATACGGAGATGAAGACGAGGATAGAAAGCTAGAGATGGCAATGGAGATGGCAGTCCTGAAGAGGAGCATAGCAATGCTAAGAGAGGCAACCGCAGAACTAAACTTCACAGTCGCCATCGTTTGCTGCACATTTCATTACAATGCCATTGTATTCAAATCCTATTATAAAACGCAAAGCACTGCAGTGGGATTGAGGGACCCAGACCTAGGACCAGACCGGGAACAGTACATGGACCAGAGTAGGGGCAGGGATCAAGAGGAGGAAGAGGAAGGTATGGTAATGGTGCAGCTGGAGAAGTTCGTGTTTGCAGCACGTTTCCACTTTCGCACTTGGTAAACATAAGTTGCCCACGCACAGACACAAAACGCAATTGAGAAAGGGTATGCAGAAAATTGTGTAGGGTAGTGTAGAAGGGTGAGGGGGGGGGGGCTGTTATGCAGGCACTAGAATGCAACTCGTCTGTAACACTCCATAAAATAATTACCAACACCAACGCAGCAATAGCAATGGAAACAGCAGCAGATAGAGAACTGCAAAGCATGGTAGAAAAGAGTAGAAATGGCTAAAAGCGATTCACCCGATTCCTGACCAACATGGAACTGAGCCAGTTTAAACCAAGAGTTTAAGTATTTATACATATATACAAAACTTTTTACTATTTCAGAATTTTCAATGGGTAGAGGGGTGGCCTTACAGCAATTATTACGTATACGTCAAAGTGTGTGTTTGGTTCATATCGTAAACGGATTCCATATTTTAATTTTTTTGTCATTTTCTTAATACAAATTATATTACTATGTTAGTATTATTACATATATCTAAAGAGTAACATATCAATAATATGCAAGAAACATCAAATACATAATCCAATTCTAAAAAAATTTGTTAACCTGCTTAAGAAGTACCAAAATTTAAATAGAGATAGCAATAGAAAAGCGTAAATATTTGTATAATTTTATTTTATTTTGAATGAATTTTATACCAAAAAAAAAACTAAAACTCTTGGATTAATATTCTGTTAATTTGTTGAATGTTCGGTACAGTTTATTAGCTAAACATATGTTTTAGATTCTCCGATTTTGTTAAAATCTTCATTTGAAAGCCAATGCCATCAGCTTGAGTTCAAGTCCAAAGTTATTCCTATCGCAATTGTTGATTGTAAACAAATTGGGTGCTAACAAATAGATTGATGAATACGTAATACCCTTACACTGAAATCTATAATAATAATAGAAGTAAATAATAATAAACACAACAGAAGAAGTAATGAAAACAATTCAACAAAAATCAAAGAGGTCAGCTTCTTTTATCAGACGAAAAGATTTTGATAGAGAGATTTATAAGTCCAACAATAGAATATTTACAAACTTGGTTAGAGTTAAAAAATAGACAGGTCTTGATCAAGATCATTATCTTCTATATTTCCAATTCTACATTATTTATTCATATTTATAAAGAACCATAATAATACCATTTAATTAAAATTATACACATATGTACTTGTATTACATACACATAAATACATATACAAAATTAATAAACTGATAACAATACTCGACTTTATACATGAGACATATTAAATGTCAAAATAGATTGTTGGTCCGAGTTGTTTGTTTTCTTGTTTTTTGGGTTTTCTTTAGAAATTATTATAAATAAATGTATTTATGTAAATAGATCACTGCGTATAAAAAGACCCGACACTCGAAGCTGTTTAGTTAGAGCTTATTCAAAAACCAACAAGTCAAAATGAAATTTTTCGTAAGTAGCCGATTTTTAGCTTAGGATTATTTGAACTTTTCATACACGATTTACAATTTGCTACTTTATTTATTCATTAGATCATCTTCTTTGCGTTGATCGCGGTTGCCTTGGCCCAGTTCGATGGTCATTACCAGGACGGACATGGCAACATCGATAATCCCTATGACTTGGGATATGGTCCGGTAGGCGGACATGGCGGTCATTACGAACATGGCCAGGGATATGATCATGGCTATAACCAGGGTCATGGCCAGGGAGGTTTCCAACAGGGCAGCTTTGGTCCCCAGGGACATGGCTACCAAGACTTTAACCAGGGCTATGAAGGACACAACCATCATGGCCACCATGGCCACCACAGCGAACATGGGCACCATGGCCACCACTACTAGGCTACCTCTAATAGTAGCCTCTACAATAAATATGGTGTCTCTTAACCCTAACACAAGCAACTAAATACAGAAAACTTAATTGACAACCAATTTGTTAACTTAGCAATTAAATTATTGTATCCAGATGTTATGTCTTCATCCAAACACTTTCAAGGTCACATTTATTGATCTATGTATTTATACACAGGCCGGATAATTCAACAAATTCTAAATATCTTCGTCGTGAAAGAAGAAAAAGTTTTCCCAGTTCTTTTACAAGAAATATTTGCATTTATTTATATTTTTGTGAACACAGAGAAATTATTGTCAAAATTATATCGTCTTCATGTCATGGGTACAGTAATTATCCTCGGTGATGATGATGTCCACCTCCTCTGTGATGATTGTGATGGGAACCACCGTGACCACCGTGTCCGCCATGTCCACCGTGACCACGACCGCCTCCAAAGCCTCCACGGCCAAAACCTCCACGTCCAAAGCCTCCGCCAAATTGTGGCAATGCCACGGCAGCAGCAATCAGCGCAAATAATATAAACTATAGCAAGTTAAATAAATAAAAAAATTAACATATAATATTTATTTACATATAATATAACAACATTTTAACTTTGAATGAAACATATATTCGAAGACTGTTATTTGTTTTGTTATTTTGTGTAACACAATACTCACAAGTAATTTCATTACGAGATCCTTTCCAAGTATGATCTCAAATACGCAGAGTTCTTTGCTTTTATAGGAATCTTGCAACTCAAGCAGGTATAGAATCGTTATCTGGCACATGTAGGACCATAAATCCCAAAAGGGATTTTAGCTTAAGTACATTTTAAAGCGACGGCTTTTGCCCTAATGATATCTCTAAGTAGGTACATATCTCCATATGTGACATGTGAGTATTTACATATTATGTTGACCTTCGTCTGGATGATTGTTCTGTTTGAAATTTCTTTGGAAATTATAAATGACAAAATGGTTTGTCACAGGTAGACAAAATAGTAAGTTTGTATACTTTATAATGAATATATTTTGAGAGCGCATTTGCTTATCGTTTACTGCTTCGTTGTATGAAAATACATAAAATATATGTTTACATATGTATTTACAAACACTCAAGACATAGTTCAACGTTTCTTTTATTGCTACTTTTTTATCATATAATGCTGCCGTATACATACATTTACAATTCATGGGTATAACTTTCTTTCTAGTAGGTCATGTGTTGAATTTTAAGAGTAACAACTAATGAAGTATTTCTGGTAAAATTAATTTCAGTCAGACAACTTTATACTATTTGGATAATTTATGTAAAAAATTCAGAATTTATTTCATTAATTCCTTGAATGTTTTTGAAGCGGATGTTAATATGAAAGTCTTTTATTATAAAGTTTTCAACTTATTTTCGTCTTTGATTCGTCTAATTTATTTATTTTTATAACTTCTCTTCATTTTAATTTTAATTTATGTATAATATATTCAATTTATTATTTAAGCTTTAATTTCGAGTTTTATATCGAGTTACTTTTGGTCAACTGCACTTAGTTGACAAAATATATAACAAAATGATTAAAATTCTAAAAAATGTTTGCCTAAGTTTATAACTTTCAGTTTTCCAATTTGTCAATTAAAGGTATAAAATGTTAGAATATTATTCTTATTTTTTGAGCTGAAGAGTTTCTACCGATTAACAACAAATGATCTGGTTAAATTTTCCACAATACAATTTTTATATGTGCTTCGGTAAAATTATAGAAGTCAAAATGTTATACGCAAAACAAAGATGTGAAAGAAATTGCCATTGCTTTTATTTTTAATCAATTTCCTGTCGCTCGGCAACTCCAGTCAATGCGGTCTCATCCAGAGTGACGCCCTGTAATTCAATGTAGCGTAGTTTACTCTGTGATGACCAGGTCCTGATCCAAGGCAGTGACATTAGCATCATTATTTGGGATGGTACATATTTGCAGGTGGATGGCAGGGAGATGGTATCCTCAGTGCTACGTTCATCCCGCTCCTTAATCTGTTCGGAGACCTGTTCGCAATCCTGCGGCAGCTCAAGTTGCTCCTCACATAACATTGAGAGCAGCAAGTGTTCCGCAAACAGCGCATGTTTTTCCCGTTGATTGTTTTTCCTCAAGGCTGCCTCCAGATCGAGCTGCTGCTCCGACATCCATCGTTGCAACAGGTAGCGATCGGCATCCTCTGAAACTTCTGTAGAGTTGCTTGCCTCATTAAGGCAGGGATCAACAGGATTTGCCTCCGTATTAGTAATTGCCAATGCGGTTGTTCTTGAGCGAGTCTCTCCCTCGAGGTAATTGGCAGGAGTCCGACTTAGACGGAGTTCTGGACGTAAACGACGCAGTTCGGATAATTGATAAAGTATATCGATGCCAGCCTCGGAGTCTATGCGGCTGCTATTGGAGCGAGCAGAGCTTCCATTTTGGTTTCCCGGACTTTGAGGCTGCAGTCGCCGACGGCGTCGAGAGACTCGAGACAGGTTATGCCGCATGGGTGGAGTATTGGGTTCAAGGAGATTGGCATGTTCGATGTGATTGAGAAGTAGATGACGGGCAAGATTTCGTATGGCCAGAAGCTCAATGCCTGGCAGTCCGGCACACATCGGACACACTACATAGGTATTATCCTGGCGATGTAAGCTGACCACATGGTCGATCAGCTCCTTTGCCGTGTGTCCAAACAATCCACAGTATGGACAGGTATAGCAGTTGGGTAAATGCATTAAATCCAGCATCTCTCCATTGACCAACAGCTCGGGAAGTTCCTGATGACGTTCCTCTTCCCGCCATTCCATGGGATGATCCATTCTATGATCCAGTGTCTCCACATTCTGGTCGTAGCAATCTCTGCAGAGGTCATAGTTCACACACCGTAAACAATGAAACCGACGGCCATTAAAACTGTGAGTCTGACAACCATCACAGCAATAACTTCGATGGCCCATAGGAAAATTGCAACTATCTAAATAAAACGAATATTTTGGTAGTATTTTGTGTGGTAATGTCTGGCAGGAAATTACAAAAATGTGGTCGAAAAAACTTAACAAATAGTTTTGAATTTCTATTTTATTAAGTCTAGTGACAGGTTTCTAAAATATAATGCTAACTAAACACCTATATTTTGTTATTCTACCTTTATAAAGAACCGCTTTTCTAAGCTGTTCAATGAGTGCTAAATCTATTATATAACAGAATTACATTTTGCATAATTTTATCGCAAAAGTTTAATTTACATACGTGCAAAAGTGTTTTTCTCTTATTTCCACGAGTAGACTTCAAACCTTTCACCAACTCATCTGTGCTTTACCAATATCGCTAAAGATTACCAAGTTGCTGAAGTGCTCCCTTTTCTGCAGATTATAATGTTCAGGCTAAGAATTATTAATATTCAAGCAAGGAAATCCTTCTCCAATAGCGAATAATTATAGCTTATTATGATTAATTTATCCTGGAATTTTGTTAAGCTGAAATTTATCAGAAAAACGAGATATTAGTTTTCATCAAATGTTGTTTCAAAACTGCAATTAGCTAAATACATTTTCAAGATACTCTATGTGTGGTCTTTTACCTTTTTAAGTTATTAACCTAATAAATTTAATTTTATTAAAAATATTATGTAAGCATAGGGACCTATAAACAGATTTCCATGACTACTTTTATTTTCCGATTATGTTATAGCCACAGGAGAGATTTTGCGAGTCGCTTCCGTTCTTTTTTATAACCCACTGTAATTAATAAAATTAGATCAAGGGGGTATTATGAATAAGTAAAAGTGTAAGCAAGTAAAAGAGATGGCTACTTATAAAAATATGTAAATACTATATACTAAATGTTTTCTGTCCTGTATGAATATGTCGCTTTGTGTCTCCCTATAGTTATTAAGGACATTTTAAGAAAGTTGATTTTAAAAGAAGTATTAATAAATATATTATTTTATCTTTCGATTATATTAGTTTATTGTTTTATATTCATAATAATGCTAAGAAAATAAAATCGATTGTTTTGTTATAAGCTAAAATCGTTGTCTAAAGCCACTGCTTACAGGGTATTCACCGTTCGACTACTCTTGTATCACATATACTTGCATTTTATTTTCATTAAATTCGCCTTTAAATACTTTATCTTTGAGCCACACTCGGGAAGTAAATAAGGTTGTTGAAGCTTCCTTACTTATCGGATGAGAGCTCTTCCGCTGTCTCTCTCTATGTACGTGTATGTCTATCTCTGTCTGGCGCCTAACTTTGTTTGACTTTGGAGCTGCGTTAAAATATTTTAATTACTTCGTTGCCGGCGGCATTAAAAAAGTTTATTGTTGCACCATTATATCCTGTTTCTGGCGCCTGCCAGGACCAGCAACAAGTATAAAACACGAGGAGAAGCAAAAAAATATTAAATACCAGCTGAAAGAAATAACATAAGATCTGTGTAAAGCAAATATTTGGAAACAGCTGATTTTCTTAAAAAAAAAGTTAAAGTTAAATATTGTGTAATGCTAAAAGTAGTCAAAGTCATTTTAAAATGAAATGAACTGCAAATGCTTAAAGAGATAAATGCGAAATTATTTTAACAAAACTACAAATGGAATTCACACTGATATCCATTAATTTCAATATTTAATGAATTCATCCAAATCCCCAAAGCAAATCACGACTCGACAAGAAAACAAATTGTTAACATTAAAAACTCGACGCTGTCGTTACAACAGACGATACTTTTGCGAATGCGAATGCGAATTCGAGTACGGATGAGGTTGTGGATGAGGATGAGGATGAAGATGAAGATGAGAATGCGAATGTTGCTTCAAATGCCAAATCCACAGCAAAGCTCTGCAACATTTTCTTACAATTTAAGTGGCAACGGTTTTAATTAGCTTACCCAGCTCAGTTCCCCTCCCCTTGTCAAGTGCCTTAAAAGGATTTATGCAATCGCATCAGCTGTGTGTGAAATTATTTGAAATCTGCTTTCTCTTAGTCCTTATTTGCCACTACCCATGACCATAATGGCCATGGATTCCGATAGTCAAAATCGTGCAATTCCATAAGCTGCCTCATCAATCTAAAAAGCTTACTCGAGCTTTTACGTGCTAAACAAAATGTTTCAGTTGATCAAAGTGAAGCGATTCAGTTGTTGGTTCGGCAAGCTCTTTAAGAAGTGAGAGAGTCATTTAGCGAACCTGTTCCTTAGTTGAACATTAGTATGAAAAAAGTCAGATTTGGCCGAAGAACGCCAGGTCAGAAATATTCTAGACATGGCGAGATAAAACAAATCTGTGAGTCCGATTGAGATAGCTTAGAAAACAAGGAAGCTCTTCGTATTAAACGATAATTTTTATCCGATTGTTCCTATGACAGCTATTTGATACAGTCATCCGATCTTGACCAAATTTTGTCAGGATATTATATACATACATATGGTATAGTACAAAAAACATAATCTGTGAGTTTGGTTCCGATAGCTTAAAAAGCAAAGCAATACTATGCAGGTTTGACTTTTCAAACTGGTTTTGTTCCCTTCTTTGTACTTGTGTGCAAGTAAAATGAACAACAACAATTGCAATGACTTCGATTGTGCTTTACCCAACGTCAAAGTGATTTTGTTCTTGGTATTGGTTACATTATTTGTGAGTATTGGGCAGTGACCCGGCCGAATGCTGGTTTTGGGCACCACTAATCTATATAAAGGCCAGATCATTTTTGATAGCGCCACGGAAATTGAAAAACAATTTCAAAGTCAAAGTACAAGAGAACGCTTAAAGCTAGCGCTATGGGCTACGGTACATATACTCTATAGTCAAAACCTGTGCTGATCGTATCGGAAAATTTTTGTACTTTGAAAAAAAAAATTCAGTTTTCGTAAATTTCTGTTAGTTGTTAGGGGTTCTCATATTTATTAGTATAATAGCGTCTAATATCTGCCACCATGACCATGTCCTTGCTGGCCATGTCCACCATGTACTTGCTGACCATGTCCACCATGTCCACCTTGGTTAAATCCTTGCTGGCCGTGTCCACCAAATCCTTGCTGACCATGTCCACCTTGGTTAAATCCTTGTTGGCCGTGTCCACCTTGGCCAAATCCTTGCTGACCATGTCCACCTTGGCCATGTCCTTGTTGACCGTAACCGCCTGCCAAAACAACGGCGATCAGTGCGAAGAAGACGATCTAGACAGGTAATTGAAAATCGTAGATCGTATTAATAATTTTCGAGCCCTAGAAATAATTATAAGTCGATTACTTACGAAGAATTTCATTTTGACTTGTTGGTTTTAGAATATGTTCTAATTATACAGCATCAAGTGTCGGGTCTTTTATACCCAGCAGTCTGTGAACACTCCTATTCACATAAGTACATTTAAGTATATAATATAAAATATTAATTTCTAAACAAAAATGTTGACAAACAAATAAACAAGCTACGGAAGCTACAAATCTATTTCATTATTTAATATTTCTTATATATTAAAGCTAGCATTATTATCAGTGTACTTATGTACAATTATATTTTAATAGAAATAAACTTAGATAGTGTATCAAAGCATTATCAAGAAATATGTAGCACATTATTATATGAACATGTTTTTTTTAAATAACATGCTTATAAAATATATCGACGCATTTCCGCGAAAGTACTTTTTATCGAAATTGAGATTTTTTTGCAAAATTGTTAGTATCTTAGGTCAAAAAACCAAATTTTCCTGGAGAGCGGTTTTTCTTTTTATCTGTGCTTAGGCTTGCATATAAATTTGCAAAATATACTGTCGCTTTTTGGCGGATCTATAAAATTTTAGCTATAATATTTTGCAGGATTGTAAGACATAAATTTTCTAACATTTTAGCAATAATATCTCAATTTCGATAAAGAAAAAGACATACCATACTTTCGCGGAAATGCGTCGATATATTTATGTTTTATTTGTAATTCTCTCGACCAAATCTGTTCGCCTGACATAAGAAACTAGTTTTATTGATTAATTCTGGAAACTTTATGAACATTCTTTAAACATCATTCTTTTCAGACACTAACAGTCTTTTTCGTTCTTATTTGATACGTTTATTGTTTATATATTTGGTTCATTGATCATTATTGGTTGATTGGTAAGTGTATTTAATATTCATCATCCTATATTTAAGGTTTCCTTCTTGGTATTTTTTTATTTGGTCTTGGTGATTATCACGCAGCTGGCGATTTATGAGCTATAAGTCTGTCTTAGGCAATAAAATGGTAGCGTCTAATTTGTTTATATATAAATCAACAATTTCATTTAGACTAAATTTTGACTTGAACTCAAGCTGATTGTATTTTTTTTTCAGTTTGCTGGCTGCTCGACTTACATTTCATCAAGCAAATAATTTGATTTCTTTCTATACTTGCCAAGTATTTAAACAATTGAAAGTAAACATATTTATAACCCGTTATTTTTTTCACAGACATTAATTAGTTTGTTATTTTATTTTTCGTCTGGCAGATTGTTGTTCTTAATAGTTTATTTAATTTGTTTTTGACTATAGTCATATATTCTATAGTCACTATTTAACTATTTGCATAGGTATATTTATATACCCTGGTCGATCGTTCCTTTTTCAATGTATTTTCTGTAGTTTCCTCTTCTATAAAAAAGGCAATAGTTTCCTATAAACTTCAGTGTTTCTCAACTCACATAAATAATAGCTTAAATATGTAACTTTAAAATTTAGGATATTGAGAGCACAACAACATTTGGTGAGTTTACTATATTATTAAAGGATGCGGATAGTTGGTTTCAATTTATTCTACCTATCTATCAACCTCCCCTCTGGGAGAAAATTAAAATAAACATTATATTATATATTATTAATTTTGTTATTTTTTCGACTTGTTGACCAAGGGGACTTGTCATACAAAATTTATGGTTATACACCCTGAGTCTTACCATCTTTGAGATCCTTTCGTTCATTCGGACGGGCGGAAAGACGGACGGCTGCTGATGCTGAACAAGAATATATATACTTGTGCATGTTGCATACTTTTATTCTTTGAACAAATTTAATATTCCTCCACAGAGTATAAAAAACTAAAAATTAACTAAAAATAAAATTGGATATCATATTTGAGCTGAGAAACAACAAATTTGCATACTTTTAGGCTTATCTAATTATTGAGCAGTTGACTGCTGTCCAAGATATTGAACACATTTTAGATACATATATAAACTTGACCGTGTTTTTCAAATCTGAAACTATCAAAAAATACCCCAAAATGAGTTGTCGCAACTTTCAAAAGTCAAAAGAATTCAATTATTTGAGCTTATGAAAGGCATAAAATACATAATATGAATTATGAATTTATGTAAACTTATGAATGTGATGAGATATTGAAAGATTATAAGATGAGAGAATGTGTTACGGTGAAAGGGATTAGCGGGCACCTCTTATAGACCTTGGCGACTCTTGGGTGGACATTTTTTCCTTATAAAGGAAAACCCCCCAATTCCCCGGAGCTACGGCCCATTAAGCAATATTAGTCCATTAAAAAATATAATACCCTCTGCAAGGGTATAAAAGGAATTTAAGTAAAGAAGATGATTCGATGAAAACTTGGATGATATGAAGAAAAATCGGATAAGGGCATTTCAAAAGGTCAAATAGGCAGTTGTGCAGAATTTAAAGAAGGTTAATAAGCAACAAATTCGGGCAAAAAAAAGAGGTTGACCTTCTTTCAAAATATTTTGGTTATTTCAATTGTTAATGAATCAGTTAATAATATGTTAAAATTAAAAATTACTTTTGATGAATATTTTTTGAATTACATTTGAAACAAAGTGTGCAGTTTCTTTACGGTACAGTCCTTATGTATCCGGACACACTCTAAGACAAATCAGGAATGCTATTGCAACTTAGATATTTTGTAAAGATTTGTATCCCTCTTTGATTCATATTTTAACTACCACTTAAAAACACTTGAACACAAATTGTATAAACTATTAAAATCAATTATTTGCCAGACGGAAAAGATAACAAATTTATAAATGTCTGTGAAAGAAATAACGGGTTATAAATATGTTTACTTTCAATTGTTTAAATACTTGGCAAGTATATAAAGAAATCAAATTATTTGCTTGATATAATGTAAGTCGAGCTCCCAGCAGACTGACTAAAAATACAATCAGCTTGAGTTCAAGTCGAAATTTATTCTTAAAGAAATTGTTGATTCATATAAACAAATGAGACGCTACCATTTTATTGTCTAAGACAGACTTATAGCTCATAAATCGCCAGCTGCATGATAAGCACCAAAATTAAAGTAAACAGCAAGATGAGATCTTTAAATACAGTATGATGAATATTAAATACACTTACCAAACAATCAATAATGATTAATGAACATAATATATATACAAGAAATGTATCAAATAAGAATGAAAAAGTCTGTAGGTGTTTTAGAAGAATGATATTAAAAGAATGTTCAAAAAGTTTCTTAAATGAATTGAAAATATTAGTTTATTATATCAGACAAATAGATTCGGATCGAAAGAAATACATATAAATTGTCTGAAAACTATCCTGCTTACATATATAAATGTATATCATATATTCATGATTAAGTTTTGATACACTATCTTAGTTTATTTCTATTAAAATATAATTGTACATACACTGATAATAATGCTCGCTTTAATATATAAGAAATATTAAACAATGAAATAGATTTGTAGCTTCCGTAGCTTGTTTATTTGTTTGTCAACATTTTTGTTTAGAAATTAATATTTTATATTATATACTGAAATGTACTTATGTGAATAGGAGTGTTCACAGACTGCTGGGTATAAAAGACCCGACACTTGATGCTGTATAATTAGAACATATTCTAAAACTAACAAGTCAAAATGAAATTCTTCGTAAGTAATCGACTTATAATTATTTCTAGGGCTCGAAAATTATTAATACGATCTACGATTTTCAATTACCTGTCTAGATCGTCTTCTTCGCACTGATCGCCGTTGTTTTGGCAGGCGGTTACGGTAACCAAGGACATGGCCAAGGTGGACATGGTCAGCAAGGATTTGGCCAAGGTGGACACGGCCAGCAAGGATTTGGCCAAGGTGGTCACGGCCAGCAAGGATTTAACCAAGGTGGACATGGTGGACATGGTGGACATGGTCAGCAAGTACATGGTGGACATGGCCAGCAAGGTCATGGTCATGGTCATAGTGGCAGATATTAGAAGCTATTATACTAATAAATATGAGATCCCCTAACGCTGATTAAATTTAAAAAAGTTTCTGATAACTGAATTTTTTTATTTCGAAATACAAATTTTTTTCTGACTTCATATTGCTCATCAGCCAATCAGCTTTAAACAAATCGTACAGAGTTAACATATCAGAAGTCTTCCCACTTAATAGGAAAAGGAATAGTTATAGTATGTTTTCTTGTAAAGAGAAAGAGTTTTTCCGGCATATGTATAACTACTAGTCAGATTTCAATTAAACTTGGTGAGCTTATATAAATCAAGATATTTCTAAAGTTGTAATACAACTTTCTATTCACTCAATGAAATATTGATAATGAAGGTATATAGAAAAAGTATCATTTCTATCGTTTAAGTGAAATCTTGATAGTAAAGTTATTAAATCCGTATAGTTTTTGAAATAAAATGAATCATTTATTTTAAGCTCGATACATTTATACCATCAGAATAGTAAATCTCTGAAAGTTTCGGGATATATACTATTTCCTTTTCAGAAGCTTGAAGAACTAAATATATTATTCTATGTATGTCTTCTCTTAAGTCGAACTTTACTACTAGCTTCAGCTTATGAAAAGGAATGCATTTTAGCTGATTTGAAAGCATCTTCATTATAAATGTGAGCATATGTGTTTCTTTCTATATTGTGTAGCATTTTGCAGTTATTTGTTTGACCCCAGAAAACATCTGTAAACTTGCAGCTTTATTCCAATTCCCAGGCAATCAAATTTCGCGCACCGCATTTTGTGTGTGAGCATAAGATGCTATACTAATTACTGAAGGTTCCCAGATATACCCATAAGGAGAATATGCCAGTAGGAAACTTGTTTGTATACTTTATGGGAGTTTAATTGTTTTAGCAAATGGCATGAAATAATTACGAAAAGTAAACGACCGCCCAGCGACTAGAGACTGAGGAGCAACTGAAGCTGGAGTTAATTGTGGAAGTGGGAGTGGGAAAGTAGTATCTTCATATGTTTAGTTGACGGCACCAGGAGGCGGTGGGGGCTGGCCGGCACACCAAGGCGTGCAGGGGGGCAGTGTTGTGGGTGGGGGCGTGGTAGGACGTCCCATTCCCGCAGCCAACAACATCGATAACAGCAACAACTGCCAGAGAGGAAGAGAAAGTATTAGAAAATAAAAGTGAATCTATTTTTCTTCACTTCAACTTACACAGTATTTAAAATTCATTATCGCCGACAAACTGAGAAAATAGTCTGAGCACTCAAAAACATTCGGCTGACTTATATACACAACAAATTCCAAGAGTCTTATCAATTAACATATGTGTGGCAATAGACGGCAAATAATAATATTAATTAATAATATTAAAGCAATACACATTGTAGACGGCTTATAGTCGACTTGTTAATAGAGTAGGAACTACCTTGAATAATATTAAATTTTAATCGGGTATTTTAGCTGAAACGTATTTCGAATTACCGGTTACGCAAAAATATTTGTATATCGGTTCTAAATTGGTTTCCGGTTTTTTTAGACCCAGTACTTTAAAAAAGTACAAATGGGTCTATTACGTTTGTGCAAATGTGCGTAACAGGCAGAAGGAGGCGTGTCAGACCCCATAAAGTATATATATTCTTGATCAGCATCAACAGCCGAGTCGATATAGCCATGTCCGTCTGTCTGTCTGTCCGTCTGTCCGATTTTTGAGTTCCTAGATCTCAGAGACTATAAGAGCTAGAGACACCAAATTTGGCATGTTGGTTCATTTATATCTTGCATTGATCAAGTTTGTTTTAGAAATTTGCCACGCCCCCTCCGCCCCTAGAAATTGAAAAACAAAATTTTAAAGACGAATTACAAAAGAACCTTTAAGACTAGCGGCTTGATTTTTGGTATATATAATACTCGCTATAGTCCAAACCTGTCCTAAAAATTTCATTCCAATCGGTTGACAAACGCGGAAGTTATTTAACTAGCAATGTTACAGGCAAGGAAGAAGAAGAGACGCTAGCGGCCTCTATTTTTATCAAGTGGCGCCATCTATTGATGGTACGCAACATTGAAAAACATTCTTTAGTGAACGCTTTGCACTCAAAAAGTACTGGGTCTCTACTGTCGAGCTTGCTCCACTGCTTACTGCATTTTTTTTGTATATCTGGATTTCGAAATTGTGTTAAGATTATAATTTAAAGAAAACAAAAACAAAATTGAATTTCTGACAAGTTTTTGTTTTTAAAAATGTTTTTATCGTATAAGAATAAATAAAATTAAAAACAGCGGGCATGCTTAAAGAAAATATTTTACATTTATAGTAATTAAACCCTGTATCAGAATCTTAACGAAAGTATTCTGACTTTAATTGATTCTATATTTAAGATACCCTTCATATTTTATTACGTGCTGATTATTTGTATATTGTTGAAATTGTAAAAATTGTACTCATCAAAATATATGAGACACACTATATTTTGAAATACTTTTGTTGTTCCCTTTGTCTGTTAATTAGCTTTCTGTTTTTTTTTTCTAAAAAATACTTGTAGGTATAAAATAAAATGATACTTGACGCTGTGCAGTTAGAACTTATTCAAAAGTCAACAAGACAGAATGAAATTCTTCGCAAGTAATCAAATTATAAATAAGTCGTCTTGTTAATAGTATCTACAATTTGTGATATATTTTTAGTTCTTCTCGTTATCTTCACGTTGGTCGCTGCTGTTTTGACCCATCAAGGTTTCGGTCAGGGACATGAGCAGCATGGGTTCAAGCAGGGCGGACATGGCCAGGAGCATGGACAGGGCTTTAACCAGGGCGGCCATGGCTTCGAACATGACGCTCATGACGGACATGGTCAGCAAGGCCAGCAGGGCCATCAATGGCGTCACGGATCTTAGACACTATTAAACTTATGAACATAAGTCCCCATAATACTTAAGTAAATGCAATAAATGTAATTGTAACCGTGTTTTATATTTTAGACTTAAAAAATGTTCCGTATCCAAAGACAAACTATGACATTGGAATAAAATTAGTGAACAATATTGTTCTTCAGCCAAAGAGCTTCCATCTCAATTTTAAAGATTTCAAAGATCTATGCCGAGAGATATATTCATGGTTACAAATCGGCCTCAATGATCATAAGAAAAGGGAAATAATGTAAAAATAATTTGTATTATTAACATTTAAACTTATCACCCACTAACAATAATCTATTAGGTAATAATTTTGTATGTAAGCTTTTTGTAAGGCACTTTAAAGCTTATCGGATGAATATCAAAAATTGTTTACAGAACAACTTAACATTAATTTGTAATTTAAAATATACAAAATAAGTCGTATAATAAATTTAAATAATTGTAAAGATTACAGCTCAAATCAGTCTTAAATTGTGTATATTTCAACAGATTGTATATTGGGCAAGATCAATTTTCTGCTGATAGGAGAGTGAAGCTTAAAGTCGTTTTTACCGTATAGATTACAGCTCAAATCAGCCTTAAATTCTGTATATTTCAACTGTATTCAGATTGTATATTGGGCAAGGTCAATTTTAAGCTGATAGGAGTCACTTTAATAGGTCATGTGTGTAGTGTATGTATTTGCTCTCGCATGTGTACACGTATTTGTGTTTTACTTGTGGGTAGGGCCCCTTCATTTTTCGTTTACTGCGCAATTCTTAAATGTCGCTACTATCTGACCCAATAATCGGACAACTTAATTGCAATTGCATTTGTAAAATATTTCTGCAAACTTTGCTATTCGAATTTTTACCTTTTGTTTGCACTCCTATAACATTTCAGCTCCTTTCTGGAAAGGTGGAAAAGGAAGTTGAACAAGGGGAACAAGGGTTCGGTGAAGTAGAACCCAATCCTATGCAAATGAACTGTTCTTTTTGGAGTTTTTGCATGTGGGTGAATGTGATAAGTGTTGCAGTTATTTTTAAAACTCTGAAAGAGTTTGAAATTGAGACCGTAGCTGTTGCAAACTAATTTCTATGTTTTCGACAAATAAATTTATCTATTATTGAAAGATTTTGAAGCCAGAAACAAAATAGGCAGGGCTAGGATTATGTGAGGAAATTGGGATACAGGAGATTTGAAATATTTTAATTATCGGCCTAAAAATACCCTGTTAACAGACAAATTAAAATAAAAATAGTAATAAAGCAGTAATAACACATAAAATTAGATTTTGAGATCAAAAATTACTCTATAAATCTCTATTCTAAATACTCCATGAAAGTTGTTTCCGGAATAACTTTTGTGTAAATTACCTGTTTTTAATGAATGGGAAAGGACATAATTTAAAGGTGGAGAGGCAAACAACTCTACGAAATTCCAATGTTAATATTGATTACAATTGAAATTTTCTTAATTTAAATGAAATATATAAATTTCGTAATTTTCCATTGATACAGGGTATGTATGAAACGGGAGTTCTTGTTGCATTTGGGAGTAAACACAACCGAAAATTTATTTGTGCGGGCATTGCAAATGGTAAATAAAAGAACTGAAACTGCTTAAGTGGCAGTTTCGGATCTCCTCCCCTTATGGCCATTTCCCAACCTCTGGTGGTTCACTTCTTACTTCATTCCTTCAGTTGGTTGAAATGCAGCCAAGTGCAAAGGCCACCTGCCAGCATCTCTTGGCCAAATTGTTGTTGTTATTATTGTTGTTTCTTTTATTTTTTTTTGTGGGCATATCTGTGAGCTTCCGGTTCGTCACGCGCACACATACACACATGTATACATACCTTAGCCAGAATACCGATGTGGGCGTGAACAATGTGCAGCCATTGAGCGCAAATGTGCCAAATAATGACTTGCAGGCGAGTGCAATTTATATGATAAGCAACAAAAATAAATTGCAGGCAATTCATTTTACTTAAATGCAGCAGCAACAACAAAAACACTCGACAATGAGCTCCTGCAAAGTTGGCAAGTTTAACACACACTCCACACACAAAAGAAAAACACACAGGTATGCAGTACTTCAGGTGTGTGCTGTATATCATTTCAACTGTTTTGCTTGCCTGGCAACTCTGTTGATTTCCTTTGAGCTCCCTAATGAACCTGGTCAATGACAAATGCATCGAAATGCCTTTGAATTTATAGTCCATTTTGCCAAACACACACTACATGCAATAATTTATAATTAATTGTATACTTTTAGGTTAAGATTAAACTCTTATGCAGCTTCCAAAATAACAGCGTTATCGAATATTCGGCAGTGGAGATGTTAACAGCATGACCCGTAGTTGTTAACACAATGTTATGTAGTACATAATATGTACACATTGTAATGTTAATGCAAATGCAGATTATCTGACTATGTTAAATAAGTTGAAAAATCAGAACTTATCAAAAAAATGTTATTTAAAGTGTTTTCATCAGACGGTTCCATTTTTGTGAGCCACTTTCTGTGAAAATTTTGCCATTCACAAGTACTCGATTCGTGCGCATAGTCAAAATCCCAAATCATAGATGCTTACATTTTTGTATGAAATTCTACAGAGAGTGACCAGATTCTGTGAAAACAAAAAGCTTTGGGATTTTGGTGTGAGCATGCAAGGAACGAATATTGTGACATGGTCAAACTTTTCCGTCGATCAGAACAAAGCCACACAAAATGCCGACCGTCTGAATGGATCTTAAACTGAAGCACACCTAGTGGCACACAAAAACGCACCGTCTGAAGGCACTTTTAACAATTTTGGCCATAGGAAATGTAATTGGAAAATTGCATTGGTAATTACCGATTATATTAAACAAAATTACAGCTAAGTTAATTATTCCTCATAATCAAAATTGGGGTCCATCATTTTGAAGCAATATAAAAAATGCACTTATTTATTTGTTTTCTCATCTTATATTAAACATTTTCAAATTATTAAAATTAAATATAATCACTTTAAGTATAGTTTTTGATATCAAATAATATATTATCGTATTGTATTTAAATTTCAAATATCAAATACTTGTATACCATAAAATGTTAGAGCATTATCAAATTTTCATCAATTATTCGAATTTCAAAAAAAAATTTCTTAAATTACCGATTTCTAGAAGAAGAATTTCTCAGAAGATCTTCAATGAGATTATTGTGTATGTCTATAATCAGTGTTGCTATTTTAATTATTTAGTTATTAATATAATTTAAAAAAAATCGTTTCGTAATTTCATAAATCTCACTCAAATATAAAAAAAATTTTTTTCTGTGTATGGTTGCTTCACTGCGCAGTAAAATCAGCCAAAGGGATCGACTCTGTTGAGGACATGCTAATTGAAGGCCTTTTTTTTGGGTGGTACTAAGGGAATGAAGGTAGAAGTGTTGAGAACAACAGGTTGTCTAATGCTTTTACAGCATCACCTGCGTGACTCTGGGCCTGGTCGAATTGCGATGTACTTCTGGACCGGGTTCGCGTTGCTAATGAGCCGACAGAGTTGGCTAATTGAGCATGGCTGAAGCTTCAAACGAAATTATTGTGAAAATTGATGCCCCAACTTGACGCTTGCCACTTTGCCTCTTTCCTCTTACTACTTGCCTCTATCCATAGTGCCGTTAGCCTTTTGCCTTAGGCATAGATAGAGAGATGAGCTAAAAGAGCGAGTGTTTACCATCCGCCATGACCTGAACAATTTTATAGCATGCAGTAAACATGTCTTGGTGGACGCGACCGCTGCCAGAGCACAAATCCAGTTGTCCAAACCATTTTCATATGCAAAATTAATGCCGGGTCTCTGGCGACAACGACAATTGCAGTCTGCACCTCGATGGGGAATTCTGCATCTGTACCTGGACTTGGATCAAAGCCTGGACCTCGATAGCTGCAATGTCACGTCTTTGTGCATGAACAACAAACAAGGCAAAAAAACAAACAAATAAAAATAAATATTTTAGTATGATCAAGTCGAATGTTGTTTACGCTTGGAAAACTCTGCAATAACATAACTTTGAAGATACCATAATTTTCTATGTGGAATTTGTATGATTCAAATTTAATAATATTATCAAATGTTTATATCCTATATAAAATTTAAGATTTGCAAATTAAAGTTAATTTTACTGTACACTTTTTGATACATTTATTCTTTAGTTGAACGAATATAACAAAAAGATAAATTTATCTGCAAGTCTTTTTTCTTTGAATTATTGTTTAATTTAAAATATCAAATATTTCAAGTGTTTATTTATTTTCATTGTGCCAAATCTACAGTTAATGAAAAGCAAGATATACATTTTATAGAATTCTTTACAGAATATGAAAATGTTGAATGTGTTTTATCCAGTTTAAGCTACATTTTAATAGGAATATTATGATAATGTAATTTTATAAAATAGAACTAGCACGTAGACTGTGTATAGGTCACACAATTTCTACACTTTTTCTGAAAAATCACAAGGCTTAAGTTAGGCTTATGTAAATTATTAATTAATAGAATTTTATAAGATAGAACTATCGGAAGAACTGTGCTGATGTATCCAACAATATCCATGTTTCTTTTGAGGAAATCACAGCACATTTGTCGAGCCAAACTCCCTTTTCAGTGAACTAACCCTCGGATTGTCCTTCACTGTTGAAAGCTGAACCTTGGGAGCAATCAGTGGATTGTATGCTGCTTTACAGGAAACGTGTTGTCACCATTTGCCCGCCATGCTATAGTTCTGACTCTCCTTCTCACTCTTTTCCCGTCAACACTTTGAAAGATAGAGGGAGATAGGGAGAGAGAGAGCGAGAGAGAGCCGAGTTGTGTGAAAAACATTTTTTTCATTCATTGTTCGTTAAGAGTTATGCGTAGATCTCTGCATGTGAGTGTGGGTCTGTATGTGTGTGTGTGTGTCTGTGTGTGTGTCAGTATGTGTTTTTGTTAAAACATAAATTTAACTGCAAGCGCATGGAGCGTGCGACAAGGCCACAGGAATTCAAAACAAAAGTTGCAACAAATACCAAACACGCCATAAAGACAACAACAAAAGCAAAGCAACAGCAACAGCAACAACAACAACAAATACCATCACATAGACATAAACTGCAGGCTTCCCCCAACCCCCATCCGCCAGCCCATCGCCATTTTGTGTGGGGAAAAGAATGACAGGAAACCGGATGTGAGTGCATGCCTTTTGTGCATGCAACGAATTATTCAGTTGACATACAGGATGTGTGCTTTGTTGCTGTTGTTGTTGTTGTTTCTGACTGCCGGCGAAGCTGACCCTCCTTACTCTGTCTTCCTCCTCCCTGATTTTTAGCCTTCCAGCGTTTTCCTCCCCGTAGACAACATCTCCCTCAATGGACCGTTGTTAATTTTATTAAAATTCATTTTCGGCTAAGCCATATTATATTTCTACTTTATTTAATCATAAAGCTAAAGATTATATTAAAATTAAGGCTGCACGCCTCCAATATCTTGGAAGGTTCTGTTTGGTGGTTCGAACTAAGAGCAAGATTAATGTATGGTTCGCGGACCGGTTTATAAAACCTTGGTTTTATTAAATTGATCAAAAGAAGTTTTAAAAAACGAACTGTTAACCGGTATTTTGGCCGACCGCTACAAATGTTAAATGTCCGAGCCGAACATTTTTTTTAAGAAAGTGTTCCGATTCGGGTTCAATCTTAGAAAATGTTAAGGGCTAGTCCAAAAAAACTAAACCGAACCGGTTTGGCGAGGTTGGGCGAGTAATTTTACATTACCCTACATTATAATTATAATTTTAATTTATACTAAAATTTATTTTCAATAAATGCAAATTTCTAGCAATTGTTGAGATAACTAAGTTAATGGAGCTCTGTCTTAAAAATGCTACATGTTTCAAATATAAAATTGAAACCCAAAAATTTAATACTCTGCGAGAATTTCCAACATTTTAAATATTTATTTTTATTTTTAGCCATTTTAAATTAGTTCAGAATGCAACGTGTACGCTTAATATAATTGAGCTCTGAGAAATTCTAAGGAAACATAAAAGTATGTTCTAAGTCGATAGTACTAAACCATGGGATATCCTGGATTAAAATTTTAAGATATTTCAAGAGGAGCTAGCAGATATAAATATATAATTTTACACCATCAGTTAGGAAAACTCATTGCAATTAAGGGAATAAATATTCTATCCTACCCTTTAAAGCTGCCCGCAGTTTATATAGTTGAGTTTATATTTTAGTTTAATTAGATAAATATGCACTCCTTAAGAAGATAAGTCTTGCTGGTTATTTAAAGGGTATTAGGCAGTCGAGCTTATCTTTATTGTTTCGGTTTTGATTGTTATTAGGTACCATTGCTCCATTCTATTATGCTGTGCTTTATGATTATTGTTATTACACTCATGTAAGTATTTCTTTTGACTTACACGTACCCTCAGACACACCCACACACACGTCTACACAACCACACACACACTCTCTAAAACATACATACACATTTTTGAAGCCATTTTTCAATTTTATGTAGCCAACTCATAAATAAAACCTGGCCGAGTTTTCTTCTCTTATTTTTTTGGGTGTAATCAAAAAGTGCGTGCTAACTAAATTGTTATTGCTTTCAAATGTCACGTATCATTATCATAATTTTTTCGCTTGACATTTTTAAGTAGCTGCCATAAATGTTTATAACTTTTATACACACACACACAAACATATATTCTTGTATAAGGAGTTTCTATTAACCCTGCAATTCTATCGGCCTTGTGCGGCCTCTTTACATTATTGGACCCCAGGGAGGTACCTTTGGTACCGCCTCCCACACACGTACATATACACCTTGGGATCCTTGGCTTTCATATTCATAATTTATGGCTGCATTTGTCGACTGCTTCTTTATTATTATTGTTGACGAGAATGAAGGAGGGAAAAACGTTGCCAAAGTCGCTTTTCGTTAACTTGCAATTATCATGAAAAACATTTTTAATAACAGTCTGCTAAAAGTCTGAATGCCTGTTGTTGGAATTTTTCAGTTTACACTTATTTGACTGTAAAGGAAGTTGTAAGAAAACATTTCTCTTATTACAATTAATTTTTGTAATTTTACCAATATGTTATATATACTATTATTTTGACAAAACGGTCACTTGTCTTTTCATTTTTGTATTTCTGATGTTGTGCATATATTGAAAAGATAAACGTTTAATATCAGGATAGTAACAATTTTATTACAACAGATCTCCAGCTAGCTATACATCAATTTAAATGACTTTACTTAATAATTGACATAAAATATATCAAATCACTGTATGGCATACAAACTTTTTTTAAGAGCTTGACTGGCTTTAAATAACAATTCTGCATTACTTTTAATTAATTCCACTACACTAAAGTGTGTATGTACATTGATCGTACTGTACATAAGTAATTTTTTTAAAGTTCCACTATAGCGTAGTCTCGAATTTGTTAGTTGCTTTTAAATGAATTCTCTTGTTTCTGATTTTCTGGTACATATGAAATTGCTTAAATGCTTAAATAAGTCGTCCGGAACTTAGTTATTTTAAGGCCGACATAATAGCCAATGATTTGATGAGAAGAGCCTTCGCGTGGAAAAGAACCATTTTTAATGTGCTGGTGCAGTGATGTAGTGCAATGTATGGTCGAACCGGATAAGCCCTTTGTGGTTAAATATAACTCGACATCACTACAATAAAATATAAATAGCAGACGCAGAACACATTCATAAGACTATTAATGGAAAAATTCGAATCATCAATACTGACAAGATCGAAACAAGAAGGCAAGACTGGAAACGATTTTATACACAACTCAACTGGACAGATACCAACTTACATACATATTACTTTACGCAGGCTCAATCGCTTACAATACTTAACTGCTAAAGGAAATTAAAATTAACAAACTTAATTAAAAGCGACAAGATGTAGTGGCGCTAGTAATGGCAAATAAAGAACAGCACTTAAAAGTATGCTACATCATTCTGTAAATTTGTTTTTGACATAGTAGTAGATTTGCAAATAGTAGTAGGCTTGACTTCGCGTACTAATTTTAGTCTTAGCGCTGATTTTCGCCCTCTACCGTTCTGTTCTAATCCGTTTGAATTGTCGCGTTTGCAAGCATACGAAAAATACTGAACTTATACTAGCAATATGGCTAAGGCTATATCCGCTCTCCTTGATTCTAGCAGCCAAAGAAGACAGCTCTATACAAAAATAAATAAAACCCACGTCTGTGCCCAAAATAGTTAAAGAAAATTTCAAATTTAGACTGGCTTTTTGTTCGGAACGGAATCATCCAGACAAAATTTAATTTTTATTTTGGTTGTTTGAGAAAAAAATTCCAAAACAAACCACATCGGCTCCGCGGCGAATATCACCAATTCCATATGCGGTAAGCATTAGAATGGCTTCATTGAAGCATGGCTTTAATACAATTCCATTTTCATTGGAATTGGCACCTAGTTTAAAGTTACATTTGGCCAATAACATTTGAAAGAGCCAGAGGTTTTCCAGCTGTTCCTGTGGAGCATATGCTTTCCATGCTCTCCCGTGCCAACCGACATCGAAAACTAGAGTCAGCAGCTGATGTGCTATCGCAGTATGTAGCCCTTCGTAGACGACATAAGCTTCAGCAAGCTAAACCGGCCGAGACAATTTTTTTTGTGTGGAGAATATCAGAAGTGAATAAAACTGATATAAAAGTCCTATGTCTAAAGACAGTGAATATGTGCAGTTAGAAATTTGAACAAAAAAATATAATAGTTTAAAGAAAATATTAAAACAAAAAACCCAAACCCACGCGGCAGATAATCTATGTATGTATCTGTTCCCCAAAGGCAGCGGCCGAATACCCTATTAATGCCCGAATAACGTTCGCTTAAGTAAGGTTTTAGTTTTTCACCGGAAAATATAAAATATACCTAAAGCCTACCTATAGCTAAAATTAATAGATAATTAGGGTTTAGAAATCATAGTTTAAATTTAATTAAGAAATGCCTTAATGTAAGTATAACAGCCTCATTGAAAAAAAAAGAGAGTGTGCGGAGTGCGGGTTGCTAGAACAACAAACATAAAAATATATCATTCAGTCGGGAGGGCCCGACTGCAGAATACCCTGTGGGAGTTCAGGGCGCCGCTCGAATTTGCTTCCGATTATATTCAATCAAATCGGTATCCAGGAACACCACGAGGAGGCCATTGCTATGAAATGGGGTCTTTAAAAATGTATAAGATCGTAATGAAAATTACGTTTTATATTGATTTATATTGTAGCAAATCGTTACAATTAGAATTACACGCCAGCACATTCGAAACTCTCGCAACGAACTAAAGAGTCACAAAGATGCGTGGGAACATTGACAAACCTGCATAGGCGTAGCCAATAAAGATCAGAAGGGTTCATTCCTCTATGAATATTAAAATCTCCTAATTAAAATTGGTGGCTACGCCTTTGTGTTTGACACGTGTCAGGCGAATCGCAATGAGAGCGCGAGAGCCAGAGAGCGAAGAAGATCGCACAGTGCAATAGCAATAGCAATAGAGGGATGAACCAATACATTTATGAAATAGATACCAATACATGTAGGATTGTTCGTATATATGTAAGGTGCGTGTAGGCGTATTTTGTTGTTGTCTGTTTTGCCTATTGGCAAACCAACAAAAAACAGGCGTTATTGGCGTAATAAATATCTTAATAACTTCCGTATTTATTATCCGATCTTGATCAATTTTTCACGATGCATCCATATTCGACCAAGTATTGTTCGTGCCGAAGCTCAAGTATCTAGCTTCATAATTACCAGTGTTATGCATTTTTCTTAATTTGTGGCGAAGGGGGGGGTGGTATCAAAAATTTGAAATAAACTTGATCTGCGTGCAAATATAAGAAGTCTTCATACCAAATTTGGTGCTCTTAGGTCTTACCGTCTCTGAGATCTCGTTGTTCATACGGACAGACAGACGGACAGACGGACAGACGGACAGACGGACATGGCTATATCGACTAAGCTCGTCGCCCTGATCAAGAATATATATACTTTATGGGGTCTGCCACGCCTCCTTCTGCCTGTTACATACTTTTATTTTTTGAACAAACTTAATATACCCCCCAGGGTATAAAAATAAAACGCAACCCAAGAAAAGGTTAAGTGAACTAACAACAACAAAATAAAATGGCAATAAAAGTGAAAAATAATTAACATTTACATATAAGTAATATTAAATGGAAATGTTAATATAAAACTCAGTCTAAAGTTACCACCATTACTATAAAATCCACGTGGCAAAAATCTAAAACAAACTTGATCAATGCAAGATGTAGATTAACCTACATGCCAAACTTGGTGTCTCTAGCTCTTATGGTCTCTGAGATCTAGGTGACACAAAATAGGACAGACAGACGGACATGGCTATATCGACTAAGCTGTTGATGCTGATCAAAAATATATATACTTTATGGGGTCTGCCTCGCCTCCTTCTGCCTGTTACGCACAACGTGAGCCCAACGTTGCATACTACAAAGACTATGAGATTGAGAGAGTGAACTCGCTGAAAATCAAAGAATTCCTTCAGAAAAACTGGTAAAATAGACGACTAGTTAGATGATAAACATTATAATGAAAACATTAAAGGGCAGAATATTGTACATTTCCAATATGGCAGAATCAAAAATAATTTTGCATACTTGTAAGCGCTGTTTCTGATACTTTTTGTACTTAAAGTTCCCAAACGGTTTAAGCAATGACCTGGTATAATAGCCTAAGAATATTCCAAAAGATTTTCGTCGGCTGCATTTAAAGGGTGTCCGGCGCATGATGAAATAATCGTCATTCAAGGGCAAACGGTCCGGGAATGAGCTGACGAAAAGAGAACGGGAAAAACTGTTCTTCGGCTGAGCGCGAACAAAATTTGTAAACGAGCAATTCAATCGGTTGCTCCTTGGACTTATTGCTCAAAGTCTGAGTGAAGAACACTTATTTTGAGACCGCACGAATCGGTTAACAGTTATTTGCGAGCTATTTTTTTTTTATAGAACAGATCCATATTCCTTTTTATTCTGACAAATGATAGATACAGTTGAAAACTTAACAATAAAACTCAGAAATAGGCTCAACACAATTAGATCCAGCCATAGATGCAGCTCTGGATTACAGTTAGTCGTATCATCCGCCATATCATAGGGCAAATATAGAAAGTTGTATAAAGTACTAGGGGGTTTGCCCCCTGCTCGCTTCGCTCGCCAACCCGCGGGTCGCTACGCTCGCTGAAATCTTGGGGAGAAATGTGGAGTGAAAATAGGGAACATTTCTCACAGCTATAGGCAGACCTTATGTCATTTCTAATTAGATAGCGGGAATTGTAAATTCAATTTTTCCCTGTAATGGGACTTAAGATAATAGTAATAACATAAGTAGTACTTTATATAATACTAGCATTTGATTTTGTTGGCTCCTCAGACTTCGTATGCTCCTTCGCTGCCGTGGAGGTGCTTGCCTGTTCACCATCGTTGATTTCAATTACCTCCAGAAAAGTCAAAATAAAAAACATTTTTAAATTTTCTCACCGATCCGAATATCAGCTTATTAATTAATGTCTCAATTTTGAGAAGCTTCTTGTTCGGAAAGCGGGCACAGAACATTTCCGGTGTCCAGCTAAATTGAACAAATAAAAGAAAAAAAAATTGTAGTTAATAATATGAATAATCGTGATAATAGCTAAAGCTTACTCCTCTCCATGATCTCCACAAGCATATTCAGCTTATCCCAATGCCCTTGGGCCATGTGGCGCTTGTAGGTTTTCATCACAACCTTGACAAATGGCGCATAGCCGCGCAGTTCCATAAGTTTTTCCACCCTATCCAATGGCGGCGGCTCTCCAGCTCCTCCAACTCCTCCGCCGAATCATCCATTACATGTCCTTTGAATTCTTAATCCTAGAATTAAAAAATTATTCAAGTTAATTTTCATGATTATTCTATATCTTTGTCTTTTTGTGAAATTTAACCAAGGAAGGAGTTTTCCGGTATGATTCTTTTGGGCTAGCTTTGCGGCTAAAAGCCATGAATGTTATTTTTCACGCCAGCACGTTTATTCCGTCAAGCTGCAAGTCGTTTTTGACTACAAGCTACTCATACGTGATGCCGTAGTAGGAAGTCCTGGCATCTACAATGACTCTAGTGTCTTTAAAAACTCCTCAAGTTTTTTCTTTCAATTTCCAGTCGATTTTCGCGAAATGTGGTTCTTTTTTCTTCCATTAATGCCAGTTGCGCCAGTGATGAATTTTGGGCTTTCCGCTTCGACTTATTAATGAAAGATACGTCGGAAGAATCGAACTGGTCCGTAGGGTCCTCAATCTGAGAGTAAATGGTGGTATCCATCGATGATTCCTTGTTATACGTGTCGTGGAGTAGTGGTCGGCCGTCAAGATAGTCTTCAACCTGCACTACTACCACATTCATTTCTTTTCCATTGGAAAATACATCTTCCAGCTTGTCGTTTTTATTTTAGAGGTTGTAGAGGTTAGCGAGGTTGTAAGGGTCGTTTTCGCCGCTGGGTTAGTATTATTAGCTTGCGAGAACTGACGTTTGAAAAACTTTTTACGTAGCAAGAGTGTACAGTCAGATGTTTGCAGTGCTGCCAACTTTTGACCAGCAAAAAAAGCTGTTTTTGACGGGAAGAATGGGAAAAAAAGCTGAAAACAATAATAAAAAAATCCAAAAAAGGCTTAAAAAATTGATCAAAAAAGCGAAAAAATCTCATAAAAATAACAATTATCTTCCCGTAAGTCTTCAGAAAAGTGTAATCCTAATACGTTTTCCTCCAGCGTGGAGCCATCGCGACCGATAGAATCAGCTATATTGCCATCCAGTTCGTCCACTGACCTTTGCGAGATGTTTATAGACTCGAGCGAGGCACTTGACGTTGCCCAGACAACGACAGCAAGCGCGCCAGGTACATCAGCTCGGAGGAAGAGGGCACTGGACGAAATGGATGGTATTACAGCTGATTCCATCGGTGGCGATAAACCACCTGCCAAAAATAAGAGACGCAAGTTTGACCCTAAAAAGGAAATGACGGCTTTTGAGTCGGCCATGCTCTCGGCAGCGATAGAGGCGAATGAAGTGCGTACTCGCGAAATGGTGCGCCTCGGTACGATGAGGAATGAGGCCGCCATCAACTTCCAGAAGAGATCTTTGGAGTTGTTGGAGAAACATCTCTTCAAGTGAAGGATTTGAAAAAGGACTTATATGTATCGGTTGATCTCGTGTTTCGCCTGAAGTGAACACTGTGATATTTTTTTTTTTTATTTTTTGTTATTGAAAACGCCATTTTTGTTATAATATAAATAGATAATAATTAAAACACAATACAAATTCGAATGTGAGACTTAATTTTATTAAGCAAATAAGAAGCAATGGCTTTTCTTATATGCTCCGCAGAAAAATTGCAGTCATGTGCCACACTGCTGTAGCTAGGCTGAGAAAGCTTATTGGTAGCATTCACCCAAATTTCTGGAATCTCACAATTGTGACAATTCAGAAAATTGTGTAGGACGCAACACGTAAATACAATATAAGGAGCGTTATCGACGTGGTTGTCTACTCCCTTGCCTATTCTTCGAAACCGGACCTTCAGTTGTCCAAGGCATTCTCAACAACTCTCCTCGACTTGGCCAATGCTAATTAAATGCCTTTTTCTCCTCGATCATCGGCAGTGTCGAAAGGATAGGGCTTCATCAAGCTCGTGGAGAATCGGAATGCAGAATCCCCTAGCAGCACAACAGGAACATCGACTCCGCTGATCCGCTTGGAATTTTCCCTAAAACGCGGAGTGTTGTCCACCATAGATTTTAAAGTGGTGCTCTCATAGACTTGAGAGTCATGGGAGCGACCTGGGGCGCCTACGTTTACATAAAGAAACCTATAACTAAAAAATTAGCAACCAACGCATGTTTACAATTTGAACAGCTGCCTTATTTTGGTTGAATGACAAATCTACGAATGATACGTCAAATTGTCGTGGAAAGACCAAAATCGGACAAAACTGAATGATACCGAATGACGCGAATGAATGACACGTGCTCGTGGAAAGCGGCTATAAGCCACACATCGCGGCATTTTTGCTTATATTCTTTCGGCATTTCAAAACTTGCTTACAAGTTACGCGCACTTTTGATTCAGAGATGGAAACACTAAGCGAGTGATGACATTAGCGTATATCGAGAAAAGCAATCGATACGCCACACATTTTCTGGTTTGTTTGTAAGTGACTATCGTAAGGCTGCCACTTTTTCATATTTTGTACTTAAGTGTTAACAACACAAAAGAAAAAATCGGGAAAATGCCAAGTGAATTTCTAAAAAAGCCAGAATTCCCGCTTCCCGCCATTCACAAATTTTTCCCGCAGTTGGCCTTTAAAAAATGCCAGTTTTGACGGGAAAAAATCCAAATTGGCAGCCCTGGATGTTTGGGCTCGTCTGGAAGCATTGTGTTCGTCAGAAAGATATGCACAGTCTTTGGAGTTGTCGATGGTGTAACCTTGGCCAAAACTACCGAAAGAGTATTTAGTGCAATACATATATGTATTTGTCTAAAGCAGCGGAGCATCAACAGCGTTGTTGCCAGATTATCTTATTTCAGGCTAGATCTAGCATATTTGAATATAGAATATGTAGCTTATAAAATTTGCAATTTGCTTATAGCTATATATCTAGCACATTTTAAGCCCATACAAATATATATGCTAAAGTGGCAGTAGTGGCCTGAAACAAATCTGTCCCTTTTTGAACGGTAACATTCGCAACTCTGATGTGTTCTAATATGTTAGCATATTATGCTAAAATAGCAACTAAATAGCTAAACTGGCAGCAGTGGCCTGAAATAAGCTAATCTGGCAACACTGCTACATATCCAGCTTTAGTTTATATGTAGCCTTTAAATGCAGCCGACGATAATCTTTTGGTATATTCTTAGGTTGATTATACCAGGTTATTGACTTAAACCGTTTGGGAATTCTAAGTACAAAAAGTCTCAGAAACAGCGCCTACAAGTATGCAACATTAGTGACGCTAATGTTTTGTGCGTTCGTGTGTGTGTGTTCTAATATGTTAGCTGACATTCATATATTGAGCAGGTTAATTCTGTTTGCATGCATGTGGAATTTAGCATCGTCCTTTACTTTCGCAGGGTTTTTCACTCTCCCGACTGAATGAAATATCTTATATTAGATATTATAAAATACATACTATTCAACCTAGTTAAAATATATAGTACAAAATTTTAAAAGATTATGTGGAGCCCGGACTCTTTTAGAACGCTAATTGATCTGTATGAGCAGCATTCCAACCTTTACGACCCAAAGAGTGTTATTTAAGCACTGCAGCAATGAGTCTTTAATTGAAGTTGCTGACATTTGACCAATGCTGACCAATATCTGTTGCACATAGAGAAGGAGGCAAATACCAATAGCAAAAGTGGAATTGGTACAGATTAGAAGATGCACCATTTTGTCTCAACAATTTGGAGTTTCTCAAGCCATACCTTAAAATAATGAAATACAGAACTTCAAGTTTCAATGTGTGTATAGTTTGCGATTATATACACTTCCGCTCAACTGAATAGGTTCACGATTTCAATTAAAGTTATTGGATCAAATCTCTTTAAGTCATTGGGCGATTGTGATGAAATACATTTTATTTTATATAAAATTTAATTGTTAATAATAAACCAGAGTTAGCGGTCACTAACATATATACAGATAATTTTATTTTTAATTTTCCTGAAACATAACAAAAATTGACTGTTTATTTTGGCTCAACAGAAAAGGTTCAAGAGATTAAAATATGAAATAAAAATGCAGAAAGCTACAGTGGAGCAAGCTCGACAGTAGGAGACCCTGTACTTTTTGAGTGCAAAGCGTTCACTATAGATTGTTCTTCAATGTTGCGTACCATTCAAAAGATGGCGCCACTACGAAGATCAGTTGATAAACACAGAGGTCGCTAGCGTGTCTTCTGCTTCATTTTGAACGTAACATTGTTAGTTGAATAACTTCCGCGTTTATCATTCGATTGGAATAAAATTTTCTGGACTGGTTTGGGCTTTAGTGTATATTATATGTACCAAAAATTAGAATTAAAGGTGCTCTTGTAATTCGACTTAGAAATTTTGCGTGGCAAAAATCTAAAACAAACTTGATCAATGGGAGATATAGATTAACCTACATGCCAAATTTGGTGTCTCTAGCTCTTATAGTCTCTGAGATCTGGGCGACACAAAAAGGGACAGACGGACAGACAGACAGACAGGCAGACAGACAGACGGACATGGCTATATCGACTCGGCTGTTGATGCTGATCAAGAATATATATACTTTATGGGGTCTGCCACGCCTCCTTCTGTCTGTTACGCACAATTTTTTTGGACATTTGTACTTTTTAAAGTACTGGGTCTAAAAATACTAACATTTCTAAATAATAATAATACCACACTATTTAATTTTATTTATCTGAAAAACTATTAATCGACTGAAAAGTAAAAGAAAATATTTCTTACTATCAGGAAAAATTATAAAAAATCCTGTACACTACATACAGGAAAATCCCTAGGACCATTTCGGTTCCGGTATCAGTACCGGTACATACCGCTACAGCAAAGTAGTTTTCAAAAATAGTAAAATATTAGAAAATCGAGTTTTGTTAAAAAATTTATATTTTTAAATATTGGTGAACAGAAACGGCAGAACGGCCAAAGGAAATCCACAAGGGACTTAGCTGTACGAAAATATTAATAATCTTTATTAGAAATGGTGCTTTACAATTTTTAACACCATTTAACATTTTTTTTGGAAAATAATAACAGTTAATGTAAGACACACAGGGTAACAGATATTTAATAGAAACTGTCATGGATTTTCCTAGTCGTGATTTGGCTTAAGCCCAGACATTCCTTTGCTCCATTTTCCTATTTAGAATCTTATTGACATTTAAGACAATGTCGGTCAGCTCAGTTAGTTTTCTTGGAGCTTAACTGCCGCCGGCATTGATAAATATTCTGACATAATTAAATTTGTTATAAATGGAATTTGTTTTTCCAATGCCAATGTCGTAACTTGACCAAGCTGATAATTTGGCAGTAGGCTGCTGAAATTTGGTAGTTGGTTGGAAAAGGGCAAATGGAAACTAAAACAAAAAGCAGCAACACATTGTTGTTGTTGATGTTATGTTGTGAATGTATAATTTGCATAATTTTATTGCATACATTTTCGGTGGCATAATGAGTCTAGACATTTTGTTTCAATTTACGAAATTGTTATTTTATGCAATATGTTTGTGATTAGTTGACTTTTGCATAAATATGCATACTTATATATATGGCTGCTGTTATTGTTGTTCTTATTATTGTTGTTGTTGCAGTTGCTTGTTGCTGTTGTGGGGCACAAGGTCGTGTAGATAGAGGAAGGGACCCGAAATTATATTTACGATGCGGACATAAAGTTTAACACAGAATCAAGTTGAATGCAAACTTTATAAAAATTACAGAGATGTACACAGAAAAAGACAGATGGGATGGGAATCTGAAACAGGAAAAGAGAAAGGGAGTATGATATACAGAGAGAGAGAGAGAGAGAGAAAGAGCAACTTAAGAACTTGCCTCGCAAACATTAAAAACTAATCAAACTTTTAAATACACTTCAACCGCAGCAGCCGCCGTCTTAAGGTGTCTACGCAGCTGAAGGAGGCGTGTCTTTACCGCCCCAGAACAATTCGACAGGCGTCTTAAAAAGCGGCTTCGACTTTGATTTGTTGGCCCCCTCGATTCCATCCCCCTCTTACTCCACCCAACAGTACTCCATGTCTTTCGGCCTTAACTTTTGCCGGACTTTTGCCTTGTTGTCAACGTCAACAGAAATTGATTGCTCACCAAGCGCTATTCTCTCTCTCTTTCTCCCAATCTCTCTCTCCCTCTCTTGCACTCCATGAGCCCCTCTCCCATTGGGGCTTTTGGTTGCCTCTGTGGCATTTTCATTTCATTCAGTTCAGTTTACTTTACGCAAAAGTTTTGAGCTCGTCTCTCTGGCGGCTGCCGCCAGTGAATTATCCTTAGCCAGCGGACCAAGAAGCGTTGTCGCCCCTCTTAAAGCCCCTCCCCTTGCTATCCCCTCCCTCACAGCCTCACAGCGCCCAACTTTGACACAGTTTAGAAGCCAAAAGTTTAATGGAATTTGTCTATGGCGTCGCCTTGGCGGTCGCCGGAAATATAAATAAAACAGCATTCAACTTGTTTTTGAAGCAATTAAAAATTCTTTAAGACGCCTTCTTCTTTTTCTTCTGGCTTCAAATTGAGTCGTCCGCCGATCGACAGCTCTTTCCCTCCAAGTCCCCAACGCCCCTAATCCCCACCAACCCGGACATCCTTTGCAAATGTAATGTAAACACAAGTCAAAGTAATAACTAAAGTTTTTAATTTTAAAACGATTTATGTTTGTGCACAGATTTGAGAGCGTAGTTATACCATCGGATAAAGAAATTTCCTACTTTGAATGCGGCCCTCAAAAGAAATTCTTTGAGTGAACTATATTTTATTTTCCACATTTTGTAGCAAAATAATGTGACAATTCAACATTTCGTAGTAAATTAAAGATAAAGTTTTACACATTATTTATAGTTACTTTTAAATTGTCATACATAATATCAGGGTAGAAGCTGGTTTCCAAATGTCTGCCATAAATTTAATTTAAATTTTAATAAAAATTAAAAATGTACAATATATGCAAAACAGTTTCTCGGCAGGAATATTTTCTTTTCTGAGATAATTTTTTAGTTTATAACTTAAGGTCTGCAAATTTATAGCCACATAAACTCCTCAATCCTCTTTCCTTCTTTTCTGTCTATTTGAGTAATTTTATAATAACCTACATAGGAAAGTGCAAACATTTTGAGTTAAGCGTTGACTGCAATTGGTATTTAATTAACATAACTACCAAGTTCTTACCAAAGCAGTTGTCAACCGAGAACACACTGTGATAGTGAGCAGGTCTTATTTATCTTAATTGAGCAAAATATACTTCATTTTCAAGATATTTCGAAAATTTTGCGTGTTCATTAGATTCTTTGTTAAGTTGGGCAATTTTTTTACACTACAAGTATATAAAAATACGAGTATGCCGCAACTTGTGCTGAGTTAATCCTGTTTATTTGAGCATTTAAATCGACTGGCAAAACAATTGAAATCAAACAAACAAATTTAATTTGCTGTCGCTTCTTGCGAGCTCAAGCGTTTGCCTGCGCTCACATGGCGTATGAGCAATGCGTCTTGTTTATTGCCTCACGCTTCCCACAGAGCGAGTCGAACATAAAACGCACAGTGGTTCTCATTGTTGTGAACACACCCACACACACTGACTCATACACACTCGCACATTTGCACACACAACAGCAGCATCATTATCAGCACTTACACAGAAAAAGGAAAACGATGAAAATCGTAGGAAAAACTGCTCTTAACTACTTTCTGCACGTCTGCAGATAAAATCGATAAATTCCTTTTCGCAAAACGAATTAGGAAACTAATTGACTTGGATTTCGCTTAAAGAATCTCACATAAATCGTGAGCTTAAGCGTGATTCTGGCAGTCGCCGCAGTTGGTATTCGCATCGCTAAAGGCAGAGGAGGGGAAACTGTTCTCCCCCTAAGGAGAGGGAGTAGAGGGAACTGGTAGTTTTCGTTCAACTTTTGCTCTGGCAAAATGTAGAGCACTCTTGTAGGAGTTTCCTGTATTTCATTATAATTATTTAGAATTTTAATTATGCCTGCCGCCTGTTAAATGTCATTAAATGTTTCAACATCAACCCCTACACAACCCTCCACCATCACCCTCTCTCTCCCCTAAAGTCCTGCTTCGTTCTCATCATTCAGAGCCAGCGATGCGTTGACAAACTAACAAGGCGCAAATATTATGCTCGCATTTCCTGCAATGCCTTTCAATTTAATTTACCACACATTACATTACATTTCAGCCCCAGCAACATTTATCCTTTCCTTTCCAGGATCTACTTAGCTCTGTCTCTCCAGCTCTATGTACACGGGCATTTTATGCTCGGCTTATTTGTGACACGGCGCGTCTGAACGTGCAACCACTTGGAGACCGGCCTGAAAAATGTACAGCCCAGCACAGAGAAGATTTAACACCTTGAAGAACTTTCTGCACAATGCTATAAATTTATCACACTAGAGTTTATATACAAAAGTTGTTAAGTTAAGTGAAAAATATGTGGACGTACATATAATGCAAAAATATTAATGTCAAATTCAAAAATACCAATCCGATTTAAATTTAACTCGTCTATTCATTTAGAGATACACACAAAAATAAATAAAAATTGTATGCTAAAATTAAATAAAAAATAATCAAATAAGAATTTATTTACTCTAGTGCAAGGCAGAAACATGAATAAATACAAATATTCCAAATCAAAATTTTCTTTTATAATAAAGCTTAAAAATAAATTTTTTTATATTTAGCGTTAGCTTAAATAAATATAATAATAAATCGTTGAACTAGAGAAAACATATAAAATTGTTACGTAATTTAGTTTTTTTAAATTATTCAAGCTATTAAACTACAAAAAAATGAATTAAAAGATATCTATAAATATTCTGAATAGATATTTAAATATATAGTACAAATTAAAATATTTTTCAAAAATAATACTGATAATTTAAAATAATGATTTATAATGAAAATTTATGTTATATCAATTAATTATAATTAATTTGTTTGTGGGATATTCTGAGCCTTCTTTGCTTCCAAATGTAATAAATTTAATTTAATAAAAAACAATTTAACCAAACACAATTTATTTTAAAAATTCTTTCTAAGGCTCTCTTGGGTTAAGTTTTTGACACGTTGCACGGATCTCTCAAGTTGCATATCTTTAACTGATTGTAGGCAATGCCCGTGCTTTGTTAATGAGACACGGAAAGTGTTTCTTCCTCCTTTCTCGACAAATCGAAGAAAACTTCAACATTAAATGGGAAGTGGAAAGTTCCGAGTTCCAAGTTGCAAGTTGCAAGTAGCAAGTTGACAAAATTGCGTTTCATATTTATAAATTCATATGCAATTGCTATTTTTGCAGTCAACGTTTGCTTCGTGCTTCACTCAAATTGCAACAAACATGCAAATATATAATTTTAATAAAGTCCTGGAGTTGCTGAACAGGTAGCTAGATGGAGGGAGGGAGGGAAGTATGTAGGCAACTAGGAATGAAGAGGAGGGGCTACGTGCAGCTAGCTCATCAAAAATGCCAACCGACAACTGCCATGGCAAGTCATTTGGCTACAACAACAAGAACAAGCTAAAATTTCTCGTTTCTCTTATTTTTCCTGCTGTTGTTGTTGTTGTTGTTTATTTCTCTGCGGAAAGTGAGGAAAAGGGGCTTGTGTAGGGAAAGCACAAGCACTTGATATGCCCCAAGAGAGGCAACGGCGGCTGCAAAATGGGAAATATGAAATTTATGTAGTACCTACAAAATATTTTCATGTAGATTCCCTGCCGTCAATGAGTGCAATTTATATGCAATTTGTTTGCCAAAAACAACAAGAACAACAACAACAAATGCTGGAAAGTTGTCTGGACTGGGTCTCATAATGAGCAGGCAAATATAAATAGGGAATTCGTTTCAGAACTTTGGAATATATCTTACAAATTTCAAAGACATCAAATTAACCGTATTTGGGGCAAAGCGTTCATAGCTCCCTTACTATATAAAGGTTTCTTACAGCAAAAATAATTAAGATCGATAAGACTTAACGAATACTACATACATATACTTCAGTTACAGGAGGCTCCAATTTTTTAGATATATTAGTTCTTAAATCCACTTATTCAGTTTAAGATAATACTTTTAACTATTACAGAAGCTAACAAAAATCCGAATTTATGCGAGTTACAACTTCTGAATAATTAATAATTAATAATAACTGTGCGGAATTTAGAATTGGTCACGAATATCAAACATCTCGTCTCGCGTACTTCGCGTACACTGGACAAACGGCCGTTAAATATGTAAGTAGGCATCGGAATATATTGATAAATTGTCGTATAAATAGTTTTTTGTTTGTAATTTTGTGAAGTGCAACATCAAAGTAAATTGACAAAAATTAAAAAAATGGATGGGTGAATCAACCATATAGAATGACGAAATGGGGTAATTGTCAGGTCCAGCGCGCAGTGCTTTTTAGTGAGTCCCACTGGGCAGTGTTCTTGGACCGCTGCTTTATTCGCTGTATACTGACGATATACCCAGCCCCAACTGTCAACATATGGTTGCTCCTTCTAATGCACTTATTGCGACCTATACAGATACATCGCACTTATCGCAGTCATCTATAATTCCAGCTGTCATAGAGAAGCATCTAATGGACTTCAGGAGTAACTTTATACTTTTGCAGCCTGGTGCAAACGGTGGAATCTGAAGATCAATCCGCTGAAAACAACAAACCCCTGATTTACACTCAAAGCGCTTAGAAGCGTTCCTGAAATCCAGCTAGAAGGAGTTACTCTGGACCAGCCGTCGCAAGCGAAATATCTTGGCATTACGTTGGACAAGCGCCTTACCTTTGGGCCACATCTTACGGCCACGGTAAGAAAATGTAACCAGAGGACTCAGCACCTGCGTTGGCTTGTCAGTAGAAAGAGCACCCTGCCGCTTAGATGTAAGAGGGCGGTGTAGGTCCATTGCATTCTGCCAATATGGCTTTATGGAATACAGATTTGGGGGATCGCAGCCAAATCTAATTATAAGCGTATCCAGGTACTGCAGAATCGGATACTACGCAACATAACAGACTGTCCCTGGTACGTGCGCGGTACCACACTCCATAGAGACCTCAATCTGCACACTGTGGAAGAGCAGATTGGAAGGCACACAAGTCGGTACAATGACAGATTGTTGAGACACCGCAGCCTACTTGCCCGACGACTACTGCCTGCTAGACCTTTAAGTCGTCTTAAACGGCAAGGCTTTGCCAAGACAATTGAACAACGGTAAAATATATCCTACTTATATAAAGAATCCTCATACTTAGCTATGGATTTGGTCTATTTTTAATGTTCCATCCATGTGTTGTTAAGGTACATTTTATGTTAGTACAGGATCTACACTTAATAAATAAATATATACAAAAAAGTGATTTTCAGTGCCAATTGATTTTATAAGCCCATAGCAAAAATCTAGATCAAAAGTCCGTTCTTCAGTTGTTAAATAATTTCCAATATTAATTTATTTTGCAAATGGAAATAGCGCCAAAGGGCAGAGTATTGTACATTTCGAATGTGGCAGTTTTAAATTTAATGTGGCATACTTATAAGCGCTGATTTTAATACTTTTTGTACTTAGAGTTCACAAACGGTTTAAGCAAAGTCCTGGTATAATAACCTATGTATCTGGAACTCTGAGCTTGCTTTGATTTTTCTGTTGATGGAAAATAAATTAACGGCACAAAACAAAATAAGTACCTAAAAATAGGGATTTTTAAATTTTATAAATATCTATATCGATGTATCATTTTAGTAATGCTGTTATCGCCAAAAATATCGATATTATCTTTGTCATAGGCGTGGAAACGGGTAAAGAAACTGAGGCTTGACATTAATATTTGTTTAATGTTGTACAAAAAGATTCACAAATATATTATGGTTCGTACCAGCGACTTTTATTATAAGAGCTCCAATTATACTTCTAAAGTCGCGCGTCTGCAGGAATAACAAATGGAAAAACGTAAACTACGATCGAGTAATAAAATGTCCCAGAAAAGCTGAGCAAGAAAGATAAGAAGGAAGACGAACCACGTGCTCTCGATAAACTAAAGAAACAGCAGAAAATATTTTAAGTTAATTTGAACAATTTGTTTGACGTTTAAAAACAATGCTTGCTTGTTTTTCGCACGGGCGAGCCCTAGAGTCTTTAAATTGAAGTCCAACTGTAAAATTTTTTTGGTAAAGGCTTACTTCAGGGCATCGTATGAGAAATTTTTCTGTGTGGCGCAATATGGGTTGTAGTTAACAATTCGTTTAAAATTCGTTTACACTGGTAGAGGCAGTCACTAACTGACACTAGCTGTCAGTTGATTTGTTTTTGTGCTGCTAACAAAATTAAATACATTTCAGCTTAACAAAATGAGCGCATCAATTATGAAGATTGCAGAGGATCAGCCATTCTTCAATGGACGACAAAACCGATGCTTTATACCGGCAACATCGTCAAGAAGCTGATGCTTTATTTTTATAGTGCTATGATATTTAAAAGAAGTGTTTGGATGCAAGTGAGTTTGTTATATGTACTTGCATAGTTACATTGTTTCGCAACCGCCGTTATTGGGAGTTGGATGTGCCCAGAACGAGAGAATAGCTATTTTTATAAAACTTTAGAATGAAACGCTTTTGTTTTAATGAGCTGGCAAAAAGGGACACAAATTTTCAAGCTTGCATCGTACTAGAAAAGCGGATAGCAATATCGCCTTCTGCTTTAGGATCTTTCGCGGAGTATCGCACCATTGCAGGTTTGTTCGGAGTTTCAATACTGAGTGTGTGCAATAATTTATTGGATTTCTGGCGATAAGTGTGGATTACTTACGCAGAAAAGGTTGTGCACTGTATAGATATGAACAAATATGTATACCTAAAAATATCAATGGAAATTTCACTTAACTGATTGGCAACTCGGCTTGACAATGAAAATGACAATGATGAAACCGTTCCATTTTTCAGGTTTTGCATCTGACCTAAAAAAAATTTAGCTACCATCTGTCGAAGATCAGACGCGTAAAAGGTCGTATTTAGGTGGATTGGAAAAGGAATAGACTACAAATCAATTACCGCAAATGTAATTGTTAAATACGGCTGAGTGTTGCATAATGTCAATGTATATTGTTAAAATTTAATTATTGCCTGTTGAAAGGCAGATTTTAAATAATACATTAATTGTAGAAAAAAAAATATTTTTGTAGGGGCAGCGACTATAAAAAACCAATTTGCTTAAAATTGTGTTATTTTTAAGCAAATCATAATCAGTTGTAGGAACGGCCCGTTTTCCACACAGATTTGATTTTGCTTTCGGAAAATATCTGTCAGTCTGTCCGAAAAGCTGATTTAAAATTGTCGCAAAAGTTAACTGAGTAGCAAAAGGACAAAATGCCTAAATTATGTGCCGAATTAAACGAGTGTTTGTTTTCTGAATACATTGTGACTGAATATTCGCATGTTTCCAATGGTGAGTTATATCAATTATTGGTTATTGATGCAAAGTTAGATAATTAATAAGTACATCCATTCGCTTAGAGGTTTCATTCAAGAGTGTTCTCTTGGTTTTATTCAAATATATATTTCGCTTATAATATACTATATACTAAGTGAATTCTGCCGCTAACAGCGTCGGCAGAGAAAGAGAGAGAGTTGCAGTACGTATGTGCCCATATACATATTCATATATATGTACTGATGGTACATACTCAAGGAGTGCTTAGGCCAGCGATCTCACGGTGCGGCCAGTCCGCATAAGTGGCGGATCGTATTACTGCACTTATGTATGTATATTTATGATTGTATAAACATTGCGACAAAGTGTCGTTATGTTATGAGTTGTTACTCTTACTTAGAAGTTGGGCATATGACCACTTGACATATTGTATACACTACAATATGTTGGGCATATGCTCACTTGGCATACAACATACTACACCTCCCTTTTTTAAAAAATAACGTAATATAGTGTAGTTATTTAATATAAAAATGATTAATAATATTGTTTATTTTTTTTTTGCATTATATACTATGTTGTATTTATGTAAGGTTTAAAATTTTAAAGTTTAAAAAGAGTAAAAATTTAAAATGTAATAAAAACGAAATTGTTTTTTTTTTTGTTTGATTAAAAATGATATATATATATATACGTTTTTTTTTTTTACTTATTTATCTTTTTTAGTCTATCTTTATGCACTTTTTGCTCTTTATTTTTCTTGTTTTTTATTATTATATTATTATTCTTTTCTATGCTAATGACCTCAAATGGTCCTATATAAGAAGATTCTAATTTATGACCTGTTTCGTTCTTTAAATAAACTTGGTCTCCTATTTCTATTTTAAAATCTAATACTTTCTTATCATTTATTTCTTTTTGCTTAATTTTATTCTTTTCTAAAAGTATTCGAGCTCTCTTATACGCGTTTTCTAATCTAAATTTAACTTCCTTAGAGTAATCTTCTATATTATATATAGGTTCTATCGTATTTATGCTATTAAATTGTATTGGTAAGTTATTTTGTCTACCGAATACTAGTTCATATGGACAATAATTATGAGTTACTGATGGTGTTGTGTTAAAACAATACACGAAATACTGTAACCATATGTCCCAGTCAGTTTTATCTACTGATATATATGAACGAACGTACTCATTGAATGTCCTATGACTTCTTTCAACGGTACCTAATGTCTGGTGGTGGTGTGCTGTAGATGTTATGTTATCTATTTTTAAATATTTGCACAAGTCAGTTATAATGGAATTTTTATATTCTGTTCCCATGTCCGTAATGAACGTCTTCATTGGACCGTACTTCAGAATAAAAGATTCGAATATGGCTTTTGCTACAGTTGTTGCACTTTTGTTTGCAACAGGAATTGCTACTAAATACTTTGTCAAATCACATATTAAAGTGATTGCGTATTCATTCCCATTTTCCGAACGTGGTAGTGGACCAATTGTGTCTACTATCACTCTGTCAAAAGCATATTGTGGGGTTTCGGTTATAATCATAGGTGATCTTGTGTGTCTCGTCGTTTTCGACGTCAGGCATTTTGGACATTTATTTATGTACTGTTTTACATGTTTAGTCATGTTTTTCCAATAATATTGTCTCTTTATTTTTGATATTGTTTTATTTATGCCTGTATGACCTCCTTGAATTGGATCGTCATGGAATGTAGACAATATAGCTTCTTTTTCTTTTATTGTTTCTATTTGGGTCACCGGGTTGAGTAGCGCTACTCTCAATGAAATTAATATTTTATTGCCCATATTTTTGAAATTATCGATTGAAACGTGTTCAAAGATATTTTCCCACGGTGCCACTTTGAGTTGGCTGATTTTATTTATACCGGCTTGCGTTTCAAGCCTTTGGAAAAATTGACCTAAGTCAAGAGTTCCATTAGTATATAAATCGCTAACATCATATCTTGCAGTAATTTTCTTACCATGTTTAAAAAAACATAGCATATTTTTTACATGCAAGGTCACTACTTTACGTACTTCGTCATTGTTAATGACTTTATATACGTTGGGCTTTGAAGCTTTTTCCATAGATTGCCGTGGCAATTCTATTTTATCTTTTCCTGCGCAGGAATTTTGTCTACTTTGATATCTTGTAGTGACTTTCAGGACTTTTCTGTTATAGGAATTGTTGTTGTTATAGGAATTGTAGTTACCGCGGCCATTGCCTCTACCTCTTTGCGGTGGGTAACTACCTCCTCTATTGTTGCGGCCTCGCTGGAATAATACTGTACTTGCACTTCCAGTCATTTCTGTGCTGCAATGAATATATTTACCCATTACATCATTGAAAGTAACGAAGTTACCAGCTTCCAGTATTACTTTCAGTTTCTCATGCTCACAATTTTTAATCATTGCAGAAATAGACTCTTGTGTTGAGAATTTTTCCGCATTGTCTGAGTCTAGGCCGTTATCAATAAAGGCTGCCTCCAATTGCTTCCGCAAATTATCCATTTCGGTTGCATACTGGGAGGCAGTTTTGCCTTTTTGTTTTATATTCAGTAATTTAGCTTTTAATACATCGGGAGATTCTCCTTTTACGTTATCTTTAAGCTTGTCTATTATTTTTGTGATCGTGGTTTCATTTTGTACTTTATACAAAATTGTACCAGTTATTTTAGACTTAATCACCTCTACGGCTAAATCTTCTTGATCACCTTTTGTTCTGTCGACAATACGTAATGCTGTCAAGAACCTGTTCAATGATAACTTGTTGCCATCAAATTCAGGAATGGAAGACGAAACTTGCTTCACATATTCCCTGTCTTTAGTTATTTGATCCGCCATTGTTACTATATTTTCTTTAAAATCAATTGTACCTGAGCTAGAATTCAGTTCGTTTTCCTGCTCTATATCATCATCTTGTGTTGATAATGTTATTAATGCAGGAATTGTAAGATCGTTTAGATCGGTTTCTTTTATCTCAGTTTCTTCGTTTTCAGGATTGGTTTCTTTTATCTCAGTTTCTTCGTTTTCAGAATCTGAGTTTAATTTGACTGATTGCTGTTCTTCTAGCGACTCTAATGTTAACGGAGTATTTAGAATGGTTGGTATGAAAATATCTAGTTGATGTTTTTCTTTGACGTTAGTTAAATTTGAACGTAACTTGATCAAGAATTTTGATACTTTTGACCAGTTTGTTTTATTTATTAATCCTCTATTTTCATGCACTAATATTCTTACATCATTGAATGATTGTACAAGAATATTAGCATGTCTAATCAGTGTATCTTTTTGAATGTTTCTATTTTGACTTACACATTTGTAAGATTTATCAAATGTTTCTTTTATTTCTCTTATTCGTTGGGTTAACTGCTCCCATTCCATGTTTTAACATTCATTTTATATATATATATATCATTTTTCTTTTATCTATTTTCCATTTTTACTTTTATTCTTTATACATTACTTTATATATATCTTCTTTTTATTTATTTTATTTTAGTTTTATGTGTGTACGTTATTTTAAATTTTGTCTAAATCGTTAGCTTGGCTTAAGGCTCTTTTCTTTATACACTTATTGTGCATAATGTAAGCTTTATAAATAACGTACGCACACAAGACAAAAACGATTACTGACAATAATATATTTGTTAGTTGTAAGTCAGCATTTGAGGATTCTATCTTATTAATTACGTTTGCAGTGGAATCCACTGTTTTTGTATCAATTAAACCCATTTTGGGTGTTATTATATATATATCGTCAAATTTACTTATACTGTTTCTACTCATATGTATATTAGAGTTTTTATATTCTAATTTTTATATTTTTGTTTCTATTTCGATCAACAGCGATCTCCTACCTAGTGTTTTGTATGGCTTCACGGGCCATACTCTAGCGGGCAATGCAGTTATCGCTTCCGCTTACAATGTTTGTCTTAATTTTAATTACAATATTTGTTTCTTATATAAATGTGTTCTTATATTAGTTCTGCTGCTGTTGATCATCCTTCTGCACCAGCTGGGCGTCGCCGCATCTGGCACGCTGGCGCTCCCTCGTTGACGCAAGTGGCGGGGTGCCTCTCGCGCTTGGTGTCTTCAGTTGTTGCTTGTCCGATGTTGCTCGATGTCCGGATCCGCTGCCGTGCAGTGCTTGCACGTGTATCTGCAGAACGCACTGTCCAACGGTCCCTCGCAGTCGTCTGGGCACTTCTTGGCAGGTTTACTCAGCTGGGCCTTTGGTGTTCTTGTATCTTTGGATATTGTATTGTCGATTAGATTGATGTTTTTGAAAGTAGTGGCAGAGGTTGAATGCTTTTCTTTAGCCTTCTGCGCTTGATCAATCTGATCCAGCTCGGCTTGTAGTGATATTGTTGCCTCCCAACGTAATGGTGGGTTGGTGGCAAACAATAGTTTTAAAATTTCCGCCTTCCTCTTTTGGAGGCGTACTCGTATGCCGCTTCTCCCGGTCTTTTTCTTTTTCACTATAGCATTCATTGAACCTCTACTCACTCAGACAAGAAAATGTAGTTTCCAAAGCTGTTCCTGATGCTCATTGCCTTTGATGACTTGTTTGAAGTTTGATGGTGGACTGTTGTTTAAAAATGACATCTTATGCCGTTGTTGTAGTTGTAATTGTTGCTGTTTATGTCACATGTTCGTGACACTTGTCACGGTCGCCATGTTATTGATGCAAAGTTAGATAATTAATAAGTACATCCATTCGCTTAGAGGTTTCATTCAAGAGTGTTCTCTTGGTTTTATTCAAATATATATTTCGCTTATAATATACTATATACTAAGTGAATTCTGCCGCTAACAGCGTCGGCAGAGAAAGAGAGAGAGAGTTGCAGTACGTATGTGCCCATATACATATTCATATATATGTACTGATGGTACATACTCAAGGAGTGCTTAGGCCAGCGATCTCACGGTGCGGCCAGTCCGCATAAGTGGCGGATCGTATTACTGCACTTATGTATGTATATTTATGATTGTATAAACATTGCGACAAAGTGTCGTTATGTTATGAGTTGTTACTCTTACTTAGAAGTTGGGCATATGACCACTTGACATATTGTATACACTACAATATGTTGGGCATATGCTCACTTGGCATACAACATACTACACCACGTAAAATAGCTCTGCAATTTGGCAGCTCTTAAGAGAAAGAGGCAGAATTAAATTGTGGACGAGTTGTTTTCTTACAACATTCTGACGGAGCTGAAGGAGATGAGTTCTCGAGTGCATAGGGTACGTCGATGGTATGGAAATCAAACTTTCAGAGAAGCCGGTGCAAGATCCAGAGTCGTACTTTTTGAGAAAGCAGCAGTACAGCCTGAAACTACTGGGATCGCATTTTATTTTTGTGAACGATATGGTTTACTTTTAAAAAGGAGATAGATCTTTCAATTATTCGTGTAAAAACTTTTGTGCTGTTGGTTTCTAGAATAGAATAATCTTGTATAATTAGTTTACTATTAACATTTAACTTTTATTGTAATTTACTTCAAATGACTCTGGCACAACTTTTATTGAATCCAGAACAAATGGCTGCAGAAGTTGATGGAAAAATGGTAAAGAAAGTTTGCAAGCCGCTATTCCCTTGGGCACTTGTAAGCTCCATTTATTATTAATTATTTAATAATGAGATTGGTAACATAGCTAAGTAATATTTTATAGCCAAGACATGGAACGTTTTGGGTGAAGAATGTTGCCGCCAACTCCAGTGAGTTTTTAAAGAGATCCTACGTGTTGCCAATTTGTCCCCTTTTCCGACAGATCTGTCCTATTTTTAAGAACTTTAAGCAATTTTTAAATTAAATGAGAAAGCTTAACCCAAAAACTGTTTTTGTATTTTGTGTGCATTTATTTTTAGCAATTTTTTAATTTTTTCTACCTCTTCTCTGTATATAACTTTCTAATATTATTTTCAAATCTGTCCCTTTTTTAACGGTCAAACATTGGCAACGCTGGTGTGGACAGAACCAATTTTAATGTGCTTGTACAGCGTTTGCAGAGTATATATAGAACAGCCCTTTAGAAAGACCATTCAATCAGTGTCATTTTTGTCTGAGCAAAAAAGGCTGGATCAACGAAAAAAAAAGCTAAAAAAAGCGGAAATGACACCACTGCATTCAATTATGCAAGCTCATTGCCATTTTGTTTTACACACTTGGGGCATCGGCAGAATACTGAATACTTCCACTCTCAAAAAGACAGCTATGAAGATTGTAAGTAGATCAATCGAAATTAAATTAAAAAAAAATAAACAAACCAAGAAATAAAACAGTAAAAATAACCAACCAAAAAAAAACCTTGAAACTGAAAAAAACAGATGAAGAAGAAAACAGGACAAGTATGCCGGACACCCTTTAAATGCAGTCTTTTGGTATATTCTTCGCTTAAACCGTTTGGGAACTCTAAGTATAAAAAGTATCAGAAACAGCGCTTACAAGTATACAACATTATTTTTTATACTGCCATATTGGAAATGTACAATATTCTGCCCTTTAATGTATTCATTATAATGTTTATCATCTAACTAGTCGTCTACTTTAACAGTTTTTCTGAAGGAATTCTTTGATTTTGAGCGTGTTAACTCGCTCAATCTCACAGTCTTTGTAGTATGCAACGTTGGGCTGTTGCAATAATAGTAATGAGGCAGTGCACGCATTGATTGCCGGCTCTAAGGCGTTGTCGGTGTCGGGTGGGTTCGACGAATATGTTGCCACACTCTACAGTGCGGCAGGTTTTATTTAAAATCTTGCGTGCAGGTGGTGTTAAAAGCTGATCGAGGGACCGAAGGGAGAGAGGGGGAGTAAAAATAATCAAGACAGAAGAGTATAGAAGATACATAAGGCCGTCTGTCCGTTGGTCCCATTTTCAATTACGTTCATCTATATCCTGCATTGAACAAGTTTGTTTTAGATTTTTGCCACACCCCATCTGTCATGAAAATTTTGTTCCAATCGGATGATAAACGCGATAGTTATTCAACTAAAAATGTTACAGGAAAAAGGAAGAAGAAGAAACGCTAGCGACCTCTATGTCTTCATAGTGGCGCAACATTGAAGAACAATCTATAGTAACCGCTTTGCACTCAAAAAGTACTGGGTGTCCTACTGTCGAGCTTGCTCCACTGTAGCTTACTGCATTTTTTGAATTGCCACAATAGTGAAATAACAGACGCATGGATGAAAATAGAGTCAGAGCATAAGTTACCCGAAAACCAATCCACACATAGCGATTTTTAGCAAAGAATATTATTTATAATTGATAAACAAACAGACACTGACATAAAAACACCCATTAACATAATTACAAATTAAAAAAAAAACAAAAACAAAAGGTATTTTAATAATTTGGCAGAATTTTAAAGAGATTGCAGAATAATTTCAGCACTATATGAGCAAAACTATTATCCAATATTTTTGAACGGCACTCATTATTGGTTTCTTCCATTCGCTTCACCATCAGCAAGCTCTCCTCTCGCGAGTTGCAGCTACCATATCAGTCTCAAACGGGGTCAAGTCCTTTTGATCTTTCGCCTTTTTTTTTGGACCCCATTTGAGGCTATATACTGAAGCTCACTCGGGGCGCTATAAGCTGCAAGCTCTTCATTGTCTTGTTCTATCACAACATCAAAAAAATAATAACCTGGTTTTCATTGGGGGCATTCAGCAGGTAATTCTGATCACCAATCACTAATTATTACTTTTTACATTCAGCAGAACATTTTTGACAATCAGAAACGGCAAATTTTGGTATCGGTATCACAAAAAATGTGTCGTACAAATAGTGTGATACATGATACTGATTACTGATACTTCTAAATTTTTCATGTTCTTTTAAAAGACTTAGTAGGCTGATTTATTAAAAATTTATCATACAAGAAGTAGGCTCATTTGCACAAAATGTATCATGTCCATTCAGCAGGTACTGATTAGCGATTCATCCCAAGTAAAGGAGCGATTACTGATTAAATTATGTGCTGAATGCCCCGATTGTTTACCTATGCGATTTTACAAAATTATAATCTAGTGTTCTTCGTCTACATTTTATAACATACTTGGAGAAATTTTGGAATTTTGGGAAACTTGTACAGACTTGGTTTAGTGGAATCGGGCTATAAGTTAGTCCAAGGAGAAGATTTGAATTGAGATAACTAAGGTTTAGTTCAAGTTTAAGCTGCCTTTTCCAATAAACATTAGTTTTTCTACTTCAATAAACTGCACGAACTTATAACAATCATAAATTGAAATTCTGAATTTTGTTCCCTCGTTCACCACCGACCGTATGAAAACTTTACAGACGAGTTATCATGTTGAGTGGTGCAAGCCAATAAAAATCCACAACTTTTGCACGGCTGTCGACACTTTTGGGCCAGGTCAAATCACCTCGCACTGGACACGGACACTTTGAGCGAATTTATTGTTTCAAAGGAAACACGCAGCATATGCAACGTGTCAGAGTCGACGCTAAAGGAAGGAGACATAGAAGACGAGAAGAAAGAAAATAATAGAAATTGAATTTCTATTAAACTTTGGCAGCATGCAAACGACCAAGTTTACCGGCCAACTTTGGCCACGGTTCACATATGAGCCCCGGGGCTGTACCGACCCGAGTTTTCTGCTGAGAAGTCAAGTTGTCAAAGAGTTAAGTAGCCAATCACTGTGCTCTCGCTTTCTCTCACTCTCTCTGCCCCTCTCTCCACCATTCCTTTTTTTTATGTGACTGCCACATCTCCAGTGTTGCCAAGTTAGCTCTTTTCACATCAAAGCTGGTTTTTTTTAAAGTCCAATTGCGGTGATCAGCGGGAATTCGGTTTTTTTTTTTAAAGTGCTTGGCTTTCTTGCAGATGTTTTTTTTTTATTCAAACCAATTTATATTAAGAGCTTTCGGTAAAACGTAAATTTGATAAATTATGATGATTTTATTTAGATTTGCTCGATTTAAATATAAGTATTTTTTCATAACTACAAAGAAAAGTTGTCATCTTTATATTAGTATTTCAATTATATTTAACTTGGCCAAGTTTAATATACATTTTTAAATCACTTTTGGTCAACTGCTTTTAGATCGCATTAATTAAAATAGAATAAATATTATACATAAATTAGGGTTCATTTTTTGGCTGCGAGAAGATTTGACCATTTTAGTGACAATTACATTTTATTAAAACTAAATGGTCAAGAAGATCATTAGAATTGGGTTGACTTCAAATCTGATGATCTTTGAGAGAATATTGAATACTAATAAGCATTTGAAAACATGGAAATAACGTCAACTGTTTTTCAGATTTGTTTCTATCAAACATTAAATTCTTTGTCGTCTTTTTTCCACCATATATATGATTTTCTGCTTCTTTTAAATGGACAACACTGCACATCACACTCATGGCTCCATAGAGGGCGCTGTCAACACGTCGACTTCCGTTTGACTGTTGGACCGTTGGACCGTTGGACGTCGACGTCGACGTCGGTGCTGGCGGCGGCTTCGCTGCTTTTGTGCTGTCAGCAGAAATGTCACATCTTGCACATGCATTGGAATTGGCCTTGCCCCATGCAGCAGCAGCAGCAGCAACAGTAACAGCAACACCAGCTGTAGCATGTGGCGCCCTCTGTCGTCAGTTGGATTCAGTTTTGTTCGTCGTCTGCCTTTTAGCCGGCGCATTATTTTCTTTTATTTTTTGCAAGTCAATAGCTTTGGCTTTTAAATTTATCGTCTGACGTTTGATACGCTTCATTTAACTTGGAAACATTTTTCAACTCTGCCCTCAACTGCCACACCCCATCCCTGACCTGCCACACTGTGCCACAATGGCACACACACTGCAACCACACCCCAAAACTCATTCCAATGTTTCACTAGTTTTAGAAAATACATGGAAAACTCTCTTCCTATCTCTTTTTATTTCTTTTCCTCTCGCTCTCTCTCTACATAGATAAGTTTTACAGAATGGCAGACGTTAAGTGTCATTAAATTCAGTCGCACAATTGTTGCAGCTGTGAAATAGCTGAAATGTGAGTACAGTCGAGCATCATTAAAACAAACTGCATATCACATTACTACAATCTATAAGCAGATGCTAAACTAATTAAATGAATTGTCTTGAAAAAGGATTTATAAGTATTGTTAACTGTGAAAAATATAAATTAAACATCAATTCAATTTTTAATAAGTTCTCCGACCAAAACGACTTTTTTCTGAATATAGCCACCGATTATTATATTTTTATCATCATGATTGAGGAATGATATTAAAATAATAACAACACCGATTATGATGTCAGTATATTACACATACACTCTTTTTATAATGCCAGTAATAACTGACTTAATTTTTCTTTGGTCAGATAATATTATAGGAAAATATTTTCCTTATAGTTGAATAATATTCTCATAGTTATGGAAATTTAAATTTTGTGGCTGTTGTTTTTTGTATAGAAGACAAATTTTCTGAACATAACACAATCGTTATATTTGGTTTGCTTTGTTATTTAAAGTTTTGCAGACACTAAAACCACAAATACTACGTATACGTCATATTTTATAAGATAATATCAATACTTATTTAAGATTCAGAGTTAAAAAGGGTTTGAAAATTACCTTCGCCTGCTTCGCAACCGACAATACAAAACAATTTATAAATTGTGGGAAAACTAAAAGATTGAGTATATGTAACATGTGATAATAGTTTAATGCATCATGGAATTTCAGCAGTTCATCTTTAAGAAGCTAATTTCTTTCGCTACGAATAAACTTGCTTACTTAACTTTTGTTTTTCCTTCTTATTATAATTATAGGTCTGGGCCGCATTAGTTTAGTGACTGTTTGGGGGATTTCTATTATTACTTGCATCCAAGTCGAAGGGTACTTATCTAAGAAATGAACTAATTCCCCTTTCACATCCGAATATCAGTTGCCAGGCTCACCTGTAAGTGGCCTCGACTTTACTCTGCTTAAGTATTAATGTATCAAAGTAGGCAGGTCAGAGCTGCTAATTCCACGACTAACGAGTGTCCAGGATCCAGGAGTGTCGATGCCCGTGGCAAAAGTTTCAACAGAACAACAGATAGAGAGCGATGGAGGGTGTGTAAGAGCGAGAGGGAGAGAAAGGGATAGAGAGAGAAAGAGAAATGTTGGCCAACTGGTCGACTGTCTGGCATGTTGACTGTGTCTATGTGGACCTGTGGACCTGGTCTATAAAGCAAGTAGATTTCGTATACAAAAACTGAATGGGGCTACTTGAGCGCGAAGTGAACGAGGTACAAGCGGTGAGGGGTGTGGGGTGTGGGGGTGGGGTGGTGGAAAGGGGGATGTGTCAGAGTTGACCAGCAACCGTGTAGGGCAACATGGCATCCATTTGGTTATTTGCCAGGCCAGCCGCACTTCAAAACATTTTTACAACCCATGCACAAACACAACAGCAACAACAATAGTGGGTCTTCATTCGGTAAAAGGGGCGACGGCGGTGGGGGCGTGGTCTGGGAATATGAAAGAAATGTTGCTACAATAACCAAAATGCACTGAACTGCAAAACATACAACTTCACGGTTATTTTCTCTTTAGTTAACTGCAATTTTTTTTTACTTGCTCAGGGCAGCCATCGCTTAGATAGATAGAGAGATGGGAGGAGGTACAGGGTATATTGGGTGGTCGGGTGTTCGGGTGTTTGGGTGGGCGTATCAACTGACCCAGCATCCACTTAACAAATATCAACTAAAATGGCTTTATATGTTGAGATAATAAAAATCCAGCTGCATCTGCAGCAGCTCTAGTTCCAATTCCAAGTGGACACCAGCTTCTTTAACCTAAACCTAAACCAAGTCCGTCTTTGAATGGGTTGCATTGGGCATTGGTTACACTTGAGCATTGGGCGTTGAGTTTGTCAGATTGCCAGCAAACGGAATTGTCAGCTTAAAAAAGGGCATTGAATTTAAAACCCAACAATAAATTCTAGTCCAGTTGAGGAGTTTCTTATTTAGGACACGAAAAAGTTGGTCCGCTTCAAATTTCACTTCATTTAATAAATTCAATAAATATGTATAATCACACGGATATGTGGATGACAATTAAATACATGATGTTTCACTCAAATGATGATTGGTGTATGGCCAATTTTCGGGATATTTCAATTGGAAACGATTTCGGGCTAAGATTTGTATCCTATTTTTTCAAAGCTTAAAAAATCATTTTATCATCCTTATTTATTCACTATAATAATTTCATAAACTTAATGTTTTTTTAACTTTATTGTTCTTAGGGCTGAGATAAGTGAGATAGAGTACAGTACTGATATTGTAATATTTTGGAATATTTTTTTGAAATTCAGTTTAGTAGAACTGGTCTTGTGATCAATAGCAGCAACATTAGATTTGAAATAGATCAGATTTTGGTTTTCATTATAAGCTCCTTAATATAAGTAGTTGCAGTAGTTATGTCAATTGGCTGGAATGGAAAGGACTGAATTTCTCAAATTTTGACTTTAAGAATATACTATGGGAACTCAGCTTGTCAAGCTGACTAGTATGTACGAAATAATGAAAAAAAGTAGTGGTATTCCAAAAGTTGTTAATTATATTTAAAATTTAAATTTACAACAATTTACTTCCGTTTATCAAAGTATTTAATAGATTGTACTGTCAGACCTATGATTCTGAACCACTGAAGTTTTCTTTGTCTAATACTTTCCCCAAGTATTATTTTTTGAACTATAAAGAGGGTATTTGATAGTCATATCTCCTAGTGTTTGTCATTTTATAACTATCCATTTAACAGAATAATTTTTTGAATAGCTGACACACAGAATGCAGCTCTTTACCTGATATTGTCTTACTATAATAATGATTTATTTATTATTATCTTCACATAAAGTGGACAACTTTTGAAGACAACAATTTTTTATAAATATTGAATATATATGGTATATCAATTATGTTATTAAAGTGATGCCAGTTTTTTCATTGTTCAGTTTATATTTACTAATTCTATACATTTTAGGTCAATTAGTTAATTAGAGATAGAAAAAGAGGCCCCGAGTCTCGATTTCTTTATGGTATATCACATATTTTGTTTATTTTATTGCTGACCGTTTAACAATACGAATATTCTCATTGCTATAACACAGATTATCCAAGTGCTCGTTATTTAACAATTTCAGACACTTATATACTTTACCAATACCCCAAAAATAAGCCCAAATTGGCCAATTGAAATTCAAACCAAATTGGCAATTACCTGAGCGTCGAGGCCAAAGCGGTAGATGAAAGGATCTGTGGGGCAGGTTATAAAAGTATTAATAAGCATAAAAGTTGCATAAACTCTAATTAAACAATCGGACAGACACACAGTCAGACAAAAGAGAAAGAGAGAAAAGAAGAGAGAGAGAGCGAGAGAGAAAGAGAGGCAAGCAAAAATTGCAATTGGTAGCGAGAGAATGTCCTGCGTCCTTTATGGTATGCTTCGGGGTCCTGTGTAGAATCTGTAGAGCAGCTGGCACTTCCGGCTCGGCACGTTTACACACTCACAAACACACACACACAGAAAACACACACAAGAACTGTTATTGCCGCCAGAGGGCGCCACTTCGGGCGTCGTTTTGCTAATGAACTTATTTCGCATTTTGAATTCAAATGCACACTCTCGAAATTGGCTTATTACAATCAACTGCCATTAAACAATCGATGGGCGCTAATTGTAAGTAAAATAACAATGAGGCAAAAAGGAGGCGTGGCATTGTGCAATTAGGCACGAACGAGCTCATTAATTAATTAAACTTATTCGCAATGCAAATACGGGACACAAAGTACAGCTGCTATTAAGCTGCATTCTCTTTTTGGCTTAACCATGTTGGCCAAGTCGCTTGCTTGAAGCGCAGAGGCATTTTACACTTTGTTTATTTATATAGTCGAGCTCCTTTACAGTCCATTATATATTTATCAAACATCCAGTTAACAATTCTATCGTATTAGTATTATTGTATGTATTTTGATCTCCTTTTGAATAGTATTTAACAAATTGAACAATGAACTCCTTTATCTAACGAACTGATATTAAGAGCACAACTTTTTCATTCTATTTATATTAAATAGTGTGTACTTTAGTCTTCTTACAATGAACTCATTCATAGTATGGATGGATATGGATTGACCACAAGATCCCATAGTCTTTTTCATTTTTATTTTCATGTACTTTGCTCTTTACTGATAATATTTATACAATAAGCAAATTAATTATTGAACTCCTTTATACTTTAGATTAATTACAACAATACTTCTCACTTGTCTGCATAAATTATAATCTTCTTAAAAATTATTATTATTATATTAAATTATTATTTTAATGTGTTTAATCTCATTATGATTAACAAATTTAATAACAATTAGGCAGCTGAACATTTAATTCTAAAGTATTTTATCTTCTTATCATTAATATTATTAATTCAAAATATTTAACGCATATTATTTGAAGTAAAACACAATTATAAAATCTTTTGAAGATACAAATGGCAAAAAAATTAATGGGCATATATTTTCGGGATAAAATAAAAGATAATGTAAAACACATATGGAGTTAATACAAATTTAATCAATTATCACAACGCATTAAGTTAAGTTGAAATAAAATGAAATAAACATAATATTATTTTCACTCTCGTATCTTGAAAGAAAGTTTTTGTTTGGATTATATTTCTAATACCAATTTATGATGGGGAAAAGACAGATGAATTAAATTTAAACTAAAATAACTGTTGGTTAAATCTGCACAGATTTGATCTGTTTTACATCTAGAAAAATATCATAGTTCTATATAATAAATTCTTTATAGGAAGATTGAGCTAGTTTTAATTTAATTTATCTTAATTTGCTATGATATTTCTGCATTATATCAAAGTTTTGACATAATTGACTTCCGAGGGAGCTCATCAGTGTCCAAATTGGACAGCTCGATCAAAGGGAAAGCTGATTATGCCAGAAACACAAAAGCCGTTGACAATAGATAAACCTTTGACTTGACTCCCTGCCATGTTCCCCTTATTCTCACATTCTTCCATCGGCTGCAGTTCCTCTCCAACTGCATCTAGACAATGGCTAAGCTTTGGCTAAGGCGGACATGTGTGTGCGTCGCAAGTGGGCGTTTAGGGGCGTGGCTGGCTTGTAATAACTCACGCCTTTTGACACAGATTAAACCGGCATAAAGACAATGCCAGATAGAAAGCGAAGAAGTGAGTGAGTGAGTGAGAGAGAGAGAGAGGGAGGGAGAGATTGAGGAAGGCAGACGACAAAAAGGGAACACGGCAATGAGAACATTGACGATGACGAGAACAAAAGCAAACTTGGTCAAAGGATTTTATGACCCTTCTCGGTAAGTGTATGTGTGCAGCTTGTGTAAATGTTATCCTTTATTGTTTGCCAGACTCTGGCATGCAGCCTGCACATGTCACTAGGCGAGACTACTCCAGAGTTTGCCCATTCTATTCCATTGGGAAGAGCATCGCTTCATTGTAAGTGACAGCATCCATTGTCCTTCGGCTGCAACAACTCCTGCCACATTTTGCCGGATGCATTTTTCGACATTTTCGGCGTCATGTTGTGCACACCCGCCGAACTAGTTGAATAACGTATTAAGTATAGCCAGCCATGACTCAAAACTCCAACTCCAACTCCAGCTATTGCTCCAAGCTCGATGCTCATCTCATAAATTTCTAGCAGCTCCTTTAGAATCAACCCGTTGGACTTTTAATATTTTTAACAAATATGTATAAATTTAATTTATGTATTGCTGCAGCTAAGCACTTACCGGGCATGTATTGCAGCTGCCGTTATGAAGCTGCCCCAAAATGTGGCATGCAACGCAATGCCTCTGCTTTATTGTGATGTCTTCTCAAATATACGCCTGCTTCATTGTTGCCTGCTTAAATTCATTATTCATTCATTAATATTCATATGCAAATACACGATTTTTAGACAAATTAAATTTATAATAAATGCTGAACGAAGGAGAAAGGATTAATGATTGACTAGGAGGTACCATAAAATAACATACAAATATGTAATATATATTAATATCACATTCTTGCATGAATATTGTGTAGTTATGTTATATATAGGCAGAGTATAATTTTAATCTATTTGCAATCTAATAAAATAAATAAAAATGTTTCATAAGAATTGGACAACTGCTATAATATTATAAATGTTATATGACTATATTATGGCTGTCATACAGAACGACCAATTTAACAAATTGCTGACATAGCATATCTGACTTATACCAATTTTACACTTTCGCTTTTTACCACTTTTGCTCTTTTCCATAAGTACACGGTCTCCTACTGTCAAGCTTGCTCCACCGTAAATTACATCATTTGTTTGCTGCCACTGTTCTCTTCGTTTTTAAGTGTTTCGTAATTTTTTATTATCAATACACCTCAATTTAACAGTGTGACCACTCAACTTTTCTGGGATAGTCTATGACCTTTCGATAGTTTTTGTGTTATGTTTGGTATTATGCTGTCACACTGATTATCGCTTGGCAGACTCGAAATTTGTTGTCTTAAAAACGTAAGCTGATGGAAAAAAAAATTGGAGATTAGATTTGAAACCAGCGACCACAAATTAGTAAAAAACACTAATAATTTCCAGTCAACACAAAAAAACTTAAATTGTGTTCCCTTGTGTAATAAAAAGCCTTGTAGCATACTTGCAATACATGGAATCTTGTATCCTGCTTAATTCTCAATCCTTATTAGTCATTCATACAGACGGCCGTGTGTGTTAAATTCCGCCTGTGGCTTCAAATTTTGAAAAGCCTCTCTTAAATCTCTATACTAGTAGTGGAAATAAAAATCGTTATTTCTTTGCCCAGACACATTAATTACGCCTTTCTCGAGCTCTAAATCTAAATCTAAGTCACTAGAATTTACTCTACACCCAATTCAAAGCAATTAAAATCAATTTTATGACTTACATATTGACCTTTCCTGTTGAGTTTAAGTACGAATAATTGATAGTTTTGTTTCTTTAAATACTTTTATAAATTTCGTTTATTGAATTTGCGTTTTGCAGGCTTTTGAATGAATCCGTAGTCTGTTTAATGCTATGTTTTTATATATACTAAATAATATTAAAAGTCCCTGGTATTTTGTTGATCAAAAAATTGATATTTGAAAATTCTTTTTAAAATAACAAAGCAGGCCATTTAATCTCATTTGACTTCACCTAATGGACTTAACTCCCAAAAGTTCTGTATTCTCACATAACTTACTCGAAGTAAACCTAACATTTAAATTTCATTTTTATTTTACCAGCTGATTTTGGACACAAAATAATATATAAATTTTTTAAACGGTATTATTTTTATAATAACGAAGAGTATTTTATTTTTGAGGTAAGTAAAGTTCCATTAAAAATCTAGATCTTTAGATGCTTTTAAGAGTATAGACTCAGAAAACTTTTCATTTTATTTGATTTGACCTCCTGAACTTAGCCCGCGAAAGTTTCAGTACACTCACATACTTTACTTCAAGTAGAACCAATTTTTTAATTTTTATTTTACCAGCCAGTATTTTACTAAGTAATTGCCATAATTCAAAATCAAAACATTACACAACAGCGGAAACTAAAGAAAATCTTAAATATTTTTGAAAACACTTCCAAAGATTTATTATTTTCAGACATGGCGTTACCGAATCAAATATACATTGCAAATGATCCCTATCTTACATTTTCTGAAGAATATACCAAAGAACATTACGGACTAAATTTAATGGAAGTATCGACTAAAGTAGCTGAAGCTTGGAATATGCTAAACAATGAAGAAAGGCGATTTTATCATATTAGGAATTATGACCATGAGGAACCATATCCTGTTGAAAATCAAAGTGATTCGAATACTTCCTGTGGAATTAATCGCCGTTCCCGAGCAAAGTCATGTTCTTCCCCTGCAGAGGCTCGTTTGCGCAGGAAACCTCGAAATGCATCAAAGCCAAGTTGTCCACCAAAGATGAGACGAACTGCAGCATTGACAAGTTGTGAACCAAAACGCGCAGCTAAATCAAGAGGTGCAACAAAACCAAGTTGTGCCCCAAAAAAGATGACACAATGTGCACCAAAGAAGCGACGATGTGCAACAAAGAAGCCAAGATGTGCACCACAGAAGTCACGATGTGCACCAACGAAGTCACGATGTGCACCACAGAAGTCACGGTGTGCACCAAAGCGGAAGAATTGTCCAAAACCACGATGTGCACCAAAGCGTCGATCTCGCCGTTGTGCAATCAAGTACCAAAAACCAGGTCCAGTTACAAGCAATGGCTTTTTGAACTTTCTACGTGAATATCAAAAGGAGCAATGCGGCCATGAGCTGGTCATTAAAGCTGCTCGTGCTTGGTATCGTCTCACGAAAGCCCAAAAGGATAGATATCGTCGCTAGGTAAATTTTACTAAAGTTACCTAAAAGCAAATTCATAACACTCTCTCTTTTCAGGCTGCTCGTCATCAGAAGCGCCGTGCATGCGAATAGATTATAATATGGGGGATCTTAGCTCAGTTGAATGGTTCATTATTGTGTGTAAAGAACTACGTATCATTAGGCTAATGATACTTAGTTTTTAACACACAATACTGAACCATTAAACTGGTAAGGAATCCTCTGAAAGTTTCAATTTAAGTGTAGTAAAACAGATCACAAATATTAAAAACGCGAGCTGATGAAAAGAATGAAGGTTAGAATTGAAATCAGCAACCTCAAACTAGTAAAAAAGAAACAGCTAAAAATGTAAAATAAACACAAAAAAAATTGAAAAGTTGCCTCAAATATAAAATCCGGTTTGAACCAAAATTGGTAAGGATGGATGAAACTGTATCAAACACACAAACTGTGAGTTTAGTTGAGATATATTAAGAAACAAAGAAGTTTTTCATACTTAATGTTGCTTCCGAACCGATCGTTTCTGTGGCAGCTATATGATACAGTGATCCGATCCGGCCGGTTCCGAGATATGTACTGCGTGCAGTAAAAAGACGGACCTGTACCAAGTTTCATCAAGATAGCCTCAAAACTGAGAGACTAGTTTGCATAGAAGCAGACAGACAGACGGACATGGCTATATCGACTCAGCTAGTCGCCCTGATCAAGAATATATATACCTTATGGGGTCTGACAAGCCTCCTATAATGCGTTACAAACTTCGTGACAAAATTATAATACCCTCTGCAAGGGTATAACAAATCAAAAATCAGTACCCAACAATGTACTGCTAAAATTTGAATACGCAAAAGCTTATAAAAAAAGGCGTTACCACACCCACTGCCAACCAGTGCCAATGGATTTTATAATTCCAAACAAAAATCTTATTCCGTTCTTCAATTCTTAATTAATTTATAAAAATCTGGCAAATGTCCCATAGTGCAAAGGGCAGAATACTGTACATCTGCAGATTAACAAATTCGTAAACTGACTTAAAATGCACTGACTGTATAAAATAGATCGCCAAATTGTATGTATCGTGTTTTTAAACAAATTGGACTTTACCGTGGAGTATGTAAATTTAGTTTTTGAAGTATAGGGAATTTAACTGTCGGCAACTTGCAATTGGTTATTCCTATTTTTGGGTTGTTATGCCTCATATATGCAATGTGTGCAGTGTTTGTTATTAATTAAATAGATGAATGAGTCTAGGTTTTTATTGTTGTTGCTGAAGCTGCTGACTCTAGAGTTCTTGTTATTTGCTCTTGTTGTTGTTGCTGTTGTTGCTGCTATTGTTGCTGTTGTTGCTGTCTCAGTAAACACACAACCACAACGCACAGCAGTTGTACAATAAATAAAATAGAGTTGAATGACTTGCATGCTTTTGACAAATACAGGAACACTCAAAAACATACTCTCGCACACTCACACACACACACACACACACATAGTAGCTTTCACACACACTTTACACACAAAAGGGACAAAGACAGTTGTAGGGCATGGTTTGGTTTTAAGCAATATGTCAAGGCAATTTCAACTGCAGTTCGCGCTACTGACCCAACTCGACGCTAAAGCAAACTTGGCTAACGACTGCAACAACAACAACAACACAACTACAATATTTGTTTAGTTCTTCTTCTACTGCGGGGCCACAGTGCGTATGCGCAATATATTTGGAAACAAATTTATGACCAGCAACATTACAAATGATGCGCCGCTTCGTTCACAGCTCGAATAAAGCTTCGTATTTATTTGCTTTCCATTTGGCAAAGCTCAAGTTATCATTCAACAAACGAGCTCAGAGCTTGACAGAAGCAAAAGTATTTAAAATTAAAGAAATTCGAGCCAAGAGATTAAGAAAATTCTTTTAGGGATTCATAAAGAGATTACTAAAAATAAATATTGTAAAAAAGAAAAATTCAAATAAACTAAAAACTAATCACGCCTAGCATTGTTTTAAAATTTAAAATAAAATAAAATTAATCATGCTTAAAGTTGTTTAAGCCTGTCGCTATATAGTTTTATTTGTAGAACAATTCAGATAAAAATATAATTAGTAATGGAAACAGTGGCTGCCGTTAGTGAGCTGCCTAGTTTCCTAATAATGATGACTGATCACCTTACAATTTGAAATATCTAATTATTTTACTTCATTTATTTAGCAAGGAATAATTGATGGTATGATATTTATTCTAACTATTTATTACTTTAAAGAGGCAGAATATTGAATATTGTTTATAAGATAAAACTGGAAAAAAAATAATTACAATGCAATTGATGACAGTTTCAGCTGGTACAAATTTAATGATAATTGCAGCATATACGTAAGTAAAACTAACACGATGCAAATAATTGTCATTTGCAGTAATAATTTAGTGAGCAGAATTATTAACCAATATTCCAAGCTCTGCTTGCTCTTATATAGAGTGATTTTATTTTTTCTGTTTTTTTGCAACATTACACATTTGTTGCATTTGTTGTTACCTTTTGCGTTGCTCTTTTGTCGCAATTTTGCTTTAGTCGCAGAATAACATAACATAAATTTGCCTCTAAATGCATAGAATAAAGGGAAAATTCTATGCATTTTATACGACGCGACTGCCAGTGGCCATATACACCCACTTCCTCTTCTCTCCTATATGTATATCTCTCTCCCATTTTATTCTATAACTAGAAGCACTACATATGCAGATCTATGTTGCATTTGGTGCAAAATGCATTCAGGCATCTTTGAACATGCCGTAACGCAGATACTCCCACATCTGGTTACATGACGACACTCGTCACTGACATTTGCAACGCTCTGTTAATGCCTCCCCCTGAAAAAATACTCTCTAAGCCCACGCACAGTGGGCGAAACCCAGCAGGAGAGCCTGGAAAATATTTTATATGCACCTCTTTCTGTTGTGATCCTATAAATTTAACTCATTTTGGGACGTTATGGCTAAACTTCCTGCCAATTTTAAACATTTTATGGTAGCTATTTAAACCATAAATATCCACTATCGCGCTTAAATAAGTTTTGTTTATTTTATTGAACATATTAAGTAAAAAATATGTTTTTAACCCGTCCATAAATTATGTTTGAAGATAGTTGTTTTAACCAATCTCTGTCTTCTGTGGAGTAAAACTTACTACATTTAACTTCTATTAAACAAGTTTCAGTTGTTTCTAAAAGTTTGATTAATTGTGGTCTTTTATTTTTTGACTTTGAACATGATGTTTGTTTAAAAATGTATCCATTTTCAGAAAGGCACGAAGATAAAGATGTTTTTATAATAATCGAACCCAGACTCGAGTACTGACTCGAAATATTTTTGTTTTTTAGTAATATTAAATTTATTTGTGAAAACTGTATTATTCTTGAATTAATAAAATAATTAAAAATAATTTAATGGTTGACTTATTATTCCAGGAATGACTAATTTATTTTTAAAGTTATATACATTAAACTCCGTTAGATCAGCCGTTTCGCCCACTGTGCCACGCAGCGATTTCTCCCTAATCCAAATGTGCACTCAGCACGCGCTCATTTGATTCGTATAAGGGGCGAAAAAAAAAGAGAAGAGTTCAACATGTAAATAGGTTGGACTGGTGGCTAGGGATAGGAACTGGTTATACGGCGTAGTTGGTGGTCCACATGCATAAAACATGTAACGCCCTCCAGAGATGGCAATTTGTCAGTGTTCACATCGCTGGGAGAAGGTGCGTGTCCTGCGAGTCCTGTGAGTTCTCGTACATTGCACAAACTGGCCAAGGAAATAGAAGCGAATGCCACTTCCGTCTCGTTTTCAATAAGAACTTGCAAAACAATTTTAATAAACAAAAGAAATAATTTGTAATGCACTTTATTGTTGTTATTGTTGTTGGAGGAAAGCAACAAAAAGCCAAACGAGACACATGTGCCCACATTTTTGATATTCCCGAAGAGACACAAAGAGACAGGGTGCATAAAGGGGCTACAGAAGAAGGGGTGAACAAGAAGCAATACTGCGTTTCACATAGTTGCCAGCAAAAGTTACTTTTGAGTCTCCCTGACCATGTAAAACTTTTAGACTCCAGTCAAACCAACACAACAAATACAAATGTACACAAAAAATTGAAATAGAACCCACAATAAAATAAAAATAAATAGATGCAAGTTATAATATAGATGACTAGCAGAATACACTATTGAATTAAATGAGAACTAAGGTATTAATATTGATTAAAATTATGGATAGTAATTATTACTAAACAAATTTAATAATTTAAATTAAAATTTAATTAATTTAAATCTGTATTAAAACTGAGCTATCATGAATGATATTTGTCATTCCGATCAAGATTTATGGGTTAGACTATATTTTAGAATTATGAATATTATTAATTAATTAATTAATTATTATTTATTAATTATTAACTATTATCGCTAACATTATATTTTAATTAAATAATATAATAATATCTGATAAGTGGTATTTATAGATTAAGTTACTATAGACAATCAACATCAACTCAACTATTTTTACTAAATAGCAACTAAGCAGTATTTTCAAAAAAATAATTACCATAAATAAAAATCATTTATATAAATTATTTTAATATTTAAAATCAAATTACGAATTATATAATATTATTTATTATATAATTATTATTATATCAGATGCTATTATTATTTACATATCGTAACAATTGAAAAGATGGTATAATTTAATTTTAGTGAATAAAGTTTAATTGAGATGATGTTGTCATCAGTAACGTAAGCTCCTAAGAATAAACATTGTGCGTAGACTCTCAAAATTTACTTGCAATTTCATACTTGTCTAAATTTATAATAAGTATATCAACAGATTATATACAGATACTTTAATAATTTTAAATAATATTCGTTTAAGAAAATAAATATTTTAATTTTTTAATTCCAACTGAAATGATTCTTTAAAAGCATCCGCGCTTTTCAGCTTCTCCCATTTAGACGAGGTATTAATAAAAGAGTTGAAGGTCTTTTCCATAACCATAGCTGATATGCTTTCCACACACTCGCCAGCCATTTTCCTATGCGATGGCATTGAAAAAATTGCCGAACTATGGGAAGTTGCTTCGCCATTGCTTCGGTTGGATTGCAGGGGTCAGAGAGGGGCAGTTGTTGCAGTTAGTTCTGTTTCGAAATTGGCTTATTTGGTATTTTTATGCACCCAACATACACACACACTTACACAACCATATACACAACCATATACACACACCCACACCCACAGGGTGTCCTCGTTCTGTTGGCCTTTGTTTTGTAATTGTTTTGAAAGGGAATGGGCAACAGTAGGCGGTAAAAGTTAACGTCGTTGTCGTTGTCGTTGTTATTGTTGCGATCTCGATGAAGCAGCAGCAGTTGCTGGTGGAGAAATTGAAGGGACTAAAGGAGGTGCTAGAGGAGATGGACCAGCAGCTGTAGCAGCAACAGAAGGACGACGTCCTGGTCGCGCAGAGAACGACATTAGCGGCAACTGTTTTGAGTGCTCCTTCCGTTGTCGGTCCGTTCTTTATAGTCGTCTACTCTCCCCCTACCATCTTCTCACCCCTGTCTGCCTTCCTTCGTGCTTCGTCCTTGGTCCGCCGGCTTTCAAGTGGCATTCTAGTGGCAGCCATTGTGCACATTATGACGGAACTTTGTGTCGCAAAATGCAAATATTTGAAAGGTAATTGAATTTGAACTTTCCCGCTCGAGGTTGCCCATACACATAGTTCTCCAGGCTCTGTTTTGTGTTAGTTGGGTTCGAGTTTGGTTTGCTATCGTTTGGTTTACTACACAAAGTGAGGGCCAGAATCAAAGCCAGAGGGGGCGTGGTTTACCTTTAAAGTTCCGATATCGCGCTTAAAGCGATTCTCTCAAATATTTGCCAATCGGTTTACATGCTTTATTTACATGAGCCAAATGGTCAACACGACTGCCAAACAAACCAAACTGAATTATTCTCCCCTCTCTATATTTCTCATTCTCTTCTCTCACTCTCTCTCATGCTCTCACACACTTTCTCTGTTTGCAAAGCAAATTATACTGAATTTACACTGGCAGCAACAATAACAATTGGCATATTTTCGAGTCCAAGGGCAACAACATTTTCAAAGGCATGAAATGCGCATGCAATCACCACGCCCCCATCCTATTACCGCCCACATCAATGTCATCCTTCGTCCTGGTCATGCCGCAGGTGCATTGAACAATAAATTTTGTTGAAAATAAACAATTATCTAGACATGAATGACTTTGTTTCTGACTTTCAAACAAGCCCAAAAATCATATTTATGCCTTGCTGCTGGCTGAAATTGATGTGAATTCTTGAAAACAACTGGTATTTAATTTTATTGTTAAGTTAATTTAACGACAAAATGATATGATTTTTACATAAGTCTTCATCAAATTAGCACATTTCGTAGTTGCTTTTGTGATTTTAAAATTGGATTGCTTATAGTTGACTTTATTTTTGGCAATTAAAGGTACTAAAATCGATTAGTTAATATTATTATTTAAATTTTTTGAAAAGAGTCACAAAATGGTATTTTCAATTTGATCATCTGGGTTTTTACTATTCTACTTTTAATCTCTTTGTTAAAGCTTTTAAGCCATCGAATTATTCTTTAGCTTATATAGTTATTTTGGTTAAATATTCTTTTGTTAACAATGACATTGTATTTGATATTTGCTCAAATCACTTCCTTTTCAAATTCATTTCTTTAATAAATTCTGTTCTGTCTGCAGATAGTTTTTTTTTCATTTTCATCATCCTTTCCAGCTTTAACTATTCATATTTTAATAATGGAAAAAAAAATCTCAAGCTTTAGTTCTCCATGTCATAGATACATTTAAATACAAATATAAACCACTCGCCAAGACATATGTCACACATGTTTATTTTAAATCCCGCAGATTTTCCTTTATGCTCTGCTAATAATTACCAAGATGATGATAATTCCTAGTTTTCTTTAATAACTTCTCAGTCTACCGTGCTCGGTCTGAAAGGCAGATAACACTTAAAACCATTTTTTTATAGTAGAAAGTTTTATAATCATTAAGATATCTATATTTCATGCAGACATTCTCATGTATTTCATCACTATCCAGATTTACTCTCGTACTAGATTGTAATACTTCTTTATTCCCAGCTTCTTATATATTAAAAAGACTATATAAGATATAGAACTATACGTTAATGCTGCTATATTATAATGGAATATGAATACAAATTCAGTCACATGCAATTTCTCTTTTTGCTTAAAATGTTCTGTTAAAGAAACTCCACTGCAACTTTAATTAGGACGTAAAGAGTCAAAACCAAATATACCCATAGCAATCAATCGATATTTTGGATTGTTTTTTCAAGCGTAACTTTTTGATTTATTTTTATCATATTTGTGATAATTACTGTCTCGTCTGCCACCATTTTTATCTGACAAAATCGAGGGGCGTAATCTAATTGGGCTCTTGTAAAATTGACAGTTGAGTTGACGGGTTGAGTTGCCTTTGAGCGAAAATGTCGCGTAGTTTTAATGGCTTTGAATATGTTGTGTGCGGGGGGAGAGGCTTTGTGTGTGTGTGTGTGTGGCAGATGTGGCAAGTGGCACTTCAAATGACGACACATTAGTCAAAACATCGACAATGTCTGGCTGGGACATCATCCATTGCGAATCTCTTTCTCCAAAATTTTGATTCAATATTTTGCTGGCCTTTTTTGGGCTTCGTCCAGCACAAAAGCAATTGTGCAACACGCACAATCGACTATAGGCTTTCGTGCCACGCCCATGTCTACGCCCAGTGCCACGCCCACTCATCCTCCACTCACTCAAACAACAATTGAAGCGTTGAGCATCGCTAGATTGCAATTAAAATCGATTTTCTACTTTGATCGGCGCACTTTGATTACCAAAGCTGTCTGCCACCATGGACCACGCCCCTCTCCAAAAACGCGTTAACTGCCAACCTACCGCCCCCCTTCCGTCTCCTTCCTGGAAGCCTCTCATGTGTTGACGTCTATTGTCGATTTGTGTCTGTCAACGTCTGGGCAGGCAACGTTACACGGCTTTTTGATCGGAGCTTCGAACAAATTTTAATGAAATTAGAAATTTGCACGCATCGAAAGCGTCATACTGAATGCCATGCGATAAAGAGAGAAAGATGTAGGAATAGGGAGAGATAAAGAGAAAGAGAGAGAGGAGGGCTTGACCCGAAGTTCCTATTCCGCTCGCAGCTTGTCACAGTCTCATTACATGTCAATTGCAAACATTTTGTGACTTTGATTGCCATCAACATCTCCTCCTCTTCTCCTCTTTTCCGCTCTTCTTCCTCTCTCTTGTCCGCCTTCGTTGCCATGGATTCATTCTCTGTTACTTTTAATCAAAGGCCAGTTCCTGTCCTACCACCCAAAAATCCGCAGCTAAACTTTGACGTTAAATGAGATTGTCACCAAAGTACATACTATGAGGATGCTTGAATGCACATCGATGAAGCGAGAAAATGCAAATTTCAAAAGTTTGAAAATCATTATTAGAAAATAAACACTGTAATTATTATTGCCCATAATTGAGTAAGTTTACGTTAAGTACAAACTGGATCAAGCGATTCTTTAAATTGATTGTATATTTCAAGTCTTACTCTATATAATATTAAGCGTATAGTTAATTCAACTTTTGTAGAAACGCACATTTATTATAAACTACGAAGACTTTGTTCTTAAATAATTGGTAATTAATACTCATTCTTAATGACAAAGAAGGCGTTTATTTGGGAGTGGAAGAAGTTCGCCGTGTCCACTAACTAGTATAATAAAATTATATATGTATGTTTCATAATTAAGTATATTATATATATTGACCTAAATTTGTTATAAATGTATCGTTAGGTAAATATAATCGAGAATTGGATTATCGATTCGGCATATGAAGAAAGGAATCATTAGAATCTAATTCATGGGTAGTTTTCTCTTTTGTTGATAATTTTCTTTCATCCTTGGGGCTACTTCATTCTGGTGGGGAATGGAAACGGGAAGTGAAAATGGAATCAACATCTCGTAAAGCGATGTCTGACAGTTTGCATTTTGAGAAATGGCTACCTGGGCAACCAAATACCCAAGTCAAATCAATTCCAAGCGTTTTGCACGTTTTTCAAGTTTCACATTTTGCATTTCCACTTTTATAGTTGCTGAAAATGAGAGAGAGAAAGAGAGAGCGAGTTGGGGGGAAAAGGAGAAGGCAAATGGCCAACGACCAGGCCAATAAATTCAGCTAAAGCGACGCATCAATAAACCGTTAAATAGCGGTAACAATTTCTTTGGTTTCGTTTTGGCCTTTTGAAGTTGCCGCCCTCTGATTTATGTGTCTCTGATGTCTGCGATTTTTCAACCTCTGGTAATTTGATTTTTACATTTTTTGTTGCCAACTAACCATGCCCATTTCATGGCCAAAAACCCCCTTGAGCAGAAGCCATTTGGCAATTTGATTTGTATCTACGTAATGGAATTTGGTTGTGAGCATTGTAAAATATCCCATCTGCAGATACATGAGAATTTCTTCAACTTTACACGTGAACTCAAATCGTGTGACACATGCAATTGCAAGTTGTCACGCCACCTGGCGGTCAGATTGGATAAACGTCATCTTATTGATGCGTTAACCGTTGAACTTTCTATTTGCATTCTTTCCTTTTGATCAGAATCAAATTGCCATGTCATAGGAAATCATTCGATAAGTGTTTCTCAGATAAAATACAATTTATTTCTGGTACTTAAATATTAAATAAATTCCTTATAATCTAATTCACTTGACAGAAAATGAATACGAAATGAATGTAAATAAAGCGTGCGTAGTGCAATATAACTAATTTTTGGGAAAACAAACTAAGTATTTTAAATATGTGTTATCAATTGGGGCATTCAGCAAATTATTCTGATCACCAATCATGATACCTGATTGCTAATCAGGTATCACAAAAAATGTATCTTACAAATATAGAAACCTGATAGATACCTGATACTGATTACTGATACTTCTAGATTTTTCATGTAATTTTAAAAGATGTATTAATTAGTGGTCCATCACAAGTAAGGGAGCTATAACTGATTGAATTACCTGCTGAATGCCCCCAATTTATAGATCAAATCATGATCAAAGTGTCAGTCCACATACAATTTGGTCTGGTTTATGTATGCAATATTGTAGTCTATTTACCCTTATGACTGTCATTCCTGCCTTTTGCCTCGTCTAACAATGATCAGATATTCCTAGACAAGCTACTCATATTTTTTTTTGGGTCTTCAACAAGCAAAATTAATAACAAAAACATTTAGGAACTGCAATAGAGCATTCATCTTCTGACATCAAGATGATATCTGGATCAGTTTCCAAGGTGTACAGTGACGAGGAGAAGGATTTTGTTCCCTCCAATATCTGCTCCAATTGCCCAATAGTTCAGGAACCTCGAATCCATCTTTTCAGTTACATAAAACGCTATACTGATGTTGCTCGACTAATTCGGCTCAAGTTCATTGCCCAGGTATGCCCCAAGTTGAAAGTGGAGGCTCTTCAACTGGCCATCAACCATGTGAAGACCACATACAATGTCAAGATGTATGAGGAGCTATACAAAGCACTAGCAATGGAAGTGCAACGAGGTGTTCATTTGTCGGAGCTTGTTTCCAGTTCCTCCAGTTCCAGTGAGACATCCCCAAGATGCAGTACATCTACGCCGGAGAATACTTTTAACAAGGTATTGCCCTATGACGCCTATTGGGTTGAGGATAACACCATGGAGGCGACCCTGTTGCTTCAGGAACTCGATGCTGAGCTCAACTTTAAGAAATCCAATTCGGGAAATGCTTATGTGCGTCGGATTCTTGAGGAAATCGGAGACTACCATGTGAAGAGTGGCAATCTTCAGTTGGCTGTCAAGTTCTATGCCCGAGTTCGTCCTTATTGCACTAGTAGCGATAATGTGATTAATATGTTTCGCAATCTGATCAGAGTCTCCATCTATATGTCCAACTGGTGGCATGTTCTCAGCTACATTGACGAGGCAAAACAATATGCCTCTGGTTTTCAAAATCTATCTAGGGAAGTTCCCGCTAGTCTCAGTTGTGCTGCGGGCTTGGCGAACATTGGACTTAAGATCTACAAGACGGCAGCTCATTGTTTCCTACTGACTCCATTTGATCGTTATGATTATGATAAGATTGTGGCGCCACAAGATGTGGCATTCTACGCAGGACTATGTGCCCTAGCAACCTTGGGGATAGAGATGTTAGAGTTTGGATGTCTTAAATCAGAGACCTTCAAGCCTTTCTTTGCAGTATCCCACAAGATGTGGGATTTACTAGCCCACTTTATTGCCGGCGATCTCGATCTCTGTGTGAAACTTCTCAATGACATCGAGGGTCATGTGAGGCTGGATGTTTATCTGGCACCACATGTGGATGCACTTTATGGGAAGATTATGGCCAGAATTCAAGAGAGACGACACACCAACGGAATAGTTTTTGAACAAAGCTCATCCACATTGGTGAGCGAGGTGGAAGTTCACGATATGGAAACTAATTATTATAAAGAAAATGATATTTAACAACTTTTTTGGCTTACATTCAAATACATATATATTTCGTTAGCAGATATGGGCATAAAATAACTAATAATCTTCACTAATTTTGTTTTAAGAGGCAAGTAGTAAAGAGATTTTTCGGTGCTATAATTTTGTATTATTCCAAATGATTTTCAAGTTCTCAGTAGAATTTAAAATAATTTTAATGGTATTCTTGCCATACACAGTTGGAAAATTCAAGTATTATTACATCAAAGCACTTCCCCTCCAATATTTGCCACACTATTCTTTTTGATAGCTCCAGACTACTAAGAATACCAAGGGACTGTCATTTATTATCATTAGTTGTACCTCCAAAATATTGCATTCAAACTTTCAGCAAGAATAAACAAACAACAAAGTTGTCAAGCAAAGGATATGGAGGCTGCAGCAAAGGAACCTCTCTGATGTAAAGTTTTAGCTTTTTTTTAGCTTTCTGAGCATTTTTCATGTTGCTTTTTTTTTTTTTTTGGTGCACCTTTTACAGTTTTTGGCACTTTTCATGCCAACGAAAATTGTTCCCTTTCCTGCTAGATTTACATAGACATTCGCATATTTTCTACTGCCGCTGACAGAGAGAGGAAAGTAAGCCAGGCAATAACTATGAACACGAACGCAAAACGGAAGTTGGTGATGGGTGGATGCAAGAATTGGGGATGATGGGGTAAGGATGAGGTACATTATGAGCGGGGAACAGCCCAAATATTTTTATGAAAAGCGTGTGATTTCATGCTGCTTTTTATGCGAATATCAGCAGACTTACGAAGATGCTCTTAAAAAATGGAGCTGCACATGATTTTCTAATGAATTTTGTTTAACCAAGCAGAAGCGTGATAATCATATATTACTCCTTAAACTTTTACGATATATTTCGGAAAATATTAATAAGTGAAATTTTAATAATGGTTCAATTATTTATAAGCAGCTAATTTTATTGAATTTATTAAAGCTCAAATTTACGTATGATATTTATGGTAAATTAAAGGTTTTAATTTTTTTTTATAGCTTAAAAGTTTATTCTTATACTAATAACATATTGTTATTAGTAATTAGTAATGACGTTAACTAAAAAATGATTCGAAAATTTAAGCATTTTTTTGCAGAACACTTTAGTTCAATTTGTAGTTTTCTTTTATTGCTATTCTTCCTTACTTAAACTTTCGGCTCATGAAATGTTTAATCAAGTCAAATTAATATTCTAATGCTTCTTTTATCATTTCAAGAATTCAGGGGTCTTATGGTAACTCAGTTTATTTAATTTTATGTGTTTTATATAGATTTCAATAACTTTTGGAAACACAGCCGAGAATCTATACATCATTTTGTGCGAACAAGTAAAAGATCAACAAGGGTAAGGCTGCTGATTGTAAACAAAAAATAGGGTATCTCATAGTCGTGAATTATCATTTATCTTATTTTTTTTCTTGTTTTGTATTATTCTTTTCTAACTGTGACAAAAGTCGGCAAGTGAAATCTGCTTCAGCACCAGCAGCAAATACAACAACAACAACAATAAGCAACATAATTAAATTTTCGTGTGCTCAGTAGAACGAACGAGCGAACTTGATGTTCACAAAGAACTCGGAGGAACCCATGGAGATGGTTCCTGGCCACGCCTACCCGCCTCCAACTGCCTATTCTATCCAGTTTGCCTGTCCGTGTTCTGCATTCCATTGAGGCGCGCTCAAAAGATTGACGCAAAATCATGAAATATTGCACAGTTGAAGTGATTTTTATGAACTCTTAAAAAGTTGCTGGAGACGCCTAAGGAGTCGACTTGAAGCTACTTGTAACGAGTTTAAAGATGAGGCAAAGAAATTGTCCAGAATGCGTCAAAGTCAGGACATCCTGGAGAGAAAATAATAGTGCAAATTTAAAGTTATTAAATGTACTAAGATCCGGTTTATGATTAAAGTAAGAGACATGTAAATAACATTTTAATATTTAAATTAGCTAAATTAATTATATTCTGTATTAAAATAAATTTCAACATATAAAAAAGAGTTCCAACAGAACTCTAACAATCTTGAATTATTATTTATTTTGTTACCTGCCTTTTAAGTTAAATATACATAACAATCTATGATCATATGATCTGAACAGAAAAGTTATTTATTAAGAATTCTTAAAGTCAAATAATGACGATTGTTATATTAATTTAATTAAGAAGTTAAGCTACCATGAAAGAAATATTTTAAATTTTAGTGTGATAAATATTGCATTTCCTTTGGATGCTGTGGTGTAAAATTGATTATTATATTTTATATTAAGATTTAATTCTACTTATCTCCAAATGGCCACCACTTTTCTGATGTTGTCTTTGACTTTTTCTTAGACAAGCCAAAAATTTCTTACAATACGCCTTTTTAAATGCATCATGAATGTGTCAGATATTAAATAAATAAGCTCTTTCTTCACTTAACGCGAGAACATGTTACAGTTTAATAAGTATTTTATTATTTATTCCGAATTGCACTTTATCTTTAAATAGTTTTGGATATATTACATGAAATATTTGGTTTTAATCTTCATCGCTGACTCTGATAAAAGCTTACAATCTCTGTAATATGTTTAATAAATCAAGAGCCTTGTTTATATTTGTTCTACTTTCTTTTAACGTAATTTTTTTAATTTTCGATACGCAAATAAAAGCTACCTGCCAACTGACCAAGTCGACGCTGACTTAGCAAATATCCAGGCAGCATCTCATCTTGGCCAACTTTCTGCCAGACATTTTGTGTTGAGTAATTCTTTTGTAATGCGGAAGGAAGCGAAAAACAACAGTGTCCTGCGACTTCCGCCACTTCCGCGAAGATGCAATAGGGAAAGGGAAAGGAAAAGGGATTGGAGATCGGAGGATGTGAGTTAAAAAACTTTCGAACAGAACTGACCTAGGCAAGTTGTCTGGACAAAGGGGTAGTTGAGTTCATGAACGGGTTGAGGTACGGGTTGAAGGAAGATAAATTGCTGCAGTGTTTAGTTAATACTTGTGCTCCTGAACGATTCGCCCTGCGACTCCTTTTGGCCCTGTACGCATTCAATACGCCCTGAGAAACAACAAGCAGCAGCTGGCTGGACAAGTTTATATTTTGTTACATTGACTTCCGCTAAAAGATGCTAAACTAGAAAAACATTTTTTGCTTGGCCAGAAGCAGGGCCAAGGATAAAGACAGACAAGACTAGCACTAGGGAAAGGGCAAACAGGAAAAGTTAAACAGAAATTAAGCGCAGCTGGGCAACAGACTCAACTGATCCACTTAAAGAAATGCAGTTTACTCTGCAAACAGTGCTGCCAACTTGCTTGAAAACATACGGATATAAATCGGAACAAACGGGCTTGTACAAATTGTAAGGCGAATATATATTTGTTTTTAAAGAATTTCACCTCAGGATAGGTGCTCCGATCAGAAACATTATAAAGAAATGAAATGAAATACTTTGTTTTAAGGCTAGATATGATTTCGCTTGATTATAATAATACTTAGTTTAATCAACCCCCAAAACGTATTCAATAATGTAATGTTATGAAGTTATTGATGGTAAACTAATATAATCTACTGACTTCAGGTATTTTGTAATAAAAATATGCATTACATTTATAAATTAAATGCTATAAAGGTCATCCAAAAAATTTGAAATTACTAATATTAAAGTAGCATTCATTAAAACACTCTGTTACCAGTATTAAGCCAATCTTGCGATAAAATTTATAGGTTAAACCGAATATCCTTAAAATTTTTTTAGTCTTGATTTCTTCGTTGGTGATCGATTTCCTATCATCCTTGATTTCTTTCTTTTAAACTTTACTTTGTGTCTGTTGTCAATATGTCTCAATTATTAAATACAATATTTGTACATGTATTTTAAAATTTAATTTTTATGTTATAATGGAAGCAGGAAATACAGCAATTGTGACGCATCTGGTAAAAATTGGAATCTTGGCAGCCGTAACATACTTCTGTGGCAAGTGGCTGGTCAACTCGATGGACCCGACCAACAAGGCCAAAAAGAAGGCCAAAGAGATTGCCGAGAAGCAGTTAAAGAAACTCAATGGAATGGCAGATAAAGGCTGTAAATTAAATTTCAGTGATTTTAATAACTACGAGTTAATGATAGCCTCCCAACTGGTTGCTCCCATGGATATCGAGGTGAGTTGGTCGGATATTGCCGGACTGGATGCCATTGTACAGGAACTCCGTGAATCGGTTGTGTTACCCGTGCGTCACAGTGATCTTTTCCAGCATTCGCAGCTGTGGAGACCCCCAAAGGGAGTGCTTCTCTATGGTCCACCCGGATGTGGAAAGACATTGATTGCCAAAGCGATTGCCAAGGAGGCGTCTATGCGTTTCATCAATCTGGACGTGGGTGTACTCATGGATAAATGGTATGGAGAATCACAAAAGTTGGCCTCTGCCGTCTTTACCTTGGCCTGCAAATTACAGCCCTGCATAATATTTATTGATGAGATCGAATCATTTATGAGAGCGCGGGCAAAAGGAGATCACGAGGCTACGGCCATGATGAAGACACAGTTTATGATATTGTGGGATGGCTTGATCAGTAATTCCAGCTGCTCGGTTTTGGTTCTTGGAGCCACGAATCGTCCACAAGACCTGGACAAGGCCATACTAAGGCGAATGCCAGCTCGATTCCACATTGGACCACCTTTGGAGCTTCAAAGATTGGACATTCTTCAACTTATACTCAAACACGAACAACTTAGTTCCTCGGTGGATCTTAGGAAAATAGCAAGACTCACCTCGGGTTACTCTGGATCGGATTTGAGGGAACTCTGTCGGCAAGCCATCATCTACCGAATGAGAGGCCTTTTGGGTAAAGAAGGCATTGCCGATGAGGAGTATAAGCTGGTCATCAGTATGGATGATCTTTTGAAATCTCTTGTTGCCACGAAGCTGTCCAAGTTGCGTATGGCCGGCAGTTATCTCGCCAAAAATCTCGATGTTGACTAAATGATTTATCAGTTATATTTTCAATTCGGAATATGTTCAACACGATGCATTCGAGTTCTTTTTGTATTTCTGTTCTGCGCACGTACTAAATTCTGTTTAAAATAGCAATCTTTGGACATTGTACAAATTGTCGAATTTGAATTCAAAATTAAAATTAAAATGATTATAATAATAATAATGATAATTATTTAACGACGTATGCATAGTTCTTATTAGTTATGATGAGTTGTGTATACTTGGCAGGAAGTACAGTTTTTCGATTTATACATAGAGCATACTTATTCATATAAAAGGAGCTACATTACTTTTTACTGGTACTGTAACCCACGAAGGAAACTTTAGACTGGACTTTCTAAATGCATATGTGTGACTTAAAAAAAAGTGTAAATAAAATGTTAGCAAGTTTCTATAGGTTTTAATGTGTAGGAGAAAACAATGTAAATCTTTAGCTCTCGCTGATCAAGTCGCTGTTCTGGGAATAATCAGCTGGAATTTGGACAAAAGGCTTTAAATTTTTGGCATGCTAATCTTTCTATCAAGTTGACATTTAGTTTTGTCAATACGGTTAATGAGTTATTGAAACTACATTTCAATTTAAAAACTTCAATATTTGTTTAAAGTCTAATGATATTTTTTTCAGTGTCAGCTGCTGTTGTTGGCAGTCGCTTCGCTGGCCTATTTGCTTCCAGCCTATCCAATATTTTTCACATTTCATAGAATGCATGAAGTGCTTTCGCCCATGAAGTGTAGACAGAGAAAGAGAAGTAGAGAAAGAGCCTAAGAGGGTGATGGAGAGGAGGAGAAGGACAGAGACGAGCCAAAGAAATCAAAATAACAACAGCTACGACAACAACAAAAATCTTTTATGTAAAATTGAATATTCATAAGTTGTTCCACACAGCAACAGGAGCAGAAACAGGAGCAGGAAAAGAGGCAGGAGTAGTTCAGGATAAAGCAGCAGTAGAAGCCTAACTGTAGCTGTTGTTGTTAGTGTTGATGTTGTTGTTGTTGATGTAGTTGTTGTTGATGTAGTTGTTGTTACTGCTGTTGATGTTGTTGTTATTCCTGCTCTTCTCGTTGGACGACACACTGGCAGTTGATTGTTTTTTTGTGTAGTTTTGTATGGCTGAGTGAACCTGCAGACGCTCACACACACACACATGAATACTTACACGAATACACTCACACACATGCAAAAGTTGGCGTTGTTTGCTATTTTGTCATGCAAATTGTATTTATTGCGGCGAAATAGCAACAACAACAACAGAAGCAACAACAACAACAGAGAGACAACGCCGCGCAGTTGTAATTGTTTGCTGTTTGTCATAGTGTGCTTGAGTACACTGAAAAAAAACTAAAGTTTAAGCTTCTTGATTTTCGCTCAAACTTTTAACGTATACTTTCCGGAGACAAACGTTAAACTAAGACTATATATGTATTAAATAACAATTATCTAATCTTTTATTTATTTATTTATATTTTGTCAACCTATACTGAGCCGACAGAGCAAAATAAATTTAAATTTAAACAATTTTAATTTAGATATAAAACGTATATGTAATTCTAAATTCACTAAAACTAAAATGTTAACAAAATTGTACCAACAAGGATGGCAATCCTCCAATCGATTGGAGAAGAGCCTAATTAAGCCTTCGTTTAAATTGTTTTGGACCCGTATATACGGAATTTTTTTTTGTGTACGCGTATTTGTGTCATACATAGATGTCGTGTGCCCGTGTATGTGTGTTGTATTGTTGTAAACAAGAAAATTGACTGCCGTTGGCGTCGTGTCCTGGGAAACACGCAATTCTCACATTTCTATGCAGCATCAACAACAACAGCAATAAAAACTAGTACATAGATAAGCTTTAACACAATGCCAAGTCAAGATACCCGGCCATCGATCAAGTATTCAAAACTCAACACATTCTCATATTCTCCCAGAGCTGACGCTGAAAAGTATGCTACAATCAGCTGCAAGCGGTCAGTCATCAGCCGAAGGCTGATAATTACATTAATATCTCAATATGCAAACGAAACTGCAAAAGAGTCCCCTCAGCGCCATTTTGAATGTGAGATGTAGGTAAAGATAGCAAAAGAAGAGACAGAGGGAAAACGATAGATGCAAATGGAAACCAGCAACAACTGTGGAGTTCATGAAAACTCAAATGAAGAGTAAAAAAGAATACCTGAGTCTCAATATGCATAAGTGTTTTTATGTGAACATTGATTTAATCTAAAAAATCAGCAATCGATTTTAATTATCTTGAACAATTAATTTCAGATATACAATTACTTAAATAGGAAGCCTTTCTTTAATATAATCTTTACAAAGTAATGAAAAATAAACTGGTAAAACTTGTTGAAAGCTTTGCATTTGATGGAAATAAAATCCTTATTATCAACAATTAGGTTAAGTTAATTTAAGCATTAAAATCTTTAAAGAATATTTAGATATCTTTGGTTTCTTAAAACAAAAGTAGTTATTGCCAAGAGTCTGATTTAATATAATTAAACATTTTTTGTATATACTCGTATTTAGTTTTATTTTCAGCCTATTTAAAAAGCTTATCTTATCTGCTTGACAAATTAGAAATTTATATTAATTTCTATACTTTTTACGTCAATATATATTTCAAATAGTAAGAGGAAATAAAAACTAGACATGAGCAATTCAAACATTAAATATTTTGTGAATATAAAAATTAGAAAAGAAAATAATATAAAATAAAATTATATTATGCTAATTCATCTAAGCATAGTTATGTCTGATGCTGATGATATCTTGCTCCGTAAACATATAGATCCAATCCGAATATTGTGTGTATATCCGTACATCATTTTCTATATGCTTCCCCGGAGGTGCACTAATTTGATTTGCAGTCGCAAAATTTACGATTGCATTGTGGCCACTTTGGGTTTATGTCGTTGTCGTAAAACCCTACACAAAACCGGTTGGCCAGATGAGGCCACTGAGTTGCCTGCTAAAAGTCATAATTGTGCCAAGACAAACTTTATGGGAGTTTCCCACAACCCAAAATTGGTCTCCTTCCATAGTCGGTGGCTTTGCCAGGAGTTACAATCAATTTACATACGGCGCAATCATATAGACACTCAGTCGATAAATTTTAATGCAGCACACGCAAAAGAAGAGGGATGAAGGGAAATCCTTTGCAGGCTAATTCCAACTTGACTATTAACATAATCCTCCCAGTGGAGCACTGTCTGTGGGAATGAGGCATACAAATCCATCAAAGTTCTTGAGTATCTTCGCTTGGAAAGCAACTGATGATGCTGATGAGAATTGCCATGAGAATGAGTTTCAGAATGAGTTTCGAAATGGGAATGAGAATGGCAACGTGTGGCAAATAAAACTGAGAATCGTAAAACGAGCCACGAATCTTGTTTAGAAGTTGAACACTGACACGAAATTTATGAGCGCATTTGAGGATTCATTTAGAGGAATGATGATTTAGCCTGGGGTTTAGTTTCCCAACCATTCAAATGCTCCCAGACCCAGTTTATTGTCAGCTATAAGTTTTCGATTGTTCCTTTTTCCTATTGCAAATTGAGTTTAAATTCGAGGGGTGTGTGTCAACTACGATTACTTCAGTTATCTTTGCTCTGTTTATTGGAAACTATTAAAATGAGCTGATTCCAAAACAAATTAGAGCTCAACTAGTAGATATATCACTTATTTGATTAACTATACCACGACTGTATATAAATTATTTACTCGCTTTCTATTTTTACGTGCTGGATGACGACAATTGTTTCAAATAATTGTAAGTGGCTTTTTGCACAATTTATTGAATTATTAATTAACTGCAATTGCGTAATCAAATTGAATATTACAGCTGTCATCGAGTGGCCGAAAGAGCACTGTCATTAAATTATTTTAATTACATTCATAATTTAATTGATTTTAATGTTGCGGCTACAACATTCCTTCCCCTGCCTCTGCCCCTGTCATTTCTTCTGTCCAGTCCCTTCAATGGCTTAGAATAATTGCTGACATTTGACATTAATTAAGCTTTGCCTGCAAACTTTAAATATTTAATTGTAAATGTCATTTACTTGCTTCTTTTTGTTGTTGTTATTTTGCTCTTTTTTCTGCTTCCTATAACTAATTTTATTATTGCACATTAATCATGCGCCGCCTGTTAATAAATATTAATAGCCAATAGCCGCTCGGCCAATTGCTAATTTAAGCCATAAAATTGCAACAACATTTGCATTAAAATGCCTTGATTTATGGCCTACAACAGCAACAGCAACAACAAAAACAATAACAAGAGAACAACAATAACAAGTTCATTTAAAAAGTACAACAAAAAATTGAGAACATTTTACAAAATACACACACAAAAAATATAAATAGCAATTAATTATTTGGCAGCTAACTACTAGTACTAGTAGGTAGTACTAGTCGACGTGTCTATACCCTTAACTTATAACTTTTAACAAACATGATATTGAGATTCATCATCCAAGTTTTAGTGAATGTGTAATATGATTATATTTATTTTTATTTATTTATATTATATTTATTTATAATCGTAAATATTTTTTTAAATTATACATTAATTTATAAAAAAATAATAACTTTTTAATATTTGTATATCACTTAATGTTAAATAAATGTTTTACCAATTTAATTTATGTTTAATTGTTAAACAATTATCAGTTATCAATAAAAAAGATGTGCAAGTAATTATAAAATCAAAATAAATAATTAGAGACTCGGAAATATTATAATATTAATTATGCGTATGTAGTATATAAAAATTTCAAGATTATATGTATAATTTTCTAGTATAATTTTTTATAAGAGGAATGAGATTTCCAAGGGTCTAGGATGTGATAAAAACAAAGCGCTTTATTTATTTGTCTTCTTATTTTTAAATAACTACTTATTTCTACTTATTCTTATTACCATTAATGATTATATTCCAGTTGAATTCAAAGCTGCCAATATTTTCTGCCAAGTCAATAAATAAGTGGTATTGTGTAGGGTATTTGAATCACTCGTTTAAATAGCCCAGTGGCCATTTACTGCATTTGTTGCAGTTAGTTGGAGACTTCATGTCCTTTGCTGTAGCTGCTGGTCATTAAATGCATCTGCGTGCAGCGAAAATAAAAAGTAAAATAAAAAATCGTTTGTGAAGATACTGAAGACCATCAAGTGGGCATGCAAACAGAGACAGAGAAAGGGATGGGATAGAGAAAGAGACAGACACAGAGAGAGAGAGAGAGAGTATGTAGCAGAGGAGGTGCTAGTTCCGCTCTGACCATTTCTATTTCCTTTTGGCCATTTCTAGAATTTGCATATTTCATACCACAATGTATAATATTCATATTTATAAATCTTTTAACTGCACAAAACACAAACGGGACGCATCAAAAAGCCAAAGGACAGAAGTGAAAAATGTGCAAATAGGAAATGAAAATGCGAAGAGAGAAAAAATATAAAATAAAATATATAAGAGAATAAGAAAAACCCGAAACGAGCAGCAACAACAACAACAGCAACATTCGCATTCACACTTTGCACATAAAAAGGAGACATAAAAATGTGTTGCAACTCCGAATTGAATGAATGAATACTCTTACACACTCACACACACAAGGCAGTCCAAGAAGCACACAATAAAAATACTTGCCTCGTATAGTTATGACCAAGCTGAGCAGTTTCTGGCACGGCGCTGTGATTTTTCATTTGGCCGCCAAGCGGAATCCGCCTTCGCCTCCATCTCCGTATCCGTCTCTGTCCCTGTCCCTGTTCCCGTCCTCGTCTCCGACTTCGTCTCCGTTTGTGTCCGTGCCCATGTCCGTCTCCGGCTGTCGGCTCCGACTCCGTCCGGGGCAACAGTTGTGTCAACTGGCGGGCAGGGCACAAAAGCCAAAAAGGCAACGCGTGCCACATGCAACTGCAAAAGTGACCAAAAGCACAAGAGAGACGAAGGAAGATGAAGTATATGGTGAAGAGAAAAGGGGAAGGGTTGGAGTATGACGACTTTGCACGGCGTCGGACAACAGACTACGCTCCGTTGCATTTATTAAAAATTTTGTTTAGCTTTTTAGTTGCATGCCACACTCTTCTTCTAGTTATTATTGTTATTTTTTTGGGCATATGAATAATAAATTAGTTTCGCAGCTTGAATTTATTCTTTTTTTGTTACTCAACCAAAATCACTTATAATACGTAGGTGAATTTGGGGTAGGTGACTCGTAGATACTCTATATATCACCAAAAAGCAGAAAATAAATTCGACTACTTTAGAACAACCCAAATTTTTTTATATTTACGTTGATTCCAAGGCTTAATGAAATACCTTTCTTGATAATATTGAGTTAAATTTTTAGAAATTTCCGAAAAACAGAATTTTCAGATATGTTCTACAAATATCACATTTAAAAAAACGGTTAGTTCGTGTTAAAAGAAAATTGTATCAATAAAATCATTTTTAATTTGTAAAACACACCTTTATTCAACTTATTGCTGTGTCCACCTAGAATATCTAGTACTTTATTTGAGACAAAGCCATTGGATTAAAATGAAAAGAAAAGAAATTTAAATAACTAATTACCCGGATGGGCATTGAATTCTCCGAAAAGAATGTAGATTTTTTGAGCGCAAACAATTTCATTTATCGATTGGATTTTTAAGAGAAGGACTAAGTGTAAATGTACAAATAGTTAGTTATAAATTTACATAGACACATAAAAACTTAATTTATTATTAAAATTGTGGGTTTTTTAGCGACCTTTTTAGTTGTTTAATTTGTGCGTTTAGCTGGCTCGAGGTCCAAATAAAATAATTGTTGATTAATTTATTATTCAATGCCGATATATTTCGACAAGCCGTCGGCTGTCGTCTTCAGGGCGAAACTACAATAGATACATTTAAACATTAAAATAATATAAACTTATACTTAACATTGAACACTGAACATTTAAAATAAATTAACGTACTTTCTATTTGTTTTACAAGTCCGCGTCTTGTTAGTACGGCTTGGAGTTTGCAACTGATTTTTGTTAAGTAAGTGTCGGTATATGTGTGCACAGTTTTCCCCATAATGTAATCCGATCATTAATCAAACAACAATTAAATAGTACAAAAATTAAACAACAACCCGAACAATCCAAGACATATAGGTCCCTTATATATATTCCGAAGTTCTCTGAAAGATTTAACAGTTCAGAATGCTATGATAAACATAACATACAAATAGCACACAAACCAACCCGCACCTTGAAACTCTTTTTTAACAAAACAAAAAGCAGAATTAATCCAATGGATATAAGTAATGTAATTTACAAAATACCTTGTGGTGGCAATCACCAGAACAGTTGCAACAAAGTATATATCGGAACCACAAAATCAAAATTAAAAATTAGATTATCACAACATAAATCGGACAGCAAACTTAGACTACAATCAAACATTCAAAAAACTGCTCTAGCTACACACTGCGTAGCTAGCGGCCACATAGCCAATTTTGATAAATCAACAATATTACAACAAGAACTACATTACAAAAAACGTTACACCTTAGAGATGCTTCATATCATAAACACACCCGCAAGCCAAAGACTCAACTACAAAACGGACACTGACAACTGTGCACACATATACCGACACTTACTTAACAAAAATCAGTTGCAAACTCCAAGCCGTACTAACAAGACGCGGACTTGTAAAACAAATAGAAAGTACGTTAATTTATTTTAAATGTTCAGTGTTCAATGTTAAGTATAAGTTTATATTATTTTAATGTTTAAATGTATCTATTGTAGTTTCGCCCTGAAGACGACAGCCGACGGCTTGTCGAAATATATCGGCATTGAATAATAAATTAATCAACAATTATTTTATTTGGACCTCGAGCCAGCTAAACGCACAAATTAATTTATTATTATTTATTCAGATCTTTAATTAGATACTATTAGCACAATTTTTTCTATTTATTAGTAGAACTTAATTTATTAGTTTTAATTCAAACTACTCTTGGTCAACTGCTTTTAGTTGACGCTTAATAAATTAATAAATGAATTTCAAAATGTATTTAAAAATCCCATAATATAGAGACCAATTGTACTTTTAATAAGCCAAATTCCTTGAAATACACTACTATCCGAAGGGCTTTTACTCGTATCATGAAATGCACTTCTTTTGGTATGCAATTTAAATTCATAACATTTTATTGCCTCGGTCATAGGCAAAGTTGCACTCAAATTGTGGCACGTTGCAGCTTCGTCGTTCGAGTTCGTGATGGCATTTCTTTTATAATTTTATTTTCATTTTATTTGGCTTTTGAGTAAGCATTAATTTCTGACTGACACGCGTCGGTGGAGCTGCGTGTGACTTTCTGTTTGCCGCTAAAATTAGCATGACATTTAAGCAAATACAAACACACCACACATATAGAAACACACACACACAGGCGTTAACGTTGCACTTTTCTGTGCTTGCCACGCAAAAGACGGAGAGACAGACATTCCAAAAAACTGCTTTACCAATGTGGGGCCAACACTCATTTCGTGTTGCAAGTTCCCATTTCCCAGTTGCCTTTGCAACAATTTGAGGCAGCCTGTCATCAGTTTCGTTGGCTGGCTACAAATTTGACTAGCACTGCATGTGATGACTCCAGCTAGAGTTCCCCAAGTCTCATCTTTTCTCCTTGTCACACCCTCTCTCTCTCTCTGCCCCTAATTAGCATCGACTTTGCTGCTCATTTTGAATGTCGCAGTTGCGACGCTTCGTTAAGTGCAAGTGTAATGACATTGTATGCATGAAACAATTATGCAACATTTAAACGCAGTCATAATACTGCTTAAAGTTGCAGCTACAGAATTTAAGTTGAGATCGGTCACAACTATTTTTATGCCCTTGCTGAGATAGATATACGAGTATATGGCTAAAGTTTAATGCAGGTATCTGGAAGGGTACAAAAATGATTGTCAAAATAAAATATATTTAATAGATAAGATTAATTGAGTCATTCTAAAGTCAGGCGCAAGTCGAAGAAAGAATTTTACAACTGAGAAAACAATTTTTAAAGTTAAGAATTTTTTCATTAAGATAGAAGTTTTGAAAGACTGTTTCTTAAAGATTAAATGAAGTGGTTGGGTCTGTGGACATTCGATATATATAGGACATATAGAAAATATGTATGTTTACGGCCACTATCTCCATCTCAAAATTCAGCAGCAAGAGATTAGAAATCTCCTTAAAATATAGCACAATGCGGAAGTTGTAAGTTTTATGCTTTATACTGTATAAGCTGAATCAAACATTCAGATAAGTTGGTGGATTACTGCCACCTCGGAACCACCATCGACTTTGTTTGAGCAATTAAAACGCCCTCCGAGCTGAAAGAAAAAGAATCACCCTGCCCACATTTCTAGGCAACACATTAACTACAAATTACATTCACATTAGTGTTTCGGTATTTCCAGCTCCTTGTTTCTCGACTGCCCAATATTATTTGTACTTTTCCTTAAAAAAAAAATATAAAAAGAAAACGAAAACGAAAAAAGGCACCACACACCTAATAAATCAAAGCGGCCTCCCTGAAGCCTCCCTGGAGTATGCTTGTTAAATGCTCGTAATAAATTAGCTTCAGTAGACCAGGAGTCCGGCGGACAGGCAGGCGGACTGTGCCCCTCCAGTCCTGATTATTGGCTTAGCTGATGGTCTGGCTAGTTTACAATGGTCTCCCTCCGTCTCTTCCTTTTGTTCCATCCCTCCATCATTGAACTCAATCGAAGGCACTCTGTGTGCCGATCCGTGGCCAGACACATTCATTTTGCCAAGTCGGGAATTTGCTTGCAATTTTTACTAAATTTTCTTCATTTTTTTTTTTATAAATTTTAATGGAGTCAGCGCAAAAAATTTCTTGCTGTGTGGGCGAATTTAATGAAGGCAGGAATTGAGAGAGAGGAGAAGTGAAACCTTTATTTGGCAACGATTTTTTGCAATTCATTTTTAATTTCGCTTTGTGTGAACTGCTAATTCGAATCTGGTTCGATTTGTGCACCGTAAATGAGCTGTTTTTTTCTTTTGCTGAATATTTCGACTTCCTTTCAATTGGTACACCTTTGATTATGAAAGCGTTGAAATGCAATACACTCTTAAATATGCTAAAAGTTTACATTCAAATGAAGCAAAAACTTGAGTCATTTCCCGTATTTTCCAAAGTCAGAAAAATTACTTTTTTTAATAATAAACTAGTTAGATTTTTATTCAGAGTCAATGCAAGGAATATGTAAATATAAATGGTAATTAGTCATAAATACACTTTAAGCCTTAAAATAATGATGATTTCTCAGCTTTAAAGATTATAATTAATAGTTTATAATTCATAGCGGAAAGTTTTTTTTAAAAAATCTAAATAAGGACAAGATATTTAAATGTTGTTAATTACAAAAAGATTTTGCATTTATCAGCCAAGCTTTGGATACTGCAAGCTTTAGATATTGGGGAGAACATCGAGTAAAAAAAAATAAAAATAAAGAATATTATTTAAACTTAAAAATTTAATTAATATCTAAAACTTTTATGCCAAGAGTCTATTTGTTATATTGAAGGCATTTAATACATCTGCTCAATGTTAAATGTTAAATCGCATTCAACAATTCGGAAGTCGTCAGTTCAGAGTTGCTGTCTGCTCCTCAGTTCCCTTTCCGGTTAACTTGTTTTATTCGGCGAAAAGGACGACGACAACGACGACGCCATTAAAGTCCATAAATCACAACATTGCATAGAAATAAATCAACCCTTTATTATCAACACATCGCAATGTTTGTTATCGAAAGGGTTATTTATAGTGCTCTTGGGAGCGAGTCAAAGCGAAAGCAGCCACGATGCTGACTGCAACTTGTGTAATTCCCAAACTCCGTGTTGGCTTGTTAATATTAACGGAATTAAAAGCCGGCTCAAAGTTCAAGGTTGACTCTTGATAGAGTCGCTGACCGCATTGCCTACTTTCTAGGGCCAGACCTGATTATTGTCTATCTTTACTAGTATGTGTGTGAGTGTGAATGTGTTTGTTGAGCTCATTAAGCAAATCGCATTATTTGCTCATAAGAATGACGAGAAGCATTTACAGTGCACTAACCTTACTGGAAACACACGCACACACACACACACACACACACACGCTCTGACAGTCCCAGAAGTGGCAGCTTCATTTACTCGCAATTGAATGGCTCTGAAAAGACTCTGACTCTGTTGAGAGCTTACACATGCCAAATGAATACATCATTAGCTGCATGAAAATGTCCTTATGCAACACACACACACACCCACACACAGATACACACGTCCACACACACTCACAGAGATAACAACTAGTACAAGAGGCACAAGCCGACTAAGTGGCAAAGAATGTAATGAGATAGAAAGAGCCAGACAAACGCTTGGCAGCCCTGGTCGCTCTACAAGAGAATTACAAGTAGCCCTGGCTTAGCTACTTTAACTGCTGCTTTACTTTCAAGTACTTTTACAAGTTGTTAACTAATTATGTGTACAGAAACAAAGTTGCCAGTACTAAGTGTATTATATTCGGTTCACATAGAGACTTTTCAACAATCGAATACCTAGACGAAAAATAGAAGCATAGGTTTGGTAGACAACGAAATACAGTAGATCTTCCATAAGTCAATTCATGTAGTTTACATTTTCTATAGCTCCTCTGTTTAAACCACTAGATATACCGAAAGTTTATGGAATTTTATGGAATTAAACAGAATTCATAGTCATAACCTCTACAATGTTAATACCAAGGATTATACAGAGCTGTTAATGAATTCTAAAATTTTATAAATGTAAGCAGTTCTTACTCATCCTATGCTACATATTTTAGTTAATTATACTTAAAACAATTCTTTAAATTAAAGTCTTTAAGTAAACTATGTTTGCCTTAAATTGGTTCTACTGTAGATTCTGTCTTAAATTATCTGTAGAATTGAAAGACTTGCCACATTATTCAGATGCTACTGCTAGAAAGGGTATTATTCATGAAAAGGTACCAGTCAAATTGGCACGGCAAGTGTTTGATAAGAATATTACCATGGAAATGGCATACGTAATAGACACATACTTGCATACACTCAAACACACACACACACACACACACACAGGAACATACACAGTACCTTTACCACAGAAATCTCATATGATAATTTACCGTGTTTGTTTTATAAGACTATTAGAGACTCAAAAGCAATTAAGGTTTGCCAAAAGGCAAGCCAAGTAAGAGTACGAATGTGACTATGAGTGCGACTCTGAGTATTTTATAATTTATGAGCATGAGGGCGTATGGGAGAAAGGGCGTGTCTGTGGTGATTCTCTTAAGTTTATCGGCACGTTTCTAAGCAGCTTGTTGACAAGCTAATTGTGGCATAAATTGTAAAATAATCTCAATGAATATGAATACGAAGTCTATTATAAATTAATTTTCACATTTGCGTTGAAAATGAAAAATTGATATTTCTTTAAGTTAATAATTCAAAGAAATGCCTTGATGAATAGATATAAGAATACTTTAAGGAAGGACGCAAGTCCATTCTAATAAATTTCGAATGAATATAAACAAACAATTAAATAGCAATAGGTAAAAAGATATTTAAAGTTTGTCGAGAAAATAAATATATTTTTAACTAAACAAATTCTTTGCTAGGTGAATGGTTATAGATTCCCCAATCAGCCTACTTTTACATTAATTATCAAATAATATTTAATTCAATTAATTTATACCGTATATTCTTAAGGAAAGGTATATAAATAGATTGAAGCTGTATAGTAGCTTGAAGCAGAGTATTTTACCAGCCGACTTCTCCGTTATTACCTGCGTTTTACATCTCTTTGTTAATTTGGCAGTTCAATTTCCTCCTGATGCGTATCTAAAATCAAGATGATTCCGGACTGCATACATTTCATAAATATAATTAATAATTTGAAAAAGCTAGAAAATGCAGCGGAAAGTTTACCCATCACCGAAAAAGATCTCATTTTATAAGTTTGCGATAATCAAAATTAAAATTTAAGTCAAACACTTTGATCAATTTGGCAAACGCGCCAAGGAATTTCCGCTTGTATTTCCTTATTAGCCACAGCTCCAGTTGGTGTTGCTTTTCGACTTCTCGTTGATAAAATTTCTAATTAAATTATTGCCTGAAGTCATATTCAATAGTGTGACAGCTGCTTAATAAATTAATTTCCTTCTCCCGCAGGAGGGAAAATTATAAAGAAGGGTATAGCTGTAAATTGGAAAGTTCAGATATTTGTAAATACATTAGATAATTCAGTTTGTTATTGACCTTACATGGTGAAATAGCACTTTCCAATTAATACTTTGCTATGACAACTTTGGGATTTTTAATAGACTTAAAAAGTAATCTTAGTAACTTTTAAATATTATAAAACTGAGAAATTAAGAAATTTTTCTTAGATTCGAGTTTTAAGTTTTGGTTTCCCTTTAAAAAAGGACTGTTACTGTTGATCTTTATGTCTTTATGTTAAGAAATTTGTGAAGTTTAAAAAGCTGAAAGATACCACCTGTATCAAAGGCTCATGCTTTGGAAAGGTGAGAGTAATCGCAGTTGTAAATTGCAAACTTAAGACATTTGATTATGCATTTGTAAATACATTAAGTTCATTCAGAAGGCTAAAATCAATTGTCATTAAAGCCTGGCCAGGACAATTAATTGGTAGCAAACTTTGAACCCTTTTCATTTGCTTAACGATGCCGAAATTGAAATTTTCCCTAAGCATTGAAGCAAGCTTCAGCTTAATTTAAATGCCAATTGCTTTGCAGGCGCCAAAACAAAAAAAACTTTGCAGACAATTGAAAAGTAACGGCCCAAAATGAAGTGCAAATATAAAAAATGTTGGCGAGTTAAAGGAAGTAGAAGATGGAAGGGTAAGGGAGAAAACGAAAAACCCAAAAAGCAATCCAAATAATAAATCACACCTTTGTCACTCAATGCGTCTCGTTTTTTTTCAATTAAAAGTCGAAATGCCACCTTAGAAATTGCTTTTGCTTTTGCTTCCACCTCTGCTTTTGGCCTTTCGTCGACCGTCGACTGTCCCTGGGACATGTAATTAGTTGACAAAGGTGTTGTCGGGGGCTTAATTGAATTTTTATCTCAGCTTGTTCTTAGCGCCTCCCCAAAAAAGGCTTCAATTAGAGCTCGACTCTCACAACGAAATACTTTTGAAGGCTATGCGAATTAATTCAAATTTTGTCACTTATTCTTAATCATATTTTAAAGACGATATATAAACTAAAAATATTTGATTTTCATAAAATTAATGTATGTCAGTTCCGTTGAAAACATTTGTACCTGTCAAAATCATTTGAAATTGCATTAGAGAATAAAAATTCCAGGTCAGAGTTGGTCTCAGAATATAATTGAAATTGGAAAACAAGGCAGTCTTTTATGTTTTATAAATTATATTTTAGATTTAAAGACAATTCAATGATCTGTAATAATAATTAAAGATATAAGTATTTGTTTGGCATAAATTTAAATGACATATATATTTTAGATAAATGATATTGTACACCTTAATTCTCTTGTTTTTATGGCAGGATACTTTCTAGTTGAGATTATCATACTATATTTATATCTGAAAAAGAAGTCTTTGCTATATATACTAAGACACCCATTAAATTCAGAGAGAAACCGAGATTTTCAATAATATTTTATACAAACCTGTTTCAAGATGTGCACTCCAGATGACTCCTGTCGGCTCTGAACTATGGAGATTATCTTGTTGATAAGTTGTTAACAAAATGTAGTTGTATTAAAGTTTGAATGAGATAATTAATAACTATATGTATTCTCTAAATAAATCTTTCAATCAAAATTGAGATAAGTTATGAGTTATGAGATAAGTTATGGTTCTTTACGTCTAATAAGATTTCAGCATTATAATATTAATGTTCATTTGTTAGCTTCTTTTCATTCAAGAATATCTTTGTTTATGCTTCCTTTATTTCTTGACTATAGCTTTCATTAAAATAACTACAATTCTTTATCCGCTCTCAATGTTAAAATATCCTCAATGCTCTTTCCTTTTTCTTAAAACTTGATGACTAACATTATTTGCTGTCTGGCCAATTTGTTTAGGATATTTCTTTGGGCCCCTAACAAGCTAATGCCATAAACTGGTGTTTTTATTGAAAGTCAACAAAGAGGAAAACACTTTTAATTGCTATTACTAACAGACTATAGACGACTTTGGTTCTGGGAATACGAATTTCAATTGGATGACCACGCCCACCATCAGAGTCAGAGTCAGAGTTGTTGAATTTTTTTGTATGCGCTTCATTGTTTCGCTTTTGGTTGTGGTCGGATTTCGATGACCATTTGTTCTTGTTGTTGTTGGGGTTCTTGTGGGAGATGTTGTTATTGGTGAGTTGACAATCGGAATCGTTGTCGTTGTCGTTGCCGTAGTTGGGGCATCAAACCACAGCAATGTCAGCATAAGCCGATTGCGTGGAATTTGCCATTGTCCATCGTGGAACAGAATGGGGAATTCTACGGGGAATTACGCGTAACCTCTACCGCACAAAGTCGAATGATAAGTCAATTGTTGTCTGGAATCCTCATCGTACTCATTCCAAATTCTCCATCGTTGTCATCGCAAAATAATGAACAGAAGAACTGTCCCGCAACATACAAACAATCGACATGCGATTTGTTCTGTGTCATAAAAAAATAAAGTTACAGAAAGAAAAGAGAAACAAAAATGCAATTGACTGCAGCTCTCTTTGGGGCTTAGGGCTTGAGACTCTATTATTAACTGCAGTTAGTTTCAATTTGCGGCTACAATCTAATTGTTCATTACGGTCTTTATCCATGTCTTCCCTTCTGTTTTCCCAACGCACACACATCACTTCACTTCCCTACTCCTCCCAATGCAGCCTAAGCAGAGCGAATCCAGTTTTATGGCCAACAATTGCGCTTAAGTGGACCCAACTTTACGAGCCTTCCTTGACTAGGACACTCCAAGGCGTGTTCCATGTTTAGGCCATGAACTCAGAGTCCCTCTGCCTCAACAGGCAAGATAGAACAATTCAAAATAGCACGCAAACCAAATCAAGTTGTGTTGTTGTTGAGACTCTGGGTGTGGGTGTGGGAGGTGTGGGGTTTGTTGGGGGGTGTGTGGAACGTCTTCTTGTTGCCACTTTGATGTTGACATGCAAACAGAAGCTCAGTGTGACAACAAGTTAGCACATCACACTAAAAGTGATGGACTAATCAATACCTTACTCAAAGAACTCCAACTACTGTGCTGATAGATTGGTTAGTTAAAAGTATGGGACGAAGAAGTATCTATTCTGGAAGACACAATTCTGAATAAATAAATCACTCTAAATTTCATTGCATTGCATTGCATAACACAAATATAATATGATCAACACATGTGATACAAATATTATTAAATTCAGATGACATAAAGTCTTAAAGTCTTTCAGATTAATTTTACAAAAATATATGTTAATTAATATCAAAGGTAGAATTATGTGTTATTGATTTGATATTTCTAACAAGATTTTAGCTGTGAGAAGTAATGGTCAAAGATGAACCAGCATTGATGAAAATTTGATTTAAAAGGACTTATATTATGTTATGATCCATAGTATGGATTCCATACACTACCAATGTATTTTAATCAATCAGTGAGCATCTTTTAAGCCACCTACATAACAATATGTATCATCATAAGTACACCATGATATTTCACAAGCTTTTGTATGCAGTTAATACACCCATTTATAGAGGATACATTTTCATGACCAAAAGCAGAAACAAGGAGGCCACTGAACAAACAGTTGCCATGGGAAATTATTAGAGACAAATAAATTAAATTTTATAGCACCGCGTAGTGAAGGTGCTGACGATAGAGGGCGCCAGCGAGCACGCTTCACTTTGGTAAGCCAATATTTTATGACTACTTAATGTGGAGACGGAGTTGGTAATGTAGGAAACCAGGAAGAAACGAAAGAGGGAATCGGCAAGAGGCCAAATCGTCAATACAATTTTGATTGCCGTTTGTTGGCAATTATGGATTTAGACGCTTATTTGGCTTCGCTTTGTCGATGTTTTCGTTGTTGTTGTTGTATTTGTTATTGTTGTGCGGTTGTTGATTTTTGGGTTGATTTTGTGTGTTGGGAAAAGAGAAAAGAGAGCAGAGAAATGGGTGCTATGCCAATGGCCAAGTGCACTCAAATTTCTTCAGCTCCATTAATGCCGCAACATGCAAACTAAAAGTTAAGTTTCAACCCAGGCAACAAAACGAACAACAAACAACGGACAACAACAACACCAAACAGCGAACAACAAACAACGAACAAAGCCCAGCAGCAGCATTTAACAAAGTTATTGGCTGGCAACACCCGGAAAACTCTTTCCAATCTTTTCTGTTGCAGTTGACCATCATCAACACCAGCTAACGGTCTGTCTTTTGGGCCACCCACTTTCTCTCTCTCTCGTTCTCTCTTTCTCCCCTCTCTTTTCTCATACTCTCTCGACTGCAGCACCTTTTGTTTTTTACAAGCACTTTGCAAATATTTATGGCTGAAAGCAGTGAAAACAATAAACTCATAAACTGCAGCGACGCCAACGTCAACGTCGCTGTCAGCGTCGACACAGCCGGTAAATCGATTCTGAAAATGAATTATGTTTGCTGTTATGCAATATACACCATGATATAATACATTATATACAGGACCAGCCCAATCTCAGCGCTGTATATTAATATATATATTGTCATAAATATGTATATGGTAGAATGTTTAATTATCAACTGGATGCGAACTAAAAAGCGACATATTGAGATGTATCTAGGCATATGACAAGCTTTTAAGCTTAATATTTGAAATACGTGTTGACATAATATCCACATTCTAATATGTTAAGAATACCTTTATAACTAAAAACTGAAAAAATAATAAGTATTTATAGTAAGGTAACAGAAAATACTTTTATTATAATAATACACTTCGTTAAGAAAAATTAATAAATAAAGAATTCAAAGTTATTTATTTCTTAAAGTAAAGGCACCGTATAAATTAGAATTCATTTTATTTTATTATGTTTATTGACATATTTATTGTAAGCATAAAGAAATATTTGTAAAATAATTTAGTAATAATAAATTATTACATTAATATATACGAAATAAATGAAAAAATAAATAACAAACTAAAATTGAGTATAATTTTAAACCATTTTTAATTTGAATTATTATTCAAACAGTTGAAATAAATAAAAAATACATGAGTTAAACTTCACATTGCAACTTTGTTATAAATAAAAATAAATAAATGGATTCTTTTTAAAAATTTTCATTTTTGTTTAAACATTATTATTACAACATTGTTATTATTAAATATTACTTTAAAATAATTATTTAGTTAAGATAAGCACGAAATAAACAAAAATTAAGCTGCAAGTGCAAACGTTTTAAATGTATATCATTGTATTTGCAAGGTACTTAACAGTCGGCTATCGTCTACACATTTTGATTTTTAATTTCACAACAATGCCGAGAATGAAGCAAAGAGCCTAAAGTGCGTCATTGTCCTCACTTTTCATATTGTTTGCTCTGCACGTTTGTCATGTGTCAAAGACTTCAGTACACATAAGAATACGCATTTATACAAATACACAGACACTAACAAGTTCACAAATTCATATGTGTGAGTGTCTGAGTCCAGGCTATATCCTGTTGCAATTGCATTTTATAAATTAGCTAAATATTTTGGCAACAAGCTTTCTCAGTTCCTCTTTCTCTCTCTCTCTTCTCTCTACGTCACAGTTTGTTGGAAGAGCAAATGAATGCAATTTTGACTCGTCTATTTACTCAAAATTGTGAATGAGAGATTTATGTTGTTGTTGTGCAAACATACCTGTACAGTGTACAGGTAAATGCAGGTACATTCAGCAATGAGTCTGATGTAATGAAAAGGCGTTGCTGCGTAAAGTATTACCAACAAATTTAAGTCAAACATTCAAGTGACGAGCACCAAAAGTTGGACCCTCAAACAATGATCTAATTAGAGTAGTAAACAGTAAGTAGTCGTAATATGTGAGAGACTATTTAGAATAGATATTAACAGTCTAACGAACCAGAAATTATCAAAGCTAAATAAGATGAGTTAAGCTGTATAATTTAAATTGTATATCTCAATATTCACGTATAATTGTGAGTATAATCATTTAATCTATTTCATTTAATTGATTATGCATTTTGCCTGATTCAGACTAATCAACTGACTTCCTGATATACACAGGTATAAACTGATTATCCCTACTATATGCATATTTGTAACTATTTATGAAGCACAGAATTTATCATCGATAAATACGAGACCATATGTAAAAGAGAACTCATGACAATGACAATTACATTTACAAGTGGCATTTTCATGTAATTCCAAATACTAAACAACATTTTAATACTCTTCTGACAATAGATCAATAAAAATAAATATCATTGAGATTCTTGCTGAGCAAACACTAAAAGTTTTTTCCATTTAAATTGTAAACATATATGTTTCATAAACTACCAAGAAATTTTCGGAGATGTATTATTCCAACTGCTGATCATCAAATCATCCATGAAGTCAATAATTTATCTACATTGTATAGAGTGCATGGCCTAAATCTCATTTACATGTCCACACTGAAACATTTGCCGTGCTCTCTATGGAACAGTTTAGATGGTGGTGGACTATTGGCATCATGTTCATTCATGTTGTGCAACTGCTGCAACTGTTTGTTGTATACCCGATGATTACCTACCCCGGGTTGCCCCAAGGATCGGCTGTAGTCTGAAGCATCACTCAAAATGGCGACTGTTCATATATTCGTATAGAATGTGGCACAAGGATACCTGTCGGTGTGTGTGTGCGTGCGTGACTGCGTGAGTGTGCGTGTGTGTGTGTGCGTATGTTGTGCGATGCTGTAATCCTAATGAATCCTGCACCTATTTATTTTTCATTGTGGGAAATTGTGCAAATGCCATGACAACATTTCGTACAGAGGGGCAGCTGACACAGTTCCTCCTCTCTCTCTCTCTCTCTCTCTCTCTCTCTCTCTCTCTCTCTCTCTCTGTCACTCTTCTCTCGTTGCGTTCATTGACCATATGTGTGTTCAATTGTTTAAATGTGCTGTTACAACAGCAACAAAAAACAAGACAAAACTCTGGAATGTTGTTGTTTGGGTACAACAATGTCCTGGGTCCTGGTTTCTGAGAAGGGACATGCCAGTATTTGGTAGCAGCTTTATTGGCCCTGTTGTTGTTACTTTTGTTGTTGTCGTTTTTCGGTTGTTTGTGTTTTACATGAGGCATTGTCTCTCATCAGTTTAATTAGTCGCTACGCTTTTGGTTTGCTTTGGCAGAAGCCTTGCCAACAAAAATAATAAATGTTTCTGCTTTGTTGTTGTTGTATTTGTATTTGTATTTGTATTTGTTGTTGTCCTTGTCATGTTAAGACATTCTACTGTCGGGCCACTCTTCTCCAAAACCAAGCAGCCTCAACTCACGGCTCAACTTGGACCAAGACATAGCGCATCTGGTATGCGTATGCATATTTTATGGTCCTGCTCCTGTTCAATGTATGTGGAAAAGCAGTTGCAAAGTCCTTGATAAAGCGAACAGACTTACAAAGCTTGCATCTTGCGTTTAGTGGAAATACCCCCACTTAGTTGGAGGAATATGGGTAGTAAATTTGGGGATTTAAATAAATTAAATTCAGTTAACGAATCAGCTAGGAAATAAAGAAAGTTAAGTAATCTAAGCCTAAAAAAAAACTGAATTTTACATTTTCCTAAACATATTAAATTGCTTCTTTACTATCACAATTTACGTATATATCAAATCAATATGTTTACTATTTTAAAATAGATTTATAAATGTTTAACTCTTGTATAATAAAATATAGACACGAAATATATTTTATTATGTTCATTCAACACTTGTTTTTTCAGCCAAATTATTTTGACACATTTTTTTTTAAATGTCTGTCGCGAGAGTTTAAAATAAATTTCGATGTCCTTTATTATGAATTGGATTTTAGATTTGGCAAAAATATTTGAATGTATTCTCTTTTTTTATTTGTGTTGTTGTTGTTGTGCCATCAAATTGGGATGTGTGTTGTGCATTTTTGTGAAAAGTGCCACGCCCACAGCGCTTTATACAAAACCACTCAGCTAATTGCTTTTCGAATGAATTTTCAATTGCCATGTCGGCTGAATTTTTAGTTTTAAGACAAATTCAACTTTAGATCTGGGCAAGAGTTCCTCAGCATTTTCACTAAAGTTGTCATGTTAGTCAATTTTCTTACCATAACTATAACTTTTTTAATTGTTTGAAAGTTAGAAAGCTGATTTACTAAATACTTAGTAATTCCTAATGCAGTAACAGTAACTACTAGAGCCGTGGAAGTATAATAATTGTAGACATTATATTTAGATTTTTCTTAAACAATATATTGATCTTTTAATATTCTCTCACAAGCAGATCTTTAATGATTAAATTAATTTAAGGTTTTAGATAAAAACAAGAGTATTTGGGCGTTGGCATTTAAAAAGTCTATACATTTTTCTTATTTCGCTTGCTAAAATCGACTGGATAATACCGCTATATAGAGGTGCATATCCATTATGAGAATCAATTAAGTATCTCCCTCTGCGTACTTGACTAACTTTCGGTTTGATTTTTTAAATAAAAATCTCTTTGCATAAACAAGTCCCAATGTTTGTTAGCAAAACATTTTCGGCAATGTTTTTTACTACCTGTGTTTTTTTCCTTTTTTTTTTTAAATAAAAAACGAACAAAAATTGAATTGTCTGAATTCGAAAATGTGCATTTAATGGGAGGCGATTGCAGTGGCGTCAAAAATGGGTGGTGCTTCTTTTTAACTGCCTCGTTAGCCTGGCCATCGAAGGAACATAAAAATTGTACGCTGTTTGACTGAAAACGAAAAGGCCAACCCGCCTCAATGTCCCTCTCCCCTCCCTCCCTCTTGCCCCATAGATTTATCGCTTTTATGCGCTGAAAATCACATTAGCCTCGCATAAAACCAAAGAAGCGCGTAAAAATTTTCCAAAGAAAATGCATGGATCTGCTAAAGCAACACTTGAGCAGACCATCACCTATATACAGGGTGTTCTTTTAATCGAGATTTTGTAATAAAAAACATTTTAAGTCGTAAACTAGTTTAAGTTGCTAATTTTAATTTGCAGAATAATATGACCATTGTCTTATTTGCTGGAGAATTTTGAATATACTATTTTGTGTTTTTGAAATCTTTTCTATGGAAATCTTGAACTTGTAATTAGCTAATTTTAACTTCAACAACAAAATTGTTTATATATTAAATGTTATTACTTTTACTTAGAAAATGGTCCGGGCAAAATTGTTTCGCAATAACAGTTTTAAGATTAATATGTTTTAGTATTCTTAGTTATTTAAACTATAATTTACATATCAAAATAAAACGAAATAATGATTTATTCGAAACATAAAGAGACCTAACTTTTATTTAAGTACTAGTTAAAATAACTTTAAAATTTACTTTAGAAATTAACACTGTCCAACGACAGAAAAATTATAAAAATTTTTAATATCTGATGGAAAAGCTTTTATTAAAAATAAACTTAAAATAAACACTTGAATTGTATTAAATTGTATTGTTTTTATTGTGATGAGATTAATTAAATAATTAATTTTACTCATTTCAAAAAAGAACACCCTATATGTACTTCATTTTGTACATGCTCAAAAGCATTGCTATTGGCAACAAAAGAAAAGGAAAAGAAAGTTGGATGTGTTGGAAATAATAGGAGCAGCTTCCCTTAACTCCTTGCTGCCATTTGTTGAGTTTGTCGAGTTTGTTTAGCAGGAGGAGTCCAGGGGCAATGGAAGCAGAGGGGTAAGAGTGAAGTTTCGCCAATGGTGCACATGAAATATGAGTTAAGGAAATTGATGACAAACATTTCAACGTTTATTGCATAAAATTACCATAAAATATTGCACGCAAATATTTTTTGCTCGTTATAAAAATTCTACTCTATATTTTTTATTTCGCTGTTTGCAACGATTTCAACGATCAACAAAAGTGCAAGGCAGAATAATTGCAACAGAATAGCCGTTATACACAGAAAGATAGCGAGTGAGAGAGGGAAAGTTATTTGAATTGAACAGAACTTTAAAGGACTTTAATCTAATTGACCTTTCAACCCATTTGATTCGATTATTGGCATAATAGCCAAAATGCATATATTTTATTTATAAATATGCATAGATATTTAGGAATTAATAATAGGCATTGTTTAACGACGCGTCGTTTATTCAGCCTATGGACAATGAGGCTTTGTCTCAGCTGGCAATCGTTTAATATTTGCCTGTAAATTAATTAAATATTAAAGCTTCGTTGTAAACACTAAATACTCCAACTAATGTCAATAGAAAATAGATTAACATAAATTTAATTTGATTACATTTAACATATTTAAGTCCTGACTATCTGAATTTAATCAAGAAAGTTATTTTAGTGAGTTTTTTTAAAAGGGTATATTTAATATTTTCACATCCCTCGAAATATTGTAAGGTACCCAATTGTAAATGTTTTTTGCAGCATAAGTAAATTTTTAAAAGATTTTATTAAATTAAAACTTTAAAGGGAGTATTTTTTAAAATCAAAGTCTTAAGAAATATTTTTAATGTCCATATTAGCTTTTTTTATAGATATTCTTTGATTTGACATTAATTTCTTTACAATTTGTGTCAGTTCATTATTCGGATAGTTACTTTAGACCTCATATACCCTTTGAAAAATAATATCCTTACACAGTTTAAGTTGTTTTAATATAGTGGGTGAATTCAGACATATGTATACTTATAGTAGTATAGGAAGTCTAATCAATGTTTATTTAGGATATTATGTAGAATATTCAAGCTATTCACAAAGTTTATTGTGTGTGGGATTTTCTTAAAAAAATGTAATAATGTAATATTATTTCCTTAGTGGAATAATTAGCTGTGCTTGAGGACAATAACATTTCTCAGATATTTTTTACATTTAATGATTAAATAAATAGAGTGGATAGTCAATTCGTAAATAGTTAAGTTGAAGAACGCGAAAAGAGACCATTTGAGACCGAAGTTGATATTGGTTTAACAATTTAAAACGTATTCTTATAAACAATTTGATGAGTTGAGAGCAGTTGGCTAGATGGACAACATTTGAAAACGTTATTTAATCATTTGGCAAGTCCATTGCTACTTCATTTATGAGTCTTACTCGCAATCATATTAATAATGCAAAGTTACTTGTACTTCGTGTTGTTCCTTTGAGATAGAAGTCGGGGCAATTCATTTTCGATTGTCAAGCAGTTAAACACCTTGAAAGAGAATGTCTGCAATGGCATAATTAAAAATATTACCTCAGCTGCCTTGGTAGTCTACTCAGCTCCTGTATATTCTTGTGCTCCTTTGCTGGCTGCTTTTGCTGGTCATGTCATATTTATCACTACCTGCACTTTATTTTCCAGCCACTATAAATTGTTGGTTTTCTGCTGAAAGATGCGGGCAGAATGCAGGCTTGTATCCTCCCATTTTCGTCCTTGCCATCAACGTATCAACGTTGCCAGCCGCTTGGCACCCACAGGCAACATTATTTGACGTAACCAAAGTAATTTTAATTTTCAGTGCACAGCACTCAGAATGGAACTAAGGGGAACAGGTGGGCAAAAAGGGGAGGCAACTGTTGGTGAACCAGCAAGTGGCACTACAATGCACTCTGAAGAAGGGGGGAACTATGAGATGGCGGAGGCAGGACTGAGGACTGAGGACTGAGGACTGGTTGCTTAAGCATATTGTAAATAGACTGCATAATGAGCTGCGTTTGCTTTTTGAGACTGGCAGTCGGAAATTGAGGTGAAAATGGAATCTAACGAGTCACCTGAGTATGGTAGCTATAAATTAAAGTTGCTCTCTTCGGAAATCAAATGAATTGAAATTAAAAGAAGCAAACCAAAGTAGTTAGAGAAATATATATGTAAATGAAGGGTCTTATCAAGCATGTTATTAATATTTTTGTTACATGCGAATGTATTTCTTTTCTTTATCAATTTTCCTAAACAGGGTAAAAATATATTTGCTGCTCATTTTCTCTGTCAGAATAACTGAAATTTTTATTATTTTTGTACTGTCGATTTTATTTGAAATATTTAAAATAGTGACTCCAAGATATTTGAAATATTTAAAATAGTGACTCCAAGATATTCATATAAGCAGTACAGTACAGTAAAGATTAACAAGTAACTATCTAAACATTGGAAATTTTGTATTTATATTTTGGAATCCGAAAGATTTCCTTTATATCTGTTGGCAAAATTTAAATTTTAAACACCTGTTTTTTTTAACACCACAACATTAATGAGAGAAAAAATTTCAGAGATATGTTTATGCTTAATTACAAAGCTTATTTACTAATTAATATTCCTTAATTGAAATCAGTATTTACAATTAAAATAAATATTGTATAGTTTATTTTATTTATGAAAAATAGTTACAATTGCATTCTATTTAAAATTTTTAATTGAACATAATTTCGCTTTGACAAATTGTAAATCAATTAATGTTCAGTTGAAACCCTGAACGAAACTACTATGGACAAGGGATATAAAATAAGGGGGTGGACAAACCGACAGAGGGACTTTCGGGGCTTGCAGTGTCCTAAATTGAAAACAACAAATGTCAGCAGTTTTATGTACTAAAAAGCAACAGAAAGAGCAACAACAACTGGAACAACAACAACAACGAATTCAACGAGCTACACAGACAAATACAATGTATAAATGATGATGTGGCTGATGATGAATGCATGTGTGTGTGTATGTGTCTGTGTCCAAGTGTGAGTATGCCTGAGTGAAAGGACATCTCTCTATCTATCTATGTATCTATGTATCCATCTAAGTATCTTTGTGTTGGTAGCAAAGTGAATGCGAAATTTGCATACGTTGGCTTTACGACTGAGCTACAAAGTCTGCCGGAGTCTGTCCTTCTACGGCCGGAGTCTGCCCGGTTTGAGTTCCAGTTTTGGATCACTTTATTGAGTACGGTTTGCTATGTGCTTGTTACCCTTCATCAGTTTGTCCTGTGCTCATTTCAACTTTTGGAAGCATTTAGCAAGGCAACATTTGCAGCTGAGAACCACTTGATTGCGGCACTAAATTACATTATGGTCATTACTGTATAAGTACTCATACAGAGGGATGTGAATATATTGTCAACACTCATACATACTTATATAATGTCAGTACATTTGTGTGTTGCTAATTATGAATATTTTATTTATTTCTGCAGCAAGTTTAATTCAATTATTAATCTGACGTCGATGCAAATGTTTGAAGGGAACTTCGTCAAAGATTATCATTTTTGAGAAAATGCTTATTTAAAAATTTGTCAATGTATGTAACATATTAAGGGGTAAGTTAAATTGAATTTACTAAAATTGTATAATTTTGAAATCATTAACAGATCAGAATCATAACATAAGTAAGATTACTCTTTTCTTTACAATTTTTGAGTTTATTTTCATTGAACCAAGATTTTTGAGCGAATATTGAATTACTTATATAATTACTTGATATTATGTTTTTTTTTTAAATTAACTAAATTCTTCGCAAAAAATTAAATTGAAATGCGTTGTTCAAACTTGTACATCAAAAAGATAATACATTTGAATGACATTGAATTGCTTTCAAAATAATTTATAATATTTATTTAAAGTTTTAGTTTAGGGTACACATAAACACTTATTACATTTGCTCTTATATTTTAGTGATTCTAAATAAAATATTAATAAATTTGACATTTGCAGAGGACTCACGGTAAATACTAGTTACAAGTGAAGGTGGGTTGTTTTTCAAATTGCAATTCAAAATCCCGGTACACAGATAAGACAGTGATTGTAATTTTGACATTTGGTTTCGAAGAAGCAAAGAAGTCAGTTGTTTCTGGGGAAAGTCTTGAAAATTCTGCAACTCTTTTTTTAACTGATTGCTTCAAATATTTAAAATCAGTAGATACGATTTATGGTTTGATTCTACGAACGCAATAATGGTTTGCTTGAACCGAATTAAAGGAAATTACTTTTGTCAGGCCGAATAAATTAAATTGATTAAAGAACTTATAATCGAATACAATTCGAACATGCAGATGTTCAATTTGAACATGCAGAAAAACTGCCTGTTTTTGATTCTCTTCTTGTATAAGATAGGGATCAATGTCCTCGATGTCCCATCTTAATTGTACTCACAAGCTGCTGCAACATATCTGCAACAATACAAATTGCAAGTTTTCCGCTTTCTTTACAGTTATGGAGCACAAGCACAAGCCGTTCCATTCCCCAGTAAGTCAGAGGCCACAAACTGTGCTAATTAGCACAGACAAAGAGCTACAAATAAAACTAAAAAAAAGAGCGAAAAAGAAAGAAAAATTAAACAGCTGCTTTTGCATACATTTTGCCAGACATACGAGGAGTAGAGTTTGTGAGGAAAGCAGGCGCAATAATTACAACCGTTAACACACAAAAGCCTTGGAGAGAAGGGCGCACATTACGCATACGCCATGGTGCATGTTTGAGGCATTGTACGATGTTGTTGTTGCCCAAACAAAAGCCACTGCATACGCTGCATACAATGATAAAAACAGAGCCTGGATTTGGACAATGTGTCTGAGCCCGTGTGCCAGAGCGGATAAAAGCTTATTTACAAGGATTGTGTTAATGCAGCTCGCGGCTATGCAGCACGGACTTTTGTGGCTTCTCTTTCTCCTCTTTTTCTACTGTCGAGTTTCCTTTAGACATTTTATTGATGTAAACATTACGAGGGAGCAGAATGAAAAGTAACAATTTCAATGCATGTACAACTACCTGAAAGTTGTAAGAAGACTGTAAAGCGATTTCTATCATGATCCGAAAAGAAGTTTAAAGTTGCAGCTGTTAAGAAGAGGTTGATGCTTAGACTGTCTGTTGCCACAAATTCTTGTTGCACAGTGCGTATAAATTATGTAAGACGCATACATAGACGGAATCATATTGCCTCTGAATTTGCATTTGCACCTGTAAAAATGGCAAGAAGACCGAAAGGTGCGACGACGAATCACGTTCGCATCCTTTTGCAATATATATATATATAAGTGTGTATGTGTACTAGTATTTACATCAAGAGAAAGCAGGTTGCATATCTCTACGTGTATTTGTGTATGTGCAAGTGTGTGTGTGTGGCAAGAGACGCCTAAGCTTAAGTGCCATTAGGCACTGCAAGTGAAGTCTGCCTCTGTCTCCATTTCTCTCTATGTACATTGGCCATGTTTCACAAGGGGCATAATGCATATTTAAAGAGTTGGCTGGTAAGTGCCAAAAATCGAATATTTTAGTCGAACTTCTCCATATTGCAATTGCCTGCAGCAGCTGCAACTGAAGCTGGCAGTGGAGCTAGAACATCTGTCCTCGTGGACTAAAACTTGCCACTCAAAGGCGTCACTTTGGAAACTCATCGGGAATACTGTTTAAGTGCCTCTGGCCTAGGCTCGCTCATCGATTGTTGTCAGCCCAGGGGAATGGCCACAATGTACATTCAATAATGCCTGGTCTTATATTGAGCCATTAAATAAGCCCACATAGACAGACAATCACTCAGGCAATAACTTTAACTTGGTTGGTTAACCATTTGCGGCTCATTAAAGTCGTAAGCCTTAATCTATTGATGCGAAAACTTACACCACAATTGTATAATTAATAATTTGAATTGATAAAATGCTTTCACATTACACAACTCAAATCGTATGTTAATAACTTGTAAGGCTTGTAAATAATTTTTGTCCATCAAGTGGCTTATATTGCGGTGCTTCAATTGATTCTATGTTTCCATTTCATATTACTGCAAGTAGATAATTAATAGGTAGCTGACCTTTAAGCTTTTAGGAAAATGTCTAGTGGCGGTTATTATATTAATACAACAGATGGTCAAAGGTATAACAATATTCAACAAGAATGATTGGCAGCATTTTTAAATATAAAATATTCTTATAGATAATATCTCTGTCAGAAGGGCCTTCATCCACTTTGTATTGAATTGATTTAAATATTCTCTTGTGAACTGGACTGATTCCATTTTAGGCATATATATAAAAACACCTTTTCGGATTTTCGTTAAGCAATGCGAATCTTGACGATTATTGACAATGCAATTTCACCTCAGGTGGAAAGAAGGAAATGAATAAAATTAGGGTAACAGTATGTTAAGGAGAACGCTGTTAAGGCTTACAGTAAAGTAGGCAAGACTATTTTAGCGCTATTAAGCTTAAAAGTTCGCATTAATTTTATGCTGGAGTAATTTTTAATATCAATAGGATCACCATCGATTTAAAAAGATCAAATATTGATCTACCACTGCAAACTTTACCACTCCAAATATTGTTAGGCATGTTTCTTTTTAAATTTCTAAAATCGTTTAATTGCCTGCTGTAAATTGCAAGTAATAACAGACTGTTATTAGCCCTATTTCTTGATTGATAGCACTTCTGAAAGCGGTTTTAATTTTAAGTTGAGAGTACAGGGCAGAGAAATTAATGGCGGTTTTAATAAAGTCTTGACAAAAATTATCTCGATTCATGGAGGGAATTACCAAAAAGGTCTTTTATTATAATGCATATATTGTCGAATAACTTGCGATCTTTTGTATTTCGATTCGAACCACAATCGAATGCATATTTCCGTGAATCGGCTATAAATTTTGGTACACTCGTATATCCCGGTGCTGCGGCCACTTTGCCTTTTCGCCTGCCACTTGAGTAATTAAATTCAGCAACGCATCCTCACTCTGAATCGTGATGGGCGTGGCATTAACGCTTTGTGGTTAACATTTTTGTGGTTAAATGAATTTAAAACGTGCAACGTGCGCGTGTGGCAGGTGCAAAGTGACAACAACAAATTGCCGCCCCTCTTCTTGTTCTGTCTGTCTTGCAATGGACCAAAACGACGCTGACATATGGAAATATCCTGATGGATGCTGATAAAGGGGGCGGTGCTGCCAGAGACGAATTGCTGCCCATTGACATGCAAATTGAACGAGCAGCAACAACTGCAATAACAACAACAGTAACAAAAAGTGTGAGCTTCTATCTTAATAACGAACTATTTGATACTCTTACTGTAAACAGCAGAGCTGAGAATGGATTTTAAATTTGTTGTTTTGATTAATTTGTATTTTAAATAAAGTTGCGTTTTTCCACTGCAATCTAAAAATAGTTCAAAGATTCAAACTTAAGTAAATTGTTACTGGGTTCCAGTTGCAGTAAATATTTATTTAAAAAGTTTCGCTCTATTACAATAATAAATAGGATAAAATATTTAATTGCGATTTTTCACTTGCATTGAATATTTAATTGGTATAAATATTGCCAGCAACCATTTACTTCAAGCTGCAATTCAAAATTTTAGTGGAAAATTTTTACCTTAATTACTTTGATTTAAATTAATAGTTAAGCTAATATGTTAACAAATTTCAATAGAATTTAATGATTGTTGAAGCAGTAACATAAATAAAACAATTGGTTAAAGCTTTAATATTAACTCTATAAAGTACATAAAAATAAAATAATTAAATGCAGCTTAACTATTTGTAAGCTAAAAGTAAATTGGAAGTAACTAAAGTTGATTTCTTTAAGAATAATATTTATAATTCCTTTGAGTCTATTCTGAAGGACATGAAATCAAGCTCTCTTTTAATTTTAAGGGACTCGACTGGTTAGAGTCCTGTGTGGATTTACAAGCACGCGTGTTTTTATTATTCCAATGCGTTTTTCTCTGGGTGCGAATTCAGTTTTTCTCTTTCCCATCTCTGCTTCTCTTCAGTTGTATTTTTATTGAAAATAATTTCAATTCGTTGGTTCGACGCTGCCTGTCGACTGATGAACTTAAATTGACACTCGCCTGGCATTTCTCGTTTTGTTTTCATTTGCTTTTTAATTTCATTTTTTACTTACGCATGACGACCATTTTTCTACCTATTTTAATGTTATTTATTTGCTGTTGTAATTGCTGTTGTTCTTGTTTTTATCTTTTTCGTTGCAACAAAAATGCAAATGCAAATTGTTTCTTTAATTGAATCATTTGGGCCAGCATTCAGGGCAGCATTTTAATAATTTGCTCTTATCACGTGAATTTGCAATTAAATGAATACAAAAATTATTATCATTATTATTATTAATTATTATTATGCATTCGGCATACAACAAACAAATTTTGAAGATATCCTGTGCTAATTTTTCGCACTGACATCAAATAAATTGAAATTTTTTATTGTTCAATTTACAATGTCCACAATTCAGTCTTGTTACCAATAAATATAATTGTTTATTATTTAATAAATTATAAAAAATTAAATTATGTTTATAGTTCATTCAGTTTTACCAAACAGAGTCATATGTTCTAGTTTTTAATTTAATGTAATTTTAGTTAATTTGGTATTGAAGCATATTTTAAAGAAAAAAAATGTATTCTTCTACTTTTCATTTTCTACATAAAATTTGTTATTTTACTGAAGTTAAAGAGATAAAATTTACCTTCAACATTTTTATTATTATTGATCAAAACGACAAGCGACATTCCACACTAAAATCGAAAAGTTTTGACAAAGTAATGCAGGTTCCAAATCTGGTAACTCTTCGGACTGGCCAATTTAAAAACTTTTATTTGTGTGTAAACATACATATATTTATATCTAGTATATGTATATATAAAATGTAATTAGATTGTATATTCCTTAAAAGCCCTATACCACTTTTAAGTAGGAAAACATTTACATTTCATACAAACTCAAAACGTCAGTCCCTAATTTCTAATGCACGCGTAAACAACAAGAAAACGCAACAAAGCAAAACACTAGAATTACAACAGGAACTGCAACAACAACAGGAATAAGGACTACAACAACAAGAGCAACTAGAACTTGACACAGGAAAAGCAAAAGACTTTTCCCACAATCCGTAGATGCTTTCTGCTTTGGAAAGTTTTTAGCTCCGCTTGATAAATGCAGCTTTTTGATGGGCTTAAAAACATGCTCTTGTTTTCACTATATCTCCTACTCCTATTCTTTGCTTTCTTTGTATTTCGCATATAGTGGATTTTCTAACAGTAGTAATACTATATGTGAAAGCTGCTTTTAGAAACTGCAACGCATGATGGCCAACATTCGCTTCACACATCATTTGTGAGCGCTGTCAATGTGCCTAAACGGAGTTTATTCAACTCATAACTATCCTTCATGTCGCACTCTGGGATCATAGTCTAAAAACGCGTAAAAATATAATATTATTAAAAATAAACATTCATAAATTGGAGAATTATGAGAAGGAAAGAAAAAAGTAAAAGTACAGATTAAAGACCTTTGTATTATGAATTCATACTACTAAGTTTTAGTATCGAAAATAGTTTAGGGACAGATTTCAATTAAGTTATAAAGTGTAAATACTATACATACATATGTAATATAGTTTAATCAAAAATTATGGTTAAGCTTGTTTTCATTAAAAATTTAATGCAACCAATGAATTTAGTATTCTTTCTTAATTTTTGATGTTAATTGTGTTATTTGTGTTATTGGTTTTTGTTAATGAAGTTTAAAAATGTCCCGTTGTGTGGCGTGTGCATGCATTTTCTAGTCTTAACTTTGTGCATTCTATTTATCTGTAGTCATTGGGCAGAGGTAAAAAACAAATTGGCTTTCAGTCGAAGAATTAGTTATATAAATTGTTGTCTAAATTGGAACTCTCAAAGGCCTCTCTCTATTTAAGAAGTCATCCATTGTCGTTGCAACAGTGCAACATTGTATTGCCGAATTTTGTGGTTGTTGCTTTACTTCTATTTTGTTGTTTCTCCATTTATTTTTTAGTACTTAAGTACTTTGGCGTTGCATGAGGGCGTTGCTCTCAGCCAGGCTCTAAAGTTTGTGGGCGTGTCAGCCGTTTCAGGCAGGCGACAGGCAACAAAAACAATGGCAACATTGAAAGCGTTGCCGTAACCCGGCTTTCAATTAGATTATACGAGTAATGCAAGTACAGTAAACTCGGAATACGCGACAAAACGGATGTGAGTTGAGCTCTTTCTGTTCCTGAGTTGAAAAGCTAAAAATGATATTGTTTCTACTTGAGACAGTGACAGTTGTTTACTTTAAAGTTATTGTTATCACTGTTTGTGCATTAATGTAACCTAAATAATTTTTGCTGTCTCCATGCTAACAAATATTTTTCAATTGTTTAAAATGTACACTTTGTAGGAATTTTAACAATAAAAATCCGTTAAAGTACATACAATTTTAAAAATCTGCTACTAATTGTAGTGCAATTGTAGATTTATGTCTGATTGGATATTGGCTGATTTTTACTTACTACAAGTACTGATTATTTTCAACTCTGTTACAATAGGCTGTAAACTATTCTAGGGAAAATATGCTATGGGAAACTTGTGTTTTTACCACATTACCACACAGCGAGAACTGAGATGAGGACAGCGCTGGAAAGTATGCTACGATTTACAAATCACTTTGTCGAATGCAGATGTCATGTGGCGCCGTCGCCTGTCAACACGTTGCCCCGAAAAACCAAAAGCATTGCCCCGAATTGAGGTTTACCTCAAGCCCAACATTTGACAGGAGACTGGCGTCAGGCGACAAGAGACTGGCTGATGTTGAATCTGAAGGCTGACAAGGACAATGTTGGTGGCAAATTCTTTAATTTGACGACGAGAAGAAACTGCCAACCACAAAAGCATTTAAAAACTGAGAGAAAACAAATCAAATTATTACTTAATTATGCTTAAACGTCGATTACCGCAAAAGGACACAGCTGTTGCTGCTACAGTCGATATTGTCCTGTGTGTCCTGTCGTATTGTTGTGGATGTCCGCACGTCGAATTCATTACAAAATAAATAACAAAATATTTGTAACTTGGCTAAATTGGTCACGTCGCTGTGCACAGGTATAAAGCGGATATTGTAAAATTAAATTGATTCTCTCCCAATTTCTCTTCACATCTCCTTTCTCGTTCCTCCTTCAATTGTTTTGTTGTTTCTCCTGTTGCGGCTTTTATTTTCCATCAAGCTTGGGGACATCATGGCAGAAGCATATACAATGTGCATTTATATTGTGGAATAAATAAATCTAATGCCTGTTCATCATTTTCAGCAGGCAAACGTTACAAATTTACGTGACAGATTAGAGAGAAATACAGAGACAAATGATGAAAGCTGAAAGAAAGTGAGAAAGAGAAGGAGAGAGTACAGAAAGAACAGGAAGGAAATGTGCTTGGGATTTTTAATAAATTTCAAATGAACCTCAAAGGCGACCACAAAATTAAAGCTTCAAATTGAATGCACAATAAATAAGAAAAATACCAAAGTGAGACAAATATTATTCGAAAATTTGAAATTAACTTTGAAATTGTTGTTGGTATCGATTTATTCGATATTGCTTTTTAAAAATTGTTGAATGATTAAATAGTGGCATGAGTTGGAGGTAGTATTCGGAACATCTAGAAAAAGATTTAAAAGAAAATTGTAAATAATTTTAAAAGGTAAAGGATTAGTTTATTTCATCTTGCTGTCAATTGATTTCCGTTTTTAGACACTCAACAAGCGCATCAAAAGCAACGGCAGAAAAAGGGAAAAACAATCGAAAATAGAAATGGGAATCTGTATAGAGTGGGATATAGCAAACAAGTGCAACAATATGTTGCAATTGTCAGCCAGAGAGTGTAACAGAAGCGAAATTCTAACATCATCACGTAGAAACCGGGACCAAAAAACAACATAAAAACGGGAGAGAACCTCCAATTGGAGCAGACGTCGATGACGGCGACAGTCGACATTCGCTGGCTTCTGATTTAGCCAAGGGATATGAGCGTTACCATCGCAGTTTCCATAACAATCGCAATCACAACAAGAACACAAGTACAGGACACTGCGAATAATAACAGGAGATACAGATATACAGGAACATCCATTGCGAGTATCACGATAATTGTTGAAACGAGGATGAGCTCCACACGTTCTCTCTGTCTGCAACATCGAGAATATGAGTGTATGTTCCATGTGAAACATGAGCAAGGAACCAAATAACGACACAATCAACAAAAACTTAAAGTATATGCGCGTAATATGTCAGACATTGAGATACTCTTACACTTAAAAAAAAAAATAAACTAAGTTAGAATCTCATACTACATCCCATGAATCATACTCATCAATAGTCGTATTAAAATAAATTGGCAGGAAAAGTTAATTAAATCAAATAGATAGTACCGTATAATTACAGATAACTTCTGGAAAAAATCGTAGTTATGAAACATAGATTTTAATTAGTTTTAGCTTTCAGCTAACATATATATAAGCTGTTCTAAGAAAGAGTATACAACCTTTATATTAAATGACGTAAAATTTGTCAAATCATAAGCTTAAGTGCTTGACAACCAGATAGCCTTCCTAGCCAAGTAAACTGCAAGGACTTTGCGAATGTTCATATAAAATAAATGGGTTTAGTGAGAAAAGAAGGAGACTATAGCTTTAATATATTTAATTATCATATTAAAATATATGTATATAATTGTTTAGACCCAGTACTTTGAAAAAGTACAAATGGGTCTATTACGTTTGTGCAAATGTGCGTAACAGGCAGAAGGAGGCGTGACAGACCCCATAAAGTGTATATATTCTTGATCAGCATCAACAGCCGAGTCGATATAGCCATGTCCGTCTGTCTGTCTGTCCGTCTGTCCGTCTGTCCCTTTTTGTGTCGCCTAGATCTCAGAGACTATAAGAGCTAGAGACACCAACTTTGGCATGTAGGTTCATCTATATCTCCCATTGATCAAGTTTATTTTAGATTTTTGCCACGCCCCCAACCGCCCCCGAAAATTGAAATACAAAATTTCGAAGTCGAATTTAAAGAGCACCTTTGATGCTAGCGACTTGCTTATTGGTACATATAATATACACTATGGTCCAAACCTGTCCAGAAATTTTCATTCCAATCGGATAATAAACGCGGAAGTTATTCAACTAACAATGTTACGGGCAAAAGGAAGAAGAAGAGACGCTAGCGACCTCTGTGTTAATTAACTTATTTCGTAGTGGCGCCATCTATTGCATGGTAGGGAACATTGAAGAGCAATCTATAGTAAACGCTTTGCTCTCAAAAAGTACTGGGTCTTCTACTGTCGAGCTTGCTCTACTGTAGCTTACTGGATTTTTTGATCTCAGTATGTTAATTTTTCTCAATGTATTACAGTGTGTTCATATAAAGTCTATTGTAATATAGTTTTATACTCTGCTGCTGATACACATACACAAATATCAGTTGTTTGCCAGCGGATTGTTTGTTTCTGTTGTCCTCGGTCTAAAGTCGAGCAATAAAGCAAGAATTTCAACGCAGACAATAAATTAATAATTGAAGCTTTTTTCGCTTTAGTATTTGGCTGCCTTTTGACCAATGTGAAAGTAAAGAAGTTATAGAGAAGAGACAACAGCGGAACAAAAGAAGTAAAGTAATAACGTAAAAAATGGCAGTAAATAGTTATTGTTAACTAGGCTTAACTATATATATGTATAGAAACTTTCCCCCTTCCCTTGGAAATATATACTACATTATATCATACACTGCGTATAGTCAACCCTCTCTAATTTCAATAGAGCTCTTTCCTATTTAAGTTTTAATTGCTATAAAAGTTAATTTCAAGTATTAAGTATACGCCCGCGTGTGCATAAAAAACTGACCAATGCAATAACTTAACGCCGCCGGAGCTGGGTTTTAATCATTTTCACACTTCGCCTCACTTTGGCTGCCAACATGCTCGTTAATCTGTAAGTCATCAGCGTTCATTTTGCTTCAACAGCCAAGTGGCAAGTGCCAGGTGCCAACTGGAAGCTGCCACAAAAAGCAAAGCCAACAACGCAGTCGAAGTTCAAATTCCCATTGCAGAAATTCTTTTTGCTTGTTGCCAAGGTATCATCTTCAACTTTAAGTGAAATAGTTTCCTATAGCAATATATATACTACTGTGTACAAGTATTAGTCGGACTGCGGCTATAACTCTTGTAATATGTTTTTTACTTCTTTAAAATCCATTTCGCACCTTTAATATACACCATTTCTGATCCAGAGCACCTATGCCACTTTTTCTTCCTACCCTCCAAATATTCTTAAATGTCTTTTTTTTAAATAACCTTAATCACCTTTTCCGATACGGCTTTAAGCTTCAGAACCGTATCAAAATGGTGTCCTAGGATCTGTGTATTTTACTTATTTGATTACCAGATGTTTCATGATGCTGAAACAGGCAAAAAGAGTTGAAGTTATTGGTGTTTTGGGATGAAATTCGTCCATTTTCCGGATCTCTTCTGATCCTTTCTTGTTTGACAATAAGCAATAAAATTCTTATTTCGACAGTCTATAGTATTGAATAAAACTAAAAAAAAGAACAATAAAGTTCTTCGAACTGTAGATTAATTTTAGATGTAGCTATTGAAGCTCGAAGAATTTATAAGACATTCTGCTGAGGAATATTTATTGGCAAATTTAAAGCATACCCTTGAGCTGTGAACTCTTCTCAGGTCGACAAAAGAGTTGTCCCACGCATATATGTTCTGTCTAGACAGACACATTTTTTTATGGATCAATTTATAAATGTTCGAAGATAGTTGCAAATTAGTTTTTCTCTTAGCTACCAGTTATCTGAGCAAAAAATAGATTTGTATTTTCCCAGCTAATTTCGCAATGCCAGCAAAGCCTTTGTGCATGGTCTAGTTAAGAATTTCCATGATCAAAAAATAGTTACGCTCATTTTCATTTTCATTTTTGGAGAAGTTCTTGTGGGAAAACTATAGAGTTTCCTTTGGCCATTGTTTTAGACTTTAGACAATGGATGACATGGACTACCAATTTTGAGTTCACAGTCAGCTGCTTTGCATTTCAAATGCAGACTCGAACCGGAAGTTGTTTTCCACCCGAAATGGTTTTTACCAGACGAAGGGTGGGAGTTTTCTTCCCAAACCATTCAATTAACATGCATTCAAATGCATGCCACACTTCTGTTCTTTGCCTTTATCTCTATCGATTAATCAGTGCCTTTGTTTGTACTTTCACTTGCGTCTTTTTGTTGCACGCTGCACTTTTGACTCATTTCAATGACACTTCAATGCACACACACATACACACAAAGAGAGAGAAGGCCTCTTATCATAGCCCACTTAAGGGTTGTTAACAGCAGTCTTCACCCCTTCTTTGCTTTCCTTTGTTTAAGAGTCTGCTTTCCATTTTTGGTTTTTCGCCTATTTTGCACCTTTTGCAGGCAGACATTGTCAAAATTCATAATTGAACAGCTTAACCCAAAGAAAGGAGGTGTATCTATGGGTGTTTATGTGTGTGTGTATGCTAGTCAAGTGCTTTTCCAGTGCGCAATTGCTAGTCGAAAATCTTCGTTAATAATTCAAGAGCTTTTAATGTCATGAATATTCATAAAATTTTGAGCATGATTTGATTTTATTGCGTATTTTACTCGTACTCTGACGTCAACAGCAGCCGCAGTGCCATCAGCAATAACAACAACAACAACAACAACAAAATATACATTATTGAAACAAAAAATAAATTGTAATAAAAAAGATACACTTGTAAATCATTCGTTAAGAGATTGTTGCCTATGATATATGAGTGAGAGCTAAGTCTATTTTTCGCTAGAAAGTCATACATATGTGAAGCTTAAGTCTGAAATGTTCGACACATGGCATATGCGACACATAGCATATTATTTAATACCATTAATAGGGAATTAATTTGGCTTAAAAGTCAAATAATACAGTTTAATTGGCTTTTTTTAAGTGTCTGCTTTGAGTTTTATCTAAATATGTATGTGACTATTTTAAAATTTTAAGAGCACATTAAAAACAGCTACAATATGCTTTAATTGATTAACAAGAATTCTATTCTTATTATTTTTAACATATCAATATATTCTATAATTAAAATGTACTATTCTATATTAACTTGATTTTTATAATTTGAGTAGAATATCTGCAAAAATAAACTCGCTTGTTTTACAATTAATACTTTTGAATGATAAATGTATAACTCTTAAGTCAGTGTATGAGTTTGAATTGGCATCACCAGTTTTTTTTAAATAATTAAAAGTTTATTTTGAAGAAATATATTGATAGACAAATTCTAGTCATGTAGGCCAATAGAGATATCTACACGAAACTTACATACTTATATATGGGAGTATGTTATATTTTTAACACCACTTTTTTCGTTCTCAAAAACTTTGTTAAAAGTCCATATATGTGTACATGTAATTTGAACAAAAGAGCAATGCATGGCTAGGTTACAGGAATATGACTTAACTTAACCTTATCCAGATGCCAGCTCCTTTTTCCCCGCAAGGCCGTCAAACAAGACAACCCTTTAGGATTTTTTACGACCACACGTGCGTTTTGTTTCCTTCCCCTTTGACACACTTCCCGCCTACCTTGTTTCGTCCTGGCATAGTCCGCGAATTTCTTTTAAAGTTTCGCATGGCAACTCGTAAATTTAGTGGAAAATGTGTCGTAAAATATATGTATATCCTTGTAGGTGGGTAAGTAGGTATGGTAGCGTTTATCGAGGTGCGTGCCAGGGGACTACAAGGAGAAATGCTCAATTTCTTATCGATTTTCATAATGCTAAAACGCCAAACCTTTACCAGCCAAAGGAGTAGGAGTATTCATTCGCGGCTAATCATTTCGAGCACTTTTCTATTCAGTTCAAGTCCATTAAATGGCTATTTGCTTATCAATTTTGTGTAATTTTTTATTCGTTTCTCAGTGACAACTCTGCTTTTGTCCTGAAACCTGTTCAACGCCATTGTCACATTGCATTGTTGTTGTTTATTGTTACAAATAATTTCGGTGCTGGCATTCAGAGTTGGCCATGCGTGGAATACGTGACAGTCGCGTCTTTTGTGTAATTGCGGGGAGTTCCCAGGGACTAGGACTAGGACTAGGACAGGGACAGGGGCAGAGAGGGGAGACTTAGTTAAAGGGTCCCTTGAAATGAAATCAAATGATTTGCCGTGCAACTGATTTATGTTTAATTTATAGAGCTGCCCGTCGGCCTGACCGGCATGCAAATAAATTTCAAATGCGACCCAACGATGAAGACATAAACTCCGACTGCCAAACCAAACTACAAAAAAGACCCATCAAAAGCTCTGACACAACAAATTAGAGAGAACTGACACATAGAGAGAGAGAGAGAGAGAAAGAGAGTGTAAAATATTTGTCAGCTTAAGAGAGCGCACATTTGCGCTGAATAAGCCGAGCCAATAAAGCGAAAGAGTACACGGAAAAATTTCCATTCGGCATTAAAGTGTTGACCAAGTTTTTGCTTGCGGTAGGACAAGATTCGGTGCAGCTTTGACTAAACCCAATTTTGGAACTGGAGCAACAGCAAATGTGGCGGCAAAAGCCGGCAAAGGTTTTTGTATAAGAGTATTTATAAGAGTGTGCAAAGCAACAGACCAAGAGAAAGAAAGCATCCATAATCAATGTGTGTTGAAATTTAATTAAATACAATTTTATTATTATTTTAAAGGTATACGATATTAGGAATATTATTTATTTGTTATTATCGAACTTTGGAACTTAAATACATTTAAATGGACAAAAGCTCGACTGTATTAATTCTTTTAAATAATTATAGATACCGTTGTACATATTTTGTAACAAATAATTTCTAATTAATTTATTAATGATAGCAACGTTTGCATTATTGAAAAATATAAATCAAAAGTTTAACGCATGGCTACAAACGGATAGATTTCGACCTAGATAGTTTTTCGGTTTGTGTCTTTGCTTAGCTCAGACACTATATGTGCTTATACTTTTCATATGTACATATGTATAGTCTGTGTCTACATCATATTGTTATATTCTTCTCTATCCCTCACTTAGCATAAGATTTTAAATATCTGTATTACGAAACTACTTAATTAATATATAGAGTCAAGTCTAGATATAGCAAATTAACTAATTTCAGCTTGTGAAATGTTGTATGTTCACCATTACATATAGCAGTCTAAAGAAATAACAAATTTACCAAATTTCAGATGTGGTATTCTACGTGGTATGATAATCCAGTTCAACAAACATCTGCAAATGAAAAAAGTTGTCGACAAATTATTTTACAATATGTTTCTTGGTTAAAAAACATTAAAATGATCAAATCTTTTTTTTGTTATAAAGCTAATTTTTATTAACATTATAATTCTTGCACTTCACTTGTAAAAATGTTGTATTATTATTTAAATTACTACAATAAATTCGATTAAATTGATATTATTTACAAATTTTCACTGCAATTAGTCTGAAAATCAAAAAATAAAATAAAGTAGTGTAAATAAAAATAGCTGGTTCTATAGAGGGATGTGTGATGGAATGGGGTTGATGGGGAATATGTCAAATCAACAGCAGTATATTCAATTGCAAACAGTGAAACACATTGTTCTCATGTCTCACTGTTTCGTTGACAATTTTTTACTTTATCCAGACAAACACAGAGACATAGAGAGGGATACAAAGAGCGATAGAGTGAGACAGGTAGTCAGAGATTGTGCTTTGGGAATTTATTGAAAATGCTTCGATTTATGTTTAGAGCGATATTTGCATTTTGGCTGACGAGCGAAATGTCGATACGACAAATGCATCGAAAATATGCACTCAAGGGGATGCATTTCACATTGTAGACATTGAATACAATCATAGTACTCCACATCGAGTGTTTAAACCTTGAGCTAAATACTGTAGTAAAAGTGTTGACAGGATAAGCAGATTATAAACTAATTGTAGTTTTCTTTGAATTAATGCTAATTATCTGAAAATAGTCGGCTTTCACATCATCGCGTTTAAATGAACAAGCTCATAAGGAATAAGAAATGGTTAAAGAAATGTACTCTTCAAACATATTGCCGAAGTCAAACAAACAACAGAACTGTGTAGTGAATACATTTTTGAAATATTTACACAACTAAAAATTTCCTTCTTCGACCTTCTTCTTAAACAACTACAGAGTATTTAAACTGATTTTGAAAGCGCATAGCTGAACTGAAAAGGATTTAAGGATTGTGGGATGCAAGGATAGTAAAAAAGTTCGAACCAATCCAGAAAATGCATATGTCCAGGAAGACCACGAAAGCCTATCGAAAATGCAGTGCAAGGCTCTTAACATGGTGAAAACTGTGTGTGAAACTAACGAAGCTGGTATTTAATCTTCTTAAGTGTTACGAAGACTTCTTTTTCGCTGTACTCCACCCACTCCGAGTCCAAGTTCTTAGAGTCCTTCTACTCCGAGTCCGCTATCAGCACAGCTGCTCTTGAGCCTTGCTGCATCGAGACCAATATGGTTTATGACCAAAGGCTCACCGTTTTTTGTTGGGTCGTTTTTTTCAGTCACACTTTGAGTTGTTACAAAAAACAGTTGCAACTTGGGAATGCAAAATATATAAACACCTTAAAATGATCCAAGCTGAAGAAAGTATTCATGTCATTTGAATTGTCTACCGTTTAACATCAATCCAAACATGAAACTTTTCTTTATTTTGTTACAGGATTATTTTAGAAGATTTAAATTTTAAATGAAGTTATTGTTGCTACTATTGGTTCACCTTATTAAGTTGAATTAATTTGCATTCAATGTAAAATTTGTTAAAACTTTAACACAACTAAATTGGTTAAATAAAATTCCAGTCAGTTAATAGTATTTAATTTAAAATTGAGATGATTGTGAAAGTCTCATTTTTATCGTACATAAAAATAAAACAATCATTATAAGGTATACACAGATTTCTTTAGTTATAATTATTATGGGGATTATCAGAGTGTCTCTATTTTGACTTGACCGCTTTTACTTTTCTGTGCTCCTTAACTATTACAGTAAAAGAGTGGTATTATAGAGTTTCTTAATACTGAGCACTGACAGAACCAGAGAAAACATTTTATACAAGAAAATTTCATTATTCTGATAAATCTGCTTTCAACATTTTTGAAAATAAAAATAATATAACTTAATTTATTTAAATATATTTATTGTTTCTTGCAAGTATTTTATGTTTGTGTCACAATAAACTCTTTACCAAAACTTACAATCTTGAAATAAACCATTTTAAATTGAAAGCCTTTTTTGTGTTCTCTAACAACGCTGTAAGAATGTGTTCTGGTATGTAAGCATTTAAAAGAGCTATTACAGTAATTAAAACCAATAACCATATTATAAATTCTGGGAATACTTTAAATTTGGAGGTAAATGATTTTTTAACTAAATTACGCCTAAATAATCGAGGTCGTGGCAAATTGAGAGAAAAAGTGGGAGATGGCTCCTCAAGTCGTTGAATAATTAGAGGGTGGTAAATGGGAATGGAATTCGAGGTTCTTCGTGTCCTTGAAGCGAATTCTGACATTCTCACTAACTCAGTCGGAATGGAACCATTAAAACCCAGTTGATTTTGCATTGAGTTGCGAACATGTTCCCTGAGGAAATTCAGTTCATCCGTCGATATGGAATTTCTTTTGACCCCTTTAACAATTGCTATTGGCTTTTCGTTCTCCATAATCTTTTTGGTCACTTTACGTAATGGATATAAGTGCTTGTTCCGATTCGTGATTAGTTTAAGGAGTTTAATCAATGTATCGATATTCCAACTTTCGTTGGCCTTAGTAATGTCTCCAAATATGTTAATGTTATTTTTATTTCCAAATATTTTTGACTTATTTCCATCTTGAAGAGTCGCATTAAAGTTTTGAATTTTTTTATTGATCTTGGCCATTTGTTTGTTTTTGTAATTTCTCGATAAATCCATATTTCAAAATGCCATTCATATATTCTATCAGTTTAAGCAGATTACTAATTCTATATATCTCTACTAGTGCTGTAACCTGATCTTGATTATCAACCTTTTCCTTTATTGTGTTAGTTTTAATTCGATTAAGAAATTGATCACTTATTTCTTGCATTTTTATCATTTTTCGATTCATAAGAAACTTTTGAATATTGGTTAATTTCTTGATATTACACTTTTTGCAGGCATTAATAAAAAATACAGTTTGCTCATCAGAACACTTAACTTTAAGGAGGTACACCATAATTTTATCGAAGCTAGCTTTTATCAATGCATATTCAACACACATTGTCTTTGTCAAATGTTTTATGGATCCTATAGATTGATTTTTAAGAAGAACAGCTTGAAAACGTGGTTGTTTTAGAGTGGTTTGGGTTTCCTGAGGCTTCTTAAATAATTCATTTGAAAGTTCTTCTCTTTTGTTATCCTCCTCTTGAAAAGTGTCATAAATCTCATTATGACCATAATTTTCATCTACTTGTTTGTCTTCTTGAAGAACTTTGTCGTTGATCCCGCTTTGATTATTGTTTTCATCTAGTTGATTATCGTTCTTGATTACTTTGATGGCATTATTTTTCATTGTATCAATTATTTTTTGACTTTGGTCGGTTGTTTGCACGGAGAACGAGATTTGAACTCATCTTTTTTATTACGCGATATGAAAGCAGCTTTAATATCTTTACGGATTTTTTTGATGTTGACCACATAGTCAGTTTAGAAGTATTGACTTTATCCTTCAGCTCGTGGCAGGAAATGAACCGAAGATTTTCATTGTAGAGCAGTTTTTCCATTTGATTTTTTTTTAAGGACTTGAAAAAACCTTGATGCATTTTCACACCTTTGGTCTTCTCAAGACACACCGGGCTGGTGGATGGAAGCTCAATTAATTGTTCAGTTTTGTTGATAGTTGGCGTTGTTGTCTCAATCACCCGATCTTTATTATTAAACGTTATTGATCCTGAGTGTTCCTCTTGGTTTTGTTGGTATTCAGACCTTGGCGTTTGATAAAAATCTGGCTCAAAGAAATTGTATAAATTTATGCTCAGCTCTTGAGTTTGTTTCCGCTCCAAATCCGTTTTTTCGTTCTCATTGGTTATCATGGCTCTCTTCTCTCTCCGTAACTCATAGGACCGATCAATAAGACGTTGAGATATGCATATCAAAGAGTTCTTTCTGGCTAGTCCATAACTTGCTACCTTGTATTGGGGAGCTGCCTGCGGCCTTCCATCTTTGTTACGTGGCTAAAAGAAATATAATTGGTTTAAAGTTTTATTTTTTTACAATTCTTTGTACTAACCATTTTATTTTATAAAAATAAATTAAATTGATTGTTAGTTACATTGACAAGCCTCTCACTGAAGCAAGATTTAAGTTTTTCATCACAAATGTAATTTTTAAATTTCACATTGAGAAATTATACAAAAAGTTTAATTAAAATATCAATCTTTACTTTACTAATCGCTGTAAAAGGATTTTATAGTGACTTTGTAGATTTAAATTTTTTTTAAAATTTGTATAGAGATTTGCAAATGCAATCCGACTGTGAAAAGTGAGGACTTTATATCGACTAAGCAGCTATTCAGATTAGCTATTCATGAAGAGAATTTAAATTTTGACTGAACTTTAAGGACTTTAAAAGATAAATATATATGTAGATATATTCTCCGAAAGGCAAAACAAAATACAACAAAACAAATACAAACATAACAAATATCAGGTGTAACAAATGACTTAATAAGTGGCTTATAACAATTTTCCGAATTTTTGATTCTTTTAGGAACCGAATTTTTTAAAATCATATAAAATCAATAAAAATTAGTTGTCAATTATTCACTTCTTCAATAGCACAAAGTGTTTGTAAGAAAAGTATTTTAAATATCGCATTTATATTTTCCGCTTGACTCAAGGTCTGAGTCTGATTGGAGCTTTAAGTTATGACCGTGGATAATTTCTGGGTCGGACAATTTTCGGCAATCTGTTGATGTTTTAATGCCTCTGCCAAGTTAGTTATTGTTGTTGGCATTGCCGTGTAATTTCGGAACGTAAAACTTTCAAAAAGTCATCAAAAGTTTATGTGTAGCCAGAACCACCTAAGCCGAGACATGATTTCTTCCGGCCGTTACGTTTTTTTGCATATGTTTCCCTTTCTTTTCATTTGTTTTCTTGGTTTTTGGGGAAAATTTCAACTTTCGACGACTTGAAAGTTTTTAAAGCCTTTGCGAGTTCATTTAAGTGAGCATAATTTTATGTGACGCGACTTTAAGTATGCAGTTCTTAACGGGGTTCCCCAAGAGTACGGGCTAATTAGCCGATGCCAAAGCAGAAAGCACTAAAAAGAAACTGATTCGATGCTATCGAGCTGCGTTTTACACTCCCAAACACTTTCAACTACCTACACTCCCAGTCTTGGGTCTGGATCTGGGTTTGGGTCTGGCTCTGGGACTTGGCCTGGTCAGCTCCATCAGAGTTGAGACTCTGTGCTTTGTATTTCTGCTTCGTTTGCGCCGCGTTGTAATTGCAAAAGTTTATCTTTATCTGGGCCACGGGCAGCAGCTCGACAGTGCCGGCAAATGGTCACATTAAAGTAATTACATTCACTGCTCCAACAAAGCTGCTATCCGAGCTCAATCGCCTCCCCGTCTTCATACCCATCCTCATCGTTAAACTCCTTTTTGTATTCGGACAGCAGCAGTTTAAGATGAGACGTCTTTACGCTAATTTGCAATCCGATGAATAGAGTCCGGGTTAGTTTTCTCAAAGAAAAATGTGACTAACTAGCAAAGGCTTAAACATGTATAAGCGCACATAGCTTTAATCATTTACAAAAAATAAGATGTCAACTATTTTCCAACTTTCTTAGTCTCAAATAAACAAATATTTTAACTGCTGCTAATAGTTGTGAAATCATAGGAAACAAATAAATTTTTTCATACTAAATGTTGATTTCTAATTGATCATTCCTATGACAGCCATTAAAAATAGTTATCCGATCCGACCGGCTCCGAATTATGTACTTCATGCGTCAAAAAGACAGATTTCTACCAAGTTTCATCAGGATAGCTTCAAAACTGAGAGAATATTGTGCATAGATACAGACAGACAGGCGGACAGAATTGATTTTTTCGAAACATTGATCCAATAGACACCAAAAACTTCAATTTCGTTTATTGGTGTGTTCCCAAAACTTGTAGTTTGGAACATTCCGAGCATTTTTGCCGAAGAAAGTTTGACTGAAAAAAATGTACTTTTAAATAGGGGGAACTGTTAAGTCCGGCCTGTTCTTAATACTTATACTCTGTGGTAGAGTATTAAAAAAATTAGTGGTAATGATCTAGAAAAGAGTTTATAAAGATACACTTAGATATTCCATAGGCTAGGCATGCAAATATCGGTAGCCTTGAAGCAAGAATAAACATTTTGTTTGTGCAAAAATTTTGTGTGATTTCCCCACGGAAATTGATGATGGTGTTTGCTGAGTCGCAAACGTGTTGGAGGAGTTTAGCAAAGCGTCCCTGAGCCCAAGAGCCCACCTACAGTGAATTTGTCATTTCCAGTCTAAACGTGCGGACAAACAAAGAGTGTGTGAGAGAGAGAGAGAGAGAGGAGCAGGAGAGGGGAACCCTAAGAGGAGAAGTCGAGTTTTTGGCCAGTGCCATTCGGTTCGTATGTTCGATGGCTCGTTTGTTTGCACGGATGTCAGCAGCCATAACAACGAGAAAGAGGGGGAAAAGGACACAAGGGGAGAAGGGGAGATAGAGGGAAGTGGTGAATTCGACTGGGACGCGCAGTGCGTGTCGCTTTAACAAACCGGAAGTTACATGCGATGTAATGAAAAACGACAGTACGGAAGTAGCATTGGGGCACCCAGTACCCATTCTATAGCACAGTTTTGTGCGTATTCTGTGGGGGATTGGAGCAGCTGGATAGGGGATTGGAATCGGTGGACAGGGGACATAGGACAGGGGATAGAGTATTGGGCTACTGGACTTTCTCGATGTGAGTGAGTTTGCCTTTACGTTGCTGGTATTTATAAACAATTGGTTCGTGATTGTTGACAGCGTCCAGCACTGCGTGGAATGCCATGAGTATCGTCACTGGCCATTGGCCAGTTTTCTCCTTTCGCTCCTGCCTGACATAAATTCCCCCTCACTATGCACTGTGCACAGTGTACACACTGTGCGTAGGCATTTTTTGCATGCCTCATAAAAATACAACGAAATATGTTCGAGCTGCATGAGTTTGGAAATGGCAGACAGGAAATAGTGCGCAGTTCTCTATTTGGCAATTGATTTAGCGCTCTTGGCCATTGCAAATAGACAAATTCCTTTCGAGTCCCGCTGCAAATGAAAATAAACCAACATAGTAGATTTTCTGTGTGCGTGCTCAACGTCGAAGTACCTTATATATATAAGTTTGACATAAGAATCATTTGTCTCTACAATCAAATAATGTAAATTGGCAACACTATTCTTTCCTATTTTTGATCTGGTAGATATTTTTCCTTTTTTCCTGATACTTGCAACAAACACTTATTGCATTTTAAGATTTAAAATTTTATTTTTAATCCATAGGTGAAAATATTCAAAATTTCCTAACATTTTTAAAATTAATTATTTGTTTAGCACTTTTTGTGTAGGTGATAACTAGTTTGGTTATTTCATAATTTTTTAGCTTTAGCTTACAATTTCTTTATTATTCTGTCGTTTACTTGGTATGTTAAGTCGGCTACCTTAGTTCACGTTTATTAATTAATAACAAAATAATGAATTAATAATTAAGTAAAATAGCTTACAATGAAATCTTTATATTTTATTAAGCTATCCCTCAATATCAGAGTAAACAAATCTATGGTTATGACGATAAACAGATAATGTTGGGGATTCCCTAGTCGATTCACTCCTTAGAATTCAAATAATATAATTTGGTAACCCACATTTATAATACGTCGCTATGTACTAGATAGAAATTACGGGGTATCTTTTTGCGGTCTGATTTACTCTTTGCTGTTTTTTTTTGCGCAGTTTCAGCAACGCGGTCTTAATGAACTTTACTTTTAAAAAAACATATTTTAATTAAATAAATTTAAAGTCACACAAAGTAGCCCAAACTCTATTCATCAAGAAAGTTTTCGTGGATCCAAGTTGGCTATGCTTAATGTTTTTTATATAAGAACAAACAAATCTAACAATTGTAACTGGAAGCTTAACAAAAATTTTAAGTAAAATACCCGCTATATTTTTCAATAGTATTTAGAATTTAAATAAAACAATGTCAGAGAAAACACACTCACAGGAGTCAACTGAATCAAAGAATTCCTCAGAAGGTACAACCGATCCTAATCAATTGGAGTCCCTATTGGATATAAGTAGTTCTTCGGTCAATTCCAATGCTAGTGCCAACTCTTTACATAATCAGGATGAAGTGAATGGCATTGTTCTGCAGACACTGGACCAGTTACAGTCCGAGAGCGAGTCTGCAGATATTAATTCACTGATGAACTTGATCATTCCCAAAGTTCTGTTTGATCTGCCGGCTTATGAAAATTTACACGATGAGGTGCAGACTATTAAACGGACCCTCAAGTCCTACATGCAACACTCAAAAGTTGTTGGCGAGGACAATGCTGAAATCTTTCTGGACCTCCACAATATGTACTCAAAACTGGAAGAGTTCGATAAGCATGAGAAAACGATGAAAGAGGATAAAAAGTATAACAAACGCATTACGGAGGCAAATAAATTGTTGAAATCTACCAAACACTATATTAATAATGATCAGTGCGCCTCTTTGGGAACTTCAGAAACCTCTGCCACCTCATCAGCGACGAATGTCTCATCTTCCATCTGGACAGATGAAAATGTCTCCACTCGTGATGCGAAAATGGCCGAAAAACGTGTTTTTCTCACCAACATGCTAGTGGCTAAGAAATCGGATTTCTCTCTGCAACTTAATCGCCATAAACAGTTCTATGACGAAGCGGAAAAGACCCTAAAGTCTAACCAAAAACTTACAAAAGATTCGTCCTAAAAGTTTTTGATATTTGAGTAATAAAATGTGAGCTACATCGAATAATTAGATACACTTACAGCAGTCTCATGACTTCACTTCACATCTTTCGAGTATTCTCAAGTGCTTGGCAAACAAAACAAAAGTGCAAATTTATGTGGCAAACCACTTAAGGCCACTTTTCATCCTGCGAAATACCTTGATTTCGTTTTAACCTGAAATGTATCTGTATCTGTTTCTTTATCTCATGCTCTTATGTGTGTCAATTTGCATAACGTCGATAAAGTGCAAGGCAGTTTGTTTGGTTTGTATTCTTCCATTCCATTAGTTGCCCTTACCATGAGATTACAACAAATTGTTCAATCTGAGGGAGATTTTAAAGCCCATAGTTTGTTATGCATTTACTTAAGGAAACCTTAGAAACACTATAGGTTGCGTAAGGTACCAATTATTCTTCAAATATGTCATTTGTCACTGTTTTACACAGAATATCGTCAAAAAAGAGAATAAATATTTAGGTTTCGAGCTTTATATGTTTACAACCGTCTTTTATGACTATAATATCAATGATAAGTGAAGTTATTTTATCTACATGTTATCCAAAAGTAAATAAAACTAAAATAATTTGCGTTTAAGATTTGTACAGAATTTTAGATTTCAAATTTTTAACCTCTAGCTATTGTTGTTGTTAGTATTATTATAATTTTTTGATGCTGATCACGAATATATAGTGAATGTCTAGTAATATATAAGGTGTTTATACAGAGAACCATACAAAAAGAGTTCTCTGATTTTACATTGCCCCAAAAGGTATGCTATATAAATTGAATCAGAAAGAGTCCAACATAAAAGTTATTTCTAATCCAACTAACGTGGACTGATTTCTGTTGCAATTTTCGCAGTAAAGCAGGAGATTCCACAGTTTTCTTAACAAAGAAATTCAGTCGTCCCACCTCCAATTGTTTCTCCTCCTGCATGCTGCAACCGATTTAGTGTCTGTCGACTGAGATTAATTCGATTATCGATATCAATCGCAGTCGCAGGGCGATAATTGATTTTAGCCAACGCTGCAAACGATTAATTGTCACAGTGCCCAGGAAATCTCTCTCCGGGTCTTTGTCCTTTGGGCAGTTATGCATTAGAGAAAGATAGAGAGAGAGAGAGAGAGAGAGAGAGAGAGAGAGTTCTTCCATATCACATTTATTGCCAAACAATTGAAGCTCAATGCTGGGTGCTTTGGCCTTTTCTATTGTTGTCTTTTTTACTGCTGAGCCAGGCAAGTTGTGTGCACTCAAAATAATAGCATAGCATATACAGGCCAAGTACCCAGGTTCCACTAAAGGACGAAAAGAAAGAGGACTGACTGCAGCCCTGTAATGGCAGCATTTACTCAATTTTAGTACATAGTAAACGTATTTCTTTTATGGGCCTGAGGTTATTTGTGCAGTGTTCTACAGTCCCAGTTCCCATTTCTCAGTTCACTCTCCACCTAGTTCCCTATTCGCATTCACAAACATAAAGCTACTATATCCTGACACAATATAAACGAAGTTCGTTTCCTGAGTGGCCATTTAACTGCAAGGCTTTTCATATGTCCGCCTGAGATCCCTTTCCACATTTTTCTCTATCCCATTCTGTGTAAAAACCTTAGCAAATACTCGCAGACAAATATGATAAAGTATTCGTTTCGCTGGGGTTGCTGCTTTTGCTTCTGCATCTGGTTTGCTTTTAATTGCTTTGAAGTAAACACTGAGAATGCCCTTTGGTACATTCATAAATATAATTGCCATTCGGCCAACAGAGTTTTCCTTTGCTTCCAAATTTAATGCCTCTCCTTCTCCTCCTCCTCATCCTGGCATTAAAATAACAACATACATTCTGTTTATGTGTATGTATTCATAGAGGTGTTATTTAATTTAACGCCATGATTTGTCAGAATACATATTTACAACTCCGTTTACTGTGGTCGAAATTCTCCAGCTTTGCTTTCTTTTAAACTTTAAGTGTATAGTTATAATGAAATATTATGGTTCCTTTCCATTTTGATACCCTGTTTTTATTAATAACTTTGAAGAGTATAACATGCTGTCTTTATTTATCTTATGCTTGCTTTTTATCAACTAATAGAGAAGGTCTAAAAAATTCTTAATTTTTTATACAGATTACTCAAACAATCTTATCAAATTACAGATATAATATTAAATTAACCCGATGAAATCTTATCGAAATTGGACAACTTTGCTGCTTTTAAAGAAAACCTTTGCTTTGTTTTCTTAAAAGTTCCACATTTTCTATAATTTTTAATTCTTTTATAATTACATTTATCTCAGTTTTTCACCGTTAATTTTATAGTTTTAGTATTTTATTTAGAGATTGTATTTAAATAAATATATGTTAATGCTCATAATGTGTCACAAAATGATTCTCTTTCATTTAAATATAAATTTGTAAAGACATTTACAAAATGTGGCAAAGTATTTAACATAAAACGCAGAACAGTTCACAGAATGAATAACTTTTGTGAAAATAATAATGATATTGAGAGTGGGAAGTTCAGAAAGTCGGTGAAAGTGGGTGAAAGGCAGCTGCATTAGGCCATAAATTTTGCCGAAAAGTAAACAGTAAATAAATGTTTATTGTTTTTCACAGTTTTTGTTAGCTTTTGCAGCTGTTTTCCAATAATTATTTAACATTTTACATTGTTTAGTCGCGTTTTTGTGTTCGGCTGGCCATTGTTTGTTGAAAAGATTTGCTCGATTTGCATTTGTGCAAACGTTTCATGAATGATTCATGAGCACCCAAGCAGATGCTAACAATGAATCGATTTATATGAAGGTAATTGTGCAGTGACTAGAAAAATATGTCGCATTTTATTCATGCAAACTATATGATTAAAAGATATTCTATAAAGATCAATATAGGCTGAGAAAAGTCAATTGGAATAAAATAGAACAATATAATTTGAACTTTTTCAACTAATCAATAACAATTAAAGTCAATTGCAATTAGTTGGGACAGTATAATGTAGGCTTATTCAACAACTCAATAGTATTAAAAGTCAGTTGCAGCAGAATAAAACAATAGTTATAATGTGAACTTATACAATAAATTGATTTTTATGGAGCCTTAAACGAGGGTTTGAGCTTCCTATTACCTTATTTTTCGTGTAAATTCTATAATAAATATAAAGAAAGGAAAAGACTTTTTCAATTTTTTGGACAGAGGAAATCTTTAAGTGATATTTTATTTATTATTTACAAATTTTTAGTCATCACAGAAGAAATTAATCTAAATTTTCAATCATTTTTTTATTTTTCAAATAAATAAATAAATTCAAGTAAATAAAGGTATGTATTTCTTTTCATAATAAAATGTGACATAATTAATATCTATGTCGATTTATTTTTCTAATATGTATCCCAGTTTCCAAATAGTGCCGTATATATTCTTTAAACTTCTTCCCGCATCTATTGCTTATCTTCAAAAAGAAAACCCATTTTAGTATCATTATTGCCAAACAGGATGAATGAGTTTCAACCATAGACTTCCACTTGCAAACTGCTTAAATATTTACGAGAGCAGTTTCTGCCGTGGATGACTAAAATTTGTGCTGCCAATCGCGCCAGTCAGCGTCAAATGCAAATTTAATGGTCTATGAAAAAGGTAGCTGGGCAAATGCTTTTAACCACATCCGCTGCCATTAGATGAACTACGAGCGATGTTGGAAAAACAGCAACAGCAATAACAACAACAGCATCAGCAACAACAACAATGGAAAATGATGCCACGGGAAAACGTGAAAATCAATGCGCATTAGTGGCTGGCATTATTTCATCTTATTCTCTACTTTGAATGGCAGCCACATCGCTAATAGCATATCAAGTAGACCCTGATATTCCCCTTTTCCCCATCTTTCCTCCGAGAAGGAAATGTGCATTAGCCAAGGGGATGGTTGCTTGCCTCAAATCAACCGCAAATCAACCGCAATTTCAATAATACAAGTATAACTGATATACAAAAATCTTAATCAATTTCTTAGCTGCAAACGAAAGTTGCTCGACTACAGTAGAGATAGCTTAAGAAAAACGGGCAAAAATATGGCGAATACAAGGTCAGATTGGATAGGTTTAAAAATATCAAAAACAATATTTGTTTTGGTAGCATCTGTTTAATTTAAAAAGATTTAAGGAAAAAACTAGTAAATATTTAATATATGTATATATTACTATTTTTATGAAAGAGAACAACTTTTTTTGTGAAGTCAAAAATTAAGGACACTTAATAAAAATCACTTATAGTTCAAAACTTAATACAATATTGTTTAGGTGAAAAAATTGATATAGGAACATAATTCAATTATTTATGTTTTAGAAAGTACTCAAAATATTTGTTGATTTATAAAGAGATTAATTATAAAGACAACAGTCGTTAAAATTAGTGCAAATAAAAAGAAAACAATTATTATTAAATTAAATGCAAAAATCACAAATTATGTCTTATATGTATTATAATCTCTATAAGGATAACATACTGTAATTAAATTGTTTTGGTTTTAGTTTGCTTTGCTGACATGCAATCGAGAATGACAACAATCTCAACCGAGAGCCGAGTGAGATTCAACTTTGGGTTTCCCCCCAAAACAAATGCTGACTGGGCGGACATGTTTTCGTCCAGCTTTGGGGAATGAAGTTTTGGTTCTGCTCCTTCTTCTGTACCGTGTCCTGTCATTCGTGCATGCAATCCTCACACACATATACACACCCACACACACACAGACATGCACAGGCAATGCATTGAAGCGCAAATTAAGCTTGACAAGCAAAAATTAAACTGTGCATTTGTATGTCTGTATATCTGTATCTCGTAGATACAAGTACGAGTATGCCTGTCTCTTTGTATCTACTGCCTGCTTGTTTAGCAAAATATAATTTCTTCATGTACAGTTCATTAAACACAGAGCAAACCGAGTGGCAGCAGAGAGGCTGAAACCTTAAATTGATATGCAAATCAACAAACTGAAACAAGACGAAACAAAACACAAAGACAACAAATTGTGATTTAGAAAAAGGAAAAAATTAGGATATCTAAACTTGAGTTGCATTGCAAATTGTCTGAGCTAGAGATACTTAATGTGTTGGTTTGAAATATTACTCCTCTATCAATCATTCTCTCCTTTGTAATTAACAATTATGGCTGCCCATGCTGATGGGCTAATAAACTAAATAGACAGCAATTTATTGACACCATGAGTTGTAGTTTTAGCTGTAATGCGGACTTATTGAATCGACGGCTCATTGAATTAGAATGCAGATAAATTCATGCACATTCCAACAATAGAGACATCAATTCATGCCTGCCCATAAATAAAAACCACTGCAACATAATTTTTATCATAAAAAAAACAAGGCGAAAAACAAACAAAACAAAAAAAACTGACAAAGAATGAGTTTTGGACCAGTCAAAAGACGCTCTTGTTTGTATTGTCCCAAAAAGCATTTGAGAGGCCATAGGCGTCAAAGCACTTAACCGCTAGACACAAAGACAAATCCTATCCCCCTTCTCTGAACTTTGAACCCCAAACCCAATCCGAATTTTCGACAATGACAGCCATAAAATGTCTGGTCTTTGTTTTTGTTCGTTTTTTCTAGGCCTGGCTAAATCAAGGACTTTTTTCTATTCACAAATCCATATATTTCTTCTTTTTTTCTCCGTCTTTTCAGAATTTGACATTGATGCGCATTAAGTCTGACATTCGCGTGAGTTTCTTTGCTCAGTTCCACAATGATTATGATTCTTGAGAGTTTTTCTCACACTTCTCTTGCTCTCGACTCCTTTTATATTATTTTTCTTGCCATGACTTTTGCACTTTGCGCCAAGTTGAAGAAATTAATATTAGCGACTGGCGCAGATACTTTTAGTAAATTGCAAGCTCATCGCATTTTTATCAGTGCAGCTGTTGAAGTTAAGTACTAAGTGCTCTGCATGACTCTGAAACTGTAAGAAAGAAAGAAAGAAAGTATAAGTAACTTGAGATTGAATAGCACTCATTATATGTCGCTTTTCATGAATGTGTGATAATCATAATTGCTGAACACTAAGCAGACTCTCTCGGATGTAAATAATTATAAGAATTATTCGTAAATGCTTAAGCTTAGAAATAGAGCTAGCATAATAAATTTGGTTAATTCTTAAACTGTTTATGTATTAAATTATATTTTACTGAGTGAAAGGTTACAATTATTTGTGTTTAAACATTAGTAAAGAGATTTTAAAGTAATACGTATAATATCGCATGGGTTATATTGTTGAAAACTAATGTGTGGAAGAATTAAAGTGTGAAGAATTAATCTGAATTGGAATTTTACCTCGCCAATTCCATTCCAAAAGAAAATAATTTCTAAATATTCAAGATTGATAAACATATCTATAGTTGTAAATGGATTGAAATTTCTTAAGCTACTTAAGTCAAATGACACATTTCCAATAGAACTAATGAATACGTGTTTTAAATGCAGTTGGCAATGTTGATTTATGAGCAGGATTCAAACAATTGCCCGCATTTCACAAAATGTCAGTTGAAGCCCAAAGTCTGTAAACACTAGACAAATTCTATCTATATGCAATCAGCAAATATGGTTGGATGGTATTCATAATGCATTCACTTTTGCCAGGCAAGTGGAAATTATGTCAAAACAAAACGGCAAGTCAAGGCATTCAGTATGGTCTGACAGTCAGTCAGTTAGTCAGTCAGTCTGTCGAGTTGAGAAGTCATTTGAATTAAAGGCGGCACAAAGTTAAACTAATATGATATGCAGTGGAAAATTTGTGGAAAAGGGTGAGAAAGGGTCATGAATATCTTGGCAAAATCGCGTCAAAGACACGAGAGATATGCCATTTATCAGTGCTCAAGCAATCTGCAAATTTCTACGGTGCACGCTTTTTATTTATACGCCATTTACAGAAGGGATTGGAATTGGAATTGGGTTTGGTGTTGGGGTTGAGTTTACTTTGTGCAATTGCAATGCTGCATTTTAAGCTTTTTTTTTATTTTTTTTACATACGTACACACATACAAACGTACATATGTCTGCCAACATTTGTAAGGATTTTCCATGTCTCTGACTGACTTTCTTTTCACTTCTGAGCGTGTGTATGTGTTGCAAGTTGACTTCATTCAAAAAAGTTAATTCATAAATCGCACAAAGCGCACAGATACGAAAGAAGCACATGATACCCCTGAAATCCCTCCGTTTCCACTTTTCCCCTCTTTTCCCCCTGAACAACCATATGTAAAACGCATTTGGACTCTAAGATAAAAGCTTGCCTGCAGCGGCTGCCTCAGTAGCCGTATTTGCGCTTACAGAGTGGAAAAAAGCTGTTGGCAGAATAGAGAATGGAAATGAAGGGAAGGAAAGGAAAGGAAAATAAAAGCAGTCAAAGGGAGGGGAAATCTGTTCAAATAAAAGATTTCTATCAGGTGGCTCTTATGGCGCATGAAAGTACTTAAATTTGTTTGACTTGCATTTGCCAATGGTGGTTATGGTGGTTCTTCCATATGGTGGTTGGGTGGTTCTGTTCTCTCATTATGCGAAAAAGGCATCTATGAGTATAAAAAAGAGTCAAAAGAGTCCCGACTCACGACATGTTGCACATTCCATCCTCTTTATGACAAGCGAATCTTTGTTTGCGAATACGTTTAGTAGATTGCTACAATAAGATATGCTTACAATACTCCTATCCCATTCATACCTTTATATCAGTTAAGTATATTTTGTACGTGTTGTAAGCCACCTTAGCGAGGGCTGACACAGGAATTAAGATAGCTAAATAGCTTGCTTACCATTTGTTTTAGTTAATCAAAAATTCTTTACAAGATTAATTGAATACGACTCTTGTGTGTTGAAAAATAAAAGTCGAGAAATCATATTTTAGAGATGCCTTTTTTATATTAAAAACCATTGACTGATTCATTGTCTGACTTTTTGCAATAAAAATTAGTGTTTGATATTTAAAATGGCTTGATTTAATTAAATTTATACTTACATAATTTTAAACGTAACAGAGATAAAATAAATATTTAAACTAATTGTTAATTGTGCAATAGTTATAAACTAAAATATCCAAAATAATAGTTACCTGGATTGATTGCTTAAAAAAAGATATTAATTATGGTTTCTGGTTTGTTTATATTATTTTAACATTTAAATATAATTAAATTTTGATAGCTGGCATCAGTGTGTATTAATTTTAACCATTTTTAATTAAGTTTAAAAAAAATACGTAGTATAGGAAATACAGCGACTCGTAGCTTGAAGTTTTTCGCTGATTGTAAGACAAGCAATGTTTTAATGGTAATTAAATGATATTGTCATAAAACATGAAATGTGATGCTAAATTATGTTATCAGTAGTCATGGAATTAAATGGGCAACATTAGCAGAAGTCTATTTGAATAGTTGCCAAAAACCATATTGTAGTAAAGAGTGTGTTGTATATTATTTCTATTTTTAAATTTGAATGACGTTTGTATTGCCAAAAGTGTCAATCAGGCATGAAATCGAAGTTGAATTTGCATAAGGTGCTCAAGCCATGTGCTAAGCAGGCATGAAATGGCGTGATTTGATATGCTTTTATCTATCTATTTTGACTATGAACAGCAGACAGTTGTCACATGTGTGTGACATTTCAACCAGCACAAGTGCGACAATAAGGAAGTGTATCTTTAACAACTACAACAACAACATGAAAAACAACAATGCGAGCATGAAAAGCATCATCAACACTTGAGGCGTGGAACAAAAAAGGCGCAGTGTTCTTTGTGGCGCATTAAACTCAAGAGCTGAAGCCCTTTTGGAGAGTTCTGGCCAGAAGCTGTACGTGATTATATCAAAGAAAAGTAAAACGGCGAAATTTCATCCCATTTTCTGTCCCCCTTTTTTCCCCATTTTCCTCGTCTGTCACTGTCTCAACTGAGTGCCCAGAGGCTGCGTCAAAATATGCCGCAATCAGGCTGCAAAGCATTTTCATTTATATTTAAATACAAGACGGCAAAAGCAACAAAAACAACAACAACAACAACAAGAGCAAAAGTAGAATCAAAAGCATCTCGCAAGCAGAGTTTTCGATTATGTTTAGATACTCTTTCGAGGGGCAGCTTATCGACGCCCACGCACATGCCCAGTTGCGGAAAGGGGGAGCAGGGTGGAGGAAGGTGGCTAGGAGGTGCTATGTGGGTGTCATATTTATTGCGCTCCATGATTTATTATAATTTTATGCATGAATCTGTGCAAAGTGGTGGGCGTGGCCCTAGGTGAAATGAGCTCAGCAGTAGCCAACCTTTTTGACATTGCCAAGTGAATGCTTTCTCTCTATATTTCTCTCACTCTTTCTCTCTCTCTCTCTATCTCGCTCTCTCTCTATCAGTTTCCAAACATAAACCACAACATCATTAACATGCCACTATGTCACTCTGGTCACTCTGTGCACTCGTATTACGAAAATCATTGCTTATTTTTGTGAGTCAAAAAAAATTCAATCATCATAAACGATCAGACAAGAGTTGATGGAACTATCGCTTAAGCGTTGTATTACTAAAATTATGGAATATTAAAATTTAACCAATATTAATACAGTTTTCAAATTTTAAATCAATTTTATTGAATAGTTTTAGGATATTTATTAAATCTCTTCAATCAATTGACCGAATGCTAAAATTATAGTCATAGTAATTTATTAAAATAAATTCGTTATATGTAAATAATTCTAATAATACTACAGATATTTGTACTGCACGTGCAGTTGCGCTTAAATATTCTTGTTTTATTTGTTAATTTATAAATAATATTTAATTTTGTCTATATGGAAATTTAAAGCGTTTTTATTAATGGATCGTTTGATACTTAGTTCTTGATTAACGATGAATTTAGAGTGTAATATCATTGTAGATGTTAAAAAAAAATATTTTACAATTACAATTTACAGGAAATTTAAATTTTTAATCATGAAAGAATTGTGTAAAAGCCAAAAAAATGTAAGTGAGCATTGTTCTTGATAGCGAGTATACTTACTTCAGTAATGAGAATATTTTAACCTGAATTTTCGGATACACAAGTCACTTTTTGATTTGAATCAGAGCAGACATGTAACGCGTCTCTAACAAATTATGCGATTTTGGAAAACAAGAAAATTGGTGCACGATGACCTGTAATAACACACATTTTGCCAAAACGCAGTCAAATAATTCTACACTCACACAGACACACACTCTCCTACACTACGAGCAACACATGAATATTTTACAGACTCACAAGAGGCAAAAGCAAATACAAAAGTCCTCCGGATTATCACACTCAATAGGGCCATTGATACATGTATGTATGTTTGTATGTACATACTCATGTACTTGCGCGTAGTCTTGAGCCTCGATGTTATTATTGTTGTTCTTGTTACAGGGCCTGCTCATTAATTCATATTATGGCACTTCTGCCCCCGTTGATGGAACTACAACAACACCGCACACAAGACACCTTCATATACACATTCAGGCAGTAAAAGGTTAAGTGCCAAATTGCACACTTATTGTCAATCCCCAGGTTCGATTATACATGCATAATTGTTTATATCCAATTACTTACAGTGCCTTCAATGTGGTGCGCTACTCTTTACCATATAACTATATAATTTCTTTGGTTTATAAATCTTTTATTTACTTATTTATAACATGCAATACAAAAACTGTTTAATTAAAACGTAACTATTTTTCTATGTAGTCTTTGGATACTGTCAATAAATAGTGATGAAATATAAAAAGTTAGATATATGTCGCTGCCAATACTTTCTTCATTTACATGTGCGTTCTCTACTTTTCATTATAACATATTTTTTCAAACTTTTCTGTTTCACTGACGTTCTGCTACCCGGGTTAAGGAATATTGAGTACTTTACTCTATGGAAAATTTCTTGATTACTAAATATTATGCTTTAAGTGTTTAGTTGGTTACAAAGAAAGATATTAAGTAAAATAGTTCAATATATTTTTGTGTAGTTCTTAGACAATATCAATTCAACTGAAATAATAAATTCATTCAATAACTAATTTATTATTCCAATAGATATATTTATTTATTCAAGCTTTTTATATGAGTATTTTGGTTACTTTCTTGAATTGTTGCTGGGCTGAATAATTTAAAAATATATTTTTGACGATAACTGACACTTGTGGCAGAGAAAATGGTAACTGGCACAGTGCCTTCCCTTTCTTGAAGAAGTATGCGACAGTTGCCAAACAAATTTTCTTTTGGAAAATACCAAATTTCAATTTGAATTTTGTTGCAATCTTTTCGGCTTGTTAACGATCATTTATGGGCCAAGGGGATGGAGTATAGAAAGGAACGTGCAAAGTTTTCTACTCACTTCGACTTCGTTTCGAATCGGTCTATTTCAAAGTGTTTATGCGGTTACAAAATAAAGCAAAGTCAAAGTTTTTGATAAACTTTTAGCCACAGCAGCAACAGCGGCAGCAACTTCTGTGCTTGTCAGTTGGAAACGAACGCAAAAGGGGGTGTGTTGGGTGGACAGGGGTCAAAGGGGGTCTTGGGCTTTTTCATAAATTGAAAATTGCACATTTCAAAAGCATTTTCTCACAGCTTTAATCAAGACAAACACACACAGAGAGATGGAGATAGAGAGAGAAAGGACTCAAGTCTGCGGGCCCAATCAATAAGGCACAAAACAATTGTGTGTGTGTGTGTTTAAGCGTGTATCTGTATGCTGGACAGGATATTAGATAAATAGGCGCCTGGCACGAATATTGAGGCGGTGCTCACCGCACGTCCCATTGCGTTGGTGGCAACTTGGGCAATGTCTTAATTGATTTAACACGAAATCAGTCAAACGATAATCGAAAATTGCTACGCAAACTGTTTGATTACATGCAACGTGGCCTCGTCTCAAAACCTATCAATTGACCAAGCCACAGCTGCAACTTTAGCTCCAGTTCCCGTTCCCATTCCCGTTCCCGTTCCCGTTCTAGTTCGTATACCAGTTCCAATTCCAATTCCAACTCCAGTTCCACCTTCTATCCGGTTTATCAACGCTTCGTTGATTTCCTCCACAAATGACGGGGCACGATGACAAAGTTGCCGCTTGGTCTTTGGGGCATAATTGAATTTCCCCAAATTACAGCCTTTGCCTTTGCTTTTCGATAGGCTCTCCTAGGGGTAAGGGAGAAGACGTATAAACGTATGAGCAATTGCCGTAATTGTGAATGTTTGCTCATCATTCATAACCACAGACTGACTCGAATTGATTACATTTGCTTTTGCATTGCATTTGCTTCTTATCTGCCCGCTTTACATTCAATTTGCAGCCAAGTCCTTTTGACAAATGTCATTTAATTAGTCAACTCGACTCTGTTTATTTTGTGGCAATTTTCTTTGTCCCATTTTTGCCCTTATTGTCCCTTCTAGTCTCCCACTTAATGGCAAACAATTTATATTTATTTTGCCGCTGGCACATTTTAGTTTATTGGGTGTCGATCGTAGATAGTTCATAATGATAAATATCTGTGTAGTTACTTTTTCTTAATTTTAGCTAATCAAGCAGTTAGCTTTTTATTTATTTACTTAATTATTAACAGTCTATTGTCTAGTTTATTATTCATTAACTATGCTGACCGAAAAATCGTTAACGTTTACAAAGCAGTCTTGTCGAAACTATAACATTACTTTGTGTTTGATATACTTAAATAAATAATACATTTTATTTCAATTCCTAAGAACTTCTTTGTATATCTTTTTCTGTCAAATTATTTGAGTTTCACGCTTCGAAAATATTCCATTAAACTTGCAGCTTGAACAATATGTATAGGTGTATACCAATTAACGATACAGAAAACTCATATAAAAAGCTCTAAAATCAATTCAATAAAATCTGGTTTCTTTTCATTACACTAATCCATTTTGCAATTTAGAAAAATGTTATTATTATTATTATTAACGTTATTGGATGTCATTTGTAATTGATTTATTCACCAAATAGTATTTAAATTATATCAACTAACTAATGCCACAAATTCCAATTACACAGAACGCCTGTCATTAATGCCAAAATAAACCCGCTTAAGCCAAAGGCGACAGCTGTGATAAATACTGATATTTATACAGATATAGAAAAAACAAAGAACAGATAAAAAAGGTCTATGTAAATATGAACTCGTAACACACACATATATACACACGCATATTTTTAATAGCAATTTCAAACCGACCACAATTTTGAAATGCTTGGATGCTTTTTGCACATAATTCACAGGCAATTTAAATGCATCCCCAAAACATGAACATCGTCATCACCTATCCCTATCCTACTCTTACTCTCACTCACACTCTCACTCTCCCTATGTGTTTCTCATTTCATTAGCACCTCCCTTGTTCGACCACAGAAATATTTGTTCTGTTTTTCTCGATATTTTTATTCTCGGCCTGTCAAACGATTTGCAAAACCAACTGCAGCCCGTTAGCAATTGTTTTTTCCGCAGTTTCAGTTCGGTTTCTGTTCTATTTGCCTGGTCAATTTTTTCTCTGTGTTTGTTCCGTTGTTTTAAGCGTTAAATTTAATTACTCCATCTATATGGTAAAAAAATGTAGAAGCCTTAGAGGGGAAATGTGCACAAGAGATGTTTTAACAGCTGCTCTATAACAAATACCACACGAAAAACAGCCTGTATTGCGTTTTTATTTATCATAAGAAAAAAAATAAACAAATAAACATAATTAAAAAAGTTTCTAGTACAAACTTTGTACAGTAAACTAATTATATCCTGAATTTACTATTTCTATATATTGAAAGCTTGGGCTGCCTTCTTTTTACTTAATCATAGTGAATTTCTCCAGCTCTAATTAAAATAGGTTAATTTTGGCTCGAAGGGATTAAGCATATTTCAATACACATTATTAATTATGTATTTATATAACTTCAAAACTGTGAATTTTTCTATCATTGTTTTATTGATAATTTAGCCATTATGATATTATAAATTTAAAGTAAATATAAGCAATAAAAAAAGTTGATTTTAACTCTACAAAATAAATAAGTATGATTCATCGCGATGCATTCGCCTTAATACTTCAGAACGTGACATTTTGGCACTGACTGTTAGAATATTGAATGGCATAATAATTTTATAAAAATAATTATATTTAGATCAATTCTTAATTAGTTTATACTTTTAACTTTTAAGTAAACTCTTTTTCTATTTATCAATAGATTAGATTTTTATTTGCGTTTCTTTGGATAGCGGCACAACCAGTTTTAAGTTTATAGTTAAGACTCGAGATTACAAAGAATCTTTAGAATCGAATTTAAGCTGTAATTTGTACTAATTGGGACACCAGCAGTGGATTTAATATCGTCTAAAAATAAAGAATTTAATAATTTTAGTTTACTATTTAAAGAAGGTGTTAAAGTCGACAATCGTATTTGCGAAAAAGATAGATTAGTTCATTCATAAGAAATATACGAAATATACACTAATACATGGCAAATTGGGCAATTAGTTATAATAATTATGCTTGTAACAAGAAATTCATTTTAATATATTTCTCTGGTTGATTGAGGGGCCAATAAATAGCTCATTAATTTAACGACTTTATCTGTTGCAATATTTTGACGGTGATTTATCCAATTCGAAAGTCTTAATTGGCAATTCGAATATGTACTCGATGAGCTTAATTTCCGATTAAGATTATTTAGTTATACACACCCAATTGCTAATTTTGACTGTCCAACTGTATAGCTATTTGGCTGACTGACGGTCTGGCTATCTGTATCGAGATTTATGCCGCCTTTGTTTGCTTTTGGCCACTTTTTTTCTCTTAGGCTCGAAGGCGTAGCAAACACCCTTGTGGCATGTCAATAAGCCATTTCGTGAGTCTCTCGCTTAGTTTCGGAAATATCGCCTCAATGATTTTCGTGTTAAATTAATTAAATTCAATGCGTGCTCGACAAACATTTGACCAGCGCAGCCGATAGAACAAATCTAGCAGCTCCTTCCTGAACGTTTGTGAAATCAAATCGTGCCATAAATTCGCAGTCCTTGTAATTGGCTACTCCATGTTGTCGGTTTGTTTTAGCCCCCTGAGTCGCAATATTGTTGGCACAGGCTAAACTCAACCAAATGGCGAGTCAGGAAGTATATATACAGACATATAGCTTATTTATATCATACAAACAATTAGTCAAGTTATGGCGTAAATAAGCCTTCTAAAGATTTTCTTTGTTTTGAGGAAGTTTATCAAATATCGTTTAATGAGTTTTTGATTCTAAGAAGAGGGGCATTGAAATGTTTGTATCTGTTTGTGTAATACACATTGTGTATACTTACAGTACCAAATAGTAGGTTCTTGCTATAATACAAAAATACACAAAAAAGAAATGGGACTCTGTAATAAAATCTATCCCAAAATCCATAAAAGCTCGACGATCTCGAATTTTCTTTATTTTCTCCAAAAATTTTTGTACAATCAAAGCTATTGAAAAATTCTGTACTTGAATCGAATATTTCGAGCATACTCGTATTTGCATGTTTGAGTTGATATTTTATCCGTGAGTCTCTCGACAAAGTACTTAAAAAATACATGTTAAAATCAGTATATTTAAAATTGTATTAAGGAATAATTACCTTTTTCATTCTCTTCTTATATGTTTTCTTTATTAAAATTCCTGACGACTTTTATTACTCTTCCTCATCCTACAGATAGATAACAGGCGTCCTCTTGAAGTGGGACTCATTGCTAATTGAAAATCGCAAATGACTCTGCGATTTACAGCTGCTCAGGACATTGCCTTGCGATATGTACGTATCCTTTTGGAAGGCAGTTGTTACTTATCCAATTGTTGTTGCTGTTGTTCTTATTGCTGCCATGTTGGCATTTGCCTCTTTTATTGCATTACATAAAAATCATTAATTACAACAACTCGTCATGAAATTTAAATGCCGCTCGGCCATACAACAAAATAAGTGAGACAAATATTGAAAAGCAAATTGAATTTTCATACGCGACGCAAAGGTGAAACACGAGAAATTCGATAGGAAAGGGGAGGTGAATGGTGCAGGGTGGTGCAGGTTGGTGGCAAGTGGTGCGTCGCATTGGGGCAGGGCACAACTTTGTACACTTGGCAAAAAAAAGTATAAAGGAAGAATAAAAAGGACAACTGGTCGAGGGTCCGCCCGTTTTTTTGAACAGCACAGCACTTTGTACCAGAATGGGCTGGGCACATACACCCAAATACACACACACACACACACACACGCACACTTTCGTAAGTACACATACACCCACACATGTGTACATAACAGCGCACCTACACAGTTACATTTTATGAGGGTGGCAACATTTTTGCTTTTTATGTTCGACAGATTTTCGTGTTGGTATGTGAAACATGCTGATTCCCAGTGATTACAATTGTTGTGCTGCTGTGTTGTCCCTCCATTCCTTACCCCCCCTCGATCATCAGCCAGCCACCAGCCTCATGGCCACAGCACTTGGCCTGATGCCGTAAAAAGCACAACGAAAGCAGATAAATAAAAAGAAAAACAACAACAACAACAACAACAAGAGCAAAGGCAACGGCAATGGTCACAACAACAACAACAACAACAACAACAACAGTCAGCCGTGGCAAAAATTTCGCACACAAAAATAAAATGTTAAACCAGGCAAAACAAATATGCGCAAAATAGGATCGACACAAGAATACTCTATATATATATTTATATTTATATATAATATAATTATATATATTTATATTTTAGGCCCTGTTTTGCAATGTCCATATAAGCTTTATTTAACAGAGCTTTGAATTTGACATTAGTTTCTATACATTTTCGTCAGCTTATTATTCAGATAGTTATTTGAGACCTTATATTGTCTATTATATATACATAAGTATAATAATAAGATATTTACTATATAATGTTACATATATTAACGAATTACAAATTATATAATATTTCATGCTTCTTCCTGCTTCCTCAGATTTAGAATTGGCACGAGAATACTCTATAAACACTTAAAAAAAATGTTCAGGTCTACTTAAAAATAGTTCAGTATTTAATAATTATTTTATTATTTTATTAATTACATAATATTTCACATTAACAACTTTTTCCTGCTTTCCTATACTTCAAAAATTATTTCAAAATGCCCGAGCCTATTAGAAAATAATTTATTGATTATTATGTCAAAGTTTGTCAATTATTAAATTATAAATTATGTAATTGCTGCTTCAATAACTTATTTGCTAAATTTTCTTTAATTTTATAAGTATTACAACATTCCAAATTATTTGAAAATAAATGTATACAAATTATCTTACATTGTATATCTATTAATGCCGCTCTAAAATTCTCTCTAAAAATTACAAGAAAAGATTTGTATGTGCTTTATTATTATGAAAATGTTAAGGGTAAAAGTCTAGTGACTTTTTCGTTGATAGTGTATATAACAAAACTTTTTTATGCCGCTCGTTACAATTTTCGTGATGTTCTGCTGACAACTCAGCAGAGATCAAGTTATTATGAGTGTGTGTGTATGTGGGTGCGTGTGTGAGTGTGTATAGAGCTTTTGGCGCGGTCGGGGTGATCTGTGTGTTGGACAACCCGGGCTCTGAAGGCCCAGGAACTGGACCAGCCAAGCCAGGACCAGCCAGGACAGGCCAGGCCGTTGACAATTAAGGTGAATGAATATTTTAATATTGGCAAACAGATTACACATATGGGTAATGGCAATGCGCAGAGCAGACATGACTTGTACGAGTGGAATACATATGCAAATATATTTTTATATATGTATGTGAGTGGAGCTGCATCTGAACCAGGACCTGGACATGATGACGCGGACAAGCACTCGAGTAATGGCGTTAAATTTAATTCAATTGAATTAAATTGTTGTTGGCACAATGCATCAAAAGCAAATGCAACGATAAGATACAACCTTCTTCCTCTCTCTCCTCCTTTTTTTTACCTCTATTAAAAATAATGAAATAAAAGAAATCATCGAAATGAAATACAATTGCATGTGCATATTTTTTGCATTGTATTTACAATTACAGTCGCAGAATGACAGTAATTAAGCACACACAGTACAGATACTCTGTCTCTTGAAGTTCATTTCCTCGCACTTCAAAATTGCAAATTATAATTATGTGATATGGCGGCAATTTCTTTAATTAAGATCTCATTTATAATTGAAGATTTTCTCTTTATTATAACGATATCAATAAAAATTTAAAATGTAAAAACCTTTTCATCGTTATTATGAGAATTCATAATTAGCATACTGAGCTGATCTGTGTTCATGCTTACACATCTATACAACTTGTAGAAAAAATATACCTAGAAACACCAATCATGCTATGTAGGTTCCTCTGTATTCTAAATTAAAAGAGCTAATATAAAACTAAAGATTCAAGTATTAATAGATTATATGCATTGTATACTTCAGATTTATACTTCATTTCATAATGATCGAATATATAACTCGGAAATTAATCAATCAACAATTATACTCAGCGCTTTTGACAAAGAAAAACACAAATTACAGGGTCTAAGAGAGTGCACTGAGTGTTAGAGGATTAAATGATTTGACAGCACCTTTGCATTGAATATTTCTTTACTATACATTTTTTTATTTTAACAATTTATTTATTTAATCTACTGCTTCAAGATGCCTTAAAGACTGCGATATATTTTTAAATGCGACAGTCATAATAACTATAAGATGAATTGAAATGACAAAATTTGTTGGAAAAACCATTGAAGTACTAAGAAATAATTACTTGATATATTTAGTTTTCTTAATCTAACTTAATTTTAGCAAGAAGCCATTAGTTTTTTTTTAAACAGATTGCACAAAGATATGTTTTTCCTAAGCTTAACATTTTATATCCTATAATTTTGTCTTAAAGACCTATCTCCTGACCCAAGTCAAAATTAACTGAGCTGTTGAATGCTGACTGGTAATATAAATTCTGAGACAGCAAGCAATCGTAAAAGGTTAAGTTTTCATTATTATTCATTAGTAGTGCACCGCAGTTCAAGGATTAGTTAAAGTGCTTTTCAGTGTTAATTATTTATGAAAAGAGTAAGCTTTAACACTATTTTTTACTTTTTGGAATAAATATGGCAACACTTTATATATTATGTTAAGTAGGTTAATCAATTTCTCATATTTGTAATCATATTATTCATATTACTCAATAAATAAAAGTACACTAAGCTACAGAGGAGCAAGCTCGATAGTAGGAGACCCTGTACTTATTGGAAGGAGCAAAAAATAGTGAAAAGAGAATTGTGGTAAAAGCAAATAGTGGTAGAAGACGATAGTGGTAAAAAGCTTCATGAAAAGATGAAGGTGTTCAAAAATGGGACAGACAGTATCGACATGGCAATATCGACTCAGCTGTTGATGCTGATCAATAATATATATATACTTTATGCGATCTGCCACGCCCCTTTTGCCTGTTTCGCAAATTATTTTTTTGTTCACAAACTTAATACATCTTTTTGTACTTTTTTAAAGCACATGGTCTAAGAAAACCCCTACTTAAATTCTCAGAGTCTGCTTGCTAAGTCTGCCGTGATGCAGGCAATGCAGCTGCTAATTGACGACAATCAGGCATTGCCAATGAAGAAGAAGAAGCGCCAACTGCTAAGCCCGTCAGATTAATTTACGAGTTTAAGTAGAAGAGGGACGGGTAAGACAGAGAAGGACAGAAACAGACTGACGGAACGTGCCAAATTTCTAATCAAAATTGCCACAAAACAGCAGCAGCAGCAGCACACAAAAACTGATTGTTGGCCCACTTGTGTGAGCGTATGTGTATTGGCTTACCTACCTACATATATACATACTTAGACGAATAAATGCAGACATACATACATACGAGTATATGTTCGATTTGGTGCTGAAAATCTAAAGCTCTTTGGCTGGCAGTAAACTTGATGAAAATCGATTTTAATTACAAAGTCAATGCGCGTAATTGCTTTGCACCTAACTCAAGTGGGCAGCGCACTTTGATGTTTTCATCGAATTCGACACGGGCATGCAATTTGTAACAAGTTGGCAGCACCAGTGGAAATTACATTAACCCTACTTCAACCTGATGCTGAAAACAAACTAAGTTCACTGGAAGTAAACAACACTATTAAATGTAGTTTCTCGAAAGATATAAGTAAATTAATTTTAATTACATACATAAATTAATTACTGCCTAGGAGTTTGCTTCTTTAATAATTATGTACAATGTACATCAAGCACAACCTCCATAATTCGCATCATTAAAAGCCAGCCAATGGTAAAATTCCGTATTGTCCGATTTAAAGAATTAAAAGAGCAACACAAACCCAAAGTGCTTGGGGTATATTTTATGTATTAACGTCAGGAATAATGAATTTACCAACTTCCCATAAAATATTTTTCTTGTCTTTCCGGTACCCTTTTATAATGGAGTTGTTAGCAATCGAACATATTTTATCTTTTTCAGAAATAGGCCTTTAATAAGGAGCAAAATAATCAAAATAATAAAATCCCAATATTGAACAAAAAATCTAATAAAGTCTTAAGTTTCAGAATTGTTCAAAAATTGTTTTATATTAATTAAATATTTTTGAGTTGAGAAAAATTCATAATTAACTTTTCTGAGTTAACCGAAATCATTAAATGGTGCTTACACAATTATAATTAATAATAATTTATATTAATTTGAAGTGATTAATTTATGTATATACAATCTATTCTCTTAAGTGCTTAGTGATTAAATTTAAAGAAATATTGTTTTTTCGTATACCATGAATTTGCTTAAATCTGTTATATACTTAGTACAATTTGTATAAAAGTCCTAATGAATTAAGCGGTCGGAAAAGCCATGTTTAACCCTTCTGTTATGCACAGGGTTAAGGGTCAGTTAAAGTTTTCATTGCATAATTTTGTTCGCCAATTATTGTCCAATAAGCGGAAGTGGAATGTTTATATTTGTGTTGCAACCAGTTGCAATCAATGAATTTCATGAACCTTCAGCAGACTTCACAAACAACAAGCGGGCCCAGAGAATTTTTGGCGTTTGTGGTTGACGTCATGGGAGTTTGTATATGGCATGCATACATGTACTACATACATGTGTTCAGTCTCTCTCTCTCTCTCTATCTTGCTCCTTCTCTCCCACTCTCTCTATGGTTTCCCTCTGTTCCTCTGTAGTACTCTATCTCTGTGCGTATGTGTTTGTACAGCCTGACCAAATTTACTGCACTGTTGCATGTCATTAAAGTCCGCGTTTGGTTTAAGGGACGGTTTATGAAACGCTTTCGCCTTAGTGTCGCCAACATTTCCGTAAATTGTCCGTTAAGTTCATATACACACATTAATTTAGGTTAAATAATAAAGGTTTTCTTTCAAATATAAAAAAATATGAATAAACATATTTATGAATTTCTGGAATCATGCTGAGGAAAATTTAATTAAAGCATTCTCGACATACACACAAAACTTTTAGCTGCAGCAGCCGCATTATTGCAGTTGCAGAGTAATAGTTGTTGTTTTCATTGATGTTGTTGTTATTGTTGTTGTTGTTGCTGTTTTTGTTGTTGCTGTTGTTGTTGTTGTTGTTATTGCATTGTCAACAATAAGCAACATGCGCACGACTGCACAACCAATGCATAAACAGGCTCCACATCCCATTTTAATTCCCATTTCCATTTCCATTCCCGTTTCCATTCCCTCCCATCCACCCACCTGGACTGCCAATGCATTTGCTTGGCTGCACACACAACAAACACACAAATTGCTACCACATTTTTTCCCCATTTGCCTACTTATAGAGTACATATATATTTATTTTCATATTATAAGTTGTTTTTTGCTTACTTTTTGGCGGTGCGCTTAAAGTTCAATCCAACTGTGGCAACTTCGCTTCGGGTAAAGAGTTAAAGCCCAGTCAGAACGTCAAGGAAGCAACACCCGAAGCAGCAACAACTACAGCAATAACGACAACTACAACAACATTCACGGCAACATCCGCAGCCATCTTGATTTAAATGAAATTTAACTTTTTGCATATTAAAAAACTTTTGCATTTTTGATGCGAAATAAGAAAAGTTTTCGGCCTTTCTTTCTATTTTTCTCAGACTCAGTTTTTTTTTTTTTGTATTTTTGATTTGTTTTGTAGTTTTTTCTTCTCATCTGAAATTAGATATGGCCTTACCATTCGTTTCCCTTCCCTTTTCTATTAATATGTACACGCTTTCATTAAATGCGCTGGGACAGTTTTATATAACTTGAGCTAAACTTAATATTCAATATTGTCTGTTCACGTTTTTGGCTATAATTTATGTTGCCAAGTTAGCACTGCACATTTAAATTTTAGGATAACTAAATAATGATCTATACATTTCAAAGCTTTTGAGCTATTTTAAATTGTGAATTACTTTTTGTTATAGATACAATTGCATTGATTTAAATAAAGTAATGAACATAACAATAAGACAGGAATATTGCAAAGCAGATATTTCTAACATGTTGTCCAAGTATTATTTAAATACTAATTGATCATCCTCAATATTTGAATAATTTTAAATTGTAACTATTTCCAATAACGCAAAGTCAGGAATTCGATTTCTTTAGCCCTTTTTGTATACAAATATTTAAGATGAGACGGAAAGAATAATTTATGTTAGTTGTGTATAAATATTCTTATCAATTATTTTTGTTTAAACTAGTTGTATGTCTAAAATTGATTTGTAAATATATTTTGGCATTTCTATAAGTTTTCTATAATTTATTGTAAAATGTATAAGAGTCTGCTCAAGATTCAAACTAAAAAGACAAGAAACAAAACTTGGGGAACATTTTGCAAGTGCTTGCACTCTTGGCTCTTTTAGCCAGGTATCTGCATTATTTTATGTTGAATTATGGTATGTGGGTAGATATATATATATGTGTGTGCAAGTGTTGGTATTTGCGAAGGGGGCGTGCCATTTGCAACGTGTTTTATTTACAGGCGAAGGCGTGCAAAAAATTAGCACTAACCAAGGAGGGACAGGAAGAGAGGGTAAATAAAAGGACAGAGAGAAGAAAGGCAAAGGTATGGCAGGAAATCCAAACCAAATGGCTGCACAGGTAAGAAGTAAACTAGAAGAAGTAACTGAGATACATAAACCGAGAGGCTGTGGTTGCTCCAACTTGCTTATGAAGATTTATGTGATGTTGTTTTTGCATCGCTGCCAACGCCAGACAATAACAACAGCAATAACAACAACAACAAGAACAAGAACAAGAACAAGAACAATAAACAAACAGCAACAACTACAAACGAGCTCAACAACAAGAATATTAAGAAAATCACCTACCAAATACGTGAGTATTGAGCAAATTTCTTGTGGTGAAATTTTCCGCTTATACCCTATATTCATAAAACGCATATAAAAGGTGTGTTACATTTCAGTTTACCTACTAAGTAGTAGAAAAAATCAAAACTAGACAGAAAATCAAACTATTTAAACCTATTCTAAAACTTCATAAATATTGAGCACTGAAAGTAAAAATTGATGTTTGCATAAATGAAGAGTATTTAATTAGGCAATGTATTGCTTTTAATAAACACGTATACTCACTGAGTTCACTTTATACAAATGGTTACTTAAAGGTTTTTTTCTTTAGGGTATCTTCCAGCTCATCATAGGGTAATTATTATTCGGGCAATGCTAATTGCAAAGTTTTTACATATATTCTTTGTATTTACTTCACATGCAAAAAGGAATTCGGCTTGGAAGTGGTTTAGCAAACAGTAATCAATTGGCCACCATAATTTAAGTTTATTAAAAATAAGAAATGGAAAGAGCTCGCAAAAAAGAAAATTGTTTTAAGCATAGTTAAATGATGTTTTCAGTAAATGTAATTAATTATTTGAGAAAATACATCTATATGAAGACTGATTTTTTATAATTTAAGTTAAACTCAACAGCCTCTAGTAATCGAATAATTTTAGATTTATAATTATCTCTTTACTATATTTTAGAATATGTAATGGTCATGTGATTTATTAAATAAAGAAGTATATTCTTATGTGCATATGTATTAAAGTACATTGTTAATCGTAATTTAGCCATTGTATTGTAGTGCATTGTGCCTGCAGTTGAGGATGTCTAATGTAATAAATATTCAGTCATAAACATGTTCGAGATACTCTCAGACTTTCAAATACTGTTGATCCTTCTTCCTTTTTTCGCGGAAGTGAGACTTTTAGCTGTTTTCAGCTTTATTCTGGCAACGCTTTTGACAAATCAAATGCCTCGTCTTTGTCGCCAAGCAATTGAAGTTGAAGCTGAAGTCTTAGCTTTGGCTTTGGCTTCAAATGGCTAAGACTCAAGTACAACTCATTGTGGCGCAAAGAATTGAAGTTCTCATTGGTTTGGTAGATGGGGAAAACTTGAGAGTGTGCGATAAGGAAGTGCAATTGTATGAATGTCGTCAGCTAACAACAATAGCCTGGTGCACTTTGCCGTTTAGACTTGCCACTCAAGTGCATTGGCTTGCCATTTTTCTTTCTATACGAGTAGATTGCCTTAAAGCCTTTCTTTTTTTTATTTCTCAAGTGCTTCGAGTGGCAATTTCCATTGTTGCGCTTGTCTCACAGCGCGACGCTTTGCAGAGAATAAAGAATTTGCTCAGAGGAACACTCTATCAAAACGACAGACTCCCAATCCCATTTACTTTTCCTCACTCGCTTACTGAAAGCTGTCATAAATCTTTCACTCAGGCCACTTTATTAATTCACGATTAGAGCGAAGAGCTGAGAACCGATTGCAATTAACTACCAACTAGAAATTGTGGCGCACTCTACATTCCACACAATGAAACGTAAATCATTTTAAATTGCATTTTGAACATTTGTAAATGGCCCACCTTTCTCTTTCCATCAGTATCTTCTCCACCCTCCAAATACAACATTGATACGAGTGCTCATCAGCCCATTTGTCTCGCCGTTTGCTTTGTTTTCTCTTATTCAATACTCCTCTCGGAAGAGGCCAACACGGCGTATGAGTTATGTGTTACAATTTCGTGTCATTGCAAATTGAAGAATGTTTATGAACTATAGATGACCACTTAAGTAAACAATTAGATGAGTTTTATTTATATCCATCTCTCATTAAAAATTAAAGTAAGATTTTATTTGGGCATATGAAATATTCAATTTGCTTCCATTTTGTAATGCACTAAAAATATAATTAGATTTGTTCCTCGATTTATTTATATTTTTGAGTTACACATCGATTTCTATTAATCCCTACAATGTAGAGTCTACATGTATATGGAATGGACTTGGACTCCTGGGGTACAACAAGAAAAACTGATTTACAACTATTTTAGATTTTTTATGAAACTGTTGTGTAAATTTTCAAATAGTGATTGAAATTTATATTCAATAGTTCTCATTTTTGAAATCTTTGCATTTTGTTTTGTTACTGCACTCCTAGTCTGTGTCTGTCCTGACATAATGGTGTGTAAGCATATTTTTATTGTTTTGTTCAAGTATCTAAATGTCGGATGAGTCAAATTAGCTTAAGAATTACCTACGAGATGCAATAAAAGTTGTCAGCAAATGTTCGCAGGCAAATTCAATTTGATTGCAGTTGAAGTTGAAGTGGGAAAAGTGCAAAACTAAATGGCTAAAAATAGTTTCTTCTTATGGAAATGTTATGCAAAAGTGCAAATGGTTTTATGGTTTTCATAGTTTACATAGCTTACTGCAAAAACTTTCCAGCTAAAGGAGAAGAAAAGCTACTTAGAAAAAACAAAGCATGCAGCAAGGAAAATGTTTAAGATGTCAATTTCTGATGCAGATTCGAGTATCTGCATGTAATAGTGATTAGTATTAAACTGAAAAGTTTATCAATATATCGTAAATAATTCAATTACCAATATAAATTACTTTATTTGGGGTGTTTCAACTTAGTATAATTCATTTAAAATTATTATTTAATAACCTTTTTTGATTTGTGCCATTCATTAAACTTTAACATATTAGGTAAAACAATTTTATAATAATTACATTAAATTCTTCCAATGATTATGTCAGACACAAATTCATGTACGTTTAAAATTTTCACAAAGTCTGTAGAATTATTGTTTTACGCTAACTACACTAGGCAACTCATAAAGGAAAATTAAATTAGTTAATTTTTAAAATAAATGGACTAGGAACCATCTCCTTTTGCTTACTTTATTTACCAACCCGAGGCTCACTACGCTTTCTATATTTTTGATTATCAATAATGTTAATGAAGCTTATTTAAGAAGAATTTAAGAATTTTATGTTTTGTAAAAATTTCATCCTCATAGCTTATACCACCTCGGCTGTCCGATGATCCGTGTGTCAGCCAGCATAAAGAGTCTAATATATACATAGTATACATATTTATATAGTATATAGTATATGACACATATAAATAATTTTTTGTATAAAATAAAAATATATATTTTAAGAACCATATAATAAAAATGAATGGAACAAAACCTTAAGTGCAATTGTCAAATGAACACGCACTCTGTGTAAAACCAAAATAATTTAAATATTTTTAGCTCACGTTCTCTTAAACACACTCACACACAAACACAAACACAGCCAGGAACAGCAACAATGACAGCACTGTGGGCGTTTACAGTGGGCGTGTCGACGTGATCAAATATGCAAATAATTGCAAAATGAAAATGTGTGTGCAAAGTCAAACGAAGCGCAACGCGCAAAGTACCTCAAACATTTTTTTGGGTTGGCTTTAAGCATCAGCAACATTTGGCAAACAAATACCAGATAGCTGGGACTCTGGCTCTATACGCCCCTGTACGTGGGCGTGGCTGGTGCCATCAATTTATTTGAGCCACGCACGCGAATACAAACAAATTAAATTGCAAATCATGATTAGCTGCCTCACAGCTCACAGCCCTAACTCACACCCTAAACACCCTAAACTCGATAAAACAACACCAACAACAACAACAAAGTGCTCCAAAAATGAGCCATATGAGCAGCACTTTTATATAATCATATATTCCTATATCTCTTTTTTCATACCACCCAAAAATTTGGTTGGCTTTTGTTTTGCTTTGCTTTAAATTTTAAGCAACAGCAGATACTCAGCAGAGTTTCCAGTCTCGCAAGGAGATATTAGTCATAGATACTCTACGCAATGAAGAGTGTGCTCATTTTTGCATCCATTTAGTTGTTTACTAACAACTGTACTATTTTATTATTATTTTATCTAGGCAATTGGGTAATCATTGTATCTAAAATTTTTAAAATCTTTCAACAAATAAACAGAGTACATTTTGTGCCAACAATTATGAACCGAGAGGTCCTAGATAGTTTATAATAAAAACTTTATATAACAAACTTTTATATGCTCTATAAAATCAACAATGAGTTAATAGTGTTTACCGGTCCTAATTTTACATAATAATAATAATGAATGAGTTTAAAGTATATTTAGTGTCTACAAAGTTCAGTCTTTAATTTATTAATAATTTAACTACACGTTATTGTAGTATTATTCTTTCGAAGTTATTTGAAAACACCAACATTAAATTTTTAGTTGTAAATACCTTGTCAATTAATTATAAAGGCTATTCTTTAACAATGTTGTTCAAAGTGAGTTGTATCAACACGGACCAATTTTTCTTTTGCAATACATGAAATGCTTCGAAGATAACATATATAGTATATGAATTAATAATTATTCATTAAATTCAAAATTTTATAACACGAAAGTCAAGCTATTAAACAAATATTTATCAACTTTTGAAATTTTAATTAGTTAGAGTATTCAGACTTCTTCAATTGCTTTTGAGCTAAAATGTTTGCTGTTCACAAACAATTTATGATTTCCACTTTCTATGTATGAGCGCGCCGCAATAACTTGAAAACCTAACGAATACAACGCGTGCTTCCAGTGCAGTACCCCCAATTCTCCGGAAACCGCAGTATTCTCTTGTCCAACAACCCCTAGTATCATTCTGGTTGCTACGTGCAGGCAGATGGAACCTTGAAGGGATGTGTGTATTGCGTGTGACACGTTTGATAATATGGTAAATAATTTAAATAAAAAAGAAAAGCGACAAATAAGGACAACAAATGTTGCTGCCTTCATCGCAGTCACAGTTACAATCGGAATCGCAGTCGATGTCAACTCTTTGTTAAATTATGTGTGAATTATTTAGCATCAACGTATTGAAGCGATGCCATGCCATGTGAAACAGACAACAGCAAATTTGTTGTGGTTGCTGGTACAACAATTGAATTTAAACTGTGGTTGGCGGTTTAGTTTTCCTACATACATATGTAGTTTGATATGTGGTTTCCTCAACTCTCACTTAGCACGCGACATTTGTTAAGTAACAAATTTGATATTCATATTACAATAATATTAATACAACTGTCAACTTGGCAGTTAAACACAAGTCACAAACACAAACAGTTGATTTAAGTGAGTAAAAAATAAATGAAATATTATTAGAATTATTGATTAGAAAGTTGAAGATTTAATTAATTCTGAATATTAAAATCTACTCAAAAAGCAATCCGAATCTCGACTTAAGCAACGATCTACAAGCTCAATATATCAATAAACTTGATGTATATCCGATCTTATTTTACCCTTAAGAATGCAACCATTTTTAATAGCTGATTATCAGATAATTATGATAAATCTTAACAGAGCTCTTTTAAGTTTCAATACATTTTTAAAGTATTTATTGAAATTCCAAATATTCTGAAAGAAACTCAAATCTTCTTAAAAATAAATAAAGACTAATGATTTAAATAAACAGATATATCTGCTAAAATTATAATTTATATTTTTAGTTTGTAGTAGTGAAGCTCTATTTAAGAATTATTAATTATTAACTCATTGTACTTAATATAGATTCGATAGTATGTCATTAGAAGCTTAAGCTTTGTTAGAACGTAATAAAAATGAATTTAAAAATTAGTACAAATGAATGTTTTATTTTCACAAGCTTTTAAGTAATTATATAAGACCAGATGGTCTTAGTTTCATTTCTTTTGTAGTCACTATGACTTGATTGCTTGGAGACAGCTGTCTTTGAGAGCATCCCTTAAGATTGAAATACGAAACACGATTGACTTATCTGTGAGTAGTATTTCAACAAAAAGTAAAGTTTCAACAAATTGAATTAGCAGACAGACAAATATAGATTATGAAGTGAACTGAATTGGGCCTACAAATGGCTGTTGTGCTTAACCTCAGATAAATATTTGCACAAGTCCCTTCCAAAAAAGGTGAACACGTCTCAAAACATTCAGCATTCAGCATTCGCATTCAAATTGAGCCGCCCCAAAGACCATAGAAACTTTGCCAGCCCCAGTACCAATTCGGATCCCAGTCAAAGACCCAATACCAATACTTCTTCCCACATGCCTAACATCTTCCAAGCACTTTAACATGACCTACGCTTCAGTTATTTGTTTGCACAGTGTGTCCAGTTATTGAATTCCACTTGTTTAGCTTGATTTTCAAGTCGTTGTTGTTGTTGTTGTAGCTTCTCTGTGTAAACGTTGCGAAAAACTTTTGCGTGTTAACAACATTTTTCAATATAAGTTTGTAAACTTTTTGCTCATACACACATTCAAACACACGCACACACCGATACAGAGCTATACAAATACATAGTAGTAGAATATTGCCATATTTGCGGAGCCAAAAGTAAAAGTCTATACGGCAGCAAGTCAAGGATGTCAGTCAGAAGGTCGTCCTGCGTTCTCTTAGCCAACAAACTGTTTGTCTGTCTGCCATACACTTGTAGGTCACTAAGTGTGTCTGTGTGTGTGTGTGTGTGTGTGTGTGTGTGTGTATGTGTGCACTGCAAGTGGCAGCTAAGATGATCAAATAAACAGAGAAAAAATAGAGACGGGGAGAAAAGGGGAGCAAGAAAAAATCTCAAGGGTGTTTTAGTTAAAGAAAATAGAAAAGTAACAAAATTCGACGTAGCTCTCTGAAAATAAAACCAAACCAAACGAAACGAAACTTTCGCTTGATGAATTGAATTGTTGACAAACGAACGAAGCAGCAAAACAGAAGAAAATTGTGTTTATTCAGTCATGTTACAGGTTGGTTGGCTTTTCCTACCTTTTACCCCAAAAACATCTCTCTCTTGCCTTTTCCCTCCCGCCAGTTGATGTCGATGCCAAAGTATATGTCCAACATCAACTTAAGTTGTGTTCGAAAGTAAGTAAAAGATGATCTAATGCAAGGCAATCGCTGACTAGAGCTTACCCCATTCTGAATGTAGAGTGTGTGGGATTGAGAGATTCATTGAATGATTAACATGAGTACAAGCGTAATTCCAACGAAAGTTATATTGATGTAGGTAATCAGATTGAAGGAAATTCCAGGAATTATTTCTATATAAATTTGGGAATTGTATTCTGTAAACAATGAAAGACCAAAGGCTACTTGATTATGTCATTACTAGAAAAATAATACACACACAAGTTCTAAGTGAGAATAGATTCTTTATTGTTGTGACCAAAAAATAAAGATACCATTTCTAATAGACTTTTAAAAGACTCATTACATAATAACCTGCAAGAAGAAAATATGAAAATAAGATATCTATGCTGGTAACTTTTGATATGTCGAAGCTGAAAGTGCACTGTACTATATATTAATCAAATATATTTTCATTGTTTTAATTTTTATATTATAACTTTATAAACAATCTTTGACATAAAATAAGTACTATATATCGTATGTTCTCGGTTCTCAAAACCAATTATGTTTGCCAACCTCTTTCTGAATGTGTTGTCAGAGTGAACGAGTCATAAAAAGAATTGAGCAGCGTTGTTTCTGTACTTTCCATAATTTAATATGTTTTCAAACATATAGTATATGAATATGACAAAGATATTTGTACAAATATTTAATATATCTGTGTTGTCACTTGAGTATGAATGAGTACATGAGGTTGAGCAACTAAAAGGTTAAATATTTACACTCTACTCATACAGCCTGCTAGTTGGCAGTTGCCAGTTGCCAGATGCCAGATACCCACGCATGCTCATACAATCACAACTAGACACCTGGTCGGACCGACAAATTGTCCAGATGAAGTGCACTTTGCGACAGGGACAGTTCTGTGTTTGGGGGTGTGTGTGTGTGTGTGAGGGAACTGCTACTGCCCATAAAAGTAGACTACAAAATATGCTTAAATATGCATTATGCGCTTATGGAGCTGTGCCCGAGGCAAATGCGAAGCAAAAATGCCCAACGCAAAGCACAAACTGAACTCAATTCAACTTCAACTCGATTGCATGTAATGGCACTTAAGCTTACAACACACAATCTTTCAGACTCTCTGAATGTTCATGTGCTTATATGTGTGTGTGGCACAGGTGCAAGTGTAAATGAATCAAATCCGAATTGTATTGGGGATATAGAAGCAAAGACTAAACCAGCAGAGAACAGAGCTGAACATAACCGAGCCAAGTAGACATTCCACTTGCCTTGCTTGTTGTTGCCACTAAAAAGCATTCCAATTTTTTACAATTTTTTCCACAGCTTCTTACTAATATGCAAGCAAAACCTTTTTCTCTTCCCTCTTTTGCAGCTGGCAAACATTGAAAGCATTTTCCCAGAGCGAGAGTTAGGGATAGAGATGCTCGTGACCTTTACCATCATATGACCCTGCCTCACATTCTGCACAAATTGCAGCACATTTGAATTTGAATGTGCCAATGGAATGGATACTGCAAAGGACTAAAGGCGGACATCTGACTATTGTAATGGCTTCTCATATTGCTGCTGGACTATGATATGGGTTACCAATGCATGTACATGAGATTAGCAAAAATGTTAGTGGCCAAATTGTTGGCGAAATCATGAAGAAATCTATTTAATTTTCAATGGCCAATGTCTAAAATACTTAAATATAAACGGAAAGATTTTGAAAATCGAAATAAGGAACGTTTTTTTAAGCTTATTACTAAGAATGTACTTATGAAAAGGTTACACAATATACAAATGTAAAAATTTAAATATAATTTGTAACAGTCTTAAGAGCTTAGAATAATATGTCAGCCTGTAATTATTTTCACAGGCAACGAAGCTGGTCAGAAATCAGGTTCACCGGTTAGATCGACTTACACAAATACATAATCAATTCATACTGATAATGATAGAACTATATTTATAATATTAATAATATATGCAAGGATACTCGTAAGTATTTAGGCAACTTGACCGTCACCGAGAAGATCGTGCAACCAACTGACTTTATAAGACATAACGAGTCGATAAAGTGCATTTAAAATAAATTATTGAACACTATAGTTTATATACATATATTGTGCTGTACCTAAAATAAATGCAGTATATCTCTCTATGTCAGTCTGTCTATTAAATAGAGCTCGGAAATTTCGATTACTTTCAACAATTCTCAAAAATGTTCACAGACCGAAAAATAAATGCCAAATTTGTTCGTTAAATATAAAAGGTAAACAAAATAGTTTTGCGTATTTGATAAGCAATTGGAATTTAGGTTATGTTGATTAGCTTTTAAGCTATACTCATCGAACAACCCACGTCATGTTGCAGACCACAGTTTGGTCTGCACTATGCGCCGCATTTTGTTATTTTAAGCATCGTTTATTTACTCAAACGGTTGCAAAAGTTTACCAACATGTTGAGCATATTGCGCTTTGCACACACAAAACTCACACACACACACACACACACACACACATGATACGTAGGCGTTGAACTGAAGGCGTGGCATTCATGGCTTTAACCAGTATACCATATAGTTCCCATTACTATAGAACTGTTCATATACGAGTAAGAGTATACTCAGTATCTGTATCTGTTTATTCACGCGCGTGTTTGCTTTTGAAGAGGCCTTGGTAGCTCTTCTAGCTGAGGAGGCGCCCAATGCAAATGTGTTGTAAATTTTTAGCGCTTATGTAAACATCGCGCACTGATGTACAAAATGTTTGTCTAATTGAGAGACTGTGGTCCGCTGAATTTCTGAAAATTATGCTCAGATTGCTTTGAAAAACATTGAATAGCTGAGTATTTCTTTTGATATCTGCTGTATCTAATTGTAGCTATATTTCATTTATTAACTTTAATTTGTAAAATACAAATTATTAAAGGAGTGAAAATATTATATATGTTTTTTTTTAATTTAAATTAAAAATAAAAGCTGAGTGTTAATATCTTTTCAACTAGAAGAAGCGGACAACAACGAGGCGACTTTGTTAAATTGATTATGATTTTAAAAATTAAAATTTAAAACTTACCACTTTCTACGTACGGATAGGTTTTTTTCTAATTGATTCTATTTTACTTATAGGTCTTATTTGTGATCAAAGATGTATTCCTACCTACCTTGAGTTATTCTCTATTTAATGATTGAATAAAAGATCTTCTTTGATCCTGTGCCAATACATTATTACGCACTGCTTGCCTCGCACAGCATGTTCGCATTGCAAGCAGTGAATTCCGCAAGCAGTTCGTTTTGTGGAACAGTTGCACTGCTTTAATGGGTAATTAGAATAACACATAACACATACGCAGCGTTATTCGCTTAGAATGGTGAGCAATGAAATCAGCAATCCAATTTAATTAATTTAATGATATTAATTTCAAAATATGTAACCAATGATGATTAATGATTTTAATTCCTTCCTTCATCTTAAAAGAGTAAATGCTTTCCCGCTCTTTTGCGTCTCAAGCATATGTATTTTCTTGCTCAAGCTTTGATCGTTGTTATCTATGCTTTTCCTATGCACCTAATATTCTGAAAGTGCTTTAGTGTCTGCCTTGGCGTTTCAAGACGTAACAATAGTAAAGTCCTTTTATTCAGTATTTTTATAGTACAAAGTCAATAGACTAAAGAGCAAAGCATCTATGAAATTTTATATGCAGTTCAAGTATCGCTGGGGCAAACAACTAACCTCACTTTACGTCGCGTTGTGTTGCAAATTCGAGGCGTGTAAATCGTTTCGGACACCCCAGGCTCGTGTCTGAAGCATGTGACAAACAATAAAAGAGACAACAATAACAATGACAAGGAGTAAAAAAAAAGAAGTCGAGGAGCCACAGATATCTTCATTCTTCATTCTGTTCGTGCAGTATAAGTTAGGTTGAATGTGATACTCCGGAAAGGATACTAAGGCTTGGCAAAAAGTTGGAAGTTTTTGTGGCACAACGAGTGCTGGAGCTGGAGCTGGATGCTATTTTCATTTGTCCGAAACGTGTTTGGAAAATTAAAAGTTTGCTCTCCTTCTCTCTGGGGCAGCGCGTAGAAATGGAAAATGAAAGTAGAGCAACTTTTGCCAGCTCGTTTTACGTTGCAAATTTATTGGTGCGTACGAGCGAGTGTCCAGCTTCAGATCATGCAACGCCCCCAACGTACCACCCTGCACCATCATAACAGCACACCACATGCGAATCTCTCATTGTTTGTTTATCATAAACAATAAAACTTATTTTGACAAGTTGGAAAAATGAAACTGCTACTCGGCAAATGGCGGCAGCGAGGCATAAACTTGGCCAACAACTTGTTTGCCTTATTAGTTGGATTGTTTTGTAAAGGGCGTGGCCCCGGACAAGTGCAACGCCTACACTGAATGTGTGTATAAATAAATATGTATATGTATGAGTGTGTGTGTGGCCGAAAGTTTCATAATTTGCATGACATGCGTGGCGCCATCTGCCGGTGCCGTTTGTCATAACACAAATTACCAACAGTTGTGCAAATTTCAAAGTCCTCACATAACGACGCTGTGATTAATTTTGCAATAGGAAAACATCTGAGCCAGAGTTCGCTATTTGGTTGCCCTCAAAAAACTAATATTTGACTTGGCCCACTGTCGAAAATGCCCTTTACAGACACAGACACAGATTCACACACACACATAGATTCACAAATATAACAGCCACAATTTTGATCCACAAAGCAGACATTTTCTGACCAATTTACCTAAAAATAATCACGAGTATCGTGTGAATAAGTATTTGCTACATTGGTTTTATTTTAAATCTTTTTTTAAAAAACAAGTTATATTTACTTTAAATGTTAAGTTGATATAAATAAAGAAAATACTGGTGACCTCTTGATGTTTGATATTTGGTAAGGTTCAGTTCAGTTTACACTTTTGATTTTAAATTTCGTTGAAGACTAACTTTTAAGGTGGATTATTTTATTGGAGAATAGTCTATCAAAGAGTTTAGTGACTATGATTTAGGAAGATAGTTCTTCTTATGACATAAACAGGAGTACAGCTGAATGTGATAGATGCGGGCTTTAAGCTTAAACTAATTATTATATAGGTTTGTGAACTACGGTAGAAAATATAAAAATAACTATAGTTAAAGTTTAGAGAACAGCTTGATTTTGACTATTTATTACAATATCTTTTTGTTTAGACATAATATCTTCTATATCATAGTAATTATGCTATTTATTAAGATAAGCTAATTTAAAGACAATTTTTTTAACGCATCATTTATGATCACAAGCCAAATTTTAAGAATAAACTTGAAGTTGATTTTAATAAAGTTGCTTTTATGAAAATATAAAAATGATATCTGGCACTCGCACTCGTTGCAAGGCCATAACCATAAATCTCTGGCATTTAGCTACAGAAATAAAATTGGCCAACATCCTCCCACCGAACCGTCTAAATACTGGATTACAGGCCTAAAGAGAGATGCGGCCTCTGATGAAACACGGCACAAAATTCAATTGTTTTCAGCACAACAATTTAATTTGACACGTACTTTTAATGTGGGGCTCGTCAGCTAATGCCAGGATAGGACCAGCAAAAGCACCAGCAACAGGACCAGTATACAGGACGGAGCATAACCGCACAGCCACACATACATGCATACACCACAATACAACCAGACAGGGACACACATGTGGCACTTTTGGGGCAGGTTTCAGGCGCATAAATTGAATTTAGATACAATTTCCTGTGGCTGCGTGACTGCCTTTCAGCTCCACTTTCAGCTACCAGCTCCTTCCCTCCTGCTCCAGCTGCAATCCCAGTTCTCTTCCACTATTCGGTGCCGGCATTGATTTCACATATTTGCAATTAAAAAATATATATGGCATTGAAATTTGTGCCAGCCGTTAAACAAACAATAAATAACCAATTTATATGCGCATTTATCGGACGTTAAACTCGCTCGTGAGATTAACGGAAGAGGAGGGAATAATGCGCCTTGTCTGCGTTTAATTATATTTGTCAATCGATAAGCAAAACTAAAAAATAATATAACCACTAAGCTACAAAAATAATATATATACGTTTAAAATAGACAGGTGCGTCGTATGTGTTAAGGGCCAACTCATTTCTTAAAGTAAATATTTGAAAGAAATTTTAAATAATTAACACTTAATTTTATAAGAAATTTGAATTTAATATAATAGTATATTATCAAATATATGAAAACTTACCATAATAATAATGGAATAAGAATAAGAGACGCCAGCGACCTCTGTGTTTATTAACTTCGTAGTGGCGCCATCTATTGTTTGGTACGCATTATTGAAGAACAATCAATAGTGAACGCTTTGCACTCAAAAAGTACTGGGTCTCCTACTGTCGAGCTAGCTCCACTGTAGCTTACTGTATTTTTTATTGTCTGTTTTGCGACAGCGAAACAATTCAATATTTGACTAAAAAATGTACGAGCCAACATTATGAGAGGGCCAAGAGGGAGGGACTTGCATGCAAATGCGGGACATTCCGTTAATAATTCCTGCACTGAGTATACGTTGAGTTGGCATCGTTCTCGCACCGAAGGTCCTTTGGTCAGCATTGCGTGTCCCATGAAAATTTTAACGACTATTTTCACAGCTAAAAAATGGGGGACCAAAAAAATGCAGCAGTTATTGGACGCAAATTGAACTCGAGAGGGGTTAAAAAAAGGGAAACAGATATTTATGAAAATATTCGATGTGAATGATAAGGATAATTTTTAACCGATTGTATAATGCGCTATATGCCAAGTTAACCAAGTTTAACCATTAAAATATCTTAAATTTCTTTAAAATTGAAATGGGTTAAAGGTTATGGAGTGAGCAGTAGCTGATGCATTAAACGTGTTGATTTTATTAACATTCTCCCACTAATTCGCCCATTTAACAATGCCCATATGTAGGGAAATCAAATGTTTGCATGTTCTGCCCAGAATTTGTTGTGTGAGGTTTTCATGTTAATTACTCACGTTTATCAGCTGGGGAAGTGGAAAAATTGATTAAATACATATAGGCAATTGAGTTGAAAGCTAGTCAATTTTGTTGGGTTGGGCTAATTACGTATGTAAAGGAAGTCCTGTCATTTTGTATCTGCGGTTGTTAATGTTTGTCAGATACGAGTATATTTTCAAAAAGTAAATCGAAAATCAACAACAATGTTCATCTCAACAAAATTAATGTTGAAAGCAAAGAGTATTAGAAATTGTATCTCGTGTGATGAATGTTGCGTTAAGAATCTCGATTGCGTTTGTTGAATAAATAAAATACATTGTTTGTACAAAATAAACCAAAAAAAGAATTGATACAAAATTATAGTTAGCTCAATATGTTTTGGTTAATCTTTCTTAGTCTTAGAGAGTAGAGAAATTCTCATTCAATTAATATTAGTATACTTACTTAATAAGTTTATGTTCATTCATAAACAACAAAAAAGTACAGAATTTGATAGAGAATAAAAAGTAATAATGATACATATCAATAAGTGTTGTTGACTTTTGGCTTAAAAATGTTTTATGAATTTAAATTATACATTTCTTTTTAAGTCTTCTGATATTGATATATTCTCAAATTTTGATTTTTTTAATATAAAGTACTTCTTATATTTATATGTAATAAATTTTATGAACTTTATATCCAATATTGTGGAAAATATGTCTTTAATATCAAATTCACTTAATCTGTGTTTGACAAAAATAAATTAGCATGATAATTTTCTAATTCTATCTTCTAACTTTTCTTAATTATTAAAATTAAGAGCTTATTGTAAAAGTGTTCAGTTGTATTCAGTTATTTAATATACCAATTCCACTATCTTATTTCATAATATTTATTCAAATTTCCTTCTTATCACATGGCTCCATTTTTATTTATTAGCCTATTATATTTTTCTATTTTTATTATTTACATATGTACTTATGTATATCTTATGTATTGTGAATTGATGTTATTTATTTTGCTTATCTTTTAGTTGCTTTACTTAACTGTAGCCAACAGCAGTGAACATATGTAATACCAAAATCAAAGGCCAGCACAAATTTCAGTTAACATTGAAAATCAGTCTTTAAGCTGTCGCAGTTGCAGCCATGAAATCCGTTTGTCATCCAATTGCCAAGTATCGAAATGAAAATAAGCTCGAGTAAGAGACAAGATTGCAGTTGAAATGAAGGAGAAATACTCAGCTGACAAAACGTGCGCAACTATTGTCGAAAAGTTGTTGATAGATAAAAACAGGCCAAGGGTCACCAGTCAGTAAGAGAGACAGAGAGTGAGAGAGTGAGCGATAGTGAGAAAGAGGGAGATAGGGTGAGCTGTTGAACAGCAGGAGATAGCATATAGTCGCCATAACCATTGCTGAGCCAAGGGACATGGGTAATTATTGAGACAATGCGCGCAGGGCTACCAAGTTTGCCAAGTGCCTCCTCCCTGGTCTGCAGTTGTGTTTTATGTTTGTGTGTGTGAGAGTGTGTGTGTGATTGTGTGTTTTTACTGTCCAGGAAGTGCAGTAAATTGTGCAACACAAAAATAGTACCTAGCACAGGACAATGGCGTTGAAAATGCGCCATGCAGCGAGCAACGAGCGAAGGAGATGGACTTTGATAGTTATAGTGGATAGAGAAAGAGAGTGAGAGAAAGAGAGTGAGAGAGTAAAGAGAGAGCGAGAGAGAGAGGAACAACTACAGAATGAAGGAACATTCAATATGGGTGCCATTCGGGCGAAGCACAACAGACGCTTGTCAACAACAGACGTGACTAGACGACAGCAACAACACCAGCAACAAGGCAGCAAAGACAAAACATGTTGAGGGTTTGTTGTGGCGCTGGTTAAATGGGTGAGTGGGTGTCCTGAAGGAGTAGGAGGGGATAAGAAAGGCATAGGGAGTGGCAACTGCTGTCTCTGCTCTGCTCTGCTCTGCTCTGCTCTGCTCTGCTTTGCTCTGCTCTGCTGGATAATGGTCGCCTGACTCTTGCTCAAATAAACCCAAGCAATTGCGCATTAAATTGCACTAAGCCAGCTGATGTGGATGCCACGTAGCACAACAAAAACTCAACTTTTCATAAAACTATCTGAATTGAGCGACAAGTGTAGCAGTTGCCTGAGAAACGGACTAATTAAAACTAAAACGACAAGTTGCAGCAGCTGAAAAACAATAAAATTACAGCTAAGTAAAAATAGAATAAATTTATTTATTTATACAGTATCATTTCATTTGGAAGCAACCATTTTCCACATGAAATTATTTTCATAAGCAATCACTTTTCTTTAAGAAATATCCCTTTGATGTATCTTTTAAAAAATACTCCTCTAAATCTGAGTTTCTCTCTAAGCTATATATGAGAGCTTGTAGATACACTCATAAGCCAGTTTCAAGGGTGGAACCATGAGATTTTCAAAGGCCTAATGAGTCTTATATATAAAATTGTGAACAATAAACTGTAGAAACAAAAGTAAATTAAGTCATATGGAGAATAAACATTGCATTTTTTTAATAGTATACAAATTTTTTAATAGTACAACAAGTTGAATAGAAATTCAACAATCACCAAATAAAAGCTTGCGATGTCCGATTAAGGTTTGAAATTCTAAAATATGTTCTTACTTTGAAACTCTGGTTTTTAATGTCTTAAGGTATATATATGTGTGTGTGTGTGTTAGACAAACTAAAAGTTATTAAATTTTTGACACTTCCTTATCACAATAATACAAATTTTGTTACCTATCTTAGCAAACAAAATTATTTCCCTATACTTTCAGCTTGTTAGAACATATGTATTTACAGTTGCCTCTTGAGGAAAACTTTATTGATATAATTGTATAAACTCTCGTTTTCTTCATATAAAAAGTATAACATATAAAAAGAACAATTCATTCGTGGCTTAAAACTGGAATGTTGCTATTTCAGCTGTTTATGGAATCCAATTAAGTTGACTTTGTGGAGCCTGAAAGTTCATTAGACTGTCCCTCTTTATTGCATTCAACTGCAAGAGGACCTTCCTTTTCCCCGCAGAACCATTTATGCGGAACAACCCTATTAAACACTCGTCTAGCAACCCTAAACTTAATGTATTGATTTGTGTAAGTTGATCCACTAAAAACGGAGTAAAAAAAATAAACATCTAAACAAAACGGAGAGTCAAAAACAAAAAGAGAAAATGGCAGCCGAGTGAAATGAGTTTCCAATGTGAAAGACAAAGAAAATGATGGTGACAACGACACGAAGAAAGGGAATTAAAGTTAGAAGTAAAAGGCAAAATCGTTTAATTAGTTGAACAACAACTGAAAGCAGACAACAGATTGGGAGAATGAGGAAACTAGAAACTGGATAGTTGCATAAGCTCATGGCATTGTATTTCAGTGAACGCTATAACTTTGGCCTTGCTTAAAGGCTCTTAGTTTATCTAGCTTTTAAGTTCACTTAATTTATAATTATTTTTGTTTAAATTTCGGTTAATTCTTGTTTGAGTAAAATTAATTTTTTATTTATACGTACGCGTAAACGTAAAATTTAATTCGTAACAAATGGTTCGTAGTTTTGGGCAAATGGCACAGAAATGAAATGTTATCAATAAATTTATGATTATCAGTTAAGTGAAGCGTAAATAGAGCATTTAGCATTTACGATTGCCTTTCCCATTCCCATTCCAACTCCAAGTGAATTTTGGAATTTCGTTCACAGAATTTGGCTTTTATTTTTGCGCGTTGAAGTGGAACATGAATAGAGTTCTCTACAATATACAGATGGTAAATTGAATTGAATTGAATTATGCGATTTCATGTCCGGCGAGTCTATAGCTTACAGATGTTTAATCTACGCTATAAGTGTTGTACAAATTTGCTATTATTTCTTTAACAAAATTTTACAGTGATTGGTTTAATTGAGATTTGATTTTAGATTATATCAAAACGTAATAAATTTCAGAAAGTTCTGTAAACATTTAACTATGGTTGTATATGTTTACGTCAACTAGGAGCCCATCGTTTACAAGTAGTTTAAATAAATAATTTCACAACAAACTCGTAAAACAATAAAATTACTGCCATGATATTTAGCAATTAATATATATACTTTAGTCCAGATATGTCCTGAAAATTAATAATAATAAAAATGAAAATGAATTAAAGTAGTTTTTACACTTGAATGTCACACATTGTGACTAAGTTTTTAGTGTCTTCATGTACTTTATCGATTGGAAGGAATACGAATAATCAAAGCAGCTTACAGTTCCTTCAGAAAATATTTGCATGTACTCACTATTTGTTTAAATGTATACTTAAGTAAACTTAAATTTAAAATGTTTACTTTTAGCTTCTAATTAATATGTTCTAATTAATATTTGAAGCCTTCTCACATATATTTAACCAAAAAGTTAACTCTGTCCTAATTAAATGATTCCATGGTAACTGCAGTTGGGGATACCATTATGCAACGCTCGAGAAATCTGGGAGTAAATTGCTTTATAAAATAATTCCACTGTGACCTCCATCAAGTGTCCTCTCTGCAAATGTGTGCGTGTGTATGTTTATCAGCAAACCAGAAATCAGGTGCTCATGTACATATTTCGTTCTTAAATTGGCATTAAAAAGTATTTAGCATGTTAACAAGCCAAGTAGGATGAAGGGCAACATCAAAATAATAACAGCAAAAATTGACATAAAGCAAAGTTCACAGATACTTCAGATGCTTAACAAAACACACACACACGCAACATAAATAAGTATAAGTATCTATACGATATACGTACGAGTATGTATATGTTATAGAAATTGCCTTTATAATCGGCTTATATTTTGATATGGGGACAACAGGCACACAAACAAGCTTAAATTGAGTCTGATATGAAAAAAGCAATAACAAATATACACACATATTGTATAGTACATTGTATATTGCTACAGACAAAGCTGAGTTACGAGTATAAATAGCATATTTACATTTTGCAATAATGCTAATTGGAATATCTACGCAAAGTCGAAAGCGGAGCACAACGGATTCCATCTGGGAAAATTCCACAATAAATATGATGAGAAGTTCTTTCTGCAGAAAGGACAAGAGACACAGAAAATAAGTAAAGTGTCTCACTCGAGAAAAGATACGCAAGGTACAGTTCTAAAAATATCTTACATATTCCACACATTTTATTAAAACAAACAAAATGTACCAAAATCATTTATTTCTATAAATGCCTTATTGTAAATATAAACACCTTATATTATTTGAACTTGTTGACAACAAAAGGAAGACGTCATTTAATCAGTCAATTTGTCTCTATACAAACTGTAAGCATCCAGTTTTAGATAAATTGCAATATCTATCAATAAATTACTGATATAAAACTGAAAGTTGTTACCTTGATTATCTTGGCTAAATTTCTATAAATACCATATTGTAAATATAAAGATCTTATAACACTTGAACTTGTTGACAACAAAAGGAAGACGTCATTTAATCAGTTTATTTGTGTCTGCATAAACTGTTGGAATCCTGTTTCCGCTAAGTTGCAATTCCGATTAATTTTTACAGTAAATTACTAATGTAAATCTAAAATTTGTATGTTTCATTATCTAGAGATTGACACTAAATTGAAATTGACTACAATGAGATATAGCTGCAAGATGTGCAAAACAATGCTTCACCCTTTTTCTTTGATATTCATGAAATATTTAATATTGCATAATTCTTAAAACTATTAAAAGTATTAGTAGTCTGACAAGTAATTGGTACCTACATACAAGTAAACATGTTTCTTCACTTCAACGTGACTTATAAAACTGTTTCATACTATTTATAACTTAAGAAGTTGTTAAACTTTTCTAAAATTATTTTTGTACAACATTAATAAAGTTCAATTTGGAAAAAAGTTTTAAGGACAAATTATGATAAAAAAGACTTTCTAGGTTAGTTTTTTAAATATTAATATGGTCCTGATAACTTTTACAAGTCAAAATGATGGACAATTTTATATCTTCGTAATTAAATAAATTTATTAAAAATATTACAGATAGTTGTCTGCATTTATTATCGTGAAAAAGTTTGCAGCGACTTGTTATTATGCCACAAAATAAGCAACTCGCTTATATTTGCTGCTTGATAAGACGCAAATTCCAAAGATGAGACGACGAACAGGATGGACAGGACGAACAGGACGAACACGAGAACCATTTATAACAGAGCGCACTTCGAGCTGACACACTGGAAAGCGTCGAGGTCCCATTGTGTTGTTGGCATCTTCTGATGTTGCTGCTGTTGCTGCCGTTGCTGCTGTTACTGCTTGCTGGTTGGTGCAGCAGCAACAGCAACAGCAACAACAGAGGCAGCATCAATGGTGAAATTAATGCATATTGCTGCAGAGCCGCGCTGGGAATCTGTGGAAAGGCGCAAAACCCAAAGCGGTTGTAGCTGCACTGTCAGACACAAAGGACACTCTCACAGCAGGACACCGAAGGGAAAACAAGCGGATGGACAGACGGGGGGACTGAGGAACTGACGGAGCCACACAAAACAAACGATGTGGTTGCAAATTAGTAGTAAACCACCAACTACATCAAGCGTGAGTCCAGGGCTGGGCACTGAGCAAGCTCTGGTAGATCAGTACTCTACCACAAGGCAAGGGGAGAGCCAGGGAGTTGTTACACTTGGGTGCAAAAAATATGCACTCCTCCCAACCCTAGCCTAAATGTCGAGCTAGTGAAATAAGTCAGTCAGTCAGTCAGTCAGTGAGGGAACTCTTACACTGGTGGGTGGATGCTATAGGATGTCGGAGATGGAGTTGCTAGTTCTCTTCTGATGAAAGGACATCGTGTGCATAGCTAACAAACAGAATTATTTCGTGCATCCTGCAAACGGATGCATGACAGAGGCGACCAGAGAGACAAAACATCAGAGAATTCTAGAAGAGACAGCAAAGTTTATTGAAACCACGAAGACTGGATACTCTTTAGTAAGTATGCAAATAGCATGAAATGTCCCTTTCGGATAAAATGACATTCATATGTAACAAGTTGTTGTTTGTTTTAATTCTTACTACTTAATTTAAAATGCAGTGGACGCCATAGTGAATGCAAAGATTGAAATGTTTCTTTGAAGTTAAAAATATATATAAATATAAAATATAAAAGTATAGTAAATGTAATCACGAAAGTCCATAAGAAAATTGAATATTCTGATTACTTGATATGGGCTTTAAATGAATAAATAAATAATAAGATACTGAAATAATATAAAAAATACATAATAATATAAATTTGGATAAATTGTTAATAATGAAGAAGAAAATTGTTATTAAAATAAGCTTTATAAAAATATAAAAATTAATGTAACAAGAAATATTTTTATAAAAATACAAGATTATTATATTCCACACATTTTATTTTGCCCAAGACGATATGAGTTATTTTAAAACAAAAGTCACTTGACAACTCCCTCTATTCGCCCATTATTGAAAGAAGATTAAAATAATAAATGTTATTTTAAATGATGCAGACTTTACTACCTTATGATAGTTTAGAAAAAAATCAGAGAGCTGGTACATAAAGGGCTTAGGATTCAGTTGATAATGTGTATCTTAGTTTTCAAAGGGCCACCGCAAAGTGTATAACAAACTGTATTTGGCATTAAGTCTTCCCTCTCTTTTTTTCTCTATCCCTCTGTCTTCTTAGCCATCTCACTCTATAGATGTGCGCCATCTCACTCTGACTGTCTGACTACGGCGCGATAGTGTTGCCTTAGCGCATAAACTATGATGTGGCTATTGTTGTTGTTGTTACTGTTATTGTTGTTGGCAGTTGTTAGTGGCACAGCAAACGTGTGACAAGGCCACAGGAATGCTGCCGGCACCAGCACCAGCACTAGCAACAGCAACAGCACCAGCAGCAACACCAACATCAACAGCAACATCACGACAGAGGCAAGGCAGGAAATACCGGATGTCACCGGATGTGGAACTGTGTGCGCCGTTGTCGTGTGACTTTGGTCATGGTTATGACTCAGGTGTATGCCTCTTGACTATGCCTCATGCCTCATGCCTCATGCCACATGCCTCGTCGTTGTCTCTTCCCAGTTCTATGTTGTCTGTTTGTTGGGTCTGGGACCGACCTATGTCGCCTTTGTGCAGCCACACTGTCAGTTAAATGTCAACAGGATATGTGACTATAATAATTTGTTGACTATAACACCCCGCGTATTCCTCTTTAACACCCTCCCATTTTCTTTCCGAATGCCCTTGTTAACTGTGTTCTGTGCTAGCTGTATATTTATTGATAACACTACACCTCAATTATAAGCACGCAATAAAAGGACCTCTCGAATTTTAACCTTATCGTTTGCAAAACTGTCCCTGTATATAAAGACAATTGTTTCGTATTCCTCTAAAATATTTGATTACACAAAGAAAATGTTTTTATTTTACTCTTCGAATTTATTGAATTTATTTATTTTTAAATAGGAGTCTCTTGAAATTTCAAGAAATTTGTGCAACAATTATGTAAACTTATGTTATTCTAAAGAGTGTGCTATACATTTGTCAATTCCATTAATTCGAGATGTATATTTAGTATATATGTAATATTATTTCTTTTTATCTTACTTTTTAGATAGAAAGACAATGATAGTCCACTCTTTTTAGATGCAAGTGTCAGACTTTTTAAATGAAAGTTTACAAATATCGAACGAATATATAGAAGTTATTTTAAAACTTTACTTTGCCTAACTTTACTTATCTATGTAGATAAAATTCAATTTTCAACTGACGGAAATTGATAAGTCAGCTTTTTGAGAATTGAATTTTGAATATTTCTGTTGCCGGATATAGATTTCTGTTAGTTTTCGATATATTGGCTTAAATGAAGATCTACTGTAAACGGTTAATTCACTTAACAAGTTTCCAATCGAAAGAGTGATTCGAATTAATTTATATCTAATTAAGCTAAATAATTCGAATACTCTATAGGAGAAAAACACAAGGCACATCTGTAGCTATTTATTTGCTACATAAATCTATAGTATATTCTTCCTGATGAAGAGATGCTAAGTAAATTCTAGTTTGTCACGACATACCTGTAATCATTTATATCATGTTCGAAATTAACAATTCATACCAGTTTCCTTTCGAAAAACGAGTTGTTAAGTAAATTAGAGTTCAAAATTTATTCGTTTGAGTTACAAATATTCACCTACTTTAATTCTTTAGGCCATTTGGAAGAGCATTTTAGTCCAGATCTTTACTTAAATTTATTTATATTTACGACCAAAGGAAGTGATAATAACATAAATGTAGTAATCAACTAGTTTCATTTGTCACTCACAATCATTTCGTTACATTATATAGCTGGTCTCTAAAATCACATTCAATTAGAATGATGGCTCTTGGAATTATTGTTGCCTATTGTGCTTTATAGCTATCATCACACTCCGTGTAATAATTAATTAATCATAGGAAATGAAATGCCGCAAAGTTTCTCACCTAGCGCATAATTTCAAAATTCCAATTTCCCACGCCTCATTCGGCAATTTGCCAAATGCCACTCGTACAACATCCCCCTTCTTTACCCACCCTTTGAATCGTACACAGGCAAAGCAAACCAAACTCCTCTATTATTTTTCAAATGTATATTTATTACCGGAAATGTAAAACAACAACGATGATGATGAAAATCGGAAAACGAGGGAACGGGTAGGAAAGTGAATGTGGGCAGAATGACAACAACGGTAACAGATGCTATGAATGTGTACGATGCGGTTGCTTGTCGCTAGATGGCGCTGCCATTGACAATTTTTACAGGAAATTATTTTAATTGATTTTCTGTAGCATTTGTTATTACAACGTAAATGAGATTTCGCTTGGCTGACAATTCCGGCAAATGCCAGCCAAAAAGCCTTATCGAAGCCAAGGAAAAGCTCCTGCAGATGAATTGATGAAAATTATGCAATGGGAAATTAAATTTTATACATATATCCATGCCGAGAAAGTAAGAAAATAAATATGGAATTAAATTCAATGTGTATGTTTTTCTTAAAGTCTTAAAAATACTTTAAATTACATTTATATCGCATTTTTTTTAGATATTTTAGATTATGAAATAATGTATTCAATCGTGCTTAAAGTAATTTAAAGCTATTTAGCTGTTTATGGTTTGGCAATAATTTTGAAAGCTGCTAAGATATTTTTATTTTTAAATAAAAAATTTTAGGTTATGAGAAACAAATATAATTTAAAGCACATTCCTTATTAGCAAGCTTTTGACTGTATTTAAGCAGACCCAACGCCTATTGATTAAATTATGAGAACATTAAACATATCCCGGCAACACAGAATCTCAAACACAACCTTGGCAAAAAGCAGCGCAAACATTGGCCTAAATCTGACAGACACCATTTAAGACATTCATAACTTGGCCTAAAAGAGAGAACGGAAATTGGATCGGTGCTTTATCCCCATTCTCATTCCATTTAACATTCGTGTTGGCTTTCGCATCCAAATCTGAATCCAAATCCGAATGCGAATTCTTGTTTTGGTTATTTGTTCAAACAGATGTTGCCAATGTTGCCGATATTGCCAGTTGTTGTTTGTTTGTTTGTTGTGCTTTGTTGCTACCGTTATTTGCTTCACTGTGGTCACACCATTGGGTTGGTTTGCTTTCTGCGGTGTGAAGAGAGGTTTGGGGCATTCGAAAACTTTGTTGAAAGTGCGCACAATTGGCGGGGCGTGGCTACTTTTTGGCACCTTGTGAGCTTTTTCCTAAATAATTGTGTTTTCAGATGAAACTCAGTTGTTGCTATTGTTTTTGTTGTGTTCCCACTTGCAACTGTTGACCAAATTTAATATAATTATTGCTGCAAAACTTGTAGTAAATGTAAATGTGAATTTTATATACATAGTAAGTAAAACCACAAAAACCTCTAAAATTGTTGCCGGTTTTTTCAAATTTACTTTGTTGGCTAATAAAGCGCGTGATCAATATAGAAGAAGAAGGATAAATGTGAAAGGCACAAAATATATGTATAATTAAAAACGCTCTATTATTTCCAAACATTTTATAACATTTTAGTTTTACCAATATATATAATTTACCAATTTTTTTATCATTTACTTATATCATTAACCATTATCAAAACGGAAAATTAAACTTTGTTAAATTTCTAAAAGGCAAACCCAACAAACAACCTTGGGACTTTAAAAATTTATTTTATAGAATTTAGTTAACTTATTTAACGCTTAACTACTTCGTAGTACAGTGTGCACTCTCTGCGTGGCAATTAACAAAAGCCATCGATGCGAACCACTGCCAAAATTCTCGGTGGTTTTGCGCTGTACAATACAAATTATTCTAAACCATTCGTTGCTAAATTTAAGCATCAACCGCAGCCTATTTATAAATATTTACCAGAATTTACTAACACATACTGACACATACACACACATACAAATATATACATATATATATTGGTAAGTGGGTGGATTTCATGGGTTGCATATCCGCTTGCGGTGCACCACAAACGCTGTGGCAGCCCCCTATTTGTTTCCCTTCCATGTCTCAGCTGACAAGTGTCGGTCATTTGCTTTTTCTGTTTGGTAGGCAAAAAACGTTAATGGCAATAAGCAATCAAATTCATCAGCAACATTGTTTCAGATTCCCTCTTTTTCTGTTTATTATTCTATATGTTTAATAATAGTTAAGCCTTTAAGCCCGATGTGTTAGTATTTATCGATTTGGTACAACGTTTGAGTTCATTTTTATTGAATAAGTTCATTGGACATCGACTGGGCAAATGTTAACTTATAGTAATGTAGATAAGTATAAATATAATCTAAGTATATTACAGTAGTATATACTACATATATACATACAATACGTATATCCTATTTAAAATAGTTAACATTAATTCAATAGCCATTAATAAAATAAATTAAAAGTATATTTTTCAAATATGTCAGTTTATCGATAAGTTTGTTATTTCCAACATTAGACGCTGCGTATACTTACTATCAATTGACTCGCCTAGTTTCCGAATTTCCCAACAATACGCAAGATCACATTGCAGGCAATTTTGGGATTTTTTGGTGGGATATTTTAGTCTCTATAGCCAAGCAGTTATTTTTAGCACTGTTTTACGCAAATGCACTGCTTGCTGATATACACACACATGACAAGCAGCGGGCAATGACAGACACTACATTATTTCAAATCATGTTTGTTTATTACGCGAACTCATTGAAAATTGCAGGCTTTATATACATTTTAACCAATTTATAAGTCAGTTATTATCAAGGCAATTAAGGTGCGTACCAAAGACATCAAATTTTTTTCAGACGCCTGGCTGCCAAAGGCAAATTGTTAACTTTTCTTTAGCTTCGATGTTAATTGTGAACTTGAAAGGATTCGCCGAGAGAGCCAGAATTCCGTCAGATTCTGTTGACACCTCCATTTTTAATTGTTTTTCACACGTTGAGTGTGCAAATTGACGCCAAGTACCTTGTGAAGAAAGGGTAACGGTTACCCAAAGATGAGGTAAAAGTTACGCATCGGTGACACTTGACGTTGCCTTTGATGAGTGGCTAATTAAGAAGAAGCCATTACATATTGTCTGTTAATTAGAAAATTACAGCTTTTTTGAATACATAAAATGTTTAAAAAGAAAATTATACACACTCATACAGCTTAATAATACATATATATTTAAATGTAAGATATAATTATAAAATAATTACATACTAATTGTGTGAAGCAAATGTAATATGGTACCTAATCGATTATTGTAAGTATTATATTTTACCTGTAACTACGAAGAATTCTCTTTCTTATCAAAGGAGAGGTGCAGAATTAAGGGAATTAAAGTGCATTTGATTTAATATCCCAAAAACAAAAATGTACATCAAGCGCTGGCTTCTGTTGTTAAGCAATGGAAATAGAATTCATTAGAGAAAAAATTTAAAAATTTAGAACTCAATCGCAAATAATAACAACAGTCAAGTTTTGTATACTGACACTATGAAAATTCAATTACTCTATTTTTTGCCCACAATTTCTAAGCACACGAGCGCCATCTGCCAGCCGCAAAGCAAACACAAACTCTCACATACATATACGCATACTATATGGGAAGAGGATATGCACGTGCATATAGTGGTAGCACCTGTCAGCTCTTCTAAGCACCAACATTCGGCAACATTTTCGCGCCACGCCCTCCCGCTAAATTACATAGAAATTTTCACATTGCTAAAGAAAAAAGGATAAAGAGGGGAAGAGGATGTGAGAGAGTGCCTGGCACACACTAAAATACAGTTAGCTAAAAAAGAAAGGCGAGAAAGCATTGGAGAAACTAGACTCTAAAAAGCACACACACTCATACACCCGTATACTCTATCGACCATCCGCACTCCGCACACATTTGCGGCTGTTCGCATGAGCGAGCAACTTTTCTTGCAAGCCCCGAAAATGCTGCCTTTCATTCCATGCTGGTTTTGCTTTTAGCTGCAATCTTTTTATACCCAGCATCCATAAAGATGTGTAAAAGGGCTATAACAATTCTGAAGTAAGAAGAAATACCAAAGTTCTTTTAAAATTGACCTATCCCAACCCCAATATAGATACAAAATCATAATCTTAATTAATAATTTGTACATACATAAGTCAAATTTCAAATTTAAATATCTTCCAATCCCAATTTCAATTGATATTATTTAGACAGATACAAAATCAAATATAACTAAGAACACTGTGTGACTAATTGGAATGAAAGGTAAAGTGCGACAAAGGTAATGAAATACCTCGAAAATGATAGAGATTTTCTGGATGGGCTTATCGAGTATATCAAATCTGAGTACTTGGAATTTGGGGGAATTTGAATTTCATAGCCGCTTTAGAAAGAACACGAATACATTAGTCAATTCCCAGGTATTTTTTGAGTGTCGCACAATGTAATTTGAACAAAATTACTTTTTAAATTTCATTACCTTAAATACAATTTGTTTGAAGTGTTCAAATGATTTTTTTTATTTAATGCCAAATAAGAATTGTGTTATACAATAAAAAAAAATACTCAAATTGTTTAAACAACCATCAAAATACTTTATGAGTTCAACTTGTAATGCTTCAACTTTAGAATACTGATCAAATTTAAATATAAATAAATAAATTACAGTCTGTTTCGTTTTAACTAGCTAATAAACTTTCCTGTTCAATTTAATCTTTGTTACAGGGTATCTGCTAACAAGCATTCTCGACTACAGAATTCATACTTGTTTATTTAGTTTTTTGTTCGCGCTCCTATTGCGAGACAAATGCCTGCGCGGGTGCTTGAGTAAAGCAATAAGAAAGGGGAAAGCGACATAGAAAGAAATGGATAAAAAAAAGGGTAGAGAGAGGAAGCTAGCGAAAGATAAAAAGTGTGAGTTGGGGCAAATAGAGAGACAGAGAGCAATGCGCATTCTTTATGCTGAAGCGCTTTTTAGCTTTTAGTTAAATAGAATTTTATTTGGATTGGCGCTGCCTGCATGAGTATATTCACTCTCATACTCATACTAATTCGAGTACCCGTACACCTCTACCACGATTCGTATGGCATTGTGTCTGTCTTGGCCTGGACTTTTATTTGCCGCTCCAGCTGGCTACCAACTTGTTAGTCGATTAAGAGAAAGAAAACTCTGTAGACGGTCTAAATTCGACCACCAAATTCAGAAATTGTAATACCTAAGATAGATTTTGCTAATTGTGTTAACGACGCGATTTTAAAGATATGTTTTGTTTTACCAAAAATGTTCATTTTAAGCAACAAATTTCAACAGTCCTATCACCATTGAACAGTTTTCATTTATATCTATTAAGCTAGAATATTAAAAACTAATAGGTATTTAATTAAGTTCTTAAATAGTACAAAATGGGAGATCAAAAAGGGCAGGGTTAAATCTCTTATCCTATAGGATTGTTTTGTTTTAACAAAGAGACTGCAAGTTTAATTATCCTACATACCTAACGCGGTTTCATTTAACTGTTTACATTGATTCTCCAGCTTTATGTAGTAAATGTATATTAGCTTTACCAAGCATAAGATATATAAACTCATTGGGGTAATTTCAATTTTCAATCATAGATGTTGCCAAACTTTTCATTTAATTTTTGGATCAGTATAAAAATGATGTTTTTAAGAAAAGTGTGATACCCGATACTGCCTGCAATTTACAAAAATGAAAACTATCATGCTCTATAAAAAGAGAAGATATTTTCTGAAGAATTCTTCAATGTGAAAACGGCTGCCATTAATTTTACACTTATGCGAAAAAATTTAACTTCGGTTCGTAAGAAAAAGAAATATAAACGGAAAATACTTATAAGTTCATTTTTTTGTTATCCTTAAATGTATTAAGCTTTCTTATGAATAATGCATATAGAGGGGGACAAAAATACTTTAATTTACATACTTTCTTTTTATATAAATAAATCGAAATATTTAGTATTGCAGTACTGAAATCACTATTCATTTAAATGCAATAAAATTGTTATTATTTTTAATTACAAATACATGTAAAAAACGTGTTGGCCTAAGTTAATAATAACTGTATTTAATTCGAGAATTTTACATCCGAAAAAGGAAATCCAAAAATATGCTTTATCTGACTTTACATAAACAAGAAGGAATAACATAAAAAAGTAACCCTTTCCGGCATTTTCCTTTTGTGCTTTCTTTCGTGGAGGAACAAAACTTAATTATATTTCATTTATAATGTGAAATAAACCTCCTGTTGCCTTTCATGATAATTACGCAACAAGAGAACACAACAATGAGACAAAAAAAATCCAGATAGAATTTTCCACAACAAGGGCATCAACAACAACAACAGCAACAACAACAACAACAACAACAACAACAACAACAACAACAACAACAACAACAGCAACAAGAGTAATCAACAGTAACAACAACAAATAACCGCAACTACTTAGCAACATTATACACTTCCGCGCAGCATCCAAAACCGTCCAAAACGTAATTATTGTTGCGGTAAACGCCAGTGCCACGCCCCCAAATGGGGCAACCACTCGTAACCACAGGCCGTGCTTTTTAATTTCTTTATAAAAATAGAGACAGAGAGTGAGAGAAAAAGGAGAGAGTGAGTGAGATGGCGAATATGACAACGTGCCGCGAAAATTAATCCATTTGCTGTGACAATGACTTTTATGCGGTTTCCAACAACGCGACGACCATCCGGACACGGCCAAGCTCGCAGCTCGCAGTTCGCAGTCAGGAAGCCGGACAGTCGGAAAAAGTCAAGCCGCAGGCCAAATGCGGGCATAGAAAGAAGACCAAAAAAAATAAAAAGAAAATTGGGAAAAAAAGAATACTGCTGGGTCGCTTTACAATGCCGCGACATGTAAATATTTGGCGACATTTATACACAAAAAAAGAAGAGAAGCGAACTCGGGTCCGGTGTGTCCTTATCAAAGCAATTATCTCCAAGATGCCAGCGACGCGTCTTCTATTTCGACTTTGGGGCAACGACTCTTTGTTTGAGTTGAAACCGTCGTAACGGAGATAAAGTACACAACATTTCTCTTGATTTTCTGCGGGGGATTTACCGAATTTCAAATTGTCACGGCGATGGTCAATTTGTGGCCAACAGGAGTCGAAGAGTGAGAAGGTTTACTAAAGAGGCAAGAGATGGACTAAAGGAAGATGTTACTGGATGGTAAGGGATTAAAAATGGCAGAATTTCACTGGGAAGGTAAGAGAGTGGGAAAGAATTTGATTGAAAGTTAAGTGGTAGAATCCAAAAGGATTCATACTGGAAGGTAAGGTATTAACAGGACAGAATGTGTGTGAAGATATTAAGGTAAAGAACAGATTAAGGAAAGAATTGATTGTAAGAAATGTTATATAGGAGAGAAAGATTTGAATATGAGAAGCTGAAATAAGATTGCGATTTCATGGGCATTAGAAACAAAGATTTGGTTAGAAAGTCAAAAGTAACGGGGGGAATTTATTTGAATGTCTCTTAATGGATACTTGTTTAATGGCATATTGATTGAGGATAAAAAAGAGATAAATAATATTAGGAACGGTCAATTATTTTGAGGAGTGAAGAGAATATTAAATTTAGTAGGTAAGATTTAGCTGGAAGTAAGAGACAGTTTTCTAAGGAAGCTTTGCTAAGATATTCTGTTAAAAATTACATTTATTGGCACACTTATTAAATACATGAAAGCAAAAACTATTCACAACAACTATATTACATACATAGATACTTGTACAAATAGTTGACACACTTGGAAGCCCAGAGATCTTGTAACTATCCAAAAATATTCTGCTTGATACTAGACCAAAAGCCTTTGCCACGTTTCGGCATCAGTTCGTTTTCAATTTCCTTGTTGTATTGCTCTCTCAAAAGTGGATCCATGGGTCCCCAGTTCTTCTTGGGACGGAAGGCACCGCGAATCTTCTCGCCCAGCGTGTTGCCCGGTTCTCGAACGATGGCCACGAACATCCAAATGGGTAACTGCATAATGCCAAAGGCCGTGATGGCCCATCCAATACCTGAAGGGATAAAAATTAGAGAAATTGAAATTAAATAGGAGAAATTAGAAATTATTTAGGCAAATCGGTCGGATTGTATGTAACGTATGTATTTATAACTTGTAAGTTTTGTTACGATGTCTTTAAAAAAACAAAAAGTTTTTCATACGTATGTATGTCGATCTTTAACCAATCGCACCTATGCATAGGATGCATCTGTAAGTTTGATTGAAATATTTTCAGAAACACAAAAGTTTTTCATACTAAAGGTTGATTTTAAACCGCTTGTTCCTATGACAGCTGCTACTGCGTGCAGCGAAAGACGGATCTGATCCAAGATTCATCAAGCTATCTTAAAAACTGAGAGACTAATTTGCACAGAACCAGACGGAAAGACACACGGGTATGGCAGTATCGACTTAGCTTCTGATCAAGAATACATATACTTTAAAAAAATTATAAGTTATTATAATAATTGTAATGCTTATAAGACTCACTAGAAGCCCAGGCGGGAAAGGTTTGATCATTATAAGTGAGTGGCTCGTAGGTGGCATAGAAGTATATCATAATAATAGTCATGATCAGTGGTGTGAAGATTCCCCAGCAGAGTCTCCAATAGAGTCCGACTTTGCGACCCAGCATGAACTCAATATCTTTGCAAAGACGATCTGTGCCATAGATCCAACCGAGGGTATACAATTCCGCAATGCCCAGAACCAAGGCAATCATCGAAGCACCAAAAAAGTCCACAAGCGTAAGCATATATTGACCACCCTGCGAAAATAATAAAGGATAGTGAAAAAAGTGATTTCTGACTGCTTTTTTTCATTCTTACCGGTGTTATGTACATCAGACCAACGCTAAAGCTGATGATTGCGATGAGAAGCGAGCATTGCCATTGTTTGAAGTTGGGAAAACGATCTCGAATGGCAGTCACTGTACAGGAAGTCATCGCTATATTGGAACCAATGCCAAGCACGAAAAGCATGAGGAAGAACAACACCGAGAAGATTTGCGGCAACTTTTTAAACTTGGCAATGGCATCGGGATAAGAAATAAATGCCAATCCAGCGCCTCCCTTTACCACACTGCCAATATCATCGGTGCCAATCTCATGTGCCAAATGTCCCAGAATGCCAAAGATCGTAAATCCCGAGAGAAGGGAAGTGGCTGTATCCAAAGCTGTTACAATTGTTGCATCCCGATGGACATTGTGACCAAATTTGTTGAAGGAGGAGTACATGATGATGTTGCCGAAGCAAACGGAGAGAGAGTAGAAACATTGAGTTACAGCCGCATACCACACCTTGGGATCCAGAATCTTTTCCCAATTAGGTTTGATGAAAAATAAGATGCCATTCAGAGATCCTGGTAGGGTCACTGCACGGATCAGGAGAACACCCATGATGATATAGGGAAAGAGGGCGAGAAAATAGGCAGCTTTTCCTGAGCTCTTAACTCCCCGACGGATGATAAGGAACACACAGACCCAGGAGACAAAGAGTCCAATGACCAGCTCCCAGTTTGGTTGTCCTATGCCATCCTCAATCTGATCCTTTTCCCGAAGCACCTCCTTCCTGTGAAATGAAAGATACAAATGAGTCAAGGCAAATAAGAAGAATAATGCCCACACCATTTGGGATAAAGAAAGGATTTAACAACTACAACCAAGTCGATCATCCAGCCAATCCAGCACTTACACATAGTACAACTCCGAGCTGGATATTATTCGATCTGATTCATTAAAACCCCCAGAATTTTGTCCATTGTTGTCATTAGGCGCGGAATCGATGCAGTTCTCACCCCATTCCTCTCGACAATTTGCCCAAGGCAACGGATTGTGGAACGAGTCCACAAAATATCGACAGAATATGGCCACCAGAGAGGCATAGTATGTGCTTAGCATAAACACCTGGAATGCCTGGCCGACTCCAACACCTTGGATGATTGAGAAAAGATCAACAGATCAAATGACGAACTGATAACCATCATATTATTGTTAAGAATGCGATGCGTGCGTGGTGAGAATTAGTCGAGAGATGAGATTAGTTGTTAAAGATTAGCTTAAAAGAGATATTAGTTATATTTATATAATATATTGTTAGGCTTAAATCATTTACAGATAATTAAAAATAGTTGGGATGACATTTAAGGTAATTCATAATAAACATTGGTTAGCTTATGAAATGTATTAATATAGTATAATATTTTAAATCTATTAATCTCAATTTAATCTTAGATTAGAAAAGATATTAATTAGGTTCAAATAATTTAAATAAACTAAAAATAGTTGACAGAATATTATATGGCAAATAGTTCAGGATTAACATAAAAGAGAGAAAAAGAAATAAATATTTAATACCTAAGACTCTTATCACAATATCATTTGAGGTCTTTTCCCTTTTCCTACCTCTCTTCCTCTTTCTCCTCTCTTTCCCAACTCGTGGCAAACAATTGAACCGACCTTGCAGCACGTTGCATGAGACTGGCTGTTGCAATCGCCTAGAGGCTATTGCAACATCCTAACCTCCTCTGTCTAGTCAATTGATGTCAATTTGGGTGCCATATGAGCAGAGGAAGAGGAAGAGGATGAGAAAGGAGAAAGAGAGAGGAGAATCATTCGCTTCGACGCGGGACTCATTCAATTAACGTCAAAAGCCAATAAAGCGAGCATTGAACGGTCATAAACTTGACTCGGAATCTGGCACTGGGTTGAGAGAGTGCTCTCTGATATGATTACCACCAAACAAACCAAACAAAAACCACATGCGCCACACCAACAACAATAATAAACACTAGGGTACAGTAGGGGTATTCGAGCATAAACAATAGGAACAAATACCACTTACAGAAAGTACAACTCGGCGGATGCAACCGGCGTTTGAGACTCCATGTTAATCTTAGCAGGGCTCATATTCAAACTGGAACTGATGCTGGTGTTGCCCTGACTGGAGGCCACACAGTGGGATCCCCAATCCGAACGACACTCGGACCAGGGAAGCGGTGAACGAAACGAATCGTAGAAGTAAACAAGTGTTATACCCATTATTCCTACATAGTAGGTTGTGACAAGCGATATCGATATCACCTGTCCAATGCCGACGCCTAGAGATGTGAGTTATCGATTAAGCAAATGGAACTTGATATATATAAATATACTTATCTTATAGTAAAGAGAGACATTTATCTATCTTGTTTCTAAAGAAAAAGTTTAAAACAACTTAATCGATCCCAAATGATATCTTGAAGCTAAACTCTACAAAAAATACGGAAATATTCTAAAGATATTAAAATATTATCTATCCCTATTTTTTAGAATTTATCAAATGGATAATATCAGTGGGTAACCTAAAGAAATCCACTGTTATACAATAAATATTATTTATTATATATTATATATTTATATTTTTCTCATGTTTATTCTGAGCTAAACTATGACTTAGTTCAGGAACATATTTATACTGTGTAATATGGTAGATATCAGTGTAAATTTTACTTTTTAAATAAACTATTTCAGTATATCTAGACAAGTCACAGAAATACTCTGCCATTGATATATGTAAATTATATGTGAAGACCCCTCAAATAGATATACAAATGTAATAATCCTTAATCGGCTTTTTTAAATCTTGGGTTAATGCTTTACATTTGGTCCATGCGCAAGAAGATATTCTTACAAATATTTTAATCTTATAGAAACAATCTGTTTAATACATATTAAAATCGGTGATGAAATGAAAGTGCATAGAAATGTCGACTAGAAGAAAAGATCAATAAAGAACTCACCTTTCATGGCGGGGCACAAATCGAAAACCTTAACGGAACCGCGACTGGAAAACTGTCCAATTACCATTTCCAGGTAGTAAATGGGTTTGCCAATTAGGAAGAGCACAATGAGGTATGGTATGAGGAAGGCTCCACCTCCATTGTCGAGGGCTGTGAATGGGAAACGCCAAACATTGCCCAAACCCACGGACATTGCAATGCAGGACATTAGGAACTCCACACCCTTGCCCCAGGTGTCCCGTTCACCTCCCCCTGCTGGCGATTTTTCCGCATCGGGTTCAGCATCATCTCTCGACTCTGGCTGTTGTTCTGCCAATGACTGTGTGTGAGGGAGGAGCGATTAGTTGAGGTCATACATACTGGGACATAGATTTTGGCCACTTACCGACATGGCCAATGTGCTGGTTGTGCTTTGTCCATCGTCACCCACAAAGGCCGGATTCTGTTGCGTTGTTTTCATGTCGTTCTCTCGTTTTGCCAAATATTTTTGAATTTTTGGTAGAGTCTTCTATGAGCTCCGACCCGACAATTAACACTGACTGCTGTCGTTGGGGATTTTTTGCTGAGTTGTGATCGCGCTGTAAAACTGACAATCAGATAAACCGTAACCACGCCGAAAAAACGCCAACAGATAAAAACAAGTAATAATGCTACTCTCAAGTGGAGTCGACGCGACTTCAAGATACTCTTACTTAAAATTGAACTGTTAATTCTTTCTATACGATCAAGTCAGTTAACCCCAATGACATCTTACTTATATTGTATGTATGTTTTATATTTATTTTATTATTATACCGCCTTAAGGACTAAAATGGTTACAGGGTATTCTCATAATGTCACCGAAAAACCCGAACAGATAAAAGCAAGTAATAATGCTATACTCGAGTCGATTCAAGTCAATGCGACTTCAGTTACTCTTACTTAACTTTCATATTTTATTTCTTTTTATACGATCAAATCATTTAAGCCCAAGAATGTCTTACTTATATTGTTACTTATATTGTTTTAAATTTATTTTATTATTCTACCGTCTATAAGATCTATATGGTTACACGGTATTCTCATAATGTCACTAATACAAGCTAGATAAGTGTACGTTGCTAATTGACAAAGGGACAGGAACTAAATACGACATTGTCTATGCATTTCAGAAGAATTGCATCAGTTTATGATAAGCACACAGATCTCTTGATAAGCAAAGATACATAATACTAAATATTAAGACATCATGAATTTCGTTATTAAGCAAGTAGTCGACTACGGGATACTCTTACAGTGTTACACATAGGCAGAATATCCATACATATCTAAAATATATATCCAGCTGCATAGTAGAAGAGAATATTTTTTTTAATTCGACAAGCCATTTGATGATATTTGCTGCATAGATAAAGATCAATTAGATCTTAGGAAGTTAGACGGACTAACAGATACTGATTTATGTATTTTAGGCTCGAAGAATCATTTTTCAATCAGTTACATAAATTTTCATGAATTTATAATACCCTCTATGCATAGGGTACATTTAAAGAGTTACAGATACATGAATTTAGGTTATATTTAAATCGTTACAGATACATATATTCATATACAGCCTTGCTACAGTATTTGCAATCTTTTACGATTTGTAGGTAAAATACATTTTATAACGAGAACGTTACACTGTTTTCATTTATCATACAAAGTCTATATATGAATAACATGCAGATAACTTAGTGTTATTATCTGAAACATGGTTGGATATAATTGCTTATGAGTATAAAAGACTCGTTGTGGAAGGCTTAGGGTATTTAGTTGTCCATATGAAAGACGGCAGCCTTCAATTAAGGACGGAATCATTCCAAAACAAAATAATGAATGGGTTCAATGAAATAAAGAAACCTGTATTTACGAGGGGAGCTACTGCAGATTAAATAATCCAAAATTAGAATTAATTCTTAAAGTATTTGTTTACCAAAACCCGTTTAACAATTTATTGAAGTCTATATCTTATAATTTCAGTTTGAACGATAAGCAGACAAAGGCACTGCAAATTGATTAGTCGGCGTCTAAGAATGTCATATAAAATCACAGAAACAGAAATATAATTAAACCACAGTGTATAGCGACTAGAAAACAATGAAATGCAACAAATTATTATATCGTATCTATAAAAGGTGTCTAATAGTCAGTCAAATTTACGCTATTTCCGACACGCAAACAATTCTCCACTTGTCAATGTGGACACTTCTATAAAGATAACGATCCATAACGACCAGTAACGAGCCAAATACGAATCAACTGCACACTTGTTCTTCATTGTTGATCTAACGATAAATGCTTTTCGTATGCATTTTCATATTTGTTTAAACAATTTACACCTCGTTTCATTTATTGTGTACATAAACAACAACCAAGTTGATATTTATATATGCTATAATTCTATTTAAAAGTGTGAAAACTCTGCGAAGCATTAATAGGGAGTTAAGTTTATTTGACAATTAGTTCAAGTTCAAGTTCAATCAAGTTTTCTGTATCTCATAAGTAGTGTGAAACAGCTGTGATTGTCTAACAAATGAAATGTTAAGTTCTTATCAAATTATCTTGTGTCATAAATGATTAGTATACTTTTTAACAGGGCAATAGCGTTTCCATATCTATCTGTATATCTAAAATAAGCTACATTGTTACTTGGGATGCACCGCCTTAAATATATATGAAAATATTCATATCAGTTTTCTTAATTTCCTTCGGCTTCTCCATCAATCGAAGTTTCAGAACAAATATATATATTTTTTCTTGAACTAGTAGAAATAGTTACATGTTCAACTAGCTTGTATTTAGAATGGCTAATTCAGATTACAATTTTTTTATTCCTTTTTTTAAGTACATTAATTTGAAAATAATTTGCAACAATTTGGTGTAGCACTCAAAGAAAATTAGGCTCTTTCAATTATGAATTATCTTTAAGTGCACGGCTTTTTCGTTAATGATCATCTTGATTCTAGAAGTCAAGAAACTCCGCATGGAGAACTTCTTTTTAATGGTGCAAGTTTCAGGTCTCCCGAGAACTTACTTTAGAAAGCTCGGCTGAATCATTATTAAAATAAGACACTTATAATTTCTTTTATAACTCAACTTCGTACCACTGGACCATGTTTTATTAAAAATGTTGAAAACTACAAGAGAATTAAAAGTAAATTAGGCACAGTAAACCTGTTTTTTAACTAGTTAAAATTACTATCTGAAGTAAATAAATCTTTTGGCCTAACACTAAAGCCATTCGCAACCATTTAAGAGAGCAAAACAAAAGAAAGAAACATCCAAATATAAAAAAATTATTTTCGGGTAGTGCGAAAAACAGGTTTACAATTTTGCTTTGTTTTGAATAATCAACATAAAGAAGAAGAGATGATGAAGAAGAAAAATAAAAAACACTCAATGAGTCAGCTGTACAAAATTATGTTCAAATGATGTGGGATTTCAATGGTTGTAGTGTACTCCGAAACAGAATCTTAATACTGATGTCATATTTGGTAACAGAAATGAGATAAAAGCAGTTTTAACTAGTTTCTATTTGAAAATGATATATTTTTATGGCCAATTCTAGAGTCGGAAGCATAGTTTAGAATTTTCACCTAGTTAATGCTTCTTATCTTTTCTGATAAGTCTTGTATCTTCTTTTAACTGAGTGGGAATTTCCTAATGTATCTTGGCCCATTGAAATAGTTGGGCTTGTCAGTCAGTAAACCAGTTCAATTGCCAGTCTTAATATTAGTGTCATAATGTCCGGGCATCAGTCGCATTTGTATGCAAAAACGTGTTCCACAGCGTGCTTGTTACGCATGTCGCCGAAAACAGAAAACAGATCGACGGAAAAGACCCCAACCAAAATATTAATGAGTGCTGTGTCTACGTTGCGTATACGTCATCAGACAAAACGAGATAAATGCAAAGCATAAAATCAAATCCACCAATAATAAACAAATCATCTAAAAATACAAATTTTGTTAGCCGAAGTTAAGATACTCTTTATTAAAAACAAGATCATAAAAAGATTTGAAAAGGAATGTTCATTTACTAATTTGTTAAGGAGTTATTAATTATTCGCATTCAATTTTCTTTAGTTTCCATTCAGCCTAAAGCAGATTTGGCCTGAGGCTACACAGTTTACTTAAAAATAGATTGCCATGATAATTTTTAAATTAAATTTAACAATGTGTTCAATAATAGATTGGCGTGGTCATTTTCAGCTTAATAAAAAATATTGCAGTTTAAAAGCAAGTCATTTTTCTGTATTTATTATCATGACCATGAGTATAAGCATATCTTTCTATGCTTGGAATTTAGTTTCAGCTTCAATTTCCTTGGTTTGTATTTATAACCCATGTCATAGATTATTTTAATCGTACATTCACTAGTTAATCATTTGCTTTGATTAATTCGATACCGTTCTTAGAACTATGATTGTAATACTGTTACTTTTAACCACTTGAATTAAATATAGATTGTCATGGCAATTAAAGTTTAATTTAATATGCTACAATTTAAAGGCAAGTCATTTTCATGTACTTTTAGTTTTGACCATGATTATGAGTTTATCTTTCGATGCTTGGGTCTTGAATTTCAGTTTCAGCTTAATTTTCTTTATTTGGATTTATTACTTGCTTCATAGATTATTCTTATCAAGCACGTACCTGTTAATCATTTGCTTTGATCAATTCGACGCCATTCGTAGAAGTGCTCTTATCACAATGCCCTATGAAAAATGATCGTAAAACTCTTAAATATTTTTTTTTATCGTAGGTTATGGTAAAGTTCAAGGGTCACTTTAAAATACTCTGGTAACATATTATATATAGTAACTGCCTAAGATGTCTTGGATGACCTTAAAACAAAGACCAGAAATTTGACTCACTCCCTTTCCAACTCCCCTTGTAAGTGCAGAAAGAAGTGCAAACAAGTCACGCGCTTGCGCAGCTGTTGCAACGGATCAAGCTTGAGAACTTGCTGGGCTTTACCTGTGCTTTAACGGTGAATTGACGTCGCTTTGTCTGCGTTTGCTGACAAAAGCTTCCGCAGTTTAGGCTTTAACTATGGTTCACTTGATGGGCGACAATTAGCTTTATGTTGATTTGCGTTGTTGTTGTTTATGTTGTAACTGGCAGTCAGTTGTAACCACTTTGAACCGGCTAAAACTTCAACTTTAGTTGTTGGCCTGTACTTTCAAGGCCTTTTCAACTATTGCTTAAGCTGCAATCACATTTAGTTAAATTAAAATTTATATTAATTTATTTGATTCAATTCAATTGTAGCATCTTCAAATGTATTCTTTGATACGCCCGTTAGACAATTAACATTAAATGAAAACGAAATTGTTAGCAAGAAAACCCGTTATTATTTCGTGCCTTACGTTGGCCAAAGCCGTTAAATGAACCGACGATCGTTTGGGCAAAACGCCAGCAGCCAACTGAATGAGCCAAGGCGAAACTCAGAGGGTTTTATGTCGAACTTGACTTCAACGTCGCACAGTGGAGTCAATTGATTAAACTAAGCATTCTTACTGATAGTTTCCTAGCAAAGGGAAAGATAAGAAGCACACTTTCAAAAACACTTTCAACTCATTGTTTTTTTAAACTTTGAATTATTTAGGAATTTTTAAATATTAATTAAAAAAATTAAATTTTTTTAAAAATTTAATTAAATTTTTTAGATAGTTAACTTAATTTATCTACAATTCACATATTATATTAATTAAATTTGTATCTTATCAATGTAGACTTGAGATATGCCTTCTAGTCCCACTGTGCACAGCGTCGCTGTTGTTGGTGGCTCAATGACGGAAGCAGCACAACCAGAAATGTAGGTGAAAGCTTGGGCTCAATTATCATGATGGTGTGTGTCTCTGCTAACTGATCTTATACAAAAAAGACAGAGGACATTTTATATAACTAGAAAGGGAAGGAAAATAACAAAGCAGTGCAAACTTAATATGGGTGTGTGACTTGGGTAAGTGATCTTATATGTCACTGCTTGTGGACTCCAATTACAAGGGAAATTATGACAGTGTAAGGAAAGAGGGAAATTATGCAACAATATAAGTAACAAGAGTTTGATATTGTATCTAAAGTAAATTATCTTAGAAATTACAGTTTGAGAGAAGTACTTAACTTTAAATTTTAAAGGCCATCTAGAGTAAAAATGTCTGTCTTATAAAATGTCGTTGTATAATAAATCTTATTATTGTTTGTGAAAGGTGGAAGGTCTTGTCAACAGCTCATATTTTTGTATTTGCTTGTTGCTTATGAACTTTTTGCTTTGTGGATATTTCAAAACAGTCAGTTCATCGGCTGATCTTTTATCTATAACTCATAATTAACCATAAGTCAGATGAAGTACCACATAGCGTTTATAAGTTACCTGCCTTATTCATATGTTGAACAAACAAAATTGCCTTTGTCTGATAGTTCGACGAATAAAGTTTATCGAGACATTGAAAAGTCGAATTTGAAATTATTCGGTTGAAGAATTGATAAATTATCAGCGCACTGCTTGACAACATAGATGTATGTGTGTGCTAACTGCTTGCAAGCAGTTTTGCAGATAATTTAATCGAACTTAATTTAAACTGTTGATTGAAAAGTCTTAACGAAATGTGATTCAACCACACATATGGGTATTACTTTAAAAATATCTCACATATTTACACAAAGTTTAACAAACTTTAATAGAGCTTTGTATGTGTTTTCTTAGTTTCAACTTCGATCCTGTGGAAGTTGCACTTACACTTTTCTCATTAGGCACTGTCCACAACGGACACACACACACACTCTCATTGTAATGAAATTCCTGAAAGCCTCGACTATGTGTAGTCTTGGTTCATTGTCTGAGGACCTCAGTACAACACAAATTGTTATGATAAAAGTTTTTATCAAGTTTTCGTTGTGGGGCTTCGTTTTATTTTGGGTTTTTGTGCATCGTCCGGCGACGTCTTCTATGCGACGTTGATTTTCCATATAAGATAAAGTATAACCGACTGCGAGAGACAGAGTCAAGTAACTGGGCAGCTGAATGCAAAAACAATGCCTTGAGGGAGGCGCTGCCTCATAAAATTTTAACTACTTGCAAAAATACTGCTAACTGGTAAACTTTAAGCCAAAAATCATTAAGACTGCAGCCTGGATACTGGATAGCACTAAAAGAGTTTCTCTCCAAGACACCAGACGGAGACGGAAAACGAAAAACGGAAAAACAGAACACAAAACGAAAATGAAAAACAGAATACAGAAAACAACTTGAGTTTCCTTGTGTTTTATACCAAGTATGAAATTTGTTGCATGACCATTTTGCGGTTCCTTCGGGAAGGATTGGCTTTCATCTACGCTCCTTTCCCAATTCCAACTCTTTCTCATCCAACTATGTATTCTCCTTGGCATTGTCATTATGACTGCCACTGGACCTTGGGGACAATCCCAACACTTGGACTAGGGCCGACCATTTCAGCTTGGAATATGTGACTGTCTCCTCTTGCGGCTCTCACAACTTTTTAATTGCAATTAAAATCTAAGCAACATGCTTCTAAAAACCAGCAACTATTGGCTTCCAACTATTTTTGGCTTACCCACTGCAGAAAGGGGTCAATACTTACATTTTGTTAACGATTTTGCAACAAAACTGAATCAATAAGTTAAAATACATAATAACACATACGATTTTAATTTTCAGTTTAATTGTTGGTTGGTCAGCTATTAAAATTTAAAAGTCATGTCTTGGCATACAATTGCCATTAAAACAAATAAAAGTCTGTATATACATATATATTATTGGTCAAATAAATTGTTTCTTTTAGAATCTGATTGACTTGTTAGTTAGATTGATTGAAGGAAAAATCTGAGTAATACATTATTTTTTTAAAATACCATACTAATTTTAAATTTTAAATTAATTTAATTTCTTAATTACAACTAAAGTTTTGATTTAATTTAATATGTATAAGATTTGATTTACTAGTTAAATAATTGACTTGCTGATTGACGGGAAGACTCAATGATTAACTTATTGATTGACTGGCTAAATGCTTAACTTACTGACTAATTATTTGTCTGACTGATTAATTGACCGATGCATTACATTTACAGATGGGACTTACAGACTGCCTGACTCACTTGCAATCAAAGCAGCTTGTTAGAGATAGAAATCATATTAACAATATTTTAGTAATTTATACCCTCATTAGATGAAAATACTTAAGAAACACTTGAATATTTTCTGTTTTCCATACGATCAGATTTAAAGTCATTTGCTAACAAACTCGATGTTTTCTGTGTTTAAAGATAAATATCTTTTCTTTTGTATCTGTATTTGTAGTTTAATTTCCTTGATACTACTTTTTCTCGCCACTAAAATCTTTTACAGATCTCATCTGCCATGTGTCTTAGTTCAAGCAATTAAAGCTTAGAGCATTTCATAGGTCTGCTATGGCAATTCGGGTTAATCCTGTAGCTTTTCCAAAAGAAAACTATGCACTTAAACTTCTCGACATATTTAAATGCGTTTACCACCCACCAACTCTACTTTGCCCTTTCTAAGCCCTGTTGCAATTCAACTTTCTTACATTTCCAGCTGCAGTCTTGTCTCAAAGGCGGCTCCATTCAGTGATTTTGGCTTTTGTGGTCTCCTCGAGAAGAGACGAGAGAAAAAAACGAAAATAATTTTTGTCTTTGGAGGCGACGCTCATGTTATGTGTAGGTAATCTCTTTTATTACTGCGGCAACTTTTTGGGCAGAGACATAAAACAGGATTTTTGGGGCCAGAGCCGGGCATTTAGAACTTTTGCATAACATGCGAGAAAGACAAACTGTGAGCATTACGTAAATGTTTATTTTGTGGTCGAAACACAGGCGAAGCCACAAGTCATAAAACAAAGTTTTTCCCAAAATTATATTGTAGATGTCGACGAGTGTAGATGTCTCATAAATGGCATTGAGAGCGAGAGAGAAACGCTAATTGAAAATGACTTTGGGCTATAAAATGTGCATTTGGCTAATGAAAATGCCCAAGCCACTTAATTGGGCCAATTGAAGTACTTTATAGACAGCTTCAGAGACCAATTGAAGATATCTTCATTGTGCCAACTGCAATCTTATTTCAAATTCTCTTTTCTTTGGTTTTTCCTTGAAATTTTTCTCGACAAATGAAACCAAGCTAAAAATTTGCCAATCACGTTTCGTTTTCCTTTTTTGTTCCATTTTTCCTTCCTTATTTTAAACATTTATTTTTTAGTGCCACACGCGCACGCCTCTAAAATTTTATGTTCTTCTGCCAAGGCAAAATTTTCTCTTAATGGATTTATAATTTTTGGGCCATACGGAAAAAAAATTAGCATCACAAGGCCCTGAGTTTCACAACCAAAGAAAACTTGAAAGAGTTTAGCAATTTTTTTAGAGTGCTAAACAAAAATAATTATTATGAAATATTTTTTAATAAATTTATTCTAATATTATATATGCTTCTTAACTCCATTTGAACAATACTCTTTTGAGCACTTTCTTAAATATTTAATTTACAAATTTATATAACTGCACAAAATGTAAAAAATAACTTAAGTCACAACTTAATGTGCAAAACTACATGAAAATGGTTTAAAAATATATATAGTTTCTTTATGAACAGTTACCCCTTGTCGAAGAGAAGAGGACTTTATTTATATATTTAACAAATAAAAATTAAGGAAACAAAATAATAATAATCATATTTTATAGTACAGTATCCATGCTTGAAAGTATCAATTTCTTTGAAATAATTTATCTCAAAAGCTTAATATATTAATCTCTACAAAACTTTTATTATGTAAATGTATTATGTTATTTGAAACTATAAATATATTATTTATTTTGAGCCTAAGTTTAAAATTTCTTGGTATATATATGACTAAACTCAAATCAATATTTACAGCACCTATATTTTACAGAGCATTCCTTAGTCGAGCAGTCTTAGGTGTTGTTGCTTGTTTGCTGTTTTCTGGTCATTTCTATCGATTACACTTCTTGCCTCTTAACCAGAATTTGCCTGTTCCTTCTTTACAATCCCATCGAATGCGGTTTTCCACTGTCTACTTTCTTCTGTCCATTTCTCTCCTGTTCAGTTCAGTTCAGTTCAGTTCTGTACTGTTCTGTTCCATTACGTTCATTTCTCGCATCGCGTGTCTTTAATGACGCTCGACGGTGGCTGCGATTTTGGGGTGTTGCCCTCTTTTTGCATTTTGCAATGCAGCTGCCATAAAGATGCAGCAAACTTGGCCCTATTGAGTTGTTTTTGGCCATTTCTAGAGGGCAAATGAGCAGTTGCTTGTATTGCCAGTGTGAGCTGTGCAGTTTATTGGCCCCGCTCCGCAATTGCATTTTGTGTGCATATTGGAACTATTTGTATAGAGTCACATTAAAGGTTGCTTAAACAAAAGAGTATTTCAAGGTCAGCAAATCTACATATAGAATATCTTTAAGTCGAGTGCTTCTTGGCAACATATTCCTTAAGACTTCGACGTCTGTTTTTCATACATCAAATATTTCTAAAAGTCTTTTATATACCCCTAAGGTACATCAAATCAGAATGCTTTGAAATTACACGTAATTTCACATAAGGGCCTTAATTTTCTAATTAACAAGCAATTTGTAATGACTCGTCACTAATTAGCTGTTCATCAAAGAAGACGCAACTCGCTTCGTTGACGGTGGGATAACCTTTGACCTTCGTTCTTTGTTCACCAGGTACTCGGCGTCAATTTGCACACTCAACGTGCGGAAAACAATTAAAAACACGATAAAAAAAAGAATCTGCCGAAAATCTGACTGTCTAAGCGAATCCTTTTAAGTTCAAAACAAACATCGAAATAAAGAAAAGTTTACAATTTGGCTGTTGCATGCAAAAGTGTGGAAAAGTATCCCTCTCTACTGAATTATATGTAGCTCCCATACTCTGCCACCCGTAAGCAAAAACGCGTATCTTACGGCGAAAGTTATAAACGGCCGCTAAATAGGTAGGCCTCCAAAAATATTACGTTTAATTAAATTGAATTGTTAATTTGTGATTTTCAACATCAAAGTGATGCAAATGATCTAAAAAGTAGATTCCTCAGCTATGACCAACAATTCATTGTTGGGACTGACTGGATCAGTCAACGATATTTGTTTATCAGTACTTGGCAGCTAGTGAGGCACAAAAACTTGTGCAAAGCGCTCTAGAGTCTTGACAATGCTTTGGAGGAAAAATATTGAACCGTATGGATGCTGGTAAGAAGAATTATTTATTTATAGTGAAGATGGGGCTTTATCAACACTCTTTATAGGAACGTCATTGCCTATTCTGGGAGAAGGACGACCACATTTAATTGTTTGTTTATCTTGGTAAAGCCTTACATTTTTTTATTTTGTATTATCCCAATTTTCTATTATTTTGGCAAGTTTTATCCCAATTAAAGACGGATATATAATTTTTTAACTACCTACTTCATTTTATATATGACGTCTTTGGGACCGGCTTTCATAGCCAGCATTATTCGTATGTTTACAGTCAAACCTGTATTTATAAAACTATACCACTAACGAAGCTCAAAACACCTGGTTCAATTATTCCATCATACGTTGTCTATACAGCCCTATGCTATCTACATATTTATAATAATAAGTATAAGGTGGTTTTGACGGCTGCCGAATCGTTCGGGTTTTAGTCCATTCAATTATTCCATCATACGTTTTGTATACGGCCCAATGTTATATATTTATTTTGTGTTGCCCAATATTTCGTCTTCCTTTCGGACTACATTTTACTGCCAAAAGTTTGATTTGAGAAGAAAAAAAACCAGAAAAAAACAAACAATAAAAAAGAACCAGAGGAAAAAATCAGAAAAAAACAAACATTATAATTATAATTTCATTATGATGCATATTTATAAAATTGTCAACTATTATACTAGGTCTGTGCTTAAACTGTTTGAGAACTGTAAGCATAAAAGTGTTAAGTATTGCCTAAAAGTAGACATAATTTTGTAAACCCTTGTACAATAACGCGTTGAAAAAACACTTTAGCTCAATTTGATTGCGATTAAATTTATTTCTTTTACTTGAGTCTTTCATCAAATGTGCAACTGTAAATTATACCCGTACTTGACAGACTATATTTTTATATGACAGACTATTCAGTTATAAATAAGCATCCTTCTTATAGTGTTCTTTAAGGAATCTCTCATCATTAGATAGCTGCTCAGCGAGAAATTATCAATGGAGAACCACAAACGGTTGAAGCAATCCAATTTCAAGGCAGCCGCAATTTTTCTGGCTTGTTTGACAATTGTTGCGGTGTAGCTGCAACATGAAGAACATGGAAAACATGGCCGCCATTTAGACCATTCGTGCGAACAGCTGCAGCAGTCACCGGAAGCTGCGGCACGTGACCATGACAACGATGCCTTCTCCATGCAGCATTCAGTTGCATGCAGCAGCTCCTCGACTCAGAGCATCGCTAATGTAGTGCTAGTTGTTATGGCTGTTGTTAGTCCCAAAGAGCAATGCAATGCTTCTAGTTGTTATTCTCATTTTTGTTGTTGCTCTTTTGGTTGTTGTTGCTGTTGTTGTTCTTGTTGCTTCTGCGATGCGTGCAGTTCACAAGCTTTCAAGTTTTCCTGTCGCTCTCTGGCCAAATGAACTTGAGCACAAAACGACCCGAAAAGTGCCCCACTTAAAGTTGCGCTATGTTAAACATGAACTGAGACCTATCGGCGACCATAAAACTTCAATAACTTTCAGAATGTGCCAAAGAAAATCTGATTTGATTGCCTTTTGCGACTGTAAGCTTGATGAATTTTGCTATTTCGGTGGAATTTCCAGTTTATTAGTAAATTCATTAAAATTTTGTAACAACTGCCTAAGGCTCGATCTTAAAAAAAGTGTAGTAGTTAAAACCTTAGTATTTTCACTATCAACACCAAGCTACAGATTGTTTTTATAAGAATACAAATTAAAACACTTTCTTGACTAAGATTTAATTTAAAAATGTAATTTTTAGTTTAGTTGGATAATTAGAACATGCCACTAAAGGAACCTGGGTTCTTAAAATTATATGCCAGTTCTATATTTTGAAGTTCCAAGAGTTTTCTTGTTAAAAAAAAATTCTCTGAATATCTTACTCATTTTCACACCCGCTTTTCTAAACGTGATTGGTTGTTTTGTCATTTTATAAACAATTATATTATAAATCAAAACAATTTAAAAATTTTTTAAACGCAAATAACTTTTAACTTCTAATCAAATCAAACAATTTTTCATATCATAAATATACTTGCTAAATTTCACTAAATACTCTAGAATTTTCAGTACATTCTGATCACTATAAACTTAGTATACACAGCTTCTTTAAGATAAATCTGCAAGAGTAAATTCTTTGGCAAATCATAAAAAAAAAGGTTTTCTTTTTGTAATTTCTATATATTAGTGTAATAAAAGGTAAATGGATGATGAGCCTCAAAAAATATGTTTTTAGATACTTCTGTTAATGTAAACAAAAATGCCTTATGAGACATTTTTGAAGTTTAAACAACTTCGGCAGCTGCCGCAGCCATTGCGATTTACTGTTATCGCCGGCTATGAGAAGCAGCAGGTGTGCCAATCCATATAAGAGTAGGAAAACGAGTATACGACTGGATGTCAGAGCATTTGCTTTTCACTTGCCTAATGCGACACAAACACACACACAAACTTTCGGTTCGGTGTGTGTGTGTGTGGGTGTGTGCATGAAACTCAATTCAAAAATACTTAACAAACATTTATTTGAATTTTCTTATATTTTTTCCTTTTTTCTTTTTTTCTTCTTATTTTTTGTATTTTCTGCATGTGGCAAAGCTGCTTCAACTGCTGCTTTGTTGTTGTAATAAAAATGCAAATAAGTTGGATGGGTTGCGTTGCCAAAAGCGATAGACCAGCTTCCTTCAACTCACATGCAGTATACACACACCCACACATACGCACACACACACACACATAATTTTAATGCCAATTCAATTTAATGGTTCATTTCATATGAAAATTGTAAAAAGTCATTGCTGGCCGAAAGAGTAAAATGCCACAAAAAAAAGTTGAAAAAACCGAAAGAAACCTAGTAAAAAAACAAAAAATATTTCGGTTGAGCTTTTTAGACTCGCAGATACTCAGTAAATAAGTTTTCTTCTTTTTAATTACATAAAGAATATTCAAAGTTCAGTTCAGTCAAGTAGTAGTATTTGTTTTATTATCTTATATTTAACTCATCTATTGTGAAATTTGTATTGTAATTATTCAACCATTTTATTATATCCTGTTTAATTATTTAGAAGTTTACAGGGTACAAATATCATGCAAAACTCAACTCGAAATATTTCCCCTTTTGCCACTTGGTATTTTGTCATGCGTGGTTTTTCTTAGAGCTTTTCCGAGCGTTGGGGTATCGGGGTGGTATCGAGTCCATTGTGTCGATGCAGCTGCGGGTAACAAAAAGAATTTTTCATATACTCCTTCTATAGATATATTTATATATATATTTATATATGCATGTATATATATCGTATAGTAATATATTTGCGTGTACACACGACGCATTAAATATGCGAAACATGCATTTGCATTTTTATATCACAGAGCTGAAAGCGAAGCTGAATGCTCCCCTCATTCACTCGGTTTTTACTTATTGTAATAGAAAAATCATAAATAGCAAGTATTTAGATGTGAGTTCCCCTACAGTTCCCAACAGCTTTTCACAGTTCTCACGTCTCTTTCACATCCACAACATTTTTGATTTCTTTTTCTGCAGTTATTTGATTTCTATGTCATTCTGATTTCCTGTAGTTATGGCAACTTATACTCTCTCTGTTATATCAAACTAGATGCGTCGACAGTGTAAAATGGTCACAATTAGTGAGTCAGTTGGTAACTACATTAGATAAAAGAAAAATATTTCATTATACTATATATTCCAGTTATGCTCAAATACCAAATTCTTGAGCAACCCTTTACCAATCTTTATGTTATGCTCAATTTCTTCAACTTATTATTCAAAATATGTTTAACTTGTTTTTAAACATTTCTAAATTAACACTCTTATCCTGATACAGGCTTAATTTAACAATTTATTCCTGAGTACACACTTAAAACATCCAAGCTTTTAAACTTGATTTTAGTACGGATCTTTTTTTCTGTGTATACATATACATATAATTCTTTTAAATGATTATTGTAGAAAATTATCTTAGTACATCTTTTAAATTTTACAAATTTTTTTTGATGGTCTACATATACTTTACTTTTTTCTTTTGAATGTTCTTAAGCGCTTAATATGTGTATTTGTTATTTTAATAGCTTATGCATTTTATTAGTTACCATTTTGCTTGTTAGGGTATTTAACTTTAGGAACTTGGTTCAGTTTTCTGTTCGTTTTTGATTTTACAATTTTTTAAATAAATGAAGCGTATATTTACTTAAATTTACCATTTTGAGGCAAACATAGAAGTGATGAAAAACATATATGTTTGTTAAAGCATCAACTTTTTCTAAACTGGTCATAATGGACTGTTTTTGAACAATTAACAGCTTGTGATCCTTGTGGGCATTGCTGGGCTTCCTAACCAATTTTAAAATGCTGAATTCCATGGAAGCCAGGCAATCGAATGTTTTTTCTCTTGTGATTTGAGACTGCGTTTGGTAATGGAAAATACATCACTCAACTGCTATGTTCCTAAACTTATAAAGAGCTCTTCAGATATTTGCATTTGTTTATTTCTCTATGCATCATTTAATAATAATAATAAGTACTACGCAATAAATTTAAGTTCTCTGGAATCTATTTTAAGTATTCTGATTTGTTTATGGAGGATTAATATAAATTTGTATTTTAAATTAAGAATCTTTATCTCTTGTAGTCTCTAATCTTCTCGTCCAACTTAAAGGTGTTTGCTATTAAATTAGATTCACAATCTATTGATATGATTAATCTTTAAATTTCAGTACCAGTAGCTATCATTTCCGAATAATCCATCTATAGTTTTTCTAGAGACCCATTCATGATTTACCAGCACAGAATCTCATTAATATGGCAATTATGACAATCCTAAACAAGCCTTTAAGCCACCACACGATTGCGTTTAATCATCTCATTTAAATTCTAAACTGAAATCATTTGTCTTAATGAAATACTTGTGGCTTCAATTGCCTTTCTCGCCTATAGTGGAGTTTATCAATAGTTTCCATTCATATGTTGATCTATAAGCAGTCTAAACGTTTTCTCCAGAACTAAATCCGACTAGACTTCATTTGCTATCTTGAACTTAAAGTAGTTTAATTACGGCTCGAAAATTAAAATGAATTTTGAAATCAATTAATCAGCATGTAATGAAAGATTCTAGTTTCAAAACTAGTTTGAAATTTTAATTATCTATGCATTAACTAAGTATTTCGACTATAGAACAATTCCTGCATAACATTATAGAATCTCGTATACAAAGTATGTATATTAAAATTGTAACTTAAATGAACAGAAGATTTCTGATTTTAATTTCGCTTTACGAGTTTCCATTTAGTCTCTTGAAATTCGGTTAACTATCATCTGTGCCAAGTCCTGAAGCTTTTTGGATTCCCTGGGGATTCTCGTACTTTTCTGTGTAACATTTGATATTTTTCTTTCAGTTACCAAATTGAATTCACGTTTTTTCGACTATCTGTGTAGATGCTGGCAGAAATTCTTTTGGCTTTTTTTACCTTTCTTATTTTTCCTTTTTTTTATTTTTATTTCTTTGTGACCTGGACAGATTTTGCAGCTGTTTTGCATTGGGGGTTTAAACTTTAAATGTCCTGTAAGTAGGCAATGCGCCGAAAATATGCGGCACGCTAATGGATTTTGGGCTAATGGAAGCGTCGACCTTTAAAATGTAAATAAATGTTTTTTATTTTTGGTTTGTTCAGGTTCTGGCCGCGGCGTACCTTGTGCTTAACCCCTTGGCGCCTACGGTGAATGGCGTTGGCATTACCGTTGCCGCTTTTAATGCCGCGTAAATTTTGCAGGATAATCCAATAAAGAGATTTTCGCTGTGGCTGCTGTCGTTGCCTGTGCCGTTGGCAAGGAATCGCTAAAAATTTCACTGGGACAACGAGCCAACAACAGCAACAAAGCAACAGCAACAACAACATCAACAAAGCAACAACAACAAGCATAATGGTTTTTGTAAAAGTTGCCAACACAAAAAATCTGTAAACAATTGTTGCGACTCTCCTTGTCACATACTCATTCTCGTACATATAGAAGGGTGCTCCATAAAATGATTTCTCTACTTTTGGTTAGTTAGGGTTTTCTTTAAATTGAGTTATTTTGTGGAAAGTGGTTATTTGAAAGGCACACGTATTTGTCTACTTTGAGAGTAGATTGAAATAATAGACATTTTTAAGAACCAGTCTATCTCTTATTAGTGAGCTGTCTAATAAATGATGATTGTGTACATTTGGCTTGTTAAACAATTTCACTAGATATCAGTCAGATTACATTATATCTTTACTTTGATTTTTTTTATTTAAAGTTAATTAAATCTTAAATTTTAATTATTTAACATCGAAAATAATGTCAAATAAATCACATTTATTATTAAATCTTTGAAATCCTTTTTTGGAACACATTTACAACTATTGGGATTCATGAGGTTAAGCTAAATCAGTTTAACTACTGGAGAGACAGTGTTGCAATCGCCATGAATACAAAAATGCGCTTTGGGAATGTCATCAGCAGCGTATTCAAATAATTGTCGAGGTCCGTCAGAGGCTCTGTTTGATAGGGAGAAAAGGAGAAACAGAGGGTGTGAAAGTGGAGTGGATGGAAGAAAAAAAATGTGTGCTCACATTTGTTGTGCAGCGGATTAAACGATATTGTGTATTTTTTTAGCAACCCATTTCGATTATGCCACAAAAGGCCTCTCAAGTGGATGTAAAGGCCACTTGACGCCACGTTAACTACTTGAACAAGTCGTGAGTGTAATTTCCGAATAATAATTCATAGCAACAAAAACAACAACAACTATCGACAGAAAAATTGTTTTTGAACCACTAAAAAATCATTGAAACGTTATGGCGTATGTATATTACGCATACGCACGGTTAAGCAAACATATATCAAGAGGCAACAGTTTAAATCAAGTTTTCATTTTCAATGTGAAGACTTAATCAACAATATTATAAGCTGACGAACATTTTAATATTTACAGGATTTAGTAAACAATTTGCGTTTTTAGCTCGACTTTAAGCTGTGTTAAAGCGGAATTCGAAAAAGAAAAGAAACTCAAACATCAAATGCCATTCATTTGCTGTTGTATCTTTTAGTAGTTGTTGATGTTGTTGCCATCTCATTTCATTTGATTTCATTTCACATTGCAGTCAATGAAAAGAGGAAGAGGAAGAATGAGCGTTGAGTTCAAGACAAAACAAATAGCAAGCCAAGCGTTGAGCAAATTCCTTGAGCAAAAAATCAATAAATTTCAAAGGAAATAATTAAGCAAGTAATTGACTTGGATTTCTTTTAGGAATTTCCACATAAATCTCGCTGCTAAGCTAGCCAAAAACTGAGTGTGTCTGTGTTTGTGTGCTTGTGTGAGTGACTGTGTGTGTGTTTGTGTGAGTATCTGTGTGTATGTGTGCTTCAGCTAAAATACGATCTGTTAGAAAAGGCAGCAGCCGTCTTGTTAGTTATGTCCCGGCATGTGAACTCAGCCAAACAACCAAGAGTATGTGCTAAAGCTTGCAGTTGCAGCTAAAAGAGAGAGAAAGAGACTGACAAATAGAAAAATAGAGACAGAAACAGACAAAGAGAGGAAAAGTCTAGTCCAGTTGTATTGTTGCAGATGAGCATCTTCTGTTTTGCAGTTTTCACATGCTTGGAATGCGAACACTTACACTTCAAGGCATTTACTTTGCGGGCTCATCTTATAAATAGACAAAATAAAAGCTAACGCCTCGAATATTTCGAAATTAAAGCCAAAGGCTGTTGGCCCAATATGTTGCCCCTAAAATGTGTGTTTGTGTGTGTGTGTGTCTGCTTCTGATATTGGTCCTGGCCAAGTGTTGATTGTTTGGTCAGACCGAAAAAAATGTCGTAGCTAACTAAAAGGTTTTGGCTCTGCTTCAAGCCAAAAAAGGCTAACAATAAGAGGAGTGAGTGTGGGAAAGAGAGAAACATGAAGAGGTCAGTTTGAATATTTCTCGCAAATTGAACTGTCAACATTTTGGTTTATTTACGCAAACTTAACTGATTGCCAACCGAGCAGTTAAAAGTATATGTACATATTTCAAATTCAAACTATGATAACTATTAACATTTTAAGAAAAAAACTAACAAGCAAAAATGTATAATGATAATCAGACATATATTTATATTGATTAAACCATAATAAAAATAATAATAATTATTATATAAAAATAAACTAGCCATCTTAAAGAAAAAAAAATTCAAAATGTGCAAGTTTTTAAAATTAAATTAAACTTAAAACAACACGGTAAGCGACAAAACTAATAAGCATTAGCTAGTGGCAACTAAATAACTTAAATCAATATGAATAAAAAAGAGATAATATAACTTTCAATCGTGACTACATTTTTTGTATAAATAGTGGACATGCTATAACTATTATTTACCATAACCTTTATCCCTAAAATAGGTGAGTGGCATCCGAATCCAAGGTATAAACGTGTGGAATCAACGAATTCTTACATGCAGGTTTCAACTACAATATTGATGCTGATCCAGAATATATAGATACACGTATGTAGGTGCTTTGAAAAATCAAAGATGTTTCCTTTCAATGCTATTACCTTTTTGACGGTTTCGAAATAAAACCGTCTACCATAAATTTTTTCTATAGATTTCTGACAACTCTCCATCAACCCCAGTCAACTTGGCATTTTCCTAATTAATTTGCAGCAATTTGAAAGCTTCTGTTTATATTTAACTTTATACTTTGGTTATTGTCCTTTTCCTAAATGTGTAAATATTTTGAAACGTGCTGAGGAATATAAAAAGTTGTTATAATTTTATTGTAATTTCTTTTTGTGATGCGTGCATAAAAAATTATGTAAATCGACTCTGGCGACAACAAAGTTGCTAATTGTGCGAAAAATTGTGGGCACAAAGTATTATGAGAGTTTGGTCTACCCGCATGACTTTATAAAAGTCTTTCTCCCATCTCTTTCTGGTCCTCTCTCTGCTCTTTTCTTTCTCATTCTTTGTGTCTTTATATCTATCTCTGTCTGGCAGTGTCGCCTGCAGCCTGTCAAAGTGTAATTTATACGAGACAGCAGCAGCAAGTGGAGCGGCGACTGGAGCTTAACTTTTACAATGCATCAATAAATTACATTATCCTTAATTTCCCGCGTTTTTCCGGTCAACACAGCGACATTTAACCAGCCCGCAGTATGAGGCTCCCTGCTGAGCCAGCAATTGTTATTGAGGAAAAGGTCAAAGGGCTTAAGCTGGCATATCTGCAGAGAGATGTTGTCTTAAAATATAGGTCATGGCATTACTGACTGCTTTTATTCACAACCAAGATCTGAGATCGAAATAAATACATTTATTCACAACACGAAACTTTTATAGTTCAAATTTTCATTAACATGCTTCAATTGCAATACTAAACTTAAAAAAGTTTTAAGTTTTGAGTGCAAGTTAGTAGCAATTCTCTAAATCGGATTTGAGTGGGACTTTATAGTGAAAAAATATGAGTTATTTTGAAAGTATTAGAATTTCTTTAATTTATTAATGAAAAACTTAGATTTGATGGCAGCTGATGACGAAAAATCTATAGTTTAAGGAGAATTTACATTCCCCGAAGTGAAAAAATGTTTTTCCTTCTAATTAAATTAGTTTTTGAAATTCAACTGAAATATTTTAAATTCTTGGTCACAAGTCTATAATATAGTGATAAATAGATTCTGATGATTTTAGAACAATAAATATGAACTTACTCCTTACAACTTTAAAACACTAGAATAAAATTAAGCAAATTGAATTTAAATGCTACAAATAAATTGCAATATTGTGTATATGTTTTTAAAAAGTTTTTTCATACTTGTTTATTAATAGTTATTTCAGCAATGATCAGAATGATCCTTACTTTATTATAATCATGCTTTCTAAGCCTTACTCATATTCCGATATATTATATTGCCGACTAGAAGCCAGCTGCCAATCTCAGAGTAATTTTTGCTCCACAGCTGATTTAAGTTCAGAACATTGAAAACAGTTTCAACTTTGAAATACTAATAAAAAGTCCTGTTTGTTTTCGTTAAACAGCCCTTACATTTTGGTGGCCAAGTGAAGGCTTCGCTTTGGTAACTAGCAAATTATTCGGCACAAACATAAACTCATTAGTCGACAATCACTTTCAGGCATAGAGTGAGGCTTCAGATATTCAATATGCCATACAAACGGAACGAGAATAATAGTGAATGCATCAGATAAACTGATGCGGGAATGGACAACATCGCTTAATTAAGGTTTACGACTACGCTAGTTGGTTACTTTATGCCACGCCCATGTCTCCGCCCAATACCACATAGATGCAAACACTGAGAGATAGACAGAGAGAGAGAGAGAGAGAGAGAGAGAGAGAGAAAGAGAGAAAGAGAGAAAGAGAGAGAGAGAACTCAATGTAATTATGTGCTAAGTGCTTCAGGCACGAGCAAAATTCATTCGATATTGCACAATAGGCAGAGTATAGAGTATCTGGACGAGAAACGTGAACCTCAACATGGCTGCATATCAATAAGCCCATCATTATTATCGATTTGCCAACAGGCAGTGCTACTGTAATTTTGGTTATACTCCTATTTACGCCAACATGCACATAATTAACAGAAGAACCCCACATTATAGGTCAATTTTGAAATCCATGCACACAGTCCAAAAGTACGAGTGTGAGATCGAGTTTGATAGAGTTGAAACTGCAATTGGTTGTTAAATTTGTAATTTGACTTCTATCAATTAATCACTTGGCATCAACTCGTAATTCATTCTAGTAATTGGACAGTTTATTTGCTAACAAAGTGCTGTACTGATTTGGCTTAAAAGCAATGATTTCTGTTAATTTAAGCAATTTAAAAACAGTTTTTCACCGTCTATAAAATGATTCAATTGAAGCAACAAGTCAAAGGAGTGTTACAAACCGGAAAAAGTATTTATATTTCCAATTGGAAGTCCGTTCTAGAAAAACTGCTGGAGTAATTATTCCATCACTAAGCGTATGTGTTTTTGTTTGACATTATGAGAACTTTACATTTGGATATACTATATATTTACTCTCTTTTTATCCAATATTACACTGTACGACAGTTTAAAAATACCTAGGAAATGATAGTGATTTTCTGATTGGGCTTATCGAGTAAATCAAAATTGCATTCTCGCATTTTGTGGGACTACACCAAAATCCGCATTTACCGCAAAATAAAACCGATTGTGCGTACTTATGAGCCTGTAGCTTAGTACATTTTAAACCGATTTTCTTTTTATTTTATAAAATATACCTTGGTCAATTACTATAGTGTACCATACTATAGTGTACAGAAACATGATCAAAGTTAAAACAATTAGTGTTTGTTAGGCAATTACGCACAGATTTCTCAAGTGTGGTCAAATGATAAGTGCACCAATCAAAAGGTCAAGTTTTCTTATTTCAGATCAGCTTAAAATTCACTTAGCTACAGGCTATTAAGTACTCATGAGTACGCAAACTCGTTTTTTTTGTTTTTTTTTGCAGTAAATGCAGATTTTGGGATGTCACCCAAATTTCAAGTACGCCGTTTAGTTAAACTACTCTACAAACACAACCACAAAATTACTATCATTATCCAGATATTTTAACTTCATTCCAATTTGTCGCACAAAGCTAACAATTTAAGCAATTTAAGAAAAAATGGACTATTTAATCAACTTAAAAAATGCTTAAGTAAAGAGACGCAACCATATTTAAAATAAATCTTAATCAGTTGTAGGAATACTCAAATTATATATTTATAAATAACTAAATAAGTATTGCCGTCGAAAAATAGCTAATCTATTAGCATAAGAAGTAGTGCACGATTTGAATTACAAGTGATAGAAGCTTTACAAGCTGCCAATTTGTGTTGTGTGTTATTTTTGGAAAACACCGAATGTACTGAGAATAGAAGTGCGTGGGTTCCTTCCGTAGAAAAACAATGGAAAATGTCAACAAACTATTTTCTATTAGCATTTTATCCTCTCACAGCTGTAAAGAGATAAAGTTGGGCTATATTTAGCTTATCAAAATTGCTTTTTAAAAATAGATTAAAACGTGCCAAAAGTTTGTTGGGCTTATTTTACTACAAACATATTTCGCCTCAGTGCGTAATCAAGCACAGAAAACAAACAAGCACAAAAGCCTGCGAGAGACGGAAAAACATTGATAAACACACAAAACTCGATCAATGAAATGTTATGAAAATAATAGATGTGATAATGTTTGTATTATTAAACAAAAATAAAAGGGAGAAGAATGAAAAATTTCGAATAAATATAACAAAAGTGAAGAGATGCGAAACCGTCATTTACAATTCCTGTCAGTTTTTGTGCTTTTGTTCCTTTTTTTGTTACGTTGCATATTCAGGATTTTTATTTTTTGACTCACGTTAGTTACAGGGTATTGTGGGGTGTTCCTGCAATCGTTGGTAAAAAGAAAAAATAAATTAAATATACCGAAACTAAACTAAAATTTAAATCTCTCATATACCTTTAACATTCATATACATTAGCAACTAATGGGTATTTTTATAGAGTATGTTCAAGTCTGGCATTGTGTTATGTGAGAAAGTTTCGTTTTTGTCTACTTTGTCTGCATGTCAATGTTAAAAATTTTATTTTTTACGCTTCAATGAACTTTTAGTGCGACATTAACAAAGCGTCGAGTAGCCAAAAAACGAATCCAACGACTTTTCGCAATTCGTTTTTCCCTTTTCGCAGTTGTTGTTGCGCATTGTCGTTATTTTCCACTGCCTGCCATTTTTTATGTGAAACAAACAACAACAAGAGCTTTGATTGTGGCCTTTCTCCTTGTCAATTTGACTTTTTATTTTAATGCAACAAACGAAATCAAAAACAACTTGTTATCGATGTTGTCATTGTGCCATATTTTCATCCAAACGACAAAGAAGAAGAGGCGTAGAGAGACGTAGAAAGGACACTGGTCATTGGAAAGGAGATAGGTGAGGAGGGGATAAGAATAAGGGGGATGTGTTGTTGTCGTTCGTCAACATTTCGCGTGATTGACTTTTCGGGTTAAATTAATTAAGCGTGTGCGTTTTTATTGTTGATTGAATGCTTGCGCAAAAGATTGGACCCGGTCTCCAATTTTCCCGTTCCAACAACATTCCACCTAAGGAGAAAAAAATAAAACTGAGGTTAAAGCAGAATTTTGGGGTATTGTTTGGCATCAGCAAAGTCAGCAGGATTTGAAAATAAGATGCGAGATGAAATCTTCTTTATGACAGGTCAATAAAGAAGTCCTAAGCTCATCAGAAACTGTCTAATTCCGTGTGACAATTGCATTAATTTATTACCTCATTTAATTCTAGCATATTTAAATTTTTTCCTAACACAATTTTTACTTAAATAGGGCATAATTAACCTCAATTCTGAGCTCTGAGCTCTGAACTCTCAACTCTCAACTGACTTATGGACAAATCCAGACTTTGAGTTGGGTTCTACCATATTTTGACTGCAGTAAAAGTTTGGCATAAAATTTACTAATTTTATAATGTGGCAGGCAGACATTTATTTCGACGCTAATTACAAACATTTAAACTTTTAATTAGTTTTCAAACAAGCAGTAGCAACAACAACAACAACAACAACAGCAACAACAGAAACAAAAACAACAAAAACTACGCATGGGTCTAAGGAAAATCAGTAAAATAGGAAAAATTGTGAGTTGACGAAACTTGTTTCTTGGTGTTGTTGAGTTGCGTATGCAAATGTATGAATATATCCATGTACTATGTATACTTACTTATAGCTTAAGTGAAAAGTCGCTTTTCATTTATCGCTACGCGTAGGAAAACAAACATATAAAGAGCCGAAATAAAAATAAAATTGAAATAAAAATAAGCATGAAAATGCCATAAGCAAATCCCAAGCTCTGATTGCCACTCAACGAGAAATGCTGAAAACTAAAATGGAAATTGGCCAAAACGAAAATGGCCATAAGACTTCTAAGAAAATGTTACTTGACAACTGATTTCGTGCTAATCAAATTTTGTCACATCAACTGTCAAATGTTATCCTCCGACTAGAAACCTAATTGAAGCTATAAATTCTTGTCATTCTAAAGTAATTTTGTAATTGAGTCTGTTTGCAATCTTAAAGTCATCTTACAACTTCAACTTATGCAGAATTAGTCGAGAACTAAATACTTGACAATTGATATTTAAAAAAACAGATAAATTATTTTAAACCTTTTATATAGATCTAATTTCCTCTTCTGGATTTTCACCAAACTTGCAACAAATGGTTAATCAATTATAATTCTTTGTAGACTCCATACTTAATATTCTTAACTTTCCAGCTTTAATTTTAAAACTTGAATTAATTTAATAGTATGATTTATAACTTTAGTTTTAATTTAATTGTATACATATGTATAATTACTTTATGCCCTAAAATACTATCGAACCACTTCTAAGTTTCTCATCCGATTATGATTGACAATCTGCAGAATAATAAGAGTTTGCTGTAAAACATATTTGTTGCAAATATATTAATTTAAAATAATTTTTTATATGTTATAAAGTAACCAAAATAAATGTTGTAAAGAATTAAAGTAACATATCTGTTGATCAACGATTATTATTTCCCTCTACTATATATTTGCCTTACTCATAGTCTAATTTAATAGACTTGTTGAACTCATATTAAGTTGTTTATTTTCCTGAAAATTCTCTCTCTAATGTAGTTCTAACTTATTGCCCAGCCAGACACATTACTACCATTTACATTCACGTCCCCAGCATCAGCATTGCCGTGAACCTTCCTGACTGCCAAATAAACTAATGTACCACCATTAAATCGGCTTGCCCAGGACATTAGCACAGCCCAAACAGAAAGTGGAAAGGCAGACAAAAAAAAAAATAGAATAAACTAAATTCAAATTAATGCACAAGTGATCAGGCTGAGCATGGAAACGGGTTTGGGATACGAATTGGGATTGGAATGGAAGGACGTGTAGCTGATGATGCCAAGCGAAGCGTTAAAAGCCAACGCTGAGCTCGACCTCGTTGCAGCCTCTACCCCCTCTGCAACACTGCCACGCCCCCTTCAAAGTCCCCTCCGTTGCTGTTGCTGCAGGAGACAAGTGTGCACTTGTACTTGTAGTTTAGCCAGCGTAAAACATATAAATAAATATGAAAATAAGCAGGATTGTGCTGCCCAAAAGTACACGACTAAGAAATTCCCTGTAGAAGCAGTAACTCAATAACAATGTATGTACTTACATTGTATCTGCATTTATTTATTTAAATATAATATATACAATATATGTAAATAGTCAAGAGAACTGCTGATTTCTTTACATACATTTCCTCAGTTTTTTATACTAAAAATAAATTTTAAATTTATTTTTATTTGTATTTTATATATTGTAAATATATTCTGATCAAACAGAACTGCTGCGTTTCTTAGTATACAATTAAACGTATACGTAATAACATGTTTCTTTGATAATTTTGATTATATGTTGACAAATCATTGTTTTTAAGTTCTTTAGGTTATTGTTTTTTCCAACTAAAATATTACAAAATATATTTATTTATTTAAATGCCAAATGTTTATCTTTTAAGACACACCTTTTCACCTTATGCTCTTGCAGGGTATAATGAAAATCACACAGAGCAACAAGAGCAACAACAACAGGAAAAGCGCCAAATATTGTCGTCGTTAGTATTCTTGTTGTTGTTGTTGTTGCACTTGTTGTTGTTGCTGTCTGAGTGAACACGAGTTGCCGCTGTTGCTTTCCCTGCAGCAAATGCCATGCATTTGAAATTTTAAGCACAACGCTGCGTATGATCAACATTCTTGCTGTGGACTGTGTGAGGGAGTAGGTTGTAAGTGTGAAGCGGTGAAGGGGGGATGCTGGCTAGGAAGCATATATGTATGTTTGTATGTGAGGTGTAGGGTCTGCACATGAAATAATGACAACGACTATAAAATTTAGTTGACTTTTTGGCGACAAACAGACGGAAACAGAGACAAACTATGACAACTGTGTTCCTGTTTATGGCAGCGCTTCAATTTCAACTAGTATAAGCAAAGAGTTAAGCTAAGAGAAAAGGAAATCTAGCTGTGAAAATCCATTTAAAACATTCTTAGAGCTTAGAAATTTTAATATTTATTTAAGATTATTCCTTTATCTATCCAATTTATGATTCAATCTGTAAGATGATAATGAAAATTTTGAAATAAAATCTGATATTCATTTTGAAATACTAATGTTTACAGGTATTCCAATTCTCAAACATAATAATCATATTTTTGGAAATTATGCGACATTTATTTTTGGGTGAAATTGTTTCTTGGAATTTCCTCAAATGCAATCGCATTTGCTCAAGTGGCTTTTGGCGCTGCTTTTTCTGTTACTGCTGTTGCTCTTTGTTGTTTTTGTTGTTTTTCCTGCTTATTGTTGCTGTTGTTGTTGTTAGTCACTGGCTGACTGTCTTGAATTATTATTCATGAGCGCCTTAATTTATGCTACAGTTAGAATTAGTGCGCTTTGCATTTTTCGCTATTCGCTGTCTATCTCACACACATATGTATCTGTTGCTCTCTCTTTCGCACTTGTAAATGTGTGTGTAGCTCATGCATATGTATGTGTGTTTAGTTTTCGTTACGGAAGTACTTAAAATGGCATTAATACTTTTATGACTTGTGGCCAAGGCAATCTGAGGTCAGATTGCACCCACCAGCATTCACATCAAATATTCATAAGTAAATATTCATATGATTATGTATGTGCGTGTGTTTGTATGTGAGTGTGAGTGTGTGTGTGAGTGAATGTATTCATTGTATACATTTGATATGAACAGCAAAGGAATTAAATTAGGCAATATTTGGTGAGAGAGAGAGAGAGAGAGGGAGTAATAGAGAGAGTATGAGAACTGTTATTATGTTAAGATTATTTCTTAGTCAATTTGACTTTTCTAATTAAGTTTACGTTGAGAATCACAGAGAGAGGCAAGCTTAGAGTTAGCTTAGACTTTGACTTATTATATTATATTATGTTTCCAATGCAATAGAAGGTGTTACAGCGTTAAATCTCACTCCAGTGGTATTCGAAAAATCAATATTAAGACTTCCTGCAAACATCATATTTTTCTAATGCCCTTTACTTATATTGCTAAGACCACATTCTATGTGGTTAAAAATTGTTGATTTTATGTTTTATTAATTTTAATTCGATTAAAATATATAAGTTTCTTGGATTAATTGATTCACAGAAGCAGCTTTATCCAAATTCAAATTCGGGAAATGTCTTTCAAAATAAAAAGTAAATAAAAAGCACATCAAAACTGAGTTACCCAACACAAGGATATTATTTTATACACTTAAATAACAATGCTATACTGTTGCAAAGCAGGGTATTTCACAGTTGATCACTAATTTGACTTTAATATACTTCTTAAAAAAGAATCTTCAATAATTGTTAAGTATATTATCTAGCAAATTAGCGACTAATTTATCTGTTTGATTGAAAGGAAAATAATAATAAGTTCAATTATTAGTGGAACAGCAAATTACAGCATATATATTGATAGAACTTTTTCAACTAATTATGTTTCTCTCTCTTCCTCAGTCTATTATTTTCTCTACGGAGAGAGAGAGCTCACAAAGTCATTAAGCAATATAATAATAGGTAAGCACATTAAGAACCTGCAACTTGTCGGCTACGACTGTCAAGGACACGCCACAACCATTACTCAGCACTGGTTCACATACACACACACAGACAAGCAGACAGACAGACGTTTCACTTTTCAGTTCTCACAGTTCTCTCGCACAAAAGTTAATCATACGCTGCTTAAAATTACAAATCACCGCAATCAGCAGGACATCAGTTCCAAAGGACGAAGTGCGATGGATGCTGCCCAAAACGCAGGCTCAGGTCATTTGTAGATTGCTGGACTCCGATGCTGATGACGATGATGATGTTGTTGATGATGATGTTGCTGCTTCTGCTGCAAGGATAATAACAGACGGCCTGCTGTGGCAGGTTGAACCTTTTTTGCGGTCACCTCCACAGTTTTCAGGCAGTGCTCTTAAGTGTTTTAAACAGCGACCATTTAACGGTAATTATTGCAACACTGTGGCACTTTTTAAGTGCTACACTTCACTCCTCCCTCCTCCTCATCCCTCCTTACAACCCTATTCGACTATTCCCAATGTTGTCTCGAGTTGAGCACCTGATGCTGGCCAGCGTCCACCTGGCTACAGTTGGCTGCATAAATTTCCTGCGCAGCCTTTTACTTAATCCTGTCTATTTTGCAAAAGGATTATCAAGGCAACTTTTTAATTCGCGCCACCACCAGCACCACCATAACCACTAGAGCCACCAGTCAGCCAGTGATGTCAGCAGTTTTCTGTGGTGGCCTTTTAATGGGTCCTCATTCCCCCTCAGTTCCCTCTTTTACCTGCCACATTCTCTCCATTCCATTCAGTTAATGCCCATTGAAGGCCATTTGATGCGTGGCCAAGTGAGCGTTGTTGGACTTGTGAGTTTGTGAGTTGGGCCAAGTGATAATAATTTAAAATGATGGATTTAAGTAGCCATTAAAATTGAAGAGAGCAACATTGAAAGTATTCTCGGAATGGCATAACAAAAAGAGATTCTCAAACTGTTGTGTAACAACTCTAATAGTGTACAAAGGTCGAAAACAAGAGATAAACAGGAAAATATACAGAGTTGTATACATAATCTCTTAACAAATCCAAAAGTACAGTGCAGTTCCATCAGAAGTTGCTCTTAAGCCTTTTCTAGCACACTCATTAACAGAGATTCAGTTATTTCCACCTTTTACCCAGTTATAAATGATTCTAGTTAAACTGCACTTTGCACTTGAGATTATGATTGAACAAACTCTGAACAAAGTGCAAGGGCTTTTCATTACTTTAAGTATTTCTGCGATTCTAATAGTATAATGATTGAAATATTCTCAATACTTAAACTCCAGGCAGGATTCTAGCATGATCTATTATTAAACATTGCTTCTCACATCTACATATAATAAATACTTCTTACTCATGTGACAACCTTAAAAATTACTGAAAATTTTTGAAAACGGGCAGCTCCAATCTGTAATTATATACTTTATTCCTTTGTAGATTGATGATGAATTGACTGCCACGGTATTCTTATATTCCTGCGGCTAAAAGCAATTTAGTTGTGGAAATTCTGGATGAAGCTTTATGTTTTAGTTAACGAGTCTTAGCCCTATCCATGAACTAACTTGTACCGCTCCCTTCAATAAAAAATTTCCCTTAAGGAGAAGCAGATAGAATGGTTATTTACAAAGGTGAACAAGTATTTATAGAGATCTTCAATAATCGTTGAAACTATTAATAAATAAGACTATCGAATTTTAAATTTTGTAATATTTACTAAATAGTATGGCTGCTTTTGCAGAGTATCAGTAGCAGATTCAAAGTGATCTGTGGCCTCAGGAGATAATTTGAAATGATGGATTTAAGTAGCCGTTAAATTGAAGTGGGAGACAACAACAACAGCAAGATTAACAACAACAACCGCAACAACAACAACCCTTGAGGCGTGACAAGGCACAACTTGTGGTTCAGAGTCATCAAACAAAACACACACTCACACACTACTCCTGGATGAGTGAATGTATCTGAGAGTGAGTGTATCTGAAAGTGTGGGTATGAGTGTGAATGTGGCTTAAATTTAATGCGCCGTTCAATCAATTTCGTTGCCTGTCTCCTGTCTTTTCCATTGGATTGTTTTCTTTTCAATATTGTCGCTTGCATTGTGAGTTAAGGAACCGTATTGAGAATCGAGTGCGTCATTATCCTTTCACGCCAAAGAAAACGCTGGTGTTGCTGCTTTCCATCTGATCTTATGTGCTTTTCCCCCTCAGTATTATACTGTCCTGAACTCAATCTTTTCATTTGCTTATTTATTTATTTATTTATTGTCATGCTTGTTTATTGTTTTTGCCTTTGATTGGCTTCCACTTCGTCTTTGGTTTGGGTCTTGGTTTCGGATTTGGCTTTTGCATTTCCAATGCCCATTCTTGAAAGAGTCCTTAAATCAAATGGGTAGCTGCAGCCAAATTATGCATACGTAAACGTTGCTTGTAAAACGTTTACGAATTCTTTACATAAAGAAGATGTGGAAATTAGGGAAAATGTCATTTCTTTAAAGAAAGTCCTTGTCTTTAAAGCATTAACGAAGAACAGAAAAAATGTATGTTTTACACACCATGTTTAAATTGTGAAACAAAGTTAGTCTATAGATATAAAAATAAAAAAAGGAATTGCAAATATAAACATGATAATTAAATTGGTAATTTGCAATTGCTTTAATGAGTATATTCTTTAGACATATTTTTGTAATATTTATTTTTATTTGTTGAGCACCCTAGCTCCAACCCTTAAACTTATAAATTATTGCGAGTATAATTTAAATGTATATTGTAATTTGACACATAATCCTAAACTACAAATAAATAAAAAAAGTAATATGATTAGCAAAAACTAATTCTAAATAACGAATTTAAGATAAGTTTATTAAGTGGGCTAGTATTTAAATATTAATAAAATGTTGTGCAAATTATTAATAAGTAGTTTTAGTATTTTTATTTAATATATTTAGAAGATCTTCCTATGCCTGTAATACATTTGTATGTGATCCCTAAAAGGGTATTTTCATAGTCACTCTCAAAAATGTTCAAAGTGTTACCGAAACTGTCCCTTGCAAATTCTGCTGGCTCATCTTCTATACTTTCCATCCTTTCGTTAACTCCCTCCATTTTAGCTCTCCCCCTACCCATGCCTTCTTCTTAATGCTTTTGGTTGCTCGTATTTTGTATTACTCGCTTGGAAATCCCTCTTATTGGCGCATAGATTTATGGTTTTATGCTTAAATGATTGTTTGTTTTGGCTCAACTCGCACTCAGAGGGATGGCGCATAAAAAAATGGTACCCAATATCAAATGTAAAAGTGATAATCAAGTTATAAATTTAAATTGAAACTCATAAATTGCGCGTGAGAGCGTGAGAGAATATTTGGTAAAGTGTAGTTGCAAAAGTTCTTATGCTGGTTTTCTTTTTGCTTACCATATTTCCATATTTGAAAGGCATTTCCAAACAACTGCCTGCTTTATCGACCTATTTACATATATAAAATATTTGTATCTTTGGTATAGATATTTATTGCCGGAAATCACATATTTCCGCTTGGTTTTCGGACTCTGTTGGCAGACGACGTGCCATTAATGAGCACCACAATTAAATTTCATTTTCAAAAGTGACACAAAAGGGTTAAAAAATATTTATACATAAATGTATGCAGAATATTAAAACAGCAATTCCTCCATTCTTTCTGTGTGTGTGTGAAAGGATGTGTGTTTATGTTTGTGTGTGCCTTTATTTTCCAGTCATAATATAAAACATCCTGTTGTCGGTTGACAACCGGCTGGCAACTGCCTGTAGACTGGTTGTTGCTCTTGTAGTTGTTGTCATAAATAACCCAGAAAGAGCTGTAGATTCAGGTGAGTGTGTAAATTGTGTGTGACTGGCTTAAATTTGCTGCGTTATTTGCGTCATTTCCGCAGCAAATCAACACAAAAATTCCAAAATACCAAGGACACCATTCACACAACACACAACATACACACACACACACACACACACACAGACAACAAAAGGCAACAAAAGGAATATATGTATATTTTCAAAATGGAATTCACATATATTTATATGCATGAAAAGTGTGTGAATATCTCTTTCCTCTTGTCGTGTGAGTGTGTTTGGTTTTGGGTGTAATCAGCCAATCAATTTCATATACACATTTTAACACTCGAATACGCATCTAAAGAATAAAATTCCATTTCGCTTTAATAGTCCGAAAGCCCCAAATTATATCATACAAGAATCACAATAATAGAAGATTTAAATGTAAAATAGTTTTTGGCAAATTCTCAGCAATATTTTTGATTTATTCATTCACGTTCTTATAATATTACAATAATTGAGGCTTTATAATAGATTCTAGCTTATAAATGACCAAAATATATTTGAACATTTAAAATAGCTTTGATTTAAGTTGAGATTGAGTCTGACATAGTATAAATGGAATGGAATGAATTGTTTTTAAATATATGTATATAGGTTCCGGTAATACAACTCGGCATATTAATTTTATTAGAGCACACTTTATAAAAGGTTCAATTTCTTTATATCTCCATCTCAAAACTTATTATAAATTCTACTTATAAATTCTACAAAAAGTATTTAAATATTGCAAGCTACATAGTTTGATAATAAATGTATTATAAACCTTAGATGTTCTTAAAAATTTTAATGGTGTATCTGATTTCTGTTATAGGAAAAGGCTTCAAGTATAATGGTTCTCATGAGCGCCACCTAGCGGCCGTTGACTGCTTTAACAGCTGACTTAAGACAACAACAATCTAAAGCAATATTATTACGACGAATTACAGAATTTTTCTGCTCATTTCCATGCCTTTATTCCTTTCCCTTCGTCAACCCCGCCACAACGCATTACCTTCTGCTTCGATAAATAAACAAGTTGAGCTACTTAAGATTTAAGTTGCAGTTGTATGTAGTTGTTGTTGCTGTTGTTGTTGGACGAGCGTCGAGTTGTAAGTGTGCACAAATTTATAGTGGGTACTTTTTACCCCATGCACCCTGGCAGCTCCAAAGTTCCCTTCGTGTTGCAACAAAATGCATATTACGTATACGCAATGTATGCGCATTTCAAGCATGAAATCTCATGCACAATAACCAGCAGCAGCTGCGACGCTAACTGCGACGTCGATGTCGAAATCGAGGCTGACTTCAACGCTGCTGAGCGTGTGCGTATAATAATAAATATATAAATGTTTATGTTAAATTAAATTGAATGCAAAAAGGCGGAAATGTTAAAAAAATGTTAAAATGTTATGTGCCTTGTTGGCTTTGAACGAACGTTCCACTTGTTAGCGCCCCTGGCGATGGTGACAATTTAAGATATTGCTTTAAGTGTCCTCGTTCTCTCTATCTCCTTTCTCTTTCTCTTAACTCTAACAACGTGCCACGCCTTTTACTGCCAAACGCATTTGGTGGTTGTCAAGCAAAGTGCAGCCATAAATACGTTAGAGTTCGATATGTTTCGGCACTAGAAACGCCAGCTGCAACAACTAACCAGGCTAAGTGGCTGCACTCACAAAGTTGCCACAGGCCATGTCCCATTTATCCCCCATACCCTATTTTGACATGCCACTTTATGCAGCTCATATGTGTATCCATCAACTTGTGCTAGCATCTGAAACAGTAAAATTTTGTATAAATGAAATCACTTAAGTAACTTGACGCCGCTCTGGCAACTCTGGCCGCTGTGCTTCTCTTCTCGCTTATCTCTTCTGAAAAGGCACACACTTTTCAATATTGTCATTTACACTGTACTAGATTTTAGATAATATAGAGAGCCACATGTGTCAGATTCTGAAGAAGAGGTTAATTGTAAAGCAAAATCAAAGAATGGGTAAGGAAGAAAAGCATATTCAACTATAAAATACCCACTGTTAGTCTCTAAGCTGACCGAAAGCCTTTAAGGATTTATTTATCGTATTCTTAATTTTAAAGATATAGAAGGTGTGCTGATTATTCAAGAATTTTTATGTAGAGGAGGACAGCAAGAGGGTGTATAAAACACTTTAAATTTTCTCTTCAATAGTTTTCAATATATTTATTTAAAGAAATACTTGTCTTTGTGGTGAATCGTAAAAAGTAATTGGAATGGTATGAAAAAAGCGCGATTATGTTAAAACTATGCTAAGATAACAATCGCAATTTGGACATTAATATATTTATTGTCACTTAATCATTGTAGCCTATTTAAACAAAATGTTAAACTGATTCATTTGTTCAAATTTTAAAGACATACTCTAAATAAAATAATTTAATATAAAAAGGTAATTTATTCTGAGAATTTGTCACAAAAAGTAACCTCAGGCACAATATGTCCAGAAGTCATAAAATTATCAAAACAAATTACATATTCGAAAAATAAACTCAAAATGGAACAAATAATCGAGAACAAACTTTGGCATAACAATTTGCTTTGCATAATAGCAGAGGGTGGAAAAGATTCAAAATGTGGAAAATTCATTACGCTTTCCAGACACGTTCGTGAACCGTAAACAAGAGAGACATATCAAGAGACAGAAAAAGCAAATGTCGGTTTAGGTTGCTTAAATCGTATGCAATTATATTGAGATATATCAAATTAAACTACTGCAATTTTCCCAGTTTCCGCGCTATAAAGACTCTTAGACGATAGACTCCATACTGAAGCGTAGAACAGCACACGAGAATACCTAAAATCAATCCCATGGTCTTCAGGGTCCGAACTGGTTTCTCATAGTTCAACAAATTATATATATATGGTAGTCCGAATCTGTAAAAAAACATTTTGTTATTACTTGAAATAGTCTTCTATATAAATTTCTTACTGATCCAAGCCACCGAATTTATAGTAAATATAGGTAAATACCGCGTATCCCGTTAATAAGAGTAACGGATACAGAAAGTGATACACACGTGACGGATGAGCTACTAACATATGATCCACAGTGAAAAGCAACGGGGGCAACAAATGGCGAAATATATTGTAAATACGGTGAATAAATTTTACAGGCGGATTGTCGAAATGAAGGCAAGTCCAGTAGACAATGGATATAATGTGGGAAAGTATTAAATTGGTCCAATAACAGGCCCAGTAACACTTTACTAGGCAACTGCGGCTCGCTGTGGAAAATATAAGAAAAGAAAACGGTTAGAAAAAAACTCTTTACTCTTAATATACTTATATAATGTTTAGCCAGTAACGTTCAAAAATGTAGAACTCTTTATAGTTTGTAATTCTGATCACTGGTCTTTTAAGCTTACACATTTTCTCCGTATCTCTATGATGTACTGATACAAAAATGGCAGCACTTAAACTGGTAACGCCATACAATATTATGCCCCAATTCGTTAGGTAGATAAAAACAGTTCCTCTCTTGAAAAATATTATGAAATAAGATATACCAACTGCCCCAAAGAACACAGCCAAGCTCCAGCGATATATAAGAAAGACACTTGATTTGAGTTCTGATTGCCACTAATATAATGCAAGTAAGTATCTTAGAATAGATTGATTACGCTTGATCTTTTAGTTACTTACTTGAGATCGGAAGAAATCTTGCGGTGCATGATGATGTAGTCCAAAACTCTTTATATGTAACTCTTCTTTTAGCCTTAAAGGCTCTTGTCGTACCTCAGTTGGTTGGGTCATCCCTTCTGTTTGTGTTTATCTGGAAATTAAAAATTTGGAATATTTAGTTTACATATTTTCGAGTATGTTCTGAGAGATTTATCAAAGTGGAGGTTTTTTTTATAAAACGTTTAAATTTACGTGACATTCCTTCAAAGTATTCTGAGAGATATATCAAAGGATAGCTTTTATATACTATAAAACGCTTAAATATAAGTAACATTCCTTCCACTTCCTTCACGTCTTCAGTCTTCTTATCTGAATTGCATAATTAACAGTTACATGTGTCTTCGCTTCAACATGGACCTGTGTCTGAGTCTGAGCCTTATTGCGGTTCCAGCCTTGATACGCTGTGAGGGAAATTACAACATGTGCCTGGCATCATTTCCCTTTCCCGTTCCCATTCCTCTCTCTTAACGTGACCGAGAGACGATGATCCCACGGCGACGACGACGTCCTTTTGAGCCAAGCAGACACTTTTAATTGAGAGACACTTGGATGAGTTGTAGCGCGCAATTAAAATGCCATTACATGTAAAAACAAAACTCAAGCTCAAGCACAGTGGGACTAGTGTTAACAAAAAAATGTTTCAACTAATAAAAAAAATTAACTAAGAAAGTTTGCAGTGTTTCATCACATGTAAATTTAACAGAACTACTAAGAAATAATATTAATTTGCTATCTTTTTTTATTTTATTAATTTTATTATTTAATTCTTTCTACATATTATTCACAGTTGTAATAACTTTAAAATATGAATAAATAAAGGCCACTCCCTGCGTTCTGATGATTACCTTTTTCTTGTATTTATTTTTAACAATTTAACTTAAATTATTTTAAATACATTTTCATTTAAGACTCGATTAGTTACATCTGCACACTGTGCAGCATCTTTGTAAGCTCTGCAGCAAGGCTTAAGGATTTATGTGTGCATCAGCAGACCTTGGGTTGGGTGCGTTCAGTTGAAATGTCATTCCCGGAGCTTGCCTTGGACAAAGTTACCTTTCATTCCTTTCTATTTTCTCCGGTTCTCCTGGTTCTCTTAGTTGTGATTTACTTGGACTATATCCATTTGTGGACCCCCTTGGCGATAGCTTGGATGCTTTGTCAGCTTAGCTAGGCTGTCCTGACTAAACTTTTTTGCATACATTTTGTTTGCATGTCCTTTTTTGCACTGCACAAATCCGCAGTTCTATCAAAATCACATGTAACGGCCACGCCCACAAACCCTCACCTGCGGGCTTTGGAAATGCAAATTTAGTGTAAAAAGTTCGCCCTGCCAACTCGTTTCATTTTCTATCTATCTTTCAACCATACTTCGTTTGCTTCTGTTCCATTTTCGTGTGTTAGTTTATTTCTGTGGCATTCCAATTGATTTGCTGATTTGCGCATCAATCAAAGAAAATTTGTGCTCTAAGTTTGCTTTCATGTGGCTCAATGTGCGGGTTTCCTTCGGGTATTTTGGCATTATATTCAATAGGTATGTTGGTATGTAAGGGGCTGCGACTGGGATTGATGTACATTTGTGGCTTAACATTTCGATTTCATTTATTTTTCCTTATTCAACAAAAGAAATATCAAAGCTCTGTCAATTATGTGGCCTCATTTGACACAGGGAAGTCAAGTAAAAGTCAATTATCTATTATAGTAGGAAATCAATTAAGGTTAACTAGAGCAGCCACTTGCCAAAGCCTTTTTTGCCTTTAATGAACATTACTTTTCTTCAAATTATATATATACAATATATATAATTTATTTGGTTGTAAATTTTCTTTAAAATATAATTGGAGTACAAATGTTTTGCTCAATAATGCAGTATGAAAATATAGCGCAAGCTATCTTATGTCGCAACAAAGTTTGGATACCTTTGCAGTGCCCTGTGTAAGCCGTCAGATTTTTTACAAAATTTGTTAAATGTTGATTTTGAACCGATCGATCCTATGGCAGCTATATGATATAGTAGTCCGATTTACACCAAATTTGGTCAGCCTGCTTAAAACTTAATCAAACACACAATGTGTATAATTGAGATATCTTGATGAAACAAAAAAGTTTTTCTTACTAAATGTTAATTTCCAACCGATCGTTCCTATGGCAGCTATATGATATAGTTATCCCATCCGGCCGGTTTTCTGACATATGTACTGCGTGCAGCAAAAAGTACGGATCTTTACCAATTTTTCATCAAGATAGCATTCAAAATCTGAGAGACATAGTTTGCAAAGAAATCATGACGGACACACGGACAGACGAACAGTACGGACAGACAGACTGTTGACAGACAGACGGACAGACAGTCGGACAGACAGACGGATCAAACAGACGGACAGAAAAACGGACAGACAAACATGGCTATATCGACTCAGCTCGTCGCCCTGATCAAGAATTCAATAGATACTTTATGGGGTCTATGAAACTTCCTTCAATGCATTACACATTACGTGACAAAAGTATAATACCACTGATGCCAAGATGTACAAGAAGCGAACTTGCTATTGCACAAGTTTATCTTATTTCATAACTTAAGTTGAAAAGAATTGTGACTACGTCTGATAAAATTACTCGACGGACGTTGGAACTCTGTTTTGAAAATTGATACAAGATTCACTTGTTTAATTGAAAATGTTGTTTTTAACTAAGACATTAAGTCATAAGACTATCGAACAAAATATCATAACTAAATTCAAATCTTAAGTTAAATTATAAATTTATCACTTTTTGATAATTATAAAGTGTATTGAATAATACATGAAAATAATTAAGAACATTTACATAATATTTTTATTGTTATATTAAATTCAAACAATCTTTTACTAATTTAATTAATCATTAAAAAATAATTTAAAAAAATCTTTTACTAATTAAATAAATCATTAACAATAATCAAAACAATCTTTTACTAATTTATTATACAATTAATTTATTAGACTTCATAATTAAATATATATTAAGAATGGACATTTTTCTTCCTTCATTTATTATTTCCTATATAACAATTACTGCACTTCTTTAAGTTAATTAAATTTGTGCAATGCCAGAAGTGCTCATCGCATAAGTTCTAATTTCATTCGCCTAACACCGACAATGGCAGCCAATAATGATTTGTAATCTGTGCCAGTTACTATGTACAGGACACAAAACAGAGAACAGAGGACAGAGGATTGAGAACTGGGGGTATAGGACTAAGGAGCGACCTAGGACATCGTCTATTGGACATGGCCTGGCATGCCGCCCACAAGCTAGGCACAAAATTCAATTTGAAAAGACCCAGCGCATTGGCATGCAGGTCGTATACGTCATCATCATCAACATCATTGTCAGTTCGCTGGCAGTTTGCCATCAAATTGGCGGATTGGAGGCTTTAAAGTGCGTGTCGTGCAGCCAAGTCAAGGGTTAAGTGGGCGGAATGTGAGACGGAAGAAGGAGGGAGGAAAGGGTGCGCTGTCATTTTGCCTTATCGCCATTTACCAAGCACTTCCTTTAACATACTTAGTACGAGTATTGCCCAAAGGAGTCGAGGGTTACTCTTTAAAGCAGCAGTTATACTATGGCAAGGTAACAATTTCTTACCCCAGTGCACCACCGTTAGTTTCATGTCTCTCACGTGTCATTATCTTAATTTAAGGCAGCCAACAACCACCAAAGACACCACACCAACTGTTGTGAAGGGCGTTTCTCCAATAGAGCTTCTTTCAACTCTCATATCTTTTACTTGAATACACAATTATGTGGTTCACAGTATGAGTCAGTGTGTGGTGTGTGTGTGTGTATATGAATGTATTGTGGGTGGTAAAAATTAAATTTCTCATGCTAAGACACGACGATATCGTTGCACATCATTATACAGTCAGGCACGGTCCGTAGCTCGTTACTATGCGTGGCTATATCACGACTTCAGATTCGTCTCATCTACTCTATAGCTAACGAAAGGGTATAAGGATAATTCCATTCTGTCAGTGCATTGATTCTAAGCGCTTGTTTAAAAAAATCTATCACACAAATGAAAAAATCTAGAAAATATCCATCAGATAATTCTCCATATATCTAAAGTCAAGTAGTAGTAAATGTAACTCAATGATAAACGTGGATAATTAGTAATTGTTCTCTAGGTATTTTTAAAAATAAAATAAACTATAAAGCAGAGTCAATGGCAGCAAAATAATATAAAATATTCATCAGCTATTTCTATTTTTTAATGAGATAACCACGAATAAAGAAATAAATGAAGTCCATTCTAAATATATATTTAATTATAAAGTCTGACTAATTAAATTTCGTATAAGGTTGGTTTAATATAATATAACAAAAATATATAAAAGGACATTTTAATTTATCTATGATTGTTTAGGTCAATAAATATTTATAGCCAAAAAATTAAACTTAAGATTTTAAGTGTCTTAAGGATGATATTTAATATTCATACACTAATAGAAAAAAGAGTTTTGGTTTGCATAAATATGGTGTAAAATTGTTTTCAGCTTTTCTGAATTGTGAGGCCAGTTTTTCTATCCGATTTTTAAAAGTACATAGCTAACCAAGGTAAGAGTATATCACAGTCGGTCCATATGTGCGCTCATCTAACGCTCTTGTTTTTACTCTGTTATTAGACTCCTGGGATTTCTCGCTTGCAATTTGCAATCTTTCCTTGAGCGTGTGCTATGACAGTTTTTGTATAAGTATATTTATCAAATGAAAATATAAATACATGAGAGCATATCATCTAGATTCTAGTATATTTGTCTATACTATATATGTACAGTGGTGTGTGGCCTAATGAGGCCTGTGTTTCTTGCCTTGTCTCTCTCTATACTCCCTACAAAGCATATCAACATTTTATTGCACATGAATTTCAAATTTGCAGCTCGCACAGTTTATATATCGTACATATACATGGGAATCAACAGAAGTGTCACACTTGATATGTCCAATACATACACATAAAGATATATATATATATATGTGTGTGTATACATATTTGTCTTGATGTTATTGCATTTGCTGTGCGGCGCTTGTCAAAATTTGTTGGCAAAATGTGCAAATGAAAGCAATTTGAATATATGTATTCTTTTTTGGCGAATCGCAAAAAACTCAAAATAAATAATGCAAAAAGTTTGCGTCAGTGAAAATTTTATTGTCGTATATTAAAGTTATTGTTGGAATCCGAAAAAAGAAAATAGAGTAAGAAGAAGAGAACGAATTATTTGAAACATCAGACACACATATGCTGAATGATTTTGTATTTATCTGTTTATTTTTAAACTTTGAACAGCTGACACAAAAACTTAAGGAAACTAAAATTAGCAAGTTAATATTTAAGTTAACAATTAAAGTCTGATTGCTTTTTAATAAACTCTAAAATTTGCATAATAACGTTTTCACAGAGCGGTTTTCCATCTTATGTAGATCCTATTTCATCAGTCAGAGTTTTAAAGTTACAAAATAGTTAGTACTTAATTATGAATTATATGAATTACTCTGATTTCAATTAAAGTCAATACTGAAAGTACTCCTTTTAGTTGATTATTCTATTTGAGATCGGATTGTTCTCCATAGTCATGCGAAGAATGACAAAAGGAAAGTTATTTAAACACAGAATGGCTTCATTTTCAGCACTTTAATTAAGTTTTTAACTTTTGAAAATATAAATAAGATTTTACGACGCGGCTTTTCGTTAACTGTCTCGAATGAGTGCAAACAATTGGGAATGCATATTGAAAATGTGCATAAATGAAGGCGGGCAACAGTGCCTCACACACATATACAGACAAGCAAGAACATACACACACATACTCACACTCACACAGACTGGGACAATCAATTATGCAATGCGAAAAGTCAAGTCCTGTCCACGGACACGGAATACAGAAGTAGGACGAAAAATCGAAAGGCATTTGCGTCAATTTCTCAATGAGTATCTGAAGAGAGTTAAGGAGAAGAAAGGGAGACAAAATGGACGCCTGCAATGCGCCATAAGCTGACTATAGAACCCCTTACTCTACCCTAGGAGAGGGACTCTCCTGACTTGCGAAGTCAGGACAACAACAGGCTGGAAAGGCAACAACTTTTTTTTATTGACAAAAAGAAGAAATGTCGACTGACGATTTTCATTGAATATTTTGGTCCGTATTGCCAGTAGAGCCGTAATACTTACCAACTGAGTGTCTGTGTATTTGAGCGAGTGTGTTTGGGTGTGTGTGTGTTTTCCCAGTATCCTGAGCATGTCAAAAGTTTGTGCCAAAGGCTACAAAACAGTTTATACACCAACAACAAAAGACGCCTGCAGGGTCGCCTCACAAAATTTTGCTGACCTCAATATTTGTTCAACTTTTCAGCAACAATTTCGTTATGCGATTTGCCTGTTACAAACCTTCCACCCCCCCCACCCCCTTGCGACACGCCTCTGTATTCGATCGCCTCCTCTGGCCCCTTCTTTACTGACTGTTTGACTGACTGGGCTGTCATAAATGCCTGCACTTTGGCAGTTGTTGTGCAGCGAAAGTGTTTCTGGTTTGTGCAAGTGGAAGTGGAAGTTGCTCAGTTTTGTTGGTTTATTGGTTTGATTTGATGCCAAACTTTTGCATTGCTTCTGCTTTACTTCTACTTCTTCTACAACTTCATTTTCTCATTCGGTGTCTACAACAGGAGCAATCTCAGTCCCCTGATTGAACAGTCAATTTCATGCTTCAAACTACAATCCAATGGTTGAGCTGCAGGTTATGCATAGGTTAGCAAAGTCCAATCTATAACCATATTGTGTGTGTGTGTGATAACCATCAGACTTACCAACATGCGTGCCGTGAATCGAAACATCAGCAACAACTGCATCACTGGCCCCAGAAAGAAGATTGGCAGCAGTTGCCAACTTAGCGAAAGTCCGCTTAAAATCAACCATTGCCATATCGCGTACACAAAGCAGACGCACATCGTCAGGTTGGACATAATCACCATACTGCTGACACACTAGCTTACAGCGCTAAAAGTAAGATAAAAGATCTAAAATCCATCTCAATCAAAATTGATTGATGGGCTTGGTAATCTGTCAAACTACAGTTAAATTGATTAAAGCTGGCTGCTGAGGTACATCAGATTATAAAGCTTGATGTATTGTAAAGTGATCTAAAATCAATATTAATCAAGATTGATTGATCAGCTAGTTAATGTGTCAACCTAATGTTAATTTGATTAGACCCGACTGATGACGTACATCAGCTTACAGCGCTAAAAGTATTGTAAAAGATCTAAAGGTCACTTCAATCAAAATTGATTGATGAGCTAGGTAAACTTTCAAGCTGAAGTCAATTTTATTAGAACTAGCTGGAGACTTAGACAAGCTTACTGCTCCAAAAGTAAGATAAAAGGTCTAAAAGATTCTTCTCAATCTCAATCAAAATTGATTGATAAGCTGGGTTATCTGTCAAACTAAAGTCAATTGGATTAGAACTAGCTGGAGACTTAGTCAAGCTTACTGCGCCAAAAGTTAGATAAAAGGTCTACAAGATTTTTCTCAACCTCAATCAAAATTGTTTGATGAGCTGGGTAATCTGTCAATCTAAAGGCAATTTTAATAGACCTGGCTGATGATGTCTACCAGCATACAGCGGTCAAAGTATGGTAAGGCGATCTCAAAACAATCTCAACCAAAATTGAGCTAAATCAAGGTAACAGATGTAAAGTTCAAGCTCTGAAATTAATTCGGTGGGCTGTTTTTGATCACAACACAATGTTCCTAATGATTGATTAAGTTTTTGGAAAAAATCGTTCTAAATTTTTGCCACTTTGAAATTAAATTAATAATAGTTTTGTGAATAAACGAAAGTTTACCAAATTGGGACCTTTTTGTGTAAATTAGAAATTATGTTAACATACTTTACTTACCGGCACTATCAGAGCTATAATAAAGGGCAATAGAAGTGCTAGATGATGTCTGAAAAGTGTTTCGAAGAATTTCCAGTACTGGGACTTCAGAACTATGTGAAAGTCCTCATAAGACTGAAGCGCAGCAGGTGCCTCATAGACCAAGGGAACATAATAAAAGGTATTTACCGGACCCGAATAACTGATGGAAGCTGTATGAGATAAAATGAGGAAATGATGAAAAATTTGTATTTAAAAAAAACATTTAAAACATACTCACTTTGTGCAATATGCTTGAAACGATTAATGATATGGTACAAAAAAGTTATGAATAACAAGAAAAATTGCTTCTCTCTTAAATGGAGGGATGGAGCGCTGTTGAGAGACAATTAATTGGCATATATCCTATTCCAATGTCAATTAATGATTACTTACAAGATACGAAAATAGTTGATAAAAGATCACAATTACAGTCACAATGCCCCCATGTACATCGGCCATAATGCTTAACGAAATGTTTCTAATTTTGATAATTTCACAAATAATTTTCTTGAATGTGACAGAAATGACAACGAGCTATTAAATAATTTCATCACGACATCACAAACATTTATTAATAAAGCACACCTGGCCGCAAATCTTTGCATAAGTGGTTACAACTTTCAATTATCAGTTAGTTGCATTTGGCCAAGAGATACGATAAATTTAATTAAATTTTGTAACATGTGTAAATAATGTAAAATACGAGTGTAGCATCTCAGCATTTAATTGACTGGCCAAGAACAATAACAATAAGTTCGATAAGAGTCCACAATACAATGCTCAGCAATTTTGTAATAATAAACAAGAACACATTCTTAGTTAATTTACTTGAACTTGAATAGCAGCTTTCCTTTGCCTGAACTACTTTCTCTTTCATTAACTGTATGCACTATTCTCTCAAACTATTTTCAATATTTAACTAGCATTTTCTCTAATAGAAAAGGAACATTACCTACGTATTGCAGAAGGTTTTATTGGGTATTCTCTTTAAAAAGTAGTAACAAGGGATAAAAGCGGAAGGGGACAAGGATAATAACTTTGACTTGGGTTTGTTCAGTGCAATTAAATATTTATTTCAGTTGTTCGATTTTTAGAAAGTTAAAATTAATTTATTTTTCATTAGTTTATTACTCAAAATGACTAATGTGCTATATATATTTTAAATGCCGCTAAATGATTTGAAAGTGCATTATGCTTGTGTAAGATTAATAACTAAATGATTATGACTACAAGTACCTACTTATACAAATAATAAGCAAGAGTAATGCCTTTGTTAAACATCAATAACTTTAAAGTACATATTTATCTATTTATTGGTATATTATATATGTATATATATGTACATATATATCATCTAGCAACTGCAACTGCAATGACAACCTTCATAAAGCTCGTTTTTGGTGATATCGTTATAAATAATGACTGCGATTAATTATGATGTAATCCTGACTCTGCTTGTTGGTCGATTCCCTTTTTTTTAATTTTTTTTTTCGGTATGAATGTTGCAAATTTAATTAAACATTAATCATAGCACCAGGCAACAGCAACAGCAACAACAACAGCAACAACAACAACAACAACAGCAAAAGCAAAGGCAGGCAAGTGCATTAAATTGACGAAGAGCGCATTAATTAACGACACGTTGGGTGTTCTGGTAACTGGGCCGTAAAGGATTTGCGTTATTAATTGAACGACTTTCCCTGGCCATGTTTTCACAAAGAACGCTCGTAATACCCATAATACTCATGCTATATTGATGCCAACGAATGCAACCACACATTTGTACAGTCGTCGAGTATTTTTAGTCTTTTTCAACTGTGGCAACTTTTTTGGCACAACTGTCACGTACGACACGGATCCGGATTTGGATTCGGATCCCAGCTCCCGGTTCCGCATCTCGCACAGGCACACATTTCATCAAAAGAAATTGAACTTGAATTGATTTTGCACACACATTTTCCACTAACACCAACATGTGTGTGTCCACTGCTCGCATATACCTTGGCCTAATGGCTCTCATTTTGTTGGCCATTATCTGTGCCCGAAATACACTAAGGGGCGGTAAATTTGGGGCGTTAAAACAAAGCGTCAACTCGGCGGCAATTTTTTTGCTTCAATTTCAATTTGATTTTCTTCTTTTTCTTTTCCACTTTATCTTAGCTAAGTAAATTTTATATTTGCAATAACATTTAGCCACCGCTCATTTCATTTCGATAAATTTTTCACATACTAAATAGATTTCATGACATAAAATATTATAGACCAACAAGTTTAAGTGTGTTAGTGACTCGCAGACTCCTCTCTTCGTAACTATACATATGTTTTCATGGAAACACTTGAGCTGACTCAAATTAATGATACCTTTTAGCATCAGATTATTTATACATCTATTTTAATTTCAATTTACTAAAAACAGCCGACAAATATGTTGTTTAGAAAATAAAATGTAAGTCAACAACTAAATTAAATTATATATGTACATAAAATCAAAAAGATTTTAAAATTGAAACTGAAAAGACAACAGCATTATAAATTTAGTGCTGCATTTTTGACTACTTAAATGTATATATCAACTATCGAAAATGTGACAGTCAAATATGGTCTTTATAGGTGCTATTTTGCCAAGGAGTATTAAAATGTGTTACGTAATATATGACACGTATATACCTATTAAGTATATTTAAACACCCCTGTACCTGTAAATGGCTGCATACTTTTATAAACGATCGTGTGGTCAGTAAGGATTAAGTCTGGGCCATTTTTGTTGATGACTATTAGAATTGGTCTAACTTACCAAAAATATAAATTAATTTCTGCTGCACTACACTTTGCAGAATAGTAAAACAGTCCTTATTTAGAAATGATCGATAAATGTCCATACATACTTTACGCATGTTTCATATGAGTCACTGGTCACGTTCACCAGCACAAATCAATCATTTTTTATCTATCACAGATTATAAAACTTGTGATTGTCTGCTGGTAAAAGATTTTGATGGAATTTTAGGCAACGACGTAAAAATACAAAAATTATAAAACTCTTTTTCGTGATATTTCGATTTTAAGTAGGTAAATCGCACAGAGGACAAATTCACAGAATCTCCTCTGGTTTGTTTTCTATACAAAACCACACCATCCGCCAACATCTCAACTTAAAATCTAGTTCTTTTTGCCTTAAAATTACATTATCGATAACAAAACATCACAATCAGAGAATTCTAACATACATTTTTTGAGATGGATTTTCATCTATCACAATCACAAAATTTTTGCATCATGATTGCACATCACTGCCGTTCAGCAGCAACATCATAAAAATTACATCGATTTTTTGTCATCGATATGTGCTGGTGAACGCGACCACTGTCTATATTAGTTTACACTTTAAATATATATAGCTAATAGATAGACCGATTTGGAAGTCAAACCTGGTTGAGAATTTAGAAAAGTTTTTAAATACTATACTCTAAGGTTGTGCTTGTCTCAAGAATTTTTATGAAGTCAATTATTGAAACTTTTTGATTTAAACCAACAAGATCAGTCATTCGATTGGAGATGATGACAACTAATGAGCCCGCGAATGAATTGAAACAGATATAACTTCATTTTACCAATCCATTCATGATTGTTACGATGCACCCAAATTCCTAATAGGCTGGTCCAATATTTTATTTGACAAATCTCAACAGCAGCAACAGGCTCTCCCCAAAAAAATATTTAGAAAGAGTCATAGAATGTAGTCAACGTGTTTGTTTCAATTCCGAGAAGAGCTAAATGCACAGCCACAGACTCATTTACACTCTTTGGGCTAAAACTGTCAGAACCTAAGTAATTTATGCATACAACGGCATTTAAATGTATTCTACGTGGGATGGGAAAGAGGATTGGAAGGGGTCAAGGGGTCGGCACTGTCAGTCAGTCAGTTTGTCGGTCAAAATACCGACAGCAATGCTGGCAATTTAGGTTTACTTTCATTTTTCACAGCAGCAAAGTGTCCTTTTCATAAAGGCAGGAACGGAAAAGAGAGAGGGAGAGAGAAAGGAAGTGAAAAAGAGAGAAAGAGGCAAAGAGAAATGAGCATAATGGGTGCCAAAAGCCAAAGAGACACGAGACATTTTATGCGACTTTGGGGAATTGTTTAGAAAATTGACAAATTATGGTCGTAAGTGGCACGATTAGTTTTTCTGGCCAAATGTCCCAAGGTTGTCGCCTTTTCGCTTTGGGAGCTGACTCTCTTGCATAACCACCCAACCACCAAGTCACACAACCACTAAACCACCCAACCACATATACATTCTTATATGTAAGTATTTATAAATTTGAGTCTGCACCAATGCTGTTTCCAGTTCGTCGCGTATTATTAATAATTCAATTTGGCCTTCTCTCACAGCAGGCTTAAACACGCAACAGCTCGCAATACGTGAACTGCCCCCGCTCTTCGTTCCCCTTTTTGCCATCCTACTCTTTCCGCTTTCCCATTTTGCCATACAGCTCATTATATATTCATGCAAGTTAAGTGCGAAAGCTCATATGGAGGAATAATAAATTGAATTTAGTCCACGAGCCTGCACAATTGCATAAGTAGCTACACGTGCTGCCAGCCGCCGTGCGGTGAGATACTTAGATACAAATGTATCTAAGCGCCACTCACGCGATAGTTACATTTGATAGGTCGTCGCCTTATTAAACTCTAACGAAAAAGAGTTACGATATGTTTTTACTTCGATCAGTTATCTAAATGTTTACCAAACTTTAATAATTAATAAAAGAATTAAATGTTAATGCATGTCAACACATTTTTGAATTTTTCCTTAATTGTTCAAAATTTAAATTTGCTTTTGCAATTATGGATTAAATCTTGCAGCGATGAAACGAAATAAAGTAAATATAGATTTAAATAAAAAAATTAAAATATTCTGATTTTAAATTTAAAATAAAAATTTATTTAATTTGACTATAATAGTTTAAAGATATATTCTTGAAATTAAACGAGTTGTAAACTTATATAAAATAGATTTTAATCGATTAAATTTAGCAAAAGTGGTTTCAAAGTGCATTAAAGCGTTCTAAGCTAACCACTTAAATATCAGTAAGCCTTGCAGCAATTGGATGAAATTAAATAATGCCAATAAATAACTTAATTTAAATAAACAATCCCTGATGGACTTTTTTTTCAACTTTGTTGATTTTTATTTGGTTAAACAAGCTTTCTCTTACCGCTTAGGCAACTTAATCTAGTTACATATAAGGAAAACACTAACAGGTAGATCACATGGGTCGTACATATACTAACTAGACGATATCATACATTAAACTAAAATTTTAAATATATACATTAATCACACGTTATGATATGACCCTTTTAGGGAGGTCAATTGGGTGGCATCTTTTGAATACCTGATGGACTTGAATAAAATTTTGAATATCCTTTAATTAATCTAAATTTCCCAAGTAGCCCATAAGACACTTGCATCGATATTATATAATATAATTCCATTATGTTATATTATTAGTTTCTAACACTAGTGCACCCATGTCAAGTATATAATTACAAAGAGGGGTTGATATTAAAACGAGTTGTAGTTCTGTTTACGTTTTTTAATCGACTCGTTGAATTTTACTTAATTTAGACATAGTTCAAAAGGTTACAAGACGCCAGAATACTTTCATTTACTAGCAAGGTTTGCAAGTCTCACGAGCTTTAGTGCTCGCCTTGAATGCCTGACGGCGATATCGATCCTTCTTGACTTCTGGGAGACGACACCAGGCACGAGCTGCCCTTCTCACCAGTGTATTGGGTGCCAATCCGCAATGTTTGCGTCGATAGTAGCGGATAAAATTTAGATAGCCATTATTTGTAATAGGACCTGGTTTTGAGCACTTGTATTTAACGCAACGCGGTCGACGCTTTGGCGCACATCGTCGTTTAGGAACATTTTTTCGCTTTGGTGCACATCTTAACTTCTTTGTTTCACATCGTGACTTCCTTGGTGTACATCGTGACTTCCTTGGTGAGCGTCGTGACTTCCTTGGTGCACATTGGGACTTCATTGGTTCACATCGTGACGTCATTGGTGCACGTCGTGACTTCCTTGGCTTAGGAGCACAACTTTCTTTCTGCTTTCTGGGCATAGAGACAGGGTTTGGAGTTGCGCAACTGGATTTCCCCTTGTGGTAACGACATTGCGACGCATCTTCATATCGCATTCGTTGGGGTCAACGAGTTCATCATTGTAAACGTTTCGAGCTTTGCGATTATTTCCATATTTTTTCTGTTGAGAATCCGTTAATTTATTCCACATTTTTCCGGCCTCTAACAAGCTCAGAGTATCGTAGCCAAATTTTGCACCATATTCTACAAGAAAATTTTCAAAGCCATTGTTCGTTTTACGTCTTTTTAGCCTAGGATTCTGGGGTTTCTCAGAATTGACTCTTGCCATTATGTCCTTAAAAAATAATAGAGATTTTTATATAGTATTATTAAAAGTATGGCATATTGGCTGAATCTAATAATTGGTTTAAGAAGATAATTGAAATTAAGAATACCGAATATAATATGGTATATGAACGTACTCCAAAATTATTAGTGACAAATTTTGGTGCACAACTCCTCTGAGCGCAGAGCTGTGTCCTGCCCCTTAACTTAATCAGTGACAAGGACTTAGATGAAGGACTAAGTCTAGGCATTACTGGGCAAGTGGGCAGGTTGTGGCTGCGGTAACTGGGAACTGAGGGGGAAACTTGGGGCTACTGTGTCGAGTGCAGTGTCGCTTGGGGCAACCAAAACCCATAATTAATATCACTTTACAGTTGCAAGAGTAGATTTTGGGTCAAACAGCTTTACGAACTGTTTATTTAATTGTTTTGGCCAGCTGTTCTGGCATAAGCCCGCCTATGGGCCATGGTCACTTTTGGCCAAGAACAGAGCAAGATAAAGAGCCATTGCCTGTACCTGTATTTATAGACTAGAATAGAGATGGATAGTTCTCACGTTCTCCTTTGGCTCCAACTAAATAGTAAATATATTTATTATTAACCAAGTGCACTTTTCGAATAATTGTCATTATTAAAATTGGAATTTTTAGATAGCTGCTTTAACAATTTAGTTTTGATTTGAAAGAACACTTGAAGAGCAAACACATAATAAAAGATAGTTCTCTTTTAATAAGTGTAAATGAAATACATTTACCAAATATGCACTTTTGTTTTGTCAATCTCTGAACTAGTTCTTGTTCACTTTTGGTTTTGATATTTAACTAATACTTCTTGGTGTACCAAGTATCTAGAGCGTAATTAACTATATAAACAATAATTTATCTAAGCCTCTGTTTATGCTAGTTGCAAAATGCATTTGCAAAATTATTATGATTTCTTACGGCCAAGCTTAAATTCTGATTTATGCCCAGCTGTGCCACGCCCCCTTCTCTGCTTCTCTTATTGTGCATTGTGAACATTAGACCATTATACGGCCCATTTATGAATGTGTCTGTATGCAAAGTTGAAATCCATCCTCGGGCTCAACTTAACAGGGGGTCGGACAGTGCAAGGTATATTGCCCCAGTGCCAATTATATGGCATATAAATAGTATTATTCTCTGACTACGACAGGAAGGGGATTTGTTGGTCTATTTGAGGGTCTGACGAAATGACAAGTTGAAAGCAACCGCCTACAGAGTGCTGGACGAAGTGGAAGCTTGACAGTAGTCGGAACTGTGAGTGCAACAGACAGCACACTGGAAACCAAACAGTGGGGCAGGATAATAAAAACAAAAAATTAATTTTAAAAGAGGAAACATCAATTTTTATGCAATTATAATTGAGGAATCAAGAGCTTTTATTGGAAAACAAAAGAAGAGTGGTAACAATATTTTAACTTAGTTCTATTCGTATTTCCCCCATTGTACATCTCTTTTCCGAGTCGCATAATCAAAAGTGCTTTGTAATAAAGCAACTTGCGATAGAATCACGCGCTGTGTAAATGCCGTCGAGAAAAAATGTGGCAGTTCTCTCTGGGCGTTGACGCTTTTGATTAAGAAATTGACGGCCAAGGGTGGGAGACAACTGGGTGGGGGTTGGGAGCAAGGGAAGAGGATAAGTTGATGACACGAACGAAGGGACACGGGGGACACAAAAGGTAAGTGCAGAGGGCGTCGAGTGATTATCATTAGCCGCCAGAATAGTTGCCATTTAACACGCACAACGAGCAACATCAGCAATGGCAACCAGCAGCTGCAACAATGTTTGAGTAATTGTTTGCTGTTGCTGCAACATCAGCAACAGAGGCACTACAAGTGCACTCGTAGATGCAACAAAATTTGCATACATTGGAGGTCCCCCTTTCCCCTTCCCAAAACTTGCTGCACTGTCAACTGTAACTGCCTGGCTGTCTGGATGTCTCTGCGAGTTGCACGTAATTGAACAGTGGCAACAACTGCTGTTGCTGCTGTTGCTGTTGCTGCTGCTGTTGCTGCTACTGCAGTAATTGCAACAAACAATTAGCGTCACTTGGATTTATGTTTACGAGCCTCAATTGCTGCGGGATCATCCGGGCAGTTGTTGCGTGAGAGCATCAGAAAAACTTGGGGTTCAATAAGTATTTAATAGTGGGAGTTTTATCGAATTATCAACGAACAGTTGAAACTCTCAAGAATAATAGAAAGAGGTGTTGAGCAAGACTGAAGTTGAAGTCCCATAAAAAGTATAAGCAAAGGTGTTCAAAATTTATAGTGGATAACCAAGAGAATTACAAAAACACTAAAAGCCTTCGAGCTAGAATAGGAAATTCAGTTGAATGATTGAATTCTTCAGAATTAAAAATAGAATAAAATGTAAATGTTTCCCCATTAGATATTTTGTTGTCAATATCAAGCTAACTTTGGCGCGGTAAGTTTTGGATACCCTTCTAGTCAAGGACTAAGCTATCAGTTTCTTACAGAATTTGTTAGATGTTGATTTCGAACCGATGGTTCGTTCTTATGGCAGCTATAAGATATAGAAGTCCGATTTGCACCAAATTTGGGCAGGCTGTCAAACTCCACACAAGTGTGAGTTTAGTTAAGTTATTTTAAGATTTTTTACAAAATTTGTTAAATGTTGATTTTGAACCGATCGTTCCTATGGCAGCTATATTATATAGTAGTCCGATTTTGACCAAATTTGGTCAGCTTGTTTAGAACTTAATCAGGCATACAAAGTGTATATTTGGTTGAGATATCTTGAGAAACAAAAAAGTTTTTCATACAAAATGTTGATTTCGAACCGATCGTTCCTATTGCAGCTATATAATATAGTGATCCGATCCGACATATGTAATGAGTGCAGCAAAAAGACGGACCTGCACCAAGATTCATCAAGATAGCTTAAAAAGTGACAGTTTAGTTTGCATAGAAACAAACAGACAGACAGACAGACAGACAGACAGACAGACGGACATGGCTATATCGACTCGGCTGTTGATGATCATCAAGAATAAATATACTTTATGGGGTTGCCGGATACGCACAATTATTTTCACAAACTTAATAGTCCCTTTTGTTCTATTTTAAGGTACAGGGTCTAAAAGTAGAGCAAAAAGAAAATGTTTCCCCAACAGATATTTTGTTTTAAATTTTTATATGTTGAGCTTAAGGACAATAATATATGTAAGCTTAAAATTTCCACGTACCTTTTTTCTCTCTCGTTTGTTCAAATAAATTCACAACAATTTAAAATGATGGCAATAAAAAAACTTAAAAAAAAAACATATACTTATAATAAAATTTGTTATGCCAGGCACAAGTTTTGAATGAATACTGAGCTATAATAAACTTAAGTTAGTATCGTTGAGAAAAATAGAACCGAGGCGCCTTCTGTGATCTTAAAAAATTTAATACAAAAATTTACAAAAAGATGCCTACTACGATTTAAAAATAATTTCAGAAAAATGTATAAATCGAACCAATAATGATTTATTAGAATGAGCCAAATTAGTTGTGTGAAACATAAAATATATGTTCAAATATATGTAGAGTCTTATTTCAGTGTTTGGTTTATTAAATGTTAATTTATAAATTATTAAAAAATTTAACTTTATGTGTGTCTTAATCGTTCTTCATTGAATGACTACACTTGACCATCTTTGAATCCTTGTTGCTCATTGTTTTAGAGAACATCGTTGTTGTTGGTCGTCTATGGATTACGCTAGTACCCAACTTGGACTTGGGCACACAGCTAAACTCCAACCCACATATACTCTTTAATTTATTAACATTAAATTAATTAACGCCTCCTCGTGTTAATTTGGTGTCACATATGTATGTACATTAGATAAATAAACTAAAACAGCAAGACGAAAACTCTAATCAAAGTTCAAAATGTGACGACTTGAAAGAATAAATCTCCACAATTGGTATACACCAATATTTTAATAAATTATGTACATATATAGTATTAGAAGGCCCAAATTTTCAGTATGAAACAGAATCCGAATCCGTAAAATTTTTGAATATTTTTCTAACCCTTTCAAAATTGAGTTTAAGTAAATCTGAACATTACAAATTAATCGATCATAAAAATAAAACAAATAAATTATTTGTGATCTGTTTTAATACATTTAATTTAAGGATTACAGAGGATCCCTTATCAGTTTAATTTTTCAGTATGTATTATAATACTACGGTTTGGATTTCTTTGTGTGTCCTTTCAAAATTAAATTCAAGTAAATCTGAACATTGTAAATAAATCAAACATTAAAATAAAACAAATATAATGTTATCTGTTTTAATACATTTAATTTAAGGATTACAGAGGATCCCTTATCAGGTTAAATTTTCAGTGTGTATTCTAATACTACGGGTTATTACTATGTATCATTAGGCTTAGGTTGTAGTTGTAGTTGACTGAGCATGGATCCCTCATATTATAATCTATTTGCACGCACGGCGCTTTTGATGACGAGCAGCCTGAAAATACAGAGTTATGAATTTGCTTTTAGATAACTTTGGTAAAATGTACCTGGCCACGATATTCACACTTCTGGGCTTCCGTGAGACGACACCAAGCACGAGCAGCCCTCATGACCAGCTCCTTGGGCTTCAAGCCGCAATGCATCTTTCGATATTCACGTAGAAAGTTCAAATAGGCATTGTTTGTAACAGGACCTGGCTTTTGGCACTTGGTTGCACAACGGCGAGATCGACGCTTTGGTGCACATCTTGGTTTTGTACAATTCTTTCGCTTTGGTGCACATCGTCGCATCTTTGGTGCACATTGTGTCATCATTTTTGGGGCACAACTTGGCTTTGTTGTACATCTTGATTTAGCTGCGCGTTTGGGTTTAAAACATGACATCTTTGGTGGACAACTTTCCATTGATGCATTTCGAGGCTTGAAGAAGGTTGACTTTGCTCGGGAACGGCGACTCACTCCACAGGAAGTTTCCGAGTCACTTCGATTTTCAACACGATGTGGTTCCTCATGGTCATAATTCCTAATTTGATAAAGTCGTTTTTCTAGACTGGTTAGCTTATTCCAAGCTTCAATTGTCTTAGCCGATACTTCCATTAAATTTAGTCCGTAATGTTTTTTGGTATATTCTTGAGAAAATGTAAGATAGGGATCATTTGCAATATGTACTCGATTCGGAAATGCCATGTCTAAAGAAAAATAATAAATATTTAAGAAGATTTTGTTCAGTTCATTGTTGTGTAATGTTTTGATTTTGAATTCTAGAAATTATTTATTAAAGTACTGGCTGGTAAAACATAACAAAATTGAAGAGAAAAATTTGGGTTTACTTGAAATAAAGTATGTGAGTATACTGAAACTTTCAAGGGTTGAGTACAGGAGCTTAAATCAAATGAAAATAAAACGTTTGCCGAGTCTATACTCTTAAAAACATTTAAAGGTTTAAATTTTGAATAAAACTTTACTTACCTAAAAATTAGAAAATCTTTATTATGAAAATAAAAGGGTTTAAAAAATGTATACAAACTGTTTTATGTCCGAAAGAGTAAAATAAAAATAAATTTATATGTGAGGTTCACTTCGAGTGAGTTATGTGAGAATACTGAACTTATGGGAGTTGAGTTCATAAGGGGAAGTCAAATGAGATTAAATGGCCTGCTGTGTTGTTATATTTTAAAAAGAATTTACAAATTTCGATTTCTTGATCAACAAACTACCAGGAACTTTTAATATAATTTAGTATTTATTAAAACAAATCATCAAACAGACTCTGGATTCATTCAAAAGCTTGCTAAATGCAAATTTAATTCAACAAAAAATTTAAAAGTAACGAAACTATCAGATATTCGTACTTAAACTCAACAGGAAAAGACAATAAGTCTTAATATTCATTTGAATTGCATTGGATTGTGGTGTCGAGTAAATTTTAGTGAAAGGGATACGTCCCTTGTGACTTTGACTTAGATTTAGATCTAGTCCTCGAGAAAGGCGTAAATTATGTGTCTGGGCAAAGATATAACCATTTTTATTTCCACTACTCGTATAGAGATTTAAGTGCGGTTTGTTAAAATTTGAAGCCACAGGCGGAATTTAACACACATGGCCATCTGTATGAATAACTGAAAAGGATTGAGAATTAAGGAGGATTCGAGATTCCATGTACTGCAAGTAAGCTAGAAGGCTTTCTATTATCTGTAGAATGTTATGATTTATTATGTGCGGGTTCAAGTTTATGCCGTGCCCATAAATTTTGGCCCATTGCAAAAGGGTGCAAAGGCCTTTGCCATTGCCTGCCACAGCCGGCAGCAGTTAAGTCAATTAATTGGCTTTAGATTTATTAGTTCTATTTTTCCATTTCCCCTGCTAGACCATACTACATACTTCTCCAACTTCCCTCTCATGGGGAACGCGTATGTGTTGTGATTTATTGTGCGAAGATTTCAGAAAACAGAAAGAATCCTTCTCCTTGACACGCACACTCGGCACACTCATATTTGAGTCCAGGTAATACTCCTAGAATAGGGGTAGGTATGGTATTTGCATATAAATAGATATGTCACTTTAAATATTAGATACATGCGAATCGCCTGCCTCTCTTGGCCAAAAGAGCTTCGGGCCAAGTTATTGCGTGCAGAGACAAACAACAAATTCCTTTTTGGACTCCGTTTGCCGTTTTGCATTAAATTAGTCTTAGTGTCAAATGTGACGCAGCAAACGTTGTTGACACTCATCTTAGACACATTTGCTGTGTTAAATTATTAACTAGGCCAACATTTAGCCAAACATTTAACGAGCACGCGAAATTTTCTAAAAGCACAGAGTGTCAGAATGTCAAATAGAAATGGGGATGACACTTAGGGTGCTATACCTATAGGGGAATCAATGGACATCCTGACATTTACGGTAGAATGTAAAAGCAATTCACTGATTACATCTAGTTCTCAGTTATAGTTTTTATATTTTTTCATCATACATAATACATAGTTGACAAGGTTGACAAGTTTGAAGGAGGTTGAACTTAGATGTGGGTATGGGACACTCTAATGTCTCTAGATGAAAATTGAAGTTCTGGGAGTTTGAGTCCAAAGACGGACCCTTATTTTAGTTTTTTATAGGTGTATTTGCAACTCATTATTTTGAATAAACAGCATATTTTTGATCAACTTAATAATCAATTTGGGTTAATGGTTAAAATAAATATGGAGAGTTGAAAATTGAATTGAAAGGTCATAAAATCTGTAGATGTGAAGAAGGCACACCTAGAAATTAAAAGTACAAATACTCGGTTAATGTGTTTGAGTGAAACACAATCTTGGAACCCAAGAATTTCAGTCTCTTTAATAATAATAACCACAATGTATTCATACTTAGGTTTTTAAAAAAAGATTTTTTAATTATGCAATATTTTTTTATTCCAATCATTTTGTTCGGTCTTTTTATAGAAAGACTATATATCAGGGCTTTAGAAAATCCTAGTCGAGCTAGTCAACATCATTGGTTTAAAAATAAGTTTAATGGTTATTCGTCAACCTTATTTATTTCTTTTTAAAGTGCTCATCACTTTTCCATAAAGCCAATGGGCATATCATCGCTGAAGTGTAAAGAGTCTGCATATGTGAGTGTTTGCAATGGGACTCGTCTGAATGTTTGCCTTTCCCCTTCCCCAATCTCAGTTCTCCTAAATGTGAATCTGCCTTCGTGGTGTAATAACTTAAAATCCCATAATAAAGCTACTTACTGCTTCCCATTTTCAATCCTCTTCTTCCTTCAAATGCCTTTTCTGCCTCGTCGTTGCCTAACAATAACTATTTTTCTTTGGATTTGGCTGTGGCTCGAATTGACTTGCAGCCTTCGCCACAAATGTGCAACTCAAGTCAAGTGCATACGTCACCAGCTCCCTATTCAGCCAGGTCGAAGGGCATTTTTTCCTCTCTTTTTATTATATTTAGTTACATTTCAGTCTGTTATCGAAAAAAGAGAGAAAAAAATCTATCCTGCTGAGCGAATGGATTAAGATTGAATTCAAGTCTGGCATTTTTTTTTTTGCTGTTATCTCATCGTTGTCAGGTAGAAGAAGAAAAGTTCAGATAGTAGTGTGTGTGTGTATGTGTATGTTATACACACCAACACACAGCCACACAAGGCTGCTAAAAATATTTTCATGTAGAAATAGAAATATTTCTCCATTGAAATTGGAAACGTTTTTACCATTGTGTGGCTCAAGCGGATGTTGTACAGTTATTGGAATGTCTTCCCAGTCCCCCAACACGAGCTCTAACAATGGGCTATTAGTTGCGATTTTTATACTCTGGGATCATTGAAAGTCCCGCAAAGAAAGGAATTTTAAATTTGTGAAAATGAAAAACAAAACAAAGCAACTTTAATGTTATTATTTATGTAAATAAATAACTTCATAATCGAAGAGGTAAATACAGATAGTTAGACACGACAAATTTGCTGTAAGAGTTCTTCCTTTTTCAATTTATGTCACTGTTTCAAAAGAAACTATTTTACAAAATTCTCTATAATTTTTAGAAATGCATAATATTCTGATTTCGAAAGAATCATACTTTTTAAATGTATTTAGAACGCAGGGTACCTCATAGTTGAGCACCCTTAACTAGATAATTTGTTCTTGCTTTCTAGTATGTTTTGAACAGAGTAGTTATTCTGTTGTTGTTGCTGTGGTTGTTGTTATGGTTCTGGCTGGCATCGACAGGAAATGGTAAACTTATTTCTCTTATTAATTTCTGTTGGCAATTTGTGTTGCAGCTGCCAAATGTTGCACAGATAAATCAGTGCAGCAAATGTTGCCTTTTATCTGCTCACTTTACTCTCTCCACTTTCTGTTCACTCTGCCTTCCACCTACTCTCCTTCTTCTGCATTTAATCCAATTGCTTTCATAGTTGCTTAAGCAACCGTCCTGGAATGCTGCAACTAAATTAACATCCTCACACCCCTCCCCCCATGAAGAGTACTTCTCGCCACGGGGTAGCAATTGTGTAGTGTCAGGACAGGACATGGATTGCAGTTGTCCAGACAGCTGTTCATATTTGTCATGGCATTGCTGTATGATTTCAACCAGGTAAAGGAATTCTTCACTCAGAATTTGTGAAAGGAATTACTTATAAGAGATATTGCAAATGCTTCGCCCAGTTCCAACTGAGACTTCAATACAATAAAAGTTATGTGAAAAATGGACGAAGCATTTGAATGTAATTAGCAAATATGAAAAGGAACATTAAAATGAATCACTCTCAATTAAGTGAAATGCAATTTGAAATGCTAATGGCTGCGGGTGCAGTAGAACTACATTACAGCTTCTTTTAGAATAAATTAAATAGCTATTAAAAATAAGCAGAAAAGTTAAAACAATTTTCACACCTCTGTACTTTAAATACTTCCTTAATTTACCAAATGAAATACTTATGGAATTAAGTCAAACTATGTTTATTTATATATATATAGCTGGATGTGTCCTTTTCCCTGTTAGCTAGGCTCGACTGTAGTCAGCTTTCTAACCTAATCTCCCTCTTTTAGCGAGGACTAACTCAATTATATCTCGATTGGCGACTAATTCAATGCATTGCCACGAATTTGGACCAGTTTGTAGTTGCTGACCACTGTAACCGAAATATTTCATGTCACTTAAATTAGTTAATTTTGTGCATAAATGTATGAATAAATGTGCGTTCTGCGGTTGCTGTTGCACTTTCTCCTACCAAAATCGTAATGCCTCATAATTATTATTTTGTTTTTCAATATTTAATTTGTTGCCGCCTCAAATGCAGCTCTGACATGGCCCTGACTCTGGCTCTCATTTAGAATGTGGCAATATTTCTAATTAAAGGTTACAAACGAAATCAAAACAACCGCGAGCCAGTTACGCAGCAGGACATCCAACCAATTTACACCATACTCATATATCTGTATTTATTGTGCATGTATTTTAGCGCTATTAAGTATGCTATGATTTATGCATTGCTGCTAAATGTTGCTGAGGTTTTTTCCGTTGATTTTGTGCAATTGGTGCGGTGTACTGTGTGGCTCATGTCAACTATTTCACACTCAAATTACATATTCGATACACGCATAATTTAAACTATTGAGAACACACATTTCCACTCGTATTTGCTCTAATAGTTTGACACTGAGTACGTGGTCAGTTCATGCTGAAAGGTCTGGCCCATTAAAAAGTACATAAAGAATTAATAAAAATTTGATCGAAAATGCAGGTAAATCAATTGATTTTGATGTATTTTCTATAAATTTGTCTGCTTTCAGAAGGTTATACTCCCTGTAGACCAAAAAGAATGTTGTAAATATTTTAAAATATAATAAACTAAGCTCTAACAATAATGTTAATGGGAATGTTTTTAAAAAGATTGCATAATCTGTAGTAACATGTCATTCTAGTTTCTCATTTAACATAAATATAAAATAAATGACAAAATTCTTTTCATTCCTCCTGTTGACTAAGTTACAAATGGTGGGTTGACTTCTGTCAGCCAATATAACAGAATTCAACAATGTTGAGTCATAAGGCGATTGGAATTTGCTTTTTCCATCCAAATCTTCTATCCCCATTCTGTAAAATTTGGTAGGCCATGTAAATTTCATTTTGTGTGTAATGGCATGGTCAATTCCAGACGAGTTTTTACTCCTTCTAATGAAATTGCAGCGACTGGTTGCACAGCTTTGGAAGCAACGAGGCAGGGATTTAAGCTTGGCCCATAGTTGTTATTGCTGTCATCGTTGTTGTTGTTTCTGTTTGTGTTTTTATTATTGTTGTTGCTGCATTAGCCGCTTTGCAGCCTACGAATATTTTGGGGTCAGTAAAAACATTTCGCTTTGTCTGAAGTTTCTATTGTAAATCGGATTTGTGGCACCACAAAGCCGAAGGAATTGAAAGAATTGCTGTCAGGGTTTTATCGAAGTACCAATACCCTGTAAAATTTGAGAATCTCCTGCGCTTTCCGAAAATATATTTGAATATATATGAACATAACATAATAATTTTCTAATTATTTAAGAAAATATTTGCAAAAAGATTGAATTAAACATTTTACTCCATTTAACATAAGTAATCATTTCTTAATATATTTCATTCAACCTGAGTTTTTGGTTTATTCTTAGTTAAAGTATTATTTATTTATTTAAGATAAGAAATGTCGAGAGTTGCATAAAGAAATGCATTCGTACTATCATACGAAATTATGACTTGAGTCTTGAATTTAATGACTCATTTTTGCAATGTCTACATAAATTCTTTAACAACTAACTTACGGAACGTACGGAATTTAACGTAAGATTCAAAGATATGCATCTATTAGATAAAATGTAATTGGACTATGATTATATAACTCATAGTCTTTCTTTAGACCATTAAGATAAATACGTATCTACATATTTAAAAATCAACATTCAATATCGATTTCACATCTTTAGTAAGTAACCTCAGGTTAAAAGTCAGGTCATTGTCTGAAAGGGCTTTTTCTTTTTATTTTCCCACTCGCTGCCTATTTTCAGTTGCCTTTTTTTTCCTTTTCCACCTGCTTTATGCGCTCGTTGTGCGTTTCCTTTTCCGACTTATCGACATAATTATCTTAAAAAATATGAAATTATATATTGCGCATAAAAAAAATTCAAAATAAAGAACAACAAGGCAAGCTGGCAACTCAAAAGAAGGCAGTCAAAAAGAAAGCCAAGGCCAAGACGAGTGCCTGCCACGCCCAACTCCAAGCGCCCTTTGATTATGCGGCTGTGATAGCGGCACTTTGTTGTTATTGTTGTTGTAGTTGTTGTTGTTGGGTTGTCCTTGTAAGGTGGCAAGCGAAAGTTAAGAAAACTGGGAAGCACTTCTCATTAGAATGCTCACAGCACAGATTTGACAAGGCATCCAGCCTAAATGCAGGCTACATTTTCCCACTTTACTTCTTCCATTGTGTGTGCTTGTGTGTGAGTGTGTATTCCTCCTTTACACGAAGTCACGCAAACTCCTCAGCCCTCCTTGTTATTACAGCTGCGCATTTTTAAACAAGATTAAAGCGCTCACGTCGCCAGGTTTCCAAGTCAGAGAGTGAGAGTGTGAATGTGATTGGGCAGAAGGTGGAAAGCTGTGGAAAACTGTGAAAAACACACGCAACACGCAGAACGCTGGATTGCTGGCGGCAATTTGTTGACTTTACTGCAAATGTGTCGCATCTTAATGCGTTCTTATTAAATATTTGAGAGGGACAAAAGAGTGAGACTAAATTCTCAGAATCTGAAATAGCTTCAGAAATATAAACATAAATGACAAAAATGATGGAACTCATATAGTACTGATTGCCTAATAATTAACAAGGGTAAAATAGTATCCTGTAATTAGTCCTGCATATAGATTTTGCTGTCTACAGTGCACTGTGTGTAATTGTTAATTATCTTAAAAGCTCGTCTTAAATTCCAAATATGACAGACCAATAAATTGAAATCTCATTTCATTTAATTCAACCACACTTTACCCTGTCAAATAAGTTTCAGTGAGTGCATAAGTATGTACATTTGGATTTGCCTATCGTTAAAATGTTGCCTTATTTTAAATAATTAAACAAGCAAAAATATTGTAGGTGTGCACTTCATTGATGACCTGCAGCAGATACTCACACCTACAGATAAACACTTTTTTAATACGAATATAAAATTGCATTTGTGTCACGCATTTTTGCAAAATTTCAATCGTCTCTGCCTGCGTCGCAATAAATTCCCTTAATGAAGTTTTTAACAAAAAGGCAGCATCCGATGAAAAAATCATTTAAAGGAAAAAATATAACAAGTATCTATAAAGACAGACTGTGAAATACCCTATTCAAAATGGAAATAAATCAACATAATTCAATTGGTTGTTGTATAAAGTGTTCCTCTCTGAAAAATGATCTGATCGTCACTGACATTTACATATATTCAATCAATAATATTGTTAACAAATTAAATCTAACTTAATTTTATAATAAGTGTCTTACCTCTCAAAGCTAAGTTATTCTTTATTAAGGATGACAAATTAAGATTTGTTTGTTTGTTTCAGATACTAGATTTAAATACAGAAAATAGTCTTTAAATATATATAGCTTTAGAATCTTAACTTATGGTGTTGCTTATATGCTGACTTTGTTATGATACCCTTTTTATCAGTTTGTATAAACTGCATGATTGCATTTCTGAGGGCGTGGTCCACGTGTAATACGTATTTTGCACTGCGCCCATACATTAAATATAATTATTTCTTTAATTAAAATATTTAGTGAAACAGCAAAATATACGTTGACAGTTGCACAAAAGTCACGTTGAGTGTTGTTGTTTTTACATTATATTGTTGTTGTTGTTAAGACGATTTAAATGTATAAAGTTGAGCGATTCAGCTTAATTGAAATCATTAAAAATATCATTGCATATCGTCCATAATGAAATGGACTTTCATACGTATGAAAACCAATCTGTTTAAATATTGTAAGGATATTATAACTTATTATGCAATTGTGTTGAACTGTAAAAATGTGATGTGGATTTTGAAGTTTTCTGGGGCAAAGAACTACCAATTATAGAGGAATGTAACTTATTAATTGAATGAGAATTGAAAATGTTATTTTAATTTTGTATTATAAATAGCTGTACTGCTCCAAATGGAATTGCAAAATCAAACATGTCTAGATACTAGTATCAAGATGAAACTCACTCATTACTAATACCAAAAAATGGAATGTAAAATATGCGAAATATTACGAGAGTAGCTAACTCATAAAGAATGTAATATTTAAAAAGTTAAGATCATGGATTAACAAATTTGTATTCAATTCGATTGGGTGATTATGTAACATAAGTTTAATATAATTCTAACAAAAACTTCATTTATTTGAGCTTGCATTCTAAGCTTAGCTAGAAATTTATCAAGAAAGTGCGCCGATGGCCTACACACTAGTGCTCTAAACTTAAATTAGCTATAGAATTGTTAGAATTATTATATGCTAATGTATATAGTTAATATTAAATAGTAATAATATTTACAAAGTTTTTTCTACATCCCGTTATATCATGTCTGTGTTTATGAACTTATTTAATCAGTCGTTCCCTATTCTGTTGGACATATAACAAAGCCGACTGAAATTTACTGTTTCCACACTCTGATTTTTTTAAGGCGCAAAACCTTTATACATGCCTGGAAGTTGATTCCCAGCGGTTTTGGGTTTGTTCTTCTCCCATGTGCCAAGAGCTGTTTGAGCTCTCAACAGTATATCAAATACAAAATATCAGCACGTGCTTTGATAGTTACAGAGCATTCTGAGGAACATTTCCTTAACCCGTGCGTAATCAGAAAACTTGCGAGTTGTTTTCGTCTCTTTGGGGCATTTTGGGTGTCAAAAGGCCGCAGAACTTATGACAAAGCAGTTTACAAATCCAATTGATAAATTTTTAAGTTAAATATGGCCAAGTCAAAGACTTGGTCAAACATCTTCTGCTCCTGCTCCTCCTCAATCATCGATTGCTGAGTGCTATAAATCACAGACCCGAAGAAGAGTACGACCCTGACTTCGGTTTTGTTCTTTGCTGTTGTCTACCACTCTCTAATCGCATTAAAACCTAAATGGCAAAATCTTTACTACGTGCTCTTGTTAACTTATACTAGTCAGAGTCCGGCGCAAAGTGGCTACGACTTCTTTCATAGAGAGAGCTGCCTGTAAGTTAGCAAAGTGTGCGCTGACTTCCTGTTGTTTTCAGGTCATGAATAGGATATTATTAGTTTATTATCTCTCTGTCATCTTACTTAATTATGTATAAACTATTTTTAAATGAGCTTTACTTGAAATTTGACATCACAACATGACAATCGACAACAATACTCAAAAAAGTGAAGTTCAAAATTGAGAAAATATGTATGAGCATAGATTTGAATAGACACGGAAACAAAGTTGATATGTATAAATACCTACCTAGTAAAATTTTAGACTTTTTATCTTATTTTATTTAAGCTTTATTTATACAACAAATTGCTTTGTCAATGTAATGTTTCATTCATGAATCATGTATATAGGTCTACATTTTATTTATGCAGAAAACTATTACCGATGAACCTCAACAATCTAAAAACTTAAGACTAAAGTCGATTTAAGAAGTAAGTCAATAGAATCTTAATAATTTCCAGTCTATGGTATGTATTCTAGTTCTAGACTCTCGTTGTTTATATAATACAGAATAAAGTGGAATCTAGAAGTCGAAAGATCTACAAAGCAAAATTAATAAAATGTTACATTACTTTTTGTTTTAAAGTTATTTGTCAAAATATTTGTCGACTTAGATAAGTCGAGTTCTGTTACAATTATATGACTAATATAAAAGAACATTTAAGCAAAATTCATTTTAGTATTCTTTTAAATACGTGAATGTTGAATTTATAAAAATTTTAACAGACAATAAAAGTTGATAGCATCTTACAGAATGTCCTTCGACATGCTTTTCTATACTCAACTCATTTACTTTATCGAATTTTATTTGAATGAGAAAAATTTTGATGTAGGACAACAAACTGGAAAACCATGAGAACTAAAAGTTTTTTGAATAAAGTAAAATTTAATTTAAATTTGTTTTTGGCCTTGTGCTTTTGTCATATTGCTGTGTGTCAGCTGAACTAAAGCAAGAGACAGAGTCACTGCAGGGAAAATGAGGGAGAGAGAGAGTGAAATGAGGGAAAGAGAGAGAGGAGAGGAGCTTGGTAAATGTATTTCCTTTTATTGCTGCTGTGGTCGTTGGTTCTGGATTCATTGTACAAAGTGTTTGCTTTCGATTCGCCCTCGGGTTCGCCTTAGGTTTTAAGAACTTTGAACTTGCCGCAACTTTCTGTTGGAGGGTTTCCACTGGGTTTGCCGCATGTGACATCGTTTGATTGCTCATGAAATCGATCGATTGTCGAAACGTGTTGATTGTGTATTGTTGTGCGAAAGGTCAAAAGTTTGTAGCTCGTAAAAATTGGCATATAAAATGAAGTCTCGGTATTATTTTGAAATCATTTAAATGATTCTGCACTGCATACAACAAACCCCTGGGGCATCTCATTTGCCACTTCCCACTTGCCACACGTCACTTGCCACTGTTATCCCAGTTTGTTCATGATTAATCACGGTCATAACTGGCGATATGATTGGAGGCACTTACCGTGATTCTGTGATTTGTGCAACTCGTATTAAAATCATATTGATCGGATGCCTCCCTTAATGATGGATGCGTCTGTATACTTGATACTCCATCGTCTATACTCGATACTCTTTCGACGCTCATCGTTCCACTTACTAATTAAAGTGACACCCAAGTGTCAACGCCATTTCACAGAACTGGGAAGTACTCATCCTGTCGTCACATGTTGCTGTGGTTGCTGTTGCTGTTGCTGTTGCCCAGGATGCTTAGGGATGCATGACAGTGGCTAAGTTGAGTGATTGATTGCTTCTTGATTGTTGCCAAAGGGATTCTTATCGAGTACACATGCCCTGTATCCAACTGAGATAGACGGGCATATAACCACATGCCTGCTAATGTTGGAAGAAAGAGGTAACTTAAAACCTTGTTCTCGATAAAATATTGATCACATTACATTAATGTGAATCACTAACTGATTTAATTGTCAATCAGATTAATGAAAAGAATTAAACCTGATAACTACAATTTAATATGTCAGAGCTGTCTTTATTCCCTTAAACTACAAAGCATACAAATAGAATTATAATTTCTTTTGTATTTAATTATTACATTTAATTAATTTCTCGTAACAAATATTTCGTTATGGATTGTTTGTAAAACATGCGTGATATTTTCATTTCTCTGGTATACTTTCTCGCTGCTCATTTCTGCAGCTAATCTCTCCTGAGTCTTTAATCACAGCTGCAATCAAATTTAACTGCTCAACTAGTGATTTCTGTCAATCACAAATCATTTCAAATAAAGCATCTTTTATTTTAGTATTTAATGCAAGTAAAACAATATGCCAATCTTATTCTAATCAAAAAATCAAACAAATTCGCAGGAAAAAAGAAAGGAAATGACATTTTGGCATCATTAGCTAAAACACTTTGCCATCGAGTGTGATAAATGCACAAAAACTGCTGCCAAATTGAGCAAAATTATTGTGGTCCTCCCGTGGTCCTTTCTGTTTTGTTTATTTTGCTTGTTATTGCTTTGTGCTATTACTGTCATACATTTCTCTCCCTTTTCTCTCTCTCTCTCTCTCTCTCTTTCACACTCTATAGCACTATGTACTCTCTTTGTAAATAGGCCGCAAATTAATTGATTGTACATCATTTATAAGGCACGCGCCAGTGCCAACATTTTTGGTAATGTTGTGCAAACACAAAGTTGCGCATACGCCGTGTGCCCTATACAATCAGCAAGAGAGAAAAGGAAAGAAATATATTTATAGATAGAGGGAGATGAAGTGAGAAAAAATCCCATCGCAATTGCTATGCAAAATACACGTAAATATAATTTACTTTATTTTGCGCTTCACATTTTGTGGTGCTTCAGTGGTTTCCTCTACCCTCTCCTTTCCCAACACTCAGTTTTCCTTCCTCGTCGTCCTTCCTTCCTCTGTCACCATCCCTCTTCTTTGTCAATGCGTGCTAAAATTTCAAACGACAAAAGCAAATTTTTCACACATTTTTATGGCCGCCTTCGTTTTGAAAAGCATTTGCCAATGCTTTTGAGTATTTCAAATCTAATTTATGACATTGAATCAATTTCAAGTAAATGTGTTTGTGAGTGTGTGTGTTAGTGTATGGTTTTTCCTTTTGCTGTGTGTGTATGTGTGTTTTTTTTTCACTGCGGTCAGCGACGATTTTTCATATTTTCTGCAGTCTTTTTTTCCGTTTGCCTTTGGGCTGCCTCTGACTCTGACTCTGACTCTGGGTCTGGGCCTGGTTGCGACTCGCTTTTGATAGCTGCTGTCGATGGCAAGAAATCGCACCCAAGTCGCACAGCAAATACCAAAACGAGCTTCCGCTTTTCCTACTGCTTTTCCATGGTTTTTTTTTTTTGTAGTTTGTACCGGACTTGGCCTTCCCCCGTCCAAGTGCCAAATTGAAAATTGATGAATGTCCTTGATTGAATTTGATAGGTGCCAAGCACTCAGTGCGGCTATTAATCTCCGCCTAACTTATGATGTGCCAAAAGCCCAACCGCTCTAGTGTTTATACATGTTTGTATTTGACGCTGTTTATAGAGTATTATGACTATGTGCTTGGCTTTGTACAATCAGCAGAGTTGGACAGTGTAGCAGAGGGAAGATAATCTATAAAATGTTAACTGAATATAATTATCGTTTGCTTAATGCATATGGGATGTTAAAGTCAACAGTACAAGATCTATGTATACTTGCATTTATTCGAGAAAATCTCTACCGAGCTGAGATGTATTAAAAATTAAATTGATAACAAACTACTTTTAAATGAAGAATTAATTTATATATCAAACCATGATCAAAACGGCATTCCACATGAAAATCGGTTAAGATTTGTCAGAGTTATGCAGGTTTGACGTTTGGAAATCCTTTGAATTGTCAACTTTACAAGCCAACTTTTGTGTCACTTTTGGCATAATTCATTCAAAATAATAAAGTGCTCAGAATCGATCTATAAGGAACTTTACCAATTCGGGTACATACAAATTTTTAACTAATGTTTTCAATAAAATCTATTTGCACATGTTTGTCACAGATTTTTCAAAATTTCATTCTTGTGATTGTTGTTTCTAGTTAGCATTTAAATTTCTTTAGTATTTATTCTTATAGTATTTTGGTTGCCTTCTTCTCATGGCTACTTACGATTAATTCCACAAAAAATCACATTTTTTAAATGCTTTAAAATTTGGGTATGAGATGACTTCAATTAAACATGTTGGGCACGTCAAGTTTCAATGACAATCGTGGCAAGGGCGGCGAGTCACGTGCCGCAGATATTGAAAATTGAATCGCTGCCATTAATGCGCACAAATCTTGACTTTCAGTTAACGTCAATGCGATAATGGAAGGCAGCAAATTCACCTGAAGGTCGAGGATTGTGAGGACTCGTCGGAGACGTAGAAAAGGCGACAGATGGCGGGAGGAATATGCTTTGAATTTTTCAACATTTCCGCTTATTATTTTACGTGTCAGATTTGCGTGTCACGGAGCCTTCGTGCTCTGGTGCATATTCGCATTACAGCCAGAGATAGAGATATATATAGAGGGGGAAATGTGGGAGGAAGTGAGTTAGAGAAGGACTCTATGGGAGGACAAGCTCATGTTTATGCAAATTAAAATATGTGCATTCAAATGCAATAACATTTTAACCAAATTATTTGCATATTATGCCAATTGCGATTGTTCGATGCTTGGCCAATTTATAATAAATTTTTATTAACGTATTTAAGCAAACTGCAACTGTAAACACTGTTGTAACTGTAACTGTAACTGCCATTGTGTCAGCTTTTACAAATTAACATAAAATTTCGATAAATTCATTGTGTACTTTATTTTTTTTAGGTTTTTTTTAATGCAAGTATAGATATTTAGAATATGACGATAATTTAATACTCTTTTGCAAGCATATTAAATAAAAGTTTCAAATGATTCAAATATAATTTGATAATATTACTTGATATATATTACCTTAAATATCACTCCGATAGTATACCAAATCAGTTTTCGATCTAAAAGAAATTCAATTATAATATTTTAAACTTAATTTTTTAGAGATTATTTTATCATTCTATTTTCTCTTCGCATTAATCAACTGGATCAACTGTAATAGAATAAAATTATTGAAATGTACAAATCTTTATTTAAGTCATGGCTAGATATCTAATAAATTAAGTATCATATCATGTTATAAGCACTTCTAATACCTTTTATTTCTTTATAAAAAATAAAACAGTATTTAGATATTTGATTTGAATAATGTATTACTCTCAATAAAATCTTATTGTCAATTAACTGAAATTAATAGGTTATATAATAATATTAACACCTCTGTGGAGGATGTAATTTACAATGAGGTAATTTTAAGAGTGGGATACTACTTCTATTAGTACTACTACTCCTAGTATTTCTCGAACAATTCCCACCCTATTTTTTTTCGAGTGTGAGTGTAATTGTAAATAGCAAATTCACTGAAATATAAAACAACTTAGTTAATTATTATCCAATCAAATTTTATCACGTTGTAAATTTGGTACACTTTTAAAGGTTCCTAAAGAATAATTATTACTTCGAACTCTCTATTTATAATAAATTTCTGATGAATGTCCGATTGTGTCTGGTTTGGTTTAACAAATAATTTCCTAGGCTCTTTTTGCCAGCAACTATTATTTATATTACGCTCATATTCCAAATATTTACATAAGACAAAACAAACAAAGCAAATTTCTAAGCAAAAATGTTCCCACACACAATCTTTTTGTCTTTGTTTCACTCACTCAGTCGTCTTCCCTTTCGCTCTTTCTCTGCATCAGAGTTGGGCAACGTTTTTATGACTGCAGTAACTTTGCGCCATAAAATAGGATTTCCTACTGAGCCTATTCACAACTTTTCGCATTAGACTTAAGCGCAAAGCTCGCCGCCAGCTTCTGTAGGCCCCTCCACACACCCTCCTTCGTCCTTCGAGCTCCACCCGCGACTGTTGCCCCTTTGGCGTTCCAGTCCAAAGGGGTCAACTCGTGGCAATTGCAAAGACAGCAGCGCCAAGCGTTTTGCCTTCTGGCTTGGCCAAAACATACACGCGGCAATAAAAAACCTATACACATGTGAAATGCTGGCGGGATTTATGGATGCCGTGAATTCACATCCACATTCACATCCGCAGCACCCAGTGGGTGGTCACCACACACTTCGCGATGCCGGCTTCTAGCTAAACTTTTGTTTTCTTTTTATATTTTCTCTCTTTTTGTTGTTTTTAATAACCAGTCAGATAGCAAAACGAACCGCCAGCCGCTTGTGGTCGTCAGCTATGCGGTTAACGGATTTTTAAAATAATAAAAAACCAAATAAATACATAAAAAAATCAGTATTTGCAAAGGAATTATGACACTGAGCAACAAAATAAAGAAAATGAATAACTCCAAGTTAGAGAAAATTTGATTATATTTTTAAGTATTTAGATAGTTCATTTAATATTTGAGATCATTTCAACTGAAACTTTGAAGAAAATAGTAACTAATATTTAAATTTTCAATTAAAATGTTTTTTTATAATATAATAAATTATATTTATTAAGGAAATAACAGTAAAAATAGTATAATTAGTAAATTTTAATTATAAGAAATTTAATTATTTATTAACTAGTATTTCTTTTATTATTCTCCGGCATTAACCAACTCAGTTAATTTAGAGAAATCGATAATTAAGGAAAATTATGAAATGGAAATTTATTTAAATAAGTTACAAATATTGAAATCCAATTTTAAAGAATTAGTTTATGTATAACTATACATATATATATATATATCGTCGAAAATGATCAGTTTAGCGCTGCTTAGGAAACGATAATATGTATTGAATATTTTTAAATATCAATTAAAGCTCTATTGCATTTGAATTTAGGTTGGGCAGTGTTTTTATTAGTGTTTTACCGCTGCGTGCCGCGATGACTTTTGTGACCGGCATCGGCATACAGAAACAGAAACAGGAACGGGAACGGTAACAGCAACAAAAGCATTTTAATTAAATAAATTCGTGCGAAAACAATTTGGTGCATTTGAAAATGTGTTTTATATATTGAATCGTAGCAAATAAAAAAAGTAAACGCATGAAACGTGTTTTGGTCAGCAAATTGGAAAAGAACTGAATAAAGAAACAAAGGCTTTAATCTGGCCAACCCGTTTAAACCAGCCCCATTACCAATAGCCGAACAAGCAAATAAATCAACTTCGATAATATCATCATGTGCGTGTGCCCATTGGAAGGCCGTCCTTTTATAATAAAATGCTTTATACTCAGTATGCTTAGCTGCCTGAGACTTTTCCGTGCCATCCTCGATTTTTCCCCAGTTCTTCTTTTGCTCCCCAGCCGACCAAATCCCAATAAATTGAAAAACAAAATCATTCAATTCAATGGCAGCAAATCAGGCGTTAGCAGAGACGAGAGTCGAGAGCCGAGGGCCTCTCCCCATAAGGAAGGGTTGAGGATGTGGTGTTAAAGGGAATTTGGTTCTTGGTATGTAACAAAAAATAAGACATCAAGTGTCAGAAATGCGGCTAAAGATATTTCCCATCCAATTTCGCCAAAAAAAATAAGGCAATAATATTGAATGTTTTTATATTAAAGTTTTTTACATAATAATCTAAACTACCACAAAGTCGAATTTAAATCAATTTCAAATGAAGGAATAAAAAAGAGTTTTTCGACAATTATTGATCAATTACAATTAATGAGCGTAATTATAATGATATTCAATACAATTAAGTGAGACTGTCTCATATTTTTAAAAAATAAACAGTTGTAAAAAAATAAACTACATTTTGTAATTTCTTTATGCCTATAAAGAAGCTGCTCTTAATTGGCCTTTAAATTGAAGACGTAAAGCCAAACCTGGCGGGTATTTTGGTTATTTTTGACCTTTCAGACCCTCAGGTTGCCATTCACTTCCAAGCCTCGTGAGTCGAGAAGGTGTAAAGGTCACAAAAATCGCGTCGTCAAAGTTTTCGTCAGTCACGACAGAAACTTTGCCATAAAGTTAAGTAGCGAACAAATTTTTGTCTCCAGGCGCTGTTCAAAATGAACAAAAGAAACTAATTGACTTGGATTAACGCTTCGGCATTAATCTTGAAATGGAGAAAATTTGAAACACACTCCGATGTTGTCTCAAGGTTGAAAGTAAAGACAAAAAAAATGGAAAAAATAAATAAAAGAAAATTGCGAAATTGCGCATACGCCATGAATGTTGGTCGGATTGTCTTTAAAGTTGGGACCTGAAATCAATAGACAAGCAGTGAACCGGACACGCCCTCATCAGCGCCGCCCAAAAACTTCCATTCTATCCCTGGTATCTGGCTCGAGCTCAGTGCACGTTTCCGTTTCCGTTTCGGTTTCGGTTACTGTTTTCGTATTCGGTTATTCCTGCAAACGCTGGCAAAAATTTATTGTGTGTGAAAATGTGTTGACTTCACTCAAAAGTTCTCTCTCTGTGTGTTGGCTGCCAAGTTGGATTTATATCTGTGTTTTGCTCATTGTTTGGTCAAGTTATCGTGCGTGGCGCTTTATGTGCTCTTATCCCGCCTCAAGCTTAATATTGCAAAGTGATTTTCACATTTTCGCAGCATTCTTGCCAGTCCCTCGCATTCCTCGAGGACTCGTTAGATGTTAGATGGTGAGTCCATAGATTTATGGCTGCCTTTGATGTATGTTTATCCCTTTTTGCTGACACTGCATTTCCAAGTCTTTCTCGAAAATCCAAGCCAACTGCAACTCTCGCTAATCCCATCTCCTTCTGTCAGACCTTTCGCAACGCAAATCCCCATTCTTTTGCCTTGTTATAAACAAATGATTGCTTTGAAGAAGGACAGGCAAGCTTAAGCTTTTGCTGGAAAACGTCGTGCCGCTATTAAAAATCACTTTGAGCATTCGGCCGTAGCTCGGAAAAGAACAACATGTCTGAAAAAATATGATAAATTGTAGTTTAATCTTAAGAAAATTATGCAAATTTAAAAAATATCTGATGAAAAACGGCCAACGAAAGTCTTTTTCCATAGCCAACTCACAATTGAGATACTCTTTTCTTCGTATATCTTTAAAAAGAGTATCTATATATTTGCAGAGACTTCGTATCATAATCAAAGTATGGATTTTGCTCGGTTATTTCTTAGCTTTAGTTTTATATAATCCATTCAAGCTCAGATAACTTTCAATACATTTCAATATAATCCTTTAACTACACTTCAAAGTCCATGTACTATTTTCTAAAGAGGGTATTTATCCCATTACAGAAAAATGCTATTTTGTGTTTAGAAAAACGTCAGTTGGCCTAGTGAAAAAGGGTAAACGTGGAAAATGGTCTCTTTGGTCTGGTCTCATTATTTTAACATTTCATTTATCATTTCGCATTGATGTAATCGTAATGAAATTTGGATTATGTTGTAATCATTAGGACAAGTCGTTGACCGTTTTAATGCAAAATCGACCAAAAAGAACTAGAAGAAACCAAAAAAGGTTTGAAATTATTTTAGTAGCTTTTTGCTGTACTTTTTTTTAGGAATCTATTCCGTTATTTGTTTAATTTCTTAACGGAGTCACAACATATTTGCCTGATTTATGTTCTAAACGCAACAAACCAACAATGTGCCAATAAATCACGCCCACTGTGGGCGCTCTGAGGGCACAATGAAGGGGGGGACTCTGACCAAAAGGTCTTACGACAGCTCAGCCGCGCGCAAATCTAATTGTAAAGTTTGTAAACTGGGCCAAAAAGAAGCCCGAAAAACCCCAAGACACAAGCCACCATGGCGTCATTATCAATGCGACGGAACAGACCCCGGACCCAGACCCCAGACCAGCCTGCCTAACTGGAACCGCACATTCCACTCCCAGTCCAACTTCTCCTTTCCTCTTTTCCACTCTCTTTTCCCTCCAAGACTTTATGCTTTTCACTTTCAGCGTCAGCTGCTCCATAAAGAGGGAGTATTTGGGTCTCCTTCGCGGCGACTTTACGCTAATTTTAAAGCCATCAATTTGATGGCATTTTGAGCGTTTAAAGTGTTTCCCCAAAAATGCCTGATATTTGATACAACAATTATATAAATGCCGTATGCTTATGTCAATAGACAAACATCCCCAGATAGGAACAGAGAGCCGATAACAAGGCCAGCGGCTTAAGATCTTCTAATAATAATAACAATGTTCCAAGAAACACAAACATTGGTATCCGCTCCAAAATTACAATACTGCGGGTATGCTTTATAAGAAGCACAACGAGACAACAAACTTTTCAAAAATCAGGGATGCACTAACTAAAGAAGGTAACTTCCTTATTAAATATTACAAATATTAATAGTTTTAGTGAATCAGATTTTATTATACAAATATTATTATGGTTAAAGCTAATGGTATTATTATTTATTGTTTATTTATATTTTTAATTTTATTTAATATACGAATAAATAACTGATGATAAATTTTTTAACTTATAAAATTATATTACTATAGTAGTTGAACATTTCTTAAACATTGCTTAAAAATCGTCTCCATAAGTCTTATCTATTACATTATAATTTACATATTTATTATGTATCAATTTACTTATTAACACTTGTAATAATATAATTGAAAAGTTAAAATGTATTTTAATTAAACTCTCCTAAAAGTCGATATCAATTGAAGAAATATTAAAATTGAAAGTTAATTTGTGTAGACTTTTATAGACAGTTATGATACTTCGTACTCGAACTATTTATAAAATAAAATAATATTCAAGTATCCCCAGTAACTGTTGTATCGAATTTTCAATGGCATTCGCCAGCCCTGGTGTGAAAGTCAAAATCATTGGAGGGTGTCCTTAGTGTCATACTAAAAATGCGCCACACAACAAATCCCCAAATCCCCGCTAGCAAATTTATTTTAATTCACTTTTAGACATAGCCGTTGCTTTTGTTGTAGCTGGTGTTGTTGTTGATGTTTTTTCTGACTTGGCTTTGACATTGCCAATTTCCTGGTCGCTCTGGCTAAGTCCTGCTGCTGGAACTGTGGCCCACGCCTTGGCTGACACTTGGCGACATTGAAATGAGCACTTAAGGCAAATACGCCAAGGGGCAAAGGCAACAACAAGAGCAACAGAAACAGAAACAGAAACAAAAACAACAAAAGCAAACAACAAACAGAACTCGCTGTATTATCAAATGTATTTTTATGCTCTTTTGATTTTTATGACCGTGCCAGCAACAACGACAACAAGGGGAATAACAACTCTCTGGGCAGTTGATAAGTGAGCTGGGGAATAGAAATAGAAATCCCCCTGTCTACCCTCTGGGTCGTCATACACACTGACAATGTCAAATAGTGCTCCTACAGCTACTTAAAATTAAACAAATTACAACAAAACTGAACTGAACAGAACAAACATTTTCGTTGAGGAAAAACTGTCGTCGAATTGTCCACAAAGCTGTCAGGCTCGTCGTCGAGGATATTATTGTCTCTGTTCCTTCGAGCGCGTGCTCGAATTAAATGTGCCGTGAAATAAATCCAACAAGAACCCACACACACACACACACACACACACACACCCATCCGAGAGGATCTGCAAAATGTCCTTCAGCAAATGTCTATCAGCCTGCAGTATCTCCTCTCCAATCCTGTCTTCTTTTAAAGGTTGTGCACTCTGTATTGTGTGTCTTGCCACTAATGGAAACAAAAATCAATTGATAGAGCATTCGCAAAAAATTGTTAACAAATGGGACAATGTCAATCGAAATAACAAGCACAATTGTTAATTATCAAAATTATAGTGAAGGGACTAAAAAAATTACAATTATTGAGAGTCAGTTTAAAATGATTTATGATTTGATAAGTTAAGTTACGTAATCAGAATGTTAAATATTTAAAAGAAAAACCTATATTTATTTTAGTTTGATATATTTGCACAGATTCTATTAAGAAGAAATATTATTGAAAGACTGTTGAAGTTTTAAGGAGTGTTAAATTCTCTTTGTATAATAACTTCTGTGACCTTTACTTCAAGTCAGAAAATAAAATAATTAAAAAAATATAGCGCAAGCTAACTTTGGCGCGCCAAAGTTTGGATACCCTTGCAGTGCCCTGTGTAAGCCGTCAGATTTTTTAACAAAATTTGTTGATTTTGAACCGATCGATCCTATGGCAGCTATATGAAATAGTAATCCGATTTACACCAAATTTGGTCAGCCAGTTTAAAACTTAGTCAAACACACAATGTGTATATTTGGTTGAGATATTTTGAGAAACAAAAAAGTTTTTCATACTAAATGTTGTTTTCGAACCGATCGTTCCTATGGCAGGCTATATGATATAGTAGTCCGATTTACACCAAATTTGGTCAGCCTGTTTAGAACTTAATCAAACACACAATGTGTATATTTGGTTGGGATATTTTGAGAAACAAAAAAGTTTTTCATACTAAACGTTTATTTCCAACCGACCGTTCCTATGGCAGCTATATGATAAAGTAGTCCGATTTATACCAAATTTAAACAGCCTGTTTAAAACTCTAATCAAACACACTAATGTGTATATCTGGTTGATATATTTTGAGAAACAAAAAGTTTTTCATACTAAATGTGTTTTCGAACCGATCGTTCCTATGGCAGCATATGATATGTAGTCCGATTTACACCAAATTTGGTCAGCCAGTTTATAACTTATCAAACAGACAATGTGTATATTTGGTTGAGATATCTTGAGAAACAAAAAGTTTTTCATACTAAACGTTTATTTCCAACCGACCGTTCCTATGGCAGCTATATGATATAGTTATCCGATCCGGCCGGCTCCGACATATGTGCTGCATGCAGCAAAAAGACGGATCTGTACCAAATTTCATCAAGATAGCTTCAAAACTGAGAGACTAGTTTGCATAGAAACAGACGGACACACGGACAGACAGACGGACAGACAGACGGACAGACAGACGGACAGACAGACGGACATGGCTATATCGACTCAGCTCGGTCGCCCTGATCAAGAATATATATACTTTATGGGGTCTGTGAGGCTCTTCAATGCGTTACACATTTCGTGACAAATATAATACCCTCTGCAAGGGTATAATGACATACATATGTTTACTTCAACTAGTTACTCTTTTGCAGATTCATATTGATATTTTTAGCGGCCGTCGAATAATTATATATGTACAAAAACTACAATTCAATCTAGTGTGTTAAAAATATTATTATATTATTAATTTAAAAAACATATAATTTTCTTTCGGCTTAAAATGTTTGTACAGATTTTTATTGTTATTTAAGCCGTATCGAAAAAATAAATAAAAATTCCGATAAATTCATGATACGTTTCAAAATACGTTTCATTGCACAGAAATATCCCCGTAAATCAATACAAATTATTAACAATTTAACAAGCACAGAATTCAGTAAATGAAAACATAGTTAAATTGCCAAACTTAAAGCATTTATCAAATCAACACTTCATAATTATTGAGCCAAAAGAAGAACAATAAAAACCAAATACCAAATACAAAGCCAGGCCTGGTCAAAGACGTTGTAATCGTTGGGCTAAGGGAGGGGGCGTGAATGGGCAATCTTGACGTTGCCACATGATTTACTTAATACAATTTGCGTTGCCATTGCTAATTTATGGGGGCTGGACTGTGGCCAAGTGAAAGGAAGGGGAATGAAAGAGAGGTCAACTCTCGACCACTTAATGCCGCAGCAATGTAATAAAAATCCAAGTAAATGGTCAAAGACATGGACGAAGGACAAAAGGACGTAGTCGGTCGAAGGATAGTCATATAAATGTGCCGTTAAATATTTAGTTGATTTAATTATGTGCTCAGAGGGGACGGGGATGGGAAAGGGTATGGGGAATGGCCATTAAATCAACCCAAACACACATAGAATTTACGAGTCCCAACGTCTCGTCGTATATGGGTATTGTATGTCTTTGGTTATCTGTTGCTAGACGTTTATTTATTACAACTGCCATATGCCATATGACATAAGACACACATAAGAGGTGGGCGGGAGATAGGGGGGAGGGAAGGAGAAGGAGAAGGAGGAGATAGCAGTTGATGATGATGATTTTGTCTTGTGGTCCTTTTTTTGTAAATTAATTAAACAAATAAAATAATATGTCAGCAGCAACAATAGCAGCAAAAGGCAATAAATACTAATTTGCCTGTTTCAACACAAATGTCATCTTTGGGCAGAGATAAGTAAGGCAAAGACAGAAGGACAAAAGGACAGATAGACAAATACAGAGAGAGAGAGAAATAGCCATAGTTACAAATGGCACATGAATGTGTGTGTGTGGGTGTGTGTGTGTGTGTGTGTGAGTGTATGTGGGGATGATCAGGTTTCTGCTGCGTGGCTCGAATTGATTCTTGTCTTAGCCCTGTTGCCAAGTCAACCACAGCCTCCCCTTGACAACCTCCCCTGCGGTAGGGAAACTTATACATGTATAAGAAAATGTTATGATGGTCTATCGTTATTACCAGTTGCCGTGGTCAACCTGATATTGTTCATTGGGAATGAAAATTCAATCTCGAGCCATTGTCTTTTGTTTATCTTTTCGACTATTACTTATATGTTTTTACGTATAAATATTTATTTAACATTTTTAAGACACATATTGCTGACTTAAGCCTTTCAGAAACAAAAGATTATTGCTTTAATTGAGAAATATTGATAAATATCAATAAAATTTATAAAATGGATTAAAATGTGCCTAAGGACTTTAATCTATTGACGTGAAAATATTTGTTTTTAAGTATTTATGAATTTTGACAATTGTTTTGACTATTTTTTACAATGCTAGTGAAATGATTGAAGCATTAGCATGGAATGATTGAAGTATAACTATTTTAATGGTGAAAATGTGCACTCTGAATAGTGAGCATATTAAACATATTTATGTATTTTTAACTATGATAATAATAATTCAGTCTGCTCTCAGGAATTTCACATCTTCTCAGAATATGCAAATCTCCTTGCAAAAACAAAATATGTAATTTATATATAATTAAACCCCTTCGACTTCAATTTTGTTATACTTTCAATCATTTCAAACATTTCGCCATTAAAACAGCTTACATTTTTATTTTCGACGCTATAAGAGTTAGAACGCATTCAAATAACATCTCAAATTAAAAAAAAAAAAAAGATGACTCAAACATTATATTTTACTTTGTTACGAATAAATGTACCAAGTTTAAAGGAATACATTCATTGGTTAGTGGAATAACTCTATCTACTTAGTTTGCTTTTGCTGTAAAATATTAGAGCTCATACTGTGAACAGTTTCTTGGCAAGGAACACCTGAATTAATACAACTTGAGCCAGACTTTCTGCACCAGTAAATACGATTTTCATAAAATTCAGTTAAAATTACAGGAAAAGGATAATTTCTACAATGAGTATATTGATTAACCTTTAAAGTTGGTTCACGTTGCTAAAGGATGAAAAAGACTCACACTTGGGATATTAGCACACTTTTCTCACACTCTGTTATCGATATGAGAGTACCAACACATTAACACACACACTCACACACATACACTCAGACTAACACCTACCTACTCATTGACAGTGTCTTGTTCCAAGGCCGTCATTTTTGCAATGTGGGCCAAACGTGAAGCGCTTCAATGGCACAACGAACGACGAACCGTCACAACGCCCACAAGAGCGCGACAGGGGGGCGGGACAGACACAAACACAGTCACACAATACTGTGTATGCGTATGAGTGTGTGTGTGTGTGTGTGTTGGTGGGTAAAAGTTATGGTTGGTAATATCAACACTAAAAGTGTTTATGATATGAAAAATGTTGACAGCAACTGCAGAATGGCAAATGCTAAGCAACAGAAAGAGACAGACGATGTCACACATACATATACACTAACACAGGCTCACACAGACACACGCATACATATACATACATACAGAGTATCATATAGTGGCTTGTATTATTGCGCTCAGTGTTCGCTTTTGTTGTAGTTTTTATCGTTGTTGCTGACTTTGATGAAAAATATGATTATGTCCTTTATGCGAATGCCTTGCAGTAAAAATAATAATAACACACACCACACCACATACTAACACACAGATACAAAAACACACAGATGCACACACACACACACACACACATACAGATAGATATATAGTTACATACGACTCTCGTATCTCGGCTCACTTTATTTTTGGCAACGTTTTTCATGACTTTGTTCTTGACTTTATTGGCTGCTTGTCTTCCTTCGCCTTCGCTGGAGGCAAAAAACTTTGTTGTTTCTTCTGCTTGATATTGTTTTTGCTATTGCTGTTGTCGTTGTTGTTGTTGTTGTTGCTTTTGTTGTTATTGTTTATGTCATTCTTGTTGTTGTTGTTGTGTTGCTCAAAAGCGCAAAACGAAGGAGTCTTGAAGGAGCCAAGTCGAGAGCAGTGCTGCTGTCATATGTTTGCTTTATTATCGCCATTCCACAAAAACCCGTAACAACGCTAACGCTAACACTAACCATAACAATAACAGCAATAAGTGCAGCCAAACCGTTGACCCATAAAGTGACAATGTTGCAATCCTTCCCCAAAGGCAGATTGACACGGCCACGCCCACACCCACATCTATACCTTCTATGGCGCCCCTTGCCACATGCCACACTCTCAATGCCACCAACTGACAAGCAACTTGATATCACTTACTTCAACTGCGAGACAACTACCACTAAAAAAGTTAAAACTAAAACACTTTTAACAATCAATTTTATTTCTAGACATTTAAACAACTCCTAAGTTTCAAAATATCAATTGATTTTTGTGCAAAAATTCTTAGCCTTCCTCTAAACTTTAAGGCATTGGGGGCATTCAGCAGGTAATTCTGATCACCAATCATGATACCTGATTATTACTTTTTCATTTAGCAGGAAATTTTTGACAATCAGAAACGTCAAATTTTGATATCGGTATCACAAAAAATGTGCCCTACAAATAGTGTGACACCAAATACTGATTACTGATACTTCTATATTTTGCATGTACTTTTAAAAGACATATTTGACTGATTTAAAATAAAAGTTATCATATAGTAGGCGGATTTGTACAGAATGTATTATGTCCATTCGGCAGGTACTGATTAGTGATCCAACACAAGTAAAGGAAAGATTACTAATTAAATTATCTGCTGAATGCCCCCATTATCTTTGATGACAATGCCTTTCAATCTCTTTCTTTATCCTAAGTTTAGTAACTTCTTTTTATTTTGGCCTGATGACAGGATATCATGCAATCGAGAAATGTTAACAATATTTCTTCTTTTAAATTCGAACCAGCCTCTTCATTTTATGCCTATGATTTTTGCTATCTAAGAATGGTATTACCTAAAAAAAATATGTTAATTTCTTCTTTGCTTTTCAGACCCGTCTTTCTATTAGTGTATGCAGTAATATATATGAGCACTGCATAAAAAGAGACCTCAAAAATATGTTAGAGTTATGCCTTGTTGCAGGATATCTTGTAGTGAAGCGAATACTTTAATTTAATTATTAAAGTATGTATATGTTATTTCCGGAACTTCTGCTGCTAATTACAAGCACACATACACTGAGATATTTATATGTAAGTATATACAGAAAATAGTTGTATTCAAGAGGAGTTTGTATGTGTTATGGGCTGGTCGGGGCTTTGAGGCTGGCACGAAAGTCAGAGCATTAATTTGTAGAACCCTTTCCTGTGCTTTTGTAACACGTGCGTTGCAGTTACTTCATTTGCTTGCTGTAAGTGTGCTGGTATACCCTTAAAAGCGTAGAGTATATGTAAAGTCTCAATAAGTAAATCCTTAATAGAGCAATATACTGAAACATACAAAAAATACTTTATATGTCGATAGTATAAAATAGTTAATTTTAAAAAGAAGTCTAGTCAGAAAAGTATATTTAAGCGACATCTTTTCAAAGGTCAAATATTGTGATAAAGCCTATTAAATTTAATATATAAACTTTATTTTAGGTGTTCTATATACTCATATTGCAGAAAAGGGTTAAGTGTGCCGAGTGCTAAAGTATTTTTTAATTAAAAAAGAGTTTTTAAAAATCAATTATGGTATGCCGTTTTCCTATAACTTGGTAACTAAACAAACAAAGAAGTCAACCTTCCTGATTACTATTTCACATTGATTATCATCTATCTTCAAAATTACAGAGCATTCAAGGTACGCATATCAAGAGCTTTGTCAATTTCAACTGTGTACACTTCTTTTTAAGTGCTTCCCTTTGTGTATTTCGGTTTTAGAGAGATAATTACAAAAAATGTTTTTGCGTGCCCATCGCACTTCATGTTGGGCCTTCTAGAATTATGAATCCTGCTGGGAAAGGAGTTCTTTTGGTTGGATTCTTTTTTGCTTTTCTTTTGCCGGAACGCTGCTTGGTTTTTATGCACTGCGCGTGTGTTTTGTGTTAAATTTGTTGCTTAATTTGAAAAGGCAACCCACGTAGATAAGACATTAAAAAGAAACAGATACCACAGACAAGCAAAGCGAGAGTACTTAAGCCTTAGTGCTGTTACAATTGTTGATGGGGAAAGGGTTTAGGGAATGGGTTGCTTGGCATGATATTGAGCGGAAGACATTCACTCAGCACTGTCTCAAGCAATGTTTATAGAAAATTTTCAATTTGCTATGCAAATAAATCCAAAAGGGGATTGTAGAAATGAAGGACTCGACACATGTTGCATCCCATCACATCTCCAAATCAAATGCCCTTTCTCATACTTTTTCTGACCAACTGCAGTTTCGTTTTACGTTCGCTTTTCTGTCATTTCGTTTTACGTTTCGCTGCAGTCTAAAACCGTAACTCAACCCCCATTCCCACACTCCCCTGCATTCCCCTCTTCAACATTGATTGCACCCTTATGCTGTCCATACCTTTGATGGCTTGCCAAACAGTTGGAATATGATTTTTGCAATTTTCGCATGAACTCAACCAAAAAATTAAACTTGACTACACTGCAAAATTGTAAAGTTTTTAATACGTTTGGGGGCCTTCCCCTGACACCGGCGGGGTCTGTGTATGTGTGTGTTAGGGGTGGAGAGGGAGGGGTGGCAACTGGTCTCGGGGATGCGGCAGTTGCCCCTGTCATGCTTGTCAATCTCTGTGCCAGTCAATGAGTAAAAAGTTTGCGATATTTTCCTCTCCCTCTGACTCTCTTTTTTTACTTTTCTCTCTCTATCTCACTGTCTCATTCTCGTATTCTGCATATTACTCTGACTCTTGTTTGCCTCTTGCCGCTTGCAAACATTTCAAATTATTTTAATTAAGGCATTTTAATTAACACACACGCATATATGAGTTGTTGTTGTTGCCGTTGATGTTTTCGCGTTTTTGCATAAATTGTTGGGCCTTCACACGCCTTCCCCTCTTCCTCTCTCCCACCCAAAGGCCACAACAGTCTCGCCAACTGCATGTTGACACAGAATTTAAATTTTTATTTCTTGTCGTTTTTTTTTTTTTTTGAAAGGCCTACGCAGAAAGAGCGAGGTTTATAGGTTTAAAAATTAGTTTTGGCATAGAAAAAGAAAATAATAAAAAATAATAAGAAAATAAATAAGAAAATTGTTATTATTTAAAAATTTTCATTTAAACTTGTCTATTTTGCTTGGAGTTATTTTAATTTAAACTAAATTCTCACTGGAAACCAAGAATTTTAATAAATTATATTGTGATCACTTTTTAAAAAATGTTAGAAATTGTTATGTTCTGCTATTTTAATTATATTTTATTAACTTTTATTTTACAAAAGAAAACTTTTAGACGAGTTTTTTAAACATAAATCTACTCAGGAAGGAGCGATGGAAACTAGGGCTTTTAGGTGTTTTTAATTACTTCTTCATGCTGAAGTCCTTAATCATTATTTGAGTTTATAGATAAGTTTTACTATCAAAACTCGTTGAAAAGAACAATAATTCACTATGATTGAACTATCTAAACGCTTTAAATGACTGCAAACTTTAATTTTTTATTATTATTCAAATAAAATCGAAACAGAATATATTCTTTTTTGAAAATCAAATTTAAATTAAAGTTACTTTAAAGTTTAAGTAGTCTCTAGAGCATTTAGGCTCCTTCTCCATTTTAGGCTCGAGTCTTTTAACTTGTTTGTTGTATAGTTGATATTGTCGCTGGGTATACATAGAAGGGTAGGGGTAGGAGGAGCTGCCATTAGTTCAACTTGGCTACGTCTAAGGCCCGTAATTTATTGACGTGTTTCTACGTAACGATTTTTTATACATACATGCATGCTTTACATATATATGTATATATAAATATATATGTTTATATATGTACATTTCTAGGCCAACATGCGCGCTTAGCCATAAATTGTTGGCCAGAATAAAAAAGCATATGGAAAGAGGCCGTTGCGCTAAATTTCATTTCATGCAGCACTGCGTTCAACAGCAATCCTTGACGTCCTTGGGGTCAAGTTGAGAGAGTGCGTAAAAAGGAATTTATGGCACACTCCCTCCTGTCTACTTTAAAGACATTTCTATCTCTCTCTCTCTCTCTCTCTCTCTCTCTCTCTCTCTCTCTCTCTCTCTCTCTCTCTCTCTCTTTCATTATCTATCTCTCTCTAAGAAGACCAAACTGTGCCGGTTAATTGAGTTTACATATGTATGCAATGACATATATCTGCTTGTTGTTGCAGCTAACTCTTTTTTGTTGGTAGCCGTCATAAATCAAATAATAGAAAGCTGATGTTTTAATTAAAATTGTCATAAGATATAAAAAACATAACAGGAAAATAGTAGTTGACAAGCGAATATCCTGTAAGGACAAACGAAATTTTAGTAATTTTTAGAATTCCAAGGATTTCCATCGGTTATTAGTATCGGAATAGCATACTATATCTTACATATTTAAAAAAAAAGTCTAATTATTCTGTGCTTATTATTTATCTTAAAAGTTTAATCTTTAACTTAGTTATTTAAGTTTCCAATTTAAAATATAATGGATCCAACTTTTAAATTTGTTTTATTTTTAAAATAATATTAGATTCTTCCAATTATTATTCGAACCATTTATATGTGTATAATATCTAATGTTCAGGCTAATTAAGGTGCGAAAATAACAATCAATTTTTTGTATCATATAAAAGGTGTGGTCACTTTTTAATTAAAAATACAATAAAACAACGTCATCAAAAAAAACATTCTTTGTACTATTATACATTATGATTTAAATTTTTAAATATTAAATTTATGGTAAATTCTATTCCACGAACTTGTTTGTTGTTTTAGGAGTGTTGAAATCCATTTAATGGGCAAACGAAAAAAACTCAATATTAACTTTAAAACTTCAGCTAATTGCAATAGAGAATTCGGGCAAACAAAAACATTTTCCATAGTAGGGATGTTTTTCGTGTGGGCGTGGCATTGGGTCTGCTAATGAACATCGATTTGGCCAGAGTCAGAGCAGATGCTGTGAGCGTCCCGTAATCGAAATCGGAATTTAAATTGACTCATTAAAACGAGCAAAAAGCGGGTCGCACGACAATTAAACAAACGCTGTCGCAACTTCATCCCCACCATGACTATCATTCCCCCTTCTCGCACCCCTAACCTCACCCTCCATTACCCACAATGTTATCCCGTCACGTTGCCCTCGCAAAGATCCCTAGCACCTAATATGGGGTCATTAGTTAATTTGCCAAACGGCTTCTATTGGTCTATACCCTAACCGAAAGAGTGATTTGAATTTATAATGCAGTTATCTCTTTACAAACGTTTCCAAACTAATATTAAATAATATTAATTCTATACAATAGTATTTATTAGTTGTTGAATCTTAAAGGTATGTATTGTGAACACATGACATTTTAGATCTGTCCATTAACAGATGTTTGTTGGAGGTATATTTAGACAGAAGTACTACCCACTCGAGGTGAAAAAGTTCATAAGATATGAAAAAGGATAATAGAATAATTTGTAACAATGGAATAATTATAACATTGCAATTGAACAACTGAGCTTATTATTTATTTAGAAAACTTGATATGACTTACCAGAAATCTATTAAAATCTCTTGTTTTTCGGAAAAATATTTGCTTTACTAAGCTCAAAAGTACTCAAAATTCGGGATACTATAATATAGCGATTTTTATAGGAGACTTGAATAAAACTTTTTAAGTTCTAATTGTCTTCTGATTAGAATACTTAAATAGCAAGAGCAAGTAAACTTCGTCTTTTGTCTCTTTTGGTACCAGTTGTTCTTGTTTTTATGAGGTTGCCATTGTCAAGGACGTTCACGTTCTTGTCCAGCCTTCCATGTCGCTCACCGTCACCATCACCGTAATCGTCACCATCGTCGACGTCTGTTAATTTATGTCAGCATACCCAAAGTTCTTTCGTTTCTCGGCTTCCTCTCAATGAGTTTTGGGTGCGTGCCGAGCCGCAATCTGCCCGGGACTATTAGATTTTATTGAGCCGCTGATTTCACACCGCGTTTCAATTCAATTTCGGGTCGAGTCCGACTGGGTGGTTGGCGAGAGGGGGATGAGGAGGGGGACTCGCGACGCTAATCACGTCTAACAAAACTTTATGTCGGACCAGGGCAGCTCGAAATGGGAATTTAATTTTCACACGCCGCCATTTGGGAAAATCAATATGGGAAAATTGCTAAAATGGAAAAATGTAAGCCACACAAAACAAAAGCAGCAGCAGCAACAACAATAAAAGCATAAATCACCTGCATAATTTCGTTACAATTTTTACTATGCAATTTCTATTAAAGGTTTTTTACCCACAGTTTTTTTTCCTGTGATTCTGATTCAATCCAACAAATGGGGCGTGCCCTCTGGTAGGCGGTCGCGTCCATTTTATTTACATTTATTGACCGCACCGACTGCTGGAACTGTCTGTGGATGTGGATACGAGTCTGGTGGATCTACTGGGTCTGTCTGACTGGGTGGTGGGGTGGTGGGGTAGTTGAGTGGGTTATCGGGGTGGTTCGGCTTTGTAACTATGCAATTTGCAGCACGTGTGAACAGTTTTCTATTAGGCACTCGCGATGCCAATGGCGTAAATGTGCAAACGGAAGTAAGCAAAATCGTAACGGAAGTAGATTGAAGTGTCGGACTAGTTCGTATGGGTAATAGATATATGTAGAAAAGTACGCAGTAAACCTCTTAAGCTTCAACTGAGCTCTTTGATTACTTAATGGGCTCACACCTTGAGGCCTCAGAGAAATAAAGTCGAAGAACTAACAAGTCTCTGATGTTAGTGAATCCTTTAAGGACAAAAAGGAAAGAGGAACATGGGTATACTGCTATATAAACGTATTGAAATAATTGCTTAAATACAGAGCTAGGAAAGGGGGCTTTAAATTATTTTTTATTATATTATCTCACATAGTTGAATCTTTGTTGCACTACCTTCACTAAATAATTAAATAGGAACTTTCACTGCCACTAAATTTTTATTTGAGATTTGTTTGTCAAAAATGAAAGCCAAAAATATTATTTAAATATAAGCTAAGTGTGAAAGTTCCAACTCAAATTTAAGTGGATGAAAAAATCCCAACTAAAGTTTTAGTAGAAGAGAAAATTCTAAATAAATATTTACTCGTACTGGAACCCACGCAAATACCAGTAAGAATTAACTTAAAGCTGACTCTTCCAACCATTTAAAAAATTTTAGTGAAAAAATTCAATTTAAGTTTTAAAAAACAGTTTAGTTTAATTGTAAGCAAATTTTAATGTGATTTGTAGAAAATGAAAGCAAAAGCCTGTAAAAGTCAAAAAATAATCCAGAAAAACGAATCTCCTCTATATTATCATAATGATATAAAGTCAGTCAAATATAATACTACGTAAATAGGTTATCGATTGAAGAAATCTTCCAAAACTGTTTCTTATTTATTATCTAACCAGTTTACCGCCTTTCGCAATTTAACTGTGCTTGTATTAACAATCATTGTCTATTAATCATGTAGTCTTAAATCAATAGATGTCATTAACTCAAGTCATTTCGTTTCCGGCTTCTGAGTTATTATTTTAATATACTCGTATGAGAAAGTAAATTTTGATGATGACCTATGATTACAGTTACTATATAATTATTGGGGTTTTGAATTTGACAAACATATTAAGCCGCCAAGGGCTGGATAATTATAGGGAAAGTCAAGTTCTCTTATTATTATTATATTATTATATTATGGCACGTGTTTACTTAGTGTAGTTCTTCAGCCACATTTTGGGTCGAAAAGACAGGCAATGGGATTGAGAATGAGAAAAAGATTCACATGTGTGCAACCCAGAAGAATAATGGACACATGAGTCCAGTTTGCTGGGCAGCTGTCAGCGCGGTTTCCAATTATCCGAAACCCAAATACCCCAAAAGTTGTCTGCAGAGGCATTTTTGGATTGCAATGCCACAAATCAAAGGCAAGTTTCACTTTTCCTGTCAATTTCCTTCAGCTTCAGAGTTTCATGTGGTCGACCATTGGGTAGTCAGCTGAATGCTTGATTGCTGCCCAATTTCCCAACCATCCCACTTACCATCCAAAATATCTCCCTTCTCTTGTATAAATTTGATTTGCTAATGAGCCGAGTCGAGACCATATGAAATTTACAGTAGTTTTTTTTCCTAAGGTTCTTGTGGTTTTATCAGTGGGTGTTGGTGAACTGTGGCTTGTGTGTGTCAACCACAGACTTGGGTCAGTATTTGAGTAGAGGTTTTAATTGCCAACACTGGGAATCAGGGGTGTGAAAAATACTTATTTGATCGAGATAAATGGCTCGACAAGTTGAAAGTTTTGATTGTTTAGATATTCATTTAGCCAACTGAATATTTCAACAGTAAAGATAGCAAGGCAAATCAAAATTTTTAAATCTTATAGTTTTCAGAAGTTTAAATAAAAACACCGATTTTATTTTCTATATTTGCCATTTATTTATATATCCTTATTTTTTGTCATACTGTCTATGACTTAGTTTTATTTATTTATCGTTATTTATGCATCGATTTTTTAAACTACGACATTTTAAACTAAGCTAAACTCTGTCACTAAATTCTCCTTAAACGCAATGCGCCTTCTAACAATTTGCATAAACTCTACCTTTAAATCTTTACTTTAACTATGCAGGACTTTCCCGAATGCCTCGAGGACTCACACAGAACTAAGCTGCAGTTTATAGGTAAATATATACATACATATTCATATATATGTATATAACCAAAAAACTTAAATTAGGTAAGTTTTTCTTTACACAACTTTCATAACTATACACAATAATTTTATTATTTACAACTCGATTTCTTATATTATATGTTTGTTATTTTGGGAACATATTTACTACAAATAATTTCGCTACTAAATTTCAGAGTCTTTTTGAAGTTGCCTTAGGTTCATTATAAATATTTCATATTCTTATTTCTTTATATAGGTATCTTATTCACTCAGATTAAATTTATCGCACATTTCAAACAATGGGAAATTTAAAGGGACTTTAGTATATGAAAAATTAAAATTTAGCAAAAATGTCAGACATTAAAAAGGGTTTCAGCAGATGAGAGACAAATTACTTGTATAATTTATCCTAAGGAAAGCCCACAGATAATAATACTTAAGATTTATTGGAACTGCAATTTATTTTTTATCTATATTTCATTTTGGAAAAATTCAAGATCAATTCATGTGAATGATCGATAGAAAGAAATGATATGCTCCGTCAACCTCGACCCAAATGTTTTGTCGAAATTTTGATCATCTCTAATGGATATATTTCGGAGATATGTGATGTACTATTTCTTAGACATGATATAGTCCTTAGATATGTGCGGATCTTTGTTTTTCAATCCACATGGCTTGTCGGAAAGTGGCTCATCTCTAATCGATAATTATCTGTTGATATGTGGTAGTCTGGAATATTTAATCGTGTTTATTATCTTTTGGTAAAGTTTAGAGAACTGAGTAACACTCCAAAAGGTTTCTCGAAATGTGGGTCGTCTTTATTCAATTACATACTGCTGATATGTGATGGTCTGGGATGTGTTATCGTTAATCATTTTACTCGATATTACTAATAGGAGATATGCAGGTTGTAAAACAGTTGAACAAAGGTATGCACAGCACCTTAAGGAGAACAGAACTATGAGATAAATATATTTATATTTATATACAAGTACATATAAGACTTAAATAGGTTTTAACGGACTATCTAGTCTAGGTGTACATGGGTCTATTTCTGGCTTTATGGTGTAGACTTTCTATACTTCAATTTAGACACAACTTTCTGGGACACGTTGCGTCATGAGGCAATCTTTGATGGCATTTATATTGATGTTGTCATCCAAGTCCTGTGACGAGTTACACGACGTAGTTGTTGTCGATGTCACACCCACACCCAAGACACTTCCCATGCTGCCCAGTAAAAGGCTTGACCCAGAGCCAGGTTGATGATGATGCTGCTGCTGCTGCTGTTGCTGATGATGATGATGGTGATGGTGGCGATTCAATGTGGCCGTGTGTCCAACACTAGATCCACTTCCCTGTTGCAGCGGATGATGGAGTCGTCCACTGGCATAGGCATTCATTATATAACCACCTCCACTGCCCAACCCAGGCGGAAGTGTTCCCACTCCGCTGTGCGCTGCAAGTGTCGCCGTCGATGACAGCGAAGTCGGGGACCCAATGATGGTCCCGCCCATGCCCAGAGGCAGGGGCTTACCCCCGCCACCCAAACTCCCCATAATACTGCTACTGGGTGAGATGACAGTGCTGCTGCATCCCCCTCCAGCCGCTGCCACGGCAGCCAACAGCTGTGCCCTCTGGGCATTGATCTGATTGTAGGTGACCGGCGGATTCGCCGGATCACTGGACAGCGTCGTAGTCGTCGTCATGGCAGGTGCCTGTAATAAGATAAAAGAGAGATAGCAGTTAAAGCATTTGTACTCTCAACTCAGTTGAAATTTCCACATGGAACCACGTAAATCACCAACCCCAATCTCATTCTGCACTTTACAGAAACACTTAAAATCATGGCACACTCGAATTGTATTTTAGTTGTTAAGTGATTTTTGATACGGAAATTAGCAATTTAGCCACCCTACCAGATAAAATCAAATGTAACTGTTTAAACCAAATAAAAAATACTCTATCAATAAAACAAAACATATATTGTAATCTAATATTATATACAACAACAAAGACGAAAATATTTAAAATATTTAAGAAATAAAAACCAAATAAATCACAGAAATTACCAGAAGCTTTTTACAACCCTTATGGTAAAAAACAATCATTTTACTAAGTTTAACGTTACCATAAATTAAATTTGAAATGCTTATTGTAAGAGATCATTTTTAAATAATAATTTTAAATAAAGGAAAAAGTTTATTTAATATAAAGTCACTTTTTAAAATACTTTAATACAATTTTAATTTAACATATTTTATGTAAAGTCAGTCAAAAATAAGAGAAAGCGATTTTTTAAAATGTTTGTATATATAATATAATTATATTTTAATATGGGCCAAATAAGTTTTGAGAAATATTTCTTTAGAGTTTTCCCCCAATTACCAGATTTTAAAGTAAAACGCAAGTTTCAAACCCGTTTTATTGAATTCATTAACTTTTAAATTGCTGAAAAAACGAATAATCTAGCAAACTCTCTGGCATGTCAAGGCAAACCACAAAATTGTAGCGCATGAAAGGCGGAATCGCTTCACTATTGAACAATATTTTTTGGCAATCGAAATGAAATTGTAATTGAAATCTCTGGATGCAATGCGAATTTGCAGAATTGAAATGCAGGAATTGCGAAATTGCGTTGTTGTTTGTTGACTTGCAGATTCGCTGGGTTGTGTTATGTTTGGCAATATTTAAAATTATTTAATTAACGAATTGAGTTATGCCCGGCATTGGCATTGGGGTCCATGCCCAATCCCAATCCCACACTCACCGACTGTTGGTAATTTAAATGTAATTGAAATCAGCGCAGCAAATCCCATTTATAGAATGCACAGAGAGTTCCCCTCTCTATCTTCACTCTCTTCCTCCAGCATTGCCTTGTGCTTATCTCTGCAATGCCGAAAACCACAGCATGGGTATTTTTTTATTATTATTATTATTTTTTTTTATTCAATATACATTTTCCAAGCTGTGCTGAGGCTGCATTGCGAATTGGTTGGGCTCTGATGTATATATGTATATATACATACATATATATATGGATTGTAGATATTTGAATTTTTGGAATTATTCCTGGGTATGGCAGTCAATTGGTCATGGTCTGTTTATGGCATATGCTCAGAACCAAATTCTAATCGCACTCGAACAGCTTATGGTAATGCCGGCAAATGCATAAATGAACTCTAATTGCAAATTTAATGAAATGAAAACAAACGGGAAAAGCAAAATGCCAACAGATGCGCTTATCTAAAATGAGTAATTTCATTGAAAGCATAAACATATTATATGAATATGGAACTTAAATTTAACTTAAATAATAATTAAATATAAGACGATCGTTCCCTAAATATTTAAATAAGAAAATAAATGTGTCGAAATGAGAAAGAAACAAATTTAAATTTTCTTCTTTATCAGAGCTCTTTAACATACATATGTCAAGAAATCTATACAATATCAATAATAACAACTTTTAAGTTAAAGGAAATTTCAGATTAAAAATTCGTTTGCAAAGGACACTCTTATCCTCTCTTTTTCTATATTTCTTTAAATTTACAGCTTATTTGCAGCTCAATTGTTTTTCAATTGAGGTACAGAACACATATGTTTCACACACAATTTCATTGAGCTGGCTTCCATCCACTTTTTAGCTAGTTAAGCAAGGCAGCTAAGGAATGTCGAGCAATATAAATACCAAAAAAAAAAATTGATTGATTATGGCTAGCTTGACATGATGTATTGTGTTTGGAAAATGAATCTTGCAATTACCTTGTCGCTCGCTGGTTGCAATACAAAGTGTTTTCCCCGTTATCCCCTCAGATTGAGCCAATGGCTTTTATTTATAACTAAGGGGATGAGGAGGGACTGAGGAAAACCGTGGAACAAGACGTGTGCTCTGACAGTTTAAAAGCTTTTTTTAATAAACATCCTTTTGACTGGTTGGGGTTGTGTCGAAGCTGGTGTTGGTGTTGGTGTTGGATTTGCGATTGAGGTTTTGGGCTGGGACAGAGGTTGGGAGTTTTGCCATTTGAAACCTGCCTGAGGTTGCCCATCTTTGTGGCTGCTGAGTTTTGTTAAGCAATTTGGCAATTTGAGTATTTGATTGGTTTTAGTGCAGAAATAGATAGACAGAAATGGCAAGCGTGGCTAATATGAACCTGAACTGACAACTGATAGACGTTAACTGGAACTAAATACATACATATCGGTAACCAGCGCATACTCACAAAAAAAAGCAATTCCAATCAAAGAACTATGCAAATACTCGAATGGAGTCAGTCTAAAAAATATGCCATTTAAATTGCCTTCTCTTTTCAAATTTCTGTGGTGTTTCAGGACAAGATATCTTTTCTAATTTTATACATTTTCCAAATATGCAAACCAATTTTAAATAAAATATGTAGTAAGAAAAATGTTTTTTTTTAACGTGCTTAAAAACATTTTAGATGTGAACAAAATATGCTTTCATTTCATCAGTTTAAAAACTATCGGTTTAAATTAAACTGCAAAGAGCAAATATTTATTTCTAATTTATGTTCTTCTTAATTTTAATATATTTTCATGTTTTTGAGATGCAAACAAAATTTGTTATAATTTGTTGGTAGCTTAAAATATATTACATTCAAATTAATTTATATTACTTTTAGTTAAACTGCAATTAAGTTTTAAGCAAAAAAGTTAGAAAAAAGTCACTGCTACTAATTTGTGCAATGATAATATAAATTCGATGCTATTATAAATAATTAAGTTAAGTTTGTGATTCATTTAAAAAAAACAGTTAAAACTGATTCGTTAAACAAACTAAATAAAAAATGTAGTACAAAATAAAAAAAATAATAATAAATATGTTGAACTAATAATCAAACTGAAATCAATCAAAAAATTACTTAGTGAATTATATTAAAATAAAAATTTGTATAAAATTGATAAGCTTATAATTATATTTTACGTATTAATGTGTGACTAGCGCCATAAACATACTATAAGTTGAACTTGGGACATCAAATAAATAAGATTAAATTAAATTATAATCAACTATAACTTCTTCAAACTACTTGTACATCTGCGAGTTGGAACAACTTCCCACGGGAGGAAAATGAAGGTTATTATAAATTTTGAATTAAATTTATTAAAAATGCAGTTGTTTTATAAAACTTATTCTTGATCAATAATATTAATCATATTTCTTATATTACAAATTTAAAATATTGTTAATTTATATATTTTTTTAATTATTTAATAATTTTTAATTTTAATTATTTTTTTATAAGTATAAACTAAATATGTTGAAATTTGTTTATGAGTTCAAAATATTTTACTTTTAGTTAAACGCAAGGAATTCCCACTTAATAAATAATAACTTATTTTAAGCATTGACAACAAAAATTATTGATGTTTTTCAGCTGAAAATACAATCAAAACCGCCAGATCTATAACAAAAAGATATATTTCTACTCGTATGCCATCGGATTGAAACAACGTCCCACGACTGGGAGGTCCTTATTAATTATGAATTTAATTCGCAGACCGCACAATAACTTTTCAGTTTCTTAATATTCCCAAATCCAGTAACAAAAAAAGTGTTGTTTATTAAAATCCCCGATACTTACATTGCCATTAGGTGACCATTTGGAAACGCTGCCAACAACTCCAACTCCAGAGGGCGTTACGGCTGCTACAAACTGAAGGGTATCGCGGTCCGCGGGAGGAGCTGTGGCAACTGCTGTGGAGGTGCTACTACCTGTGGCAGTTCCAGCTGTGGTGCTGCCCACATTGGAGGCATTGCTGCCACTGCTGCCGGCGCTGCTGCCACCAACTGTCCGAGATTGAAATTTATTGATGATGGTGCCACGTTTTGGGTACGTCGAGTGTCCGTTTGGGAAGGGTCCATGTGTTCATGTGAGGATGCGGTTGCGTTTTAGATTGGCGGATTCCATCGTTAAAAATATTTACGATTAAAAGAAAATTGCATCGGTTGATTGGATTGGATTGGTTTTTTGTTTCGTTTCGTTTCGTTTCGTTTGGTTGAGGTTTGGTTTCGTTTTGTTTTGTTTGGTTTGTTTAGATTGCCGGTCGTATTGTTGTGTTGATGAGATTGATTACGATTACGGGTCGCCCAACAGCAGGAAGCAGGAAGCAGGAAACAGCAATGTCAATGGCGGTAACGATATCCAGGATGATAGAGAGACACATGAAAGTAAACGTCAGAGAAGTGGCCATAAAATTTGATTAAAGTTTAATGGACAAAGTGCACGTCGTCGCACTATAAAACCCGACGACCCATACAACTCGACAACTCAAACTGGATAATATTAAAACAAGTATACGACAATTTTGGCTATTGACGAATTATAAACACTCTCAAACCACTAATGGTTGAACTAAAAACTAAATAATTTTTGAGTTAAGTGGTTGTTGTTCTTAAAAAATCTTTAAAATGATAATAAGTAATGCTTCTTTATCTATTTGTATACTTTTCTAAGACTATTGCAGAGATTTTGGATTCTTGTCTTGTATATTTACTCACTGTCTTTTGAAAAGATCTATGAAATCAAAGTTAGCTCCTTAAATTATTTTTGAAACTTCTTAAAGAATGTGGAAGATAATCTGTTCAAGATTACTTATTCGAGATTCAGAAAAACTGTTCCATGTTTTATAACAATTTCAAATACTTAAATTGTTTTTATGACAGGTTTTACTAATCTATACAAGATGTGGTTTTCTATTTCATTACCACTTTCACTTTAAATAAAATTTAAAAGCTACTTCTTTGAAGTTTTCATTAATAAACAAAATTCTGGTTATATTTATTTTTTAAAAATGTGTATAGAAAAACAGTTTGTTTAAGATATATACTTTAGTACTTGTAATTTATATATTTAACGTACTAGCCTTTTTATCTAACACATTTAATGTTCATAACAAGTATGAATATACATAAATTAGAAAGAGGCTTCCACTTAAATCTCTTAACTCCAAGAGACTCTATCAACCTGCTTATACAATTTGCTATACCCAATGACACATAGAGTAAATTAACGACAAGCAACAACTGTTTATGAGCTTACCATATTGTGAGGGTATTACATCAGGATCACGTTCATCTTCAACCAAATCCTCCGATGATTTCGTTTTTATATCCGTGTGCTGCCAGCGCGGTTTCTCCAGGTTTCCGCTCTGTAATATTGTCGCCAAACAATAATATTAATTGCACTCCAATCTGGGAGTAACATATATTTGAAGAACATGTTGGGGGTTTACTCACCTTAAAGACATCACCTGATTGTACGACCACGCCCGCTGCTGTCGCCTTGTTGCCATGCTGGCGATTGCGTCGCAAATTGTGGACAAATGTTACCACAAATATTCGTATCGCGATGGCCACCCCAATAATTATGATGGTCAAAACGCTGCCAACAATCACCGGGGACAGTGTCAGTGTTACATCGTCGTCTGTTGTTATCGTTGTTATTTGTTGTCATCGGTTATTGTTGTAATTACAGGTTGACAATCGCCGGTCATAAATCATCGTCAATTTTACATAGATATCGCATCACATCAGACATCGCAAGTATCGCACATACATCAAGGTTCATCACGTTGATTGTTTTTTGTTGGCCAAGTCGAGTTTGACAGTTTTATTTTTAGCCAAGTTGTGTTAACGACATGTGAAAGAAAATGAGAAGAGAAGAGAGAGGGCCGCAAAAGAGCGTGAGTTTTTTACGCAAAATAAGCAATTGGAAAGTAGACCAATGCACAGTGATTCACATCATGTAAAAAAGTAAATAGATTTCATATGATCCTTTGAGTGTGGAAAGAAGTCACCATTCGAAAGTTAATATCTCAGTGGAAAAATTAAATCAAGCCTACGTTTTCAAGGAAATGTTTTGATTAATTCTAAAAATTATTGATTCTATTTATTTATAGAAGTGAGTCATATAACTATGAACTATTTGATATACAAATGTATATAAAGATAATCATTTCGAATGAGTCAAGAATATATCATAAATTTGTCAGACCGCATTTCACATATTTCTCAACAATCTGGAACCACTGTGCAGGGCAATTGCTTTAGTGAAGTGATGTGAAGTGCAGCTGGCACGTCAGAAAGTAATTCTACACACATATTTTAAGCCATATGAAAAGGCATCCATCCCATGAGGCAGGCATGTTGATTATGTAAGTACTGCAGATGACTCTGGTACCTGTCAAATGTCGCCACCATGTGTGTGGAGTCTGCCAGTCTCTCAGTGTCTCTGGCTGTCTGTATGTCCTGGCAGGCCAACATCAGCAACAGCAACAGCAAGAACAAGGAGAGCGGCAAGTCCTTCTTTGGGATTAATACATGAAATCACAGAAAAGCGAGCAGACGGCGTCTTTAACTGGTCTCGGAGGCAGGCATGTGTCAAATGCAATCAGCCCTATGATTCCCATCCATCAATCAAGTACAGAGCATGTGTGTGTGAGTTTTTACAACTGTGTGTGTGTGTGTGTGTGTGTGCGTCACTCACCTGTCTTGTAAGCTGTTGAGCCAATTATGAAATCGGGCAACATATATGCTGCACTTCGTCCTTTTGATTGTAAGAGTAGATGCGTAACCTCAACGAGTTATTCTCCTGCATCATCATCGAGGTGAGTGTGTCCAGATTCTCCAGCGAGAAGAGGCCTCCTCCGCATTGCTCAGATTAAATCTGGGAAAGGGGGGAAAGAAAATGTAGATCCAAAGATGTTATTAAATCAGAATGGCAAATCAACAGTTCTGAGCCTTTAATCATGTGCAATCAAATGTCAGAAACGGCGAAAAAAAAAACCAACAAATACCAAAAATGTTTTTGGCAGCTTACGCTTTTATGGTCCCCGTTTGGATCTTATTCCCTCAGTCCCTTATTTCACCCATACACCAATCAACACCCCAAATCCCACCCTTCTTCTATTCACATGCTTCAATCATGACCTCAATTTGAATTTGATGCCTTTGCCTTGTTGCGGCTTTCACTTGTCTTGTCCTGCTCTCTTTTTGATTTTGCCAAAAACTCTGAAATATTAGGGTTCAATGTCTATATAAATTTTGCATCAGTTTTACATCCTTTTTATACCCTTACACAAGGTATTTATATTTTGTTACTAATAATAACAGCTTAAATTATACGTATCTAAAGTGTAAATATCGTAAGAACTCTTTTTCTTTAAAGAAAATTATTTAATTTTTACATTAAGTTTATATTTTCTTTAAAACTTGTGCAAAAAGGCTGATAAAAGATGATTCTCAATTTCAGAACAACTCTAGAAATTTATCTGAATTAATTGTTTTGCCTTAAGAACTTTAAACGGCTCTTTATATGATTCTTCTTGTTCAGAGTATTTCTACTCTAAAGATAATATGCAGTCATTTAAAACTAAGTTAAGTTAAATTATGAATATTAGTTTGGACATAATAAATTGACTTACTATGGAAGCTACAAGAATCAGCTTTATATATTATACATATGTTAGAGTATGTGAATCTTTACTACAAAAGGTCGGTTATACATATATCCGTGATTTTTCCCCCTTGCGTAGCATTTCCTGTTACAAACATTTTTACATTGATGACGACGTTTGTTGCTTTTTGGCACAATCTTTTTGAATGAGGGTTCTTTGATGTTTTGGGCTTCCAAATATCCCTGTGGGCATCATACCCTTTATGAGTATGTTGGGTGCCGGCTTGGCATTGTTTTAATAAGCAATATTTATTAAACGTTTCTGGTTTGTTTCTCTGAGAAACTGGCACAATATATATTTATATATATTGTCCTTGCATAATGTAATGTGTGCATATGAATACGACTTCGATTCGAATTTCGGGCATAATAAAATGCGCATTTTTTAAACACCCATTCGACATGCATATAAATTGTTGATTTTCACTACTCACAAGAGAATATTGGTAGAGAAGCGAGAACTTGCCTGAAGCATCCTCTTTCACGCCTAATTACACCTCCCTAAGGAGTGTGCACACACATTTATGCTTATGAGAGTCAAATACTTGACCCCAGACATCCTGACAACTTCTCTCCTTCACCGGTATTTGTCTGCCTGTTGTTGATATTGAATAACATTCTGCAGAAGTATTTAGAGAAGCTGTCAGTCGCAGATATACATAAGTTGTCTGTCCACCTTTGAGGCAGAGTCTATATATAGATTTGTTATCATATATATATGTAACGACGACCTCCATTAACTGGTACGACTTTGATTAAGACATTGCCGGTGATTATGGTGCCATAGAATTAAGTTGAAATAAAATTCTTAAGTCTACATTTCTACGTATCTGTGAATTATTCATAATCAACTATGTGCAGCTTTAAGTTTGGTCATATTCTATTTATTCTCCTTCCCAAGCATTTAAATGTTGTAAGATTTTATCTGATTAACTTCTTGAATAGATAGTATGGTAAATAATACAGCCACCTAGAACTACTTATTGTTAGACTTCTAGTACTTTAAAAAAGCGATTTTCAGATTAGGCAAAATTAAATTTAACCAGTAGAACAAGTTCAATTGCAAGCACTCTTAGCTTAATAGTTTGTGAAAAGTAAACATACACTTAAATTCTCTAGAGTTGTGCACATCTAAAATATATAGCGAATATGGATTCCGTCAGCGGAAGATGCCTTTTTTTTATGCAGACATTGTAAATTATTCACCAAAATTATGATCATTGTAATTTTGTAAACTTATTATATGTAACTATAAACATTTATACTTTTATCTGAAAATTTAAACTATTATTAACTTTGACTGTAGCTTACTTAGGCATTTAGAACTAGTCTTATGTTTTCATATTAAAGGTGAAACCAACAATTTTTCCCCCGGGATTAATATTAGATTAAATTTTGCCAAACATATTTGGCATATGCTTCGAGTCAACGCCTAGGGCTGAGGACTGAGCAAGGCAGCTCTATTTAATCCGCTTATATGAGTAGCCCAAATCGCACACCCTTTGGCCAATTGAGGAGGTTAAATGGGAGGTGATAACTGTTGGCCGTAGTAGTTATATTCGCAGTTGATTAATATGCTTACCTTGTAATACCGGTGCGTGTGGAAAACATTTCGAGGACAAATATTTGAGGCAGACCGCCATCGTAACCCGGTATGCATTGTATGTCCACATTGAGCTCTGTCCGATTAAAGATGCTGCAATTGCTGACACCATTTGGCAGAGCTGAGAATCCGTATACGAATCAGATTTATGTTGTTCATGTTTGCAGATTGTCCAGGAAATTAACAAGCCACCGGATGGGAGTAGGACATGAAAAAAAGTAAAAAACAGAACACACATATGAGGAGTTGACCCTTTTGACTCGAGGTGGGAAATAACAGGAACAAGCAAGGACACTCTGAACTGAGTGTGTGTCTGCCGACTGTTAAGGTCATATGGCGTTTAATGAAGCGAAATCTCAGAAAACAAACAGACATTCAGCATCAGAGGTGCCACAGAAATGTAAAACAACCGAAAATCAGCTCAAAAACAAGTTTTAAATGGATAAGATTGTATTAATTTCGCTTTAAATAAATTTATTTAGTATACATTCCACTAGCTGGCAGTTTTATTGAAACTTAAATTGAATTTATTTTTGGTCCTGCAAATGTGTCTGAAAAACAAAATCTCTTAAAGTCTTAAGTTTGAAAAATAAAGCAATCAGCTAGAACCAAATCTCTAAAAATTTCTGTTTTAAATATTATGGCATAAAATGGAAATAAGTAAATTTTAAATACCCCTAAATATATCACTTAATAATAATTTCTAGGAAATTAAAATGAATTTTAGAGTGGCGAATTTTTGCGACTTAAAATTTAAGTAATGGAAAATCTCAATTTTCTGTTCTTAGTAAATTTGGAAAGCCACACGAATGAAAATCTCTCTCGACTTCTGCTACTGAATTCGGTTGAAATGTACGAAATTAAGAGACTGACTCGACTCTCCCTTATTATTAACAAATTTTTGTGGTACTTGTTTTTCAGTAATTACATAAAATTAAGTTAGAATTCGTAGAATTTCCACTTACCTGCCAAAACCACTTGAAAAAGACAGGGCTGTTGTTGTGTGCCCACCTCGTTGGCCGCCCAGCAGGAGAGTGTGCCATAATCCTGCAAAATTCAGACATTTTTATACACAAGTATACCACAGGAGTCATATATGTATACGAATAAATATACATGTACATATATGTATATGTGAATTGTGTATCGCTTAATTGGTGAAGTTGTCCTGTTTACCTGATCTGTGACCGGAGTGTACTTTAAAATGCTGCGGCTTCCATTCACGCTGAATCGTTCACTGCCCACATCCAGAGTTTCACCCGAGTTGTTGAATTTCCAGCGAAATGTTCTGTAACATGTTTTTTTGTTAATGTTTTTGTTATTGTTATTCTTTTTTTATTATAAATTTGTTGTTGGTATTTGCATTGCGTTGACATTTTGACAGTTACGTTGTCAGAAGGATGCGCGTGCAAAAGGCAGAATCATCAGTCCACACAAAAAGGTGGATTGCCACAGAGACAGCAGACAGGGATAGAAGGGATTCAGGAGGAAAAGAATGGACAGGGGATAGGGAACAGGGGTCAGACAGCAAGTGCGACATGTTTGCAAAGTTTACATTTTTAAAATAGCTCGTTAAAATATTAAAGGTTAAATACGAGTCGAATCCATATACATCGGAAGCTTTTTAAAAGGTTAATTATCTCTGGCATATTCGGTTGAACGCTTTCGATTCCCACTTGTATTTCTCACTCGTAAATCAATATGCGTACGTATGTGCATACATATATATAATTAAATAAAGTCGCAAGAGAAGCTTAAAGTTTAAACTTAACTTAAAATTAAACAAAAATGCTTATTAAAATATGTTGAAAACATTTTCAGATGAATTTATTATAAGTAGTAAAGGACTTAATGGTCTTATAGAATAAAATACTTTTGATTTCTTATATTTTAATGAGCGTACTGAATTTTGATTTATATTTAAAAATAATGTGAAAATATTTAGATAAATCTCTAATTTCTGTATGTTTCAATTGGAAAAATATCAAATGTCGAAGTAAGAAATTTGTAGAAAACAGCAAAACGAATATTGATATCTAATAGAAAAGATACGAGGGTATTTTAAAAAGTCATTCATTTTATAGTGATTAAAATGAGATAATATTCAATTTGGAATTTAAAGACATTTCTCTTTAATTTTAAATGCTTTTCCAACAGTCTGTAATTGATTTGCATTTTTCGCTATGCGATACTTTAATTTAAAAACAGAAAATTCAGAGAAGGAAATCGGTGAGAGCAAAATAAAGAGAATGGTTGGCATCGCTGTCAAGCAGTTAAATGCTGATAAATTAACTTGTAGCCGCCTTCAGGGCAACAACAACAAAAACAACGGGCCGGACGCCCCAAAGCATGCAGCAGCTTTTTAATGTTCACGCTGAGCGGAGGCGTCTCTGTCTCTGCCGCCGCACAGTGGCTCGTTTACAAGACTCACTTGACACTAGATCAGAAAAAAAAAATTGAAAAATGTTAATCCTATTTATAGTTCAAAGATAGAATTATATAATGAAATAATTAGTACATTATTTATAAAACTCTATGTTTCCCAGTTTACTTTAAGCAAGTGACTGTTATTCCCGAAGAACTCGACTGCTTTAAAGAGGTTTTCTATTTAAATTTTTTTATTTATTTGTCAATGCATTGTGCGTCTTTTTCTTTTTCACTTAAAAATTTTAATTATAAATATTTTGAACAGATTTAAATAATAGATTTATTATGCTATCTTGTTAATTTTAATTTTCTGTTCATAGTTTGACAATAAATAAATAATTCAGAAGGTGTGATTTTTGCAAAACGAGCCACTGTGCTCCGTCTCTGCCTCAGGTTCAGCCTCTGCAACCCCCAGCCAACCATCTCTTCTGCCCCACAGCTACCACAACAATTACACGACGCAGCTGTGCTGGAAGTAGCATCGCGCATATTTTCCGCTGGCTAATGATTAATTATTTTAGCATAAAGCGTCAACTCAAGACACAGACATCACACACCCACACACCCACACACACACAAAGAGAGACAGAGGGAAAAATTGAAATTAAATACAAGACAAGCCTGATGGGCAGACAGAGGCGAGAGAAAGAGAGAGGCGGTCGATAGGCCACAGCAGTGCGGTGGCTCATTAAAAAAACATTAAAGTGGGCAAATGTGGCAATGTGAATTAACAGAGTCCAGCAAAAAAAAGCCCCTCCACCCTTCCCCCTCTCTGCATTTTGCCATTCATGGCATCTGCACATTTAGCATGAATTTAAGGCGTGGCATTCAAAGCAAAATAAAACATTATGCGCCGCCTTTGAAGTGCCATCGAATCATAATATTGTTAAATTTTCGCACATTTCCTACCATATAAACAGCATTTTCCGTTACACACACACGCACAACACACACACACACACTAGCACACAATTTCAGTCATTTGTCAATTTAGCAAAGTTTCATTCAACAGGAAACCGGAAGCAATTGCCTACAACAGCAAAAGGGAAGCACTGAAACAAGGGGAGGGAATGGGGGACTGGAGCAGGGGTAGTCAGTGCGTAGTGAAAAGATGAAAGTAATATGGGGGAGAAGGTTTTTTGTCTCTACTCACCGTGGTGGAGGATCCGCTTGTATCTCGCATATAACCTCAACAGTCTCATCCTTGGAGGCACCAATTAGTATAACGCGATCCGTGTGCTTACAAACAGGCGTGTCTAGAAGGTAGAAGGAATACAAAACATAATGAATCATTTGGGAATACAATACTAAAGAATATCCTTAGAAAAGATATAATCAAATATAAGAGAAATTTATTAATTAACTGATGATTGAGACCGTTTTCTCATCTTTCCGATAGCCTTACTGAGGGGATAAATTTAAGATTTGGTTCTTTAATTGACAAGTTTATCTACCCAGTAAGGTTATCGGCAACGTAAGTTTTTAATTTTGAATCTTAAATATTACATACATATAGAAGACTTTCATATAGAATTGATATAGGATTGCTAAAAATTGAATATAAAAAAAGCTTAAAAAAAATTACTCTGTGGAAAACGCCATAGTCTAAAAGGAAAGAATTGTATTGGTATTTTATATATTTGATTTTATTTTTTCTAAATATTTTACATCTGTTAAATAAACTGTATTGTACTCGAAGATATATCCCAAATTTCTATGGGCACAACATCCCTGTAAGACGCAACAGTATAATCGCCCTAATTTTAAGGAAAGGGAAAGGAAAACAGACTGAAAAATGAGGCAAAACATTTGGTTTGGCGTTGGGCGTTGCACGGGGAAACGCACAAAAGTGATTTAGACAGCAAGACGCCCCCTCATCAGTAAGAGTAGGCCCAAGTCCCTCTCTAACCCTCCCTTCCCACTCATCAGCTCATTGGGGACGCAGGGCCAAGGCAGTCAGTCAGTGTCAAACGCAATGGTATTCGTGGAAAGCCGTTGAGTGGCGACGTCGTCCTTGTTTACTTGAAATTAATTAATGTGGCAACATGATTTAGTACTTGCAGGTAAATAAGGCGTTCATAAATGTTAAAGGATTATTAGCTGACAGCACACGTGGCGTATGCGTAATTTTCTGTCGCCGTTGCTCACAGCATTTCTTCCCCCCAAAGCTAAGGAAACCAAATGAAACCAAACCAAACCAGACCCATTAGCAGTCAGGCAAGTTGAATTTTTGATGAATTGTTTGTCTTAAAAATTTACAAAAGGACGTAATTAATTAGCTGAAACAAGCCGCCCTTTGTTGTACTTGTTTTTGTTATTTTACATTGTTGTTGTTGATGTTGAAGTTGTTGTTGTTATTACTTGTGCTGTTGCTTATTTAAATTGCAAATTCACGAGCACTGTTTGATCAGACGTCAGCCAATTAGAGAAACTCACTTGAGACAGCACTTGAATAATACTTGTTGCTGCTCTTTGCTCATAATAATAGACAGAGAAGTTCAATGGCATCAAAAGAAAAACGAAATTGTTGTTGCAGCATTGCTGCTACTTTTTAATAGGGCTAAAGAGCAAAAGAGGAAATTCGTAAAAGGTCGATTAATGGATGATTTAGCGAAACAAAACAGCATTGACATGAAATCTAAAGAACGAATCTACTAAGAGCCAAGAAAGACAAAAATAACAAAAGAACTTCATTACTCGAAGTTTCTCATCCAGTCTATAAATAATAAATACGCCAGTGAATAATTTGTATTAAGATTACATTGATTTTGTATCCTCTGTTTAAACAGGCTTTGTGATAGCAACGGATAACATGGATACACCTATATTAATCACATAACATTCTCTATTCATTAGATAATAATGAAAAAGAAGATATCTAATTGAATTCAAAACAGTTTTTTTAAGTTTTTTTTAAATGTATATATTTGAATTTCTAAGTTTAGAAATCTGCAACGTAATAAGAAATGTACACTATATTTATGTATTAATTGAGGTACCACAAAAGATATTAATTTAGCTACTCTAACTCAGAAGACGAACGGACAAATTTTTAGAACTGTGTATATCACTTGTTTTTTTAAGAAACATATTTTTAATAATTGCAGAGTATATATTTAAATATGTATAGCTCAGGCGTCTGTTTCAAATTTAACAATACGCGGAAAACATTTTTAAACATAAACAAACTCGTTGAATTTAAAATAAAGAATTGTTTTCATAGGGAAGACCATATTTAGAAATTACCATATTAGACTTTTTGTTAACAGAAGTTATGACAAAGCAAAAACTTTTGCGCAATAACAAAACCAAAATGTCAGCAGTTGCAAGAAGATTGTGGTAGAAATAGGAGAATCGGGAGTCGCGGTGGCAAAACATTTAATTTATAGCTCGCAGCAATGCGTCTGTCTCGGTTGCATAGAAGGAGGAGGTGGCACTTAAGTGGGGTGAAGTACTCGTAGTCTGAGCATGTGAATTGCTCAGAGGCAAGAACTGGTAACTGGCAACTGGCAACTGGCAACAGTAATCTCTGCCTAACTGGGAACCCACTAAATCCGGCTCAAAAGCTCATTATGAGTGCGATCATCATCCGGGAGAAGCGCTTGTCAAATTGCTTGAATTTAAGTTACAGCTGCCTCATCATGGGACTCCTCCACATGCTCGTCCTTCATCTCCATCTTCATCTCCTTTTGGGAAGACGAAGTGTTGGCAACGCTTCGCGGCCTGTTAAATTGAAGCATAATTCCGCAGCAGCTGCAGTTGCAGTTGCAGCAATGAAATATGATGCAACGCATGTGGCAAGCATATGAAAAGCGACTGGATTTTCTCTCTTTGTGAGAGTGGGAAAGACGCGATAAATAAAACGAGATGGCAAAATGTTGTATTTATGCAAAAAGCGGAATGAAAAATATTTTCACAGCCTTGACTTGCAACTGCGTCCCGTCTCGATTCAACTTGAGTCAAGTTGAGCTGAGTTGTAAAATGAAAACGGCCGAGCACAAAAAAAATGCAATACATCAAATGGGACAAGGGGGGGGAAAAGTCGAGGAGGGTCTGCTTGACAACGACAACGTCGCTGTCTGACTTTATGATAAGAAAACATACGTTAAAACAGAAACAGAAGAGAGACATGGGCAGGGGCAGGGGGAAACTACTCTGGGACAGCCAGATAGATGATGCATTCAAACAAAGTGCTGGCTCGTAATGCCAACTGATGCAGACAAAACTGGCTTGGCAACAGACCCTGGGATTATAGACTTCGACTACGAATACGATATGGAGTAAACAATTCTTCCATGATATATGCATGTATATCCTTGACTTATTTCTTTATACTCACATTTAACACGCAGTGGCAACTGATTGCTGACCGTTTCACCCTCATCGTTAATTGCACTGCACGCATAATTGCCCGCATAATGTTTGGTGATCTTTTGCAGGACTAGACTTTGGTTCGAGCGGATGACACGGGCCGAGGTATTGTGCTCCAAGTGTATGCCCTGGAAAGCCCAATGATAAACGAAATTGAAGAAGATGAAAAATGACAACTAATCTTATTTTTAACTAAGGGAAAACTAATAAGGTTTAAAGGTCAAGGCGAAAATATCCTTGTAGTCTTTAAGATATGAATTTTAAATTATGAAAGTAAACTAATAAAATTGGGATTCTATATACTATAGACTAGCTACGTTTTATTCAACCAGTCCGTCTGTCTGTGCGCAAAGTGTCTAGTCATTTTATAAATAAGTTGCTTGTGCTTAAGAATTCGAAGATTGCTTCTGTGCAATAATTTTTGGCTGCTGATTTGAGTACTGAAGATACTTCAAGAGACATGTGTCACATATTCAAACAATTTTAATATATTCAATCTTTTAATTAGGATAAGGAACTTTCCTTATTTCAAGAGTCTTCGGTGTATTAACATACTTCAAATGATAAAGCCACCGAAGGTGTAGCAGTATTACATCAATTATTTATGTCTTATTATATTAATGAATTAAAAAAATTAACCAATTAATATATTTCTTTCCTTTTTGTAAATACAGTGAATATGTCTAGTAGGGCTCTTAGAATGAACTCGTTAAAAATAAAATTTTAATTTTGAATCTGTTCACAATGATTAAATGTCAACTTCAACAAGAGCATTGCAAGTATCCTTAGGGAATGCTCTAGATACTGTACAGGAACTGATGCTCTGCTCTCATAGTTTGATTCACTCCACACTCTTTGCTGATTGATTTCGGGGAGCGGTGGAAACTGCACTTGAGCGACGGCAGAATCAATGCCACAAATCCCAAAACTATTTTGCCCAAACGGCACATTGCGGAGTTGCCCCATTTCTCACGCCCCTTTCACCCGCTTCCCTCTGGAAACACCTTTCGGACCGTCATTCTTGGTGTGAATTGAAATGAGCAAATGCACCGAAGAGCAGTGCATTCTGAAGTTAGGCAGCAGCCACCACAGCGTATACGCAACTTGCCATGTTATTGACACTTAAACAGAAATGAATGGAAGCCAACCAAGCACACAGCCTGCCTGCCTGTGTCCTGTGTCGTGGTCCCTGTACTCAGTTCCTGCTTGCCGTTGTCATTGGGTTTTGGTTCACATTTGTCGGTTGGGAAAATAGAAAGAGCAGGACGCAAAATGAGGGAGGGAGGACACACACGAAGTGACAAGAGCTCACTTCCAGCTGACTTGACGCGACCTACATTATGTAACCACAACAGTTTCCGCCATTGAGGATTCGATTGTACGTGACACTCGAAGTAAACATCGTCGCCTTCCTTGATATCATCCGGTGTCAAAGTGGAGCCCAGACGCAATGTTACAAGTGGTGGATCTGCAAGGATTTGACAAATGAATAGAAAATGAGTTAGTCAAATGGCAAACATGTGATAGCTATGTAGGTGATTCATTAATTATAGATCGATTTAGGTATTACAAACTCTATTCATTTTATTAAAAATGCGTATAAATTAAAATAATCAAGACGTCTAACATTTTGTTGAACGTTCGAAGCAATGGTTCAACCCATAAAATTATTATTGTTTCTGTCTGTAGACCGGTTTATGGAGACTTTATGTTTAATATAATACAACAATATTGTGGTATTTTCTCAAATGTTTTCTTTTTTCCTTTTAAACATTAAGAGAATTATTTAATAATATTTTATAAATAAGTATTATCTATTAGCTTACTTGTTTTGTAAGAAAGAGACAATTATGAATAAATAATCTTAATCTTCAGTGTTTACATTTATTTCTTCATATTATTATATCTTTATTATTTCTTTCCTAACCATTTACAATATGGTAATCATAAGCTATCATAATCTTGTGGATACCTAAAGTTCCCTTTTCCTTCATCTCCTATCATCAGCTTTTGACAGATATGAACTGTGAACTAATCGTATACTATTATTACCTAGAAGATAATTGAAAGGAAGTTCTCTTTCTTAGATCTATTCAGTTCACATTAGCTGTCATCAGATATGCTACAACTGAAGTGATCTATTTGATTTAATAGTTGGTTGCAAATATGTGCTATTTGCTGCAACGACAGCAACATCAACAAAGAGTTATGAGGACATTCTAATGGAAGGAGGCCAAGGATCAGGGAATTGCTGCTGCTACCAAACATGTGTTGCCGCTTAAGTCGTTTGAATTGCTTAACGAGCCACAAACTTTGCGACAAACACAGCAAAGCACAGCACAGCACACAACAGCACAGAACATGGCCCGAAGGTTGGCCAGACGAGAAAGGACTCACTGAGGAAGGACTCACGTGGCAACCTTAATATTGTTGAGTTATTGGCGGCCAAAGCCAAACGGCGCCCGTCAAGAGTTAGACGATGACGACGACTACGACGAAGACCGAGGCCAAAACTTTGCTTACTTTAGAATGGCCTGGCAAAGTTTACCCTTACCCCTTTCCTGTCTTACCACTCTTTCTCTCTCTCTCTCTTGGCCCTGTCGTGGTCTGGTGGCCCGCCAATCAGGCTGAGTGCTTCAATAAGGGCCAACAAAACTCTTTCGCCAAAAGTCGCGACGTTGTATTTCCGCACACATGTTGCAGGCCATTTTTGTGATTATCATTTACCGTTGCCTTCAAACTCAAAACCCGAAAACTGTAAACTGAAAACTGCTTAGACGGCCCAAAAACAAACCCCCAAAGAACTTTTTGGCCATCGATCGACGGGTTGTGCTAGAAATTTATGTGCAAATGAAAGTTGGCTTATTATGCCGTTTGATATATGCGACTTTTGCTCCACGATTTGTTTGGTAATAACGCAAAATTGCTAAATTGGCATTTGCCTACAACTTGAAATGGCCAAAATCAAAATTTGCTTTAAGGCTTTCTCAAGTTAAAGTTTCAATCTCCTTGGTAGATGCGTTCTTTAAATTAAATTTAAAATTTCCAATTACTATTCTGATAATTGATTTATACTTATTTAGAATAGTCAGTAAGTATATCACATATTTGTTGTAATTACATATATTTATAATATTTATACCCTTGCAGAGGGTATTATAATTTTGTCACGATGTGTAACGCATTGAAGGTATAGCCTCACAGACCCCATAAAGTATATGTTGGATCAGGGCAATGAGCTGAGTCGATATAGCCATGTCCGTCTGTCCGTCTGTCTGTCCGTCTGTCCGTCTGAAAGTATATACAGTGAAAACTCCCTTAGCGGACACCTCTAATAAGCGGACACCCCCTTGGGCGGACACTTTTCCGTGACACTAGTTTTGTGGGGTTTTCAGACCAATTTGCCTCTATTGAGCGGACACTCTTGAGCGGACGCGGACACTAAAAAAGGACAAACGAACGAAAACCTCTTTTGGCGGGACACCAATTTCTTAAAAACGTTCGCTGACGAGCTAGTTTTGTCATTAAAAATCAGAAGTGGGCGGAAACAATGATAATTCGGAATCCGAAGAAGAACCGGAAGAGCCTGACTATGATCCTGACCCAATAAATTCGAATGATAAGGCGATGACCACAATTAAGAAATTAAAAAAATTAGTTCAAAATGACTATAAAGCGTTTGAATACGTATCACATTTGAAAAGCCATTTGCAGTCCCATATTAGAGAAGAAATTAAAGAACGCTCGAGAAACCAAAATAAATTATTTTTTTAAGACGCAGTAGTAAAAAAAATATTCCTATAGGCGGACACTCCCTTGAGCGGACACAATTGCGCGACCATGAGTGTCCGCCCAAGAGAGGTTTCACTGTATATTCTTGATCAGGGCGATGAGCTGAGTCGATATAGCCATGTCCGTCTGTCTGTCTGACCGTCGGTCCGTCTGTCTGTCTGTTTCTATGCAAACTAGTCTCTCAGTTTTGAAGCTATCTTGATGAAACTTGGTACAGGTCCGTCTTTTACTGCACGCAGTACATATGTCGGAACCGGCCGGATCGGATAACTATATCATATAGCTGCCATAGGAACGATCGGATCAAAAACAGCATTTAGTATGAAAAACTTTTTGTTTTTCAAAATATTTCAACCAAATATACACATTGTGTGTTTGATTAAGTTTTAAACAGGCTGACCAAATTTGGTGCAAATCGGATTACTCTATCTATAGCTGCTATAGGAGCGATCCTGAAACCAACATTTAGTATGTATAACAAATTTTGTAAAAAATCTGACAGCTTACACGGGGCACTGCTAGTTTTCGCTATATTTTTATAATATAAAACTCTTTTGAATGTTTGTGACTAATCCAACAATTTATAAGTCGTTCTGTATTTCCAGCTTGGAAATGAACTTATATATTTAATAAATTAATTAATTAATAACATATACTAAATGAAAATATTCAATTAAACTTCAAGAAGTAATACCAGATAATTGGCTTTGCCTAATATATAATTAATCTAACTATAAGTCCATTTTCTGCTTCGACACATGTTCCACCATTGTAAAAATTACTTTAATGAATACCTTCAATTTGTATTACCCAGTATTGTACCACACTTTAATTATTAGTTGTTATTATAATTTTCTTATCTTCTTCTTTTTCTTAATTAATTCTTTACTTACATATTATACTAACTAGTACTAATTTACTTTTGGGTTAATTTCAAATGTTGGACCAATCTTCACAATTACAATTTCTATTAGCTTTTACCAACTCTTCAATTTAATTTTAATACATTTATTTTAAGCTTCTTAAATTTAAAGCTTTTATCACTCATTGTCTTTGAAATTTAATATTGAATTTGTCGTCGACTGGTTATAATTATAGTGAATAATATTGAATACATTCAATCAATTCAAAATCAATATTTTTAGGTAGGAACAACAAAAGTAGACTGCAAGGCTTCGCCAGTTTGTCAATTAAAATTTCAATTCTCTGGTGGTTGCGCTTTAAATTGTTCTATTCAACTGGACTTCAAGAAGTAAACCTAGATGATTGGCTTGTTGCCATATATCATCAGACTATAAGTCCCTGTTCTGCTCTTCGTCCACTTTAAAAATATCAACTCAAATTGCGGCATTCAGGAAAATATCGCGATGCTTTCGCTTTTCCAAATGCCAAGCACGCACACAGCACAAGCGCCAATGTAGCCAGCCATAAACAACGAGAAAAGGACATACACAACACACACACACCAGTCACGATATACACAAATACAATTGTCGCTGTGTCTGTGTGTGTTACTGCGCTCATGGGAATCTCTATGTCTGTGATTGCATTGCATGTTTTGTTGTTTTGTTGTCCTGTTTCCTTGTTTGCCGGGTCCGCATTATAAATTTTAAAACCGAGCGAGTGTCACATACTCGTACTACGCACAAACATAAAGAAAATTATGTATACAACCAACGCAGTTGGAATGCAGCCGCTGCTCCTTCCCCATCCATTTCCCTCCTACACTCCTCCTCTCCTCTTCATAAAGTATGGCAAATGGCCTTGCCAAATGCCGTGCCTAAGAAGCCAAAACGAAGTTGGCATAATAACTCAGGCATGATGCTGAATAGAGATATCCCATAGAAGGACCAAAAAACAAGGACAACATCAGCAAATGTGAAACGATGCGAAGTATATTTGCCATATGTGCTCAAATTAAAAATACAGAAAAATAATGACATACGAAGAGTCGACTTGGAAATGCGCTTTCTTAATAAACATATTCTATGAGATACCCTTAAATATTCGAATATAATGCACACAACCTTTAATTTGCTACTTTTAAAATTATTAAAGAAAACACTATTACACAAGAACTCAATCAAAGACTGAACTTTAGATGGAAATTGATCGACTTAGCGATATAGTCTGATCCATATTGAAACTTGCGGTCAAGAACAAAATAATGTAGCTACTGCATTTTTACAAAATTAGTAAGATAAAAACATGGATTCAAATTGAAATCAGCTACAGGATGAAAAGAAAAAAGGAAAAAATTTATCTTATTGTGTAGTAAATAAATTCCAAGTTTTATAATATTTAAGAACTTTATTATTTATGACCAATAAATGTGTATAATGTATATATATGTATAATATTTGTTTGCTGGCTCGAAGTCTGATTGTTATTATTGACATACTAGTTAGTTATTAAACTGATTTAAATTGGATATATTATTTTATTCAATTCGAACTATTCTTTCTTCTACAAAATAAAAGTTTCAATAAAAGTTGCAAACTAATAATTATCCCAAAATTTTGCACTAAACTGAACTTTTAATATAGTTATGAATTTCTTTCATTCCTCCTAGCGAAAATTCCCATCTTCACGGCACTTTCAAAATAAATGAAGCGTATTTCGCGTAAATATTTCAAATGCTCAAATTAAAAAGCATAATTTTTCCTCTTCTTGCTTGCTGTTGTTGTTGTGTTGTTAATATTTTCTTAAAGTCAAATGTTCGCGTGCTGTGCACAGCACAAGTACAGTGTGTATGTATGTTTATATGTATATGCTTATGAATTTATATGAATATTTTGGCGTACGTGCCGATCATAAAGTTTATTTGCATCAATGTGGAGCAAATGCCACGGCAAGGCGAAGCAAAACAAACAAATAAAAAATAATATTCTAAAATATAAAATATGATGCTTAAAAGTATGTGTGGTGCATAAAAAATATATATGTATGTATGTATAATATATTATAACACCTTATATTTTAACGTAAAGCCTAACCAGCAAATGTTTTCCTTTCGCTTCTTTTTCTCTGTTAGCTTTTTGGCAGCAGATTGCAGTAAAAATTTAATATTTGAAGAAGTTAAAAGCAAAGAAACAATATTACGTGATGTGTCGAATGAGTACATACTGTACTTGTATATAAATATGTGTTTGTACATGTGTACAATGCACACACAGACGAAATAATAAAATACATTTGCAGCGGCAGCGGCAACGGGACGTATACGTAACTCGCGTTGTAAGCTCGACTCTCTTTCTCACTCTGACTTTGGAACTTTACGATGTCCGCAGTATTTTGTGGCTATTGACCCATTGACTCTGTAATTTGCACAAATTTTTTATGTGCTTTATAAAGATTTGCATCGATCTTTACTAAGATTATACGAAGCCATTGGCTATAATATTATATAAAATACAAAGTTATACTTTTAAAAAGTGTGTTAAGGTATAGGGTCTATTTGAACTAAGTGCGAAATGTGCATGTATGGAATATCTTTCTGCAAATACTTTATTAATGTAATAATTGTAAGTAAAGGATGTTACACGTTTTCATCCAATAGCATTGAACACAAATTCAGACAGAAATGACAGAAGATGCGTTTTACATGCATAAATGAGATGAATCAATAGTTATTAATTGCTAGGCTTAAATAAATACTAATAGTTTATTGCAAAAATTTAAGTTCTTTACATATTGTACAATGTATAGTTGAGCAATTGAACACATTCTAGGCTTAAGGGCTTATGAGTCCTTTTGGCTGACTGAAAGTCCTATTTTGATACGGTTGTTGTTTGGTTATTTTAGGATTTTGTAGTATGGGTTTCACACAGAAAAGTCCTTCATTTAATTTAAGCGCCTGCCATACATTTTGTTAGCCCACATATTTCATTTGTGGAGGAGAACGGCAAAGGAATGGGCCAGAGGGGAGGGGTATTGCTACCAAGGAGGCGACTGCCTTCTGGCCCATGGCAAATTATTCACAATTTGTCATTTGTCTTTGATTTATTTGCATTTTAAAGGCTTTCAACGGCGACGTCGACATCGCCGACGTAATAAATTTAGCGAGCTGTCTACCTTTTGGTAGCTGTCGGCAATGCTTGCTTTTCTTTCCTTTTCTCTCGCGATTTCGTTATGTATTTTCTCCTCTCTCCTCTATCGTTTTTTTATGTTTTTATTTTTCTTATTTTTTATACTTAAACACAATTTGTAATACTTACAAACGACATTCAATTTCCACATGGTCTCCAAATAAAGGCCATTCACATTTGGATTTTCCGCACGGCATGTTATCGATTTGCCATCGTCGTCTGTGGTGGGCACAAAGCTCAGCTCCGAGCGTGTCGAGTTCTTTGATATGTCGTCCTGAAAATGTTTCTGCATTAATTAAGTTTCGCCAGACTTGAGCCAAGGCTACCCAGTAAGACCCATCCTATTCTCCCCCTTTCTTTTTTTCCTTTCCTGAGGCGCATTTCTTCCTACAATCGTCTGTTTTCTTTGTTTGTGTGTGTGTGGGTGTGTGTATGTTGGTTTTTTTTTTTGCAAATTTGTCGAAATATTTTATGCTTGCAATTTAAAATTTATTGCTGCATACTTTGGGTTTTATGTGACTTGTGTGGGTATTATAAATTTTATAGCGCCAAACAACACATAATTAGTTGTGCCTTTGTAGTCGTTATTCTTGCTGTTAGTTGAACGGGTCATAAAATGTTCAGTTTTAACAGTGTCTCCCTCTAGCGGCCAGACACTAACTTGGCTAAACGCCTCAGTCCCCCCTTGTCACAAAATGCAGTGAAATATGCAGACACATGTGGTCCGTCCGATGGATGGCCTTGCCTTGCCCGTGGGAGTCAGAAGTGTGAAGGGGGTGTAAAGTGTTTTTCGCTTTTAAGTGGCATCAAGGTGTTAATAGGCTGCCAGTTAGCAACCTGCTTTCACGCCTTTCCAGTCTTTCCCTGCTTTCAAATAAAAAACGTATTTTTACTACCAGTCGAATGCAACAAAAAGTAAAAGATAAATATTTGACAGCAACATTAAATTGGCAAAGCTCTGAGTGGTGTAATAATTCTTTCAAATTTATCTCTCGCGGATTAAAATTAAATCAGAGCTTAACTAAATCCTGTTCAGAGCAATAATGCTCTTAAAATTAAACTTCAATTAAAATGTTGTTAGGATTCTTTTAACTGAAAACTATTTTTTCTTAATGTAAAAATTTAAGCAATAATATATAATTTTATTTAGATATAGTTTTTAAGCTGCTGCGAAATCTGTTTGTTTTTACTTTGAAACAAAATAAACAGACCTCGAGCCGGCTTAATATTTATTTGAAACAATTCAAAAGGTCGCCAAAACCTATGTTAAAATTTAAATTATAAATAAGTTTTTAATATTTTTTAAATATTTTGTATGAACAAAATTAAAATATAAAAAGAATTTAAATTTAAACAAAATACAACTAAAACTAGGAGTAATTTAACTTTAAACAACTTAAATACTTATTACTTTTACAAATTAACAGAACTAGTTTGATGATTAAAAGTTGGCCCTTATTTATTAATCTGCTTCTAATTTCCCAATCCTTGCAACAAATATTTAATAAATTATAATGTTAACTTTAACTTTCTGAATGTTTGTCTTAATATAAATGTTCATATACAATTTTATTAAATTAAATTATTTAAGGTTTTAAATATGTAGAACAAAAATTACAAGAAAAACAACAAATAATATACTTTTTAATATTATAAAATTTGAGCTAGTTAAATTTCGATGGAAGACTAGTAAAATTTTTAAAAATGGACTGAAAACCCATTAAATCATTTATTTAAGTGAAACATACTTTTGACTAACATGGGACAGATTTATTCAAGGATTTTTAAAATCCTTTGAAAGTTTCCAACGCTCAAAATAACATTTTTATCTCTCCATGGCTACCCTAATTAGCTTCTATGTAAAATTAAAATAAATTAAATCAATTAAATTAAAAAATTACAAGAAAACAACAAGTAATATATCTTTTAATATTAGTAAAATATAGTTGGAGTGTTAACAAAAGAATAAAATTAGTTCAATGTTTCAAAATGGATTTATCCATTACATCGTTGATATTTAATTAGTATACTCCCGTTTGAGAAAGTCCTTTGAAAGTTTCCAACACGGAAAATAACATGTTTGGCTCTCCATGGCTACCCTAATTAGCTTCAATTCATAAGTAAGTTCTCTGTAGTGAGTAGTCGTTGTCCGTCGGCATCCAAACGCTGATTAATGTCGTGGCTCCTATGAGGTTGTTAGACCTTAGTTTATACTCGTAACATCCACATGTCTGTAGGGTCCTCACAGAGTCAGACATATGCTACCCACAACGCCCACACATTAGAGACAAAGTAAGGTACCAAAAGGCATGTAGAACATGGCTTAAGCCAGGTCCGTCGACTATCTAGCTGACTAGATGGATAGATGGTTGGGTACAGGAGGCCTTTTGCCGCATTACGGCAACTTTATGCCACGTGAAAACTACTGAAAAACATTTCCGGTCTTTAAAGGAGTGTAGCTGCAAACGGCAAAGCAATCAGCAGCGGCATGCATAAACGAGTATGCATATAGGGCGGACAGACATGGACATAAACAACAACAGTTTAGACTCTGGGGGAAAAGCGGAAAGCGCAGAAAACTGGAGGGAGAGAAACGGCACAAAAATGAATTGCAACAAAATTGCGCTAAAACTCCCATAAATTTGTCCAAAGTTGAAACAGTACAAAAAAAAAACAAAAACAGAGGAGGAAAAAAAGAAAATGAAAATAGCAATGGAAAGCAAACTAAAGAAAGGGAGTGAGAATTGTTGTGTATTGTGGAGTTTATATCACATTATCTGTGTTTATTCTATTTGGTGAGTGTAGGCGGGGGAGGTGGCGACGTGATGGCGAGTGTAAGCCACGCCCAGGGACAACAAGTGGATGTTTCTTTAGCCCCCTCCCCCGCTCTTTGTCGCTGGAGCAAGAGTTACGAGCCACGTTTGTGTGTGGCATGACTGTGCAAACACAATAACTTATCGAGCTGAACGTGAGTCAGTTAACACCCCTCCATCCCCCCCTCACAGTACCACAAGTGTTGGGCACAGAACGTCAATTGCGGTCATGTGAGAGTCCTCTTCATACCTGTCCCCTCCTCTATTGTTCAACCCCTCTTCATGCACTTACCTTTGTGCGTCGCAATTGACGCTTTCCCTTATACCAGGTGATGATGGCATTCGGACGTGAACCCGATGATTCACAGGTGACTTCGTAACGTCGATCGGCAATCATTGAATTGGGCGGGTCCAGTATTTTAACAGTCAATGGTTTCACTAAAAGTAATCAAATAAGAAAGGAGGAATAAGAAGGGCAGGAAGAATAAAAAACAGACATAATTAAAGTATTTGTTAAATTGAATATGCTCAAGATATTTCGATTGATTTATAAAAATTGCGATTCCTCTAAGCTCTATCAATATTTGATATACTCTAGATATCAATTTTAACAAGTATAAGTAGTGCAATATAAGTCTGCACTACCTTCGTTTAATTTTGTTGCTTCTAAGTGAAATCAATATTAAGTACAGCTCTACACTTTATTTATTGAATTTTTTAAAATTTAAACAAAATTTCACATGCTAAAGATGTACTCATTAATTTAAAAATCGGAATTTATTTTTAAACACTTTCCCTACTTTCTTGTGTTTCTTAGAATTAAAATCTATATTAAATATATTTATTTATGTATATGGTTAAATTTTTGAACACAGCATATTTTTAAAAAATTTAAATATATTTTTTACGTTCTGCAACACCTTATTTATAATACTTTTCCTTACTATCTGTTTTATAATGATGACATTTATTAGTCTTAGTCTTTGGGCAAAGTAATTGGCAATCTCTGTGTATTACGTATACGACTAAAGGACGTCTCGGACAAGCTCTCAAGTGTTGACTTCATATGACTCTGAAGGCCTCCAAAGGTCTAATGACGCTCTAGGACTTGACCAGCTTTTGTTGTTTCAGCTATTCAGGTTTGTTGTTTTTGTCCTATACTTTACTTACATGCATATGTACATTTATATGTTACTCTCCATGCATATGTGAAATGGAGCGAGGTTATCGTTGGTTGACGCCCCGACATTCATTCATTTTTGTAAACATGTAATTATTTAACAGCTACTTTGAGAAGTAGTACGAGCAGTATTTAACCCATTCTAGGTTTATTTATATCACATTACAGTCATAAACAAGACTTTTGCTTTCAAAAGTGAGACTGGTCATTAATTAAAGAAATGAGAATCTTTTTTAAGAACTGGAGCTGATATCAATTTGTGTGTTTATAGAAGAAACATATTTTTATTTTTGTGTTACTATTATTATTATCCTACATAACGCTACAAGAAGTTCTTTATAAAATAGAGAGTTACAGTAAAGTTTAAGCGAATCATAAGCAATACTTTTGCTAACAGAAAGTCGGACTAGTCAATTATTAAATTAATGTGGAATTTATTTTTGGATTTGGTTCTGTTCTATACTAAAGTTAGAGTTGAAACTTCTTCAACAAAAACTCATACATATGTGGAGGCAAAGTCTTTTTCAAGAATGCTTTGCGACACTTAAAACTTTTTAGTACGAATGTTTTAAAAATTTTATTAGCCAAAGTTCTCAGTACTTACAGTGCATATCCAGTATAAAGCTCTTTTCCTTGGGCTTATCTAATTGCGTATTCAATGCTTGACATGTGAATACGGAATTCAAATCGTTACGCTGCACCGATGGCCACAACAGTCGATTCTCGATAACATCACCGGAATTGTGCTCGTTTTGATTGTCGACAAGTAGTCCATTTACGAGCCAACGTACCTGCGGTTGTGGACGACCTATCAAGTAGTCAAAGAAAGGGAAAAATGGAGAAATAAAAACAATGCACTTATATATCTAAAGAGGAGTACGAGTTTTAAGGGAGAGTTGCCAGAAATAGTGCAAATTAAAAAGTCAAGCTTGAAAAAATACAGAGCAATAGAAAAAGAAAGCAAAGCAAATCGGTTCCAATAGCAAAGCAAACTTTGTGATATTTTCATTTTGTAGGGCAATGCGGCTTGAGGTTTTTGGGTTTTTCCACAGTTTATACGAACTCTTTTTTTCGTCCAAAGCTTTTAAGGAAATTAACAGGAAATTGTCTAGCCGGGCGAACGGATATAGCCATGTGGGCAATACAGTTGTATTGGGATATATTGAAGGAGTATTAAAGGAGGTAGGAGCTAGAATTGGGGGCGTGGTCGTATAGGGTTAAGTTGGGCTCGTTTACTTACCGCCCACCACACGACAAGTGATAACAATATCGTCTCCCTCCTGCTTGGGACCCAATTGTGTCCCATTCAGCTGACGACCCCAACGGTCCAGTATTATGGGCTGCTCCGGAAGTACTAAAACAACAAAGCAGCAAAGGAACAAAAAGACAGATGGATAAATTGAGAGATTGATAGTATATATGTATATCATCATTTTCGATACTCACTTATTACAGACAAATTGAAACGGAAGCTTTGCGTTTGAGCTGTGCGAAAATCCACACGACAACGGTAAATGCCTTGATCATGACGTTTGATATCCTGCAATTCCATATATTATTGTGTAAAAGGAAACACGTCATTAGCATACACACACATACTTATACATATACTCGTAGTATGGTCTATACAGCTTTGTTTTGGGGCCATGTAGTTTTCAATTATTGCATGTCACTTAAGTTGTACGACTCTGTGGTCTAAACTGTGGCCAACTCAACTGCATTTTAGATATAAGGACAGACAGACACATACATATGTAAATGTATGTATGTGCATCTATCGAACAGTTGGTTAGTTGGGGCAATTATATACTGAAGGAAACTGTTGTGCAATTCATTAATGTTGACATTGACTCAGTATATGCCATTTTACGTTTAAAGCTTCATTGATTCGGAATTATTTGTTCAATTAAAGCTTAAGTGTTTTAAAATTAGTTTTTTTGCACTTTTTATTTTAAGATTAACGAAAAATTTGAATTTTAATTTGCTCAGTGAATTAATTTAAGTAATGTTTTTTAAAGAAATTTTAAACTGTGCTCCACTGAAAGATATCTTATAAACAGATCTGAGATATGCTAGCTTATATGTATTAATACAAATACATAAAAATACATACATACTACAGTTTCGAAAATAACTTGTTTTTGAATATGATTTTATTTAATGAATAATGTATGGGAAATGAATGGTTTTAGTAATAAATAATACATAAGCCAATACGATGTTTTAAAAATATTAATCCTATAGTCTCTGAAATGAACATATTCTAAGGGATGATCACTTAACTTTAATTGAACTGTTGAATCTTATAAATAATAAGGAATAAAAATTAAAACACAAAGTTATAACATGTAGCTATTTTAAACATTCTTAAAGCGCGCAATGACAAAAGAAAATGATTGATGATATTTAATGCATAGGTTTCAATGTCATTAACGCTTTAATTATCCATTTTTGCTGGAAAAATGAGTAAAAAAATCACTCAAATGATTTATATCAGCACAGTGATAACTCGAATAAAAGAAATTAAATGCTGATACTGCTGAATGCTGAATTTGTTGAGAATAAGAATGGCTTTGCCGTTTTGATTTTGTAAATATATGTAATACCAATAAAATTGTACGACAATGAGAATGGTCTTGTAGTTGTAATTTTTAAAGTAACCATAAACGATAGAAAAATCAAACCTACTTAAATGATGTTTTATTTAATAACAATGAAGAGTATTAATGCGATTAAGCTCAGCAGCTGTAAAAAGAATTATCTGTTGAACAAATTTATATTTAACGACTACATTAAGCTTAAAATGTATCTCTGGTTAGCTCGTTTATCAGAATATAATAAATCTAAATGTACTTTTTTAAATTTGAAAAGTACCAGGGCTGATTGTATTACTAAATGCATAATAAACGAATCTATGTTAGTATTACAAATATGTTTATTCATTCATTTAAATCATGTTTGATTGAGTTTCCTGTATTTTGCTTTCTACTATATCTGTGTAATTTATAGTTGTCTGTGAATGGCGTCAGGTTAATTGCCAGGCAATTGAAATGCAATTAAAACTAATTTATAAAGTCAACTAACTCTCCCAGAACCATTTGTCGCACATAATTCATGGCCAGTACGAGTCTAGTATTTTTGCTAACCTGTCCGCTTGTCCCGCCAGCATTATGAAGTTGATGCAACCGTGAGTGGTAAATTTATGGGGTTTGCCTCTTCGTGTGCATTTCACATTCATTTCCGAATGTGTGTGAATGTGTACATGCAGCTCGTTAACGAAGACCCAGAACCCCACCCAAAACTCAACAAGAAACTGCCCCAAGGATCCTTGCGAATCCGAAAACGAAACCCCAAACCCCATAAAGCCAAGTAACTTGGCCTTTAAAAGTCAACTGTTTTGTGGCAAAAGACATGGCAAGGCGTTAGTTCAAGTAGCTGCCACATTGAGAGCGTTGTGTAGTTTGTTTGTATCTATGTGTGTATGTCTCTCTGTGTAAGTGTGAGTGTGTATGTGTGCATTGCATGACAATAACGGTAAATCAAGTTATCTGTAAACATGCAAGACATTAATAAACATTTCGCGTGCGCGAGGCAATTTAACAACTTTTGATATCTAAATTTGTTTTCGCATTGCCCAACAGCAGTCACAGCTTTTTTACCTCCATTTAGCATTCCGTTTGCTGTATTCTATTTTTCTCTTTTCGTTTTTTGTTTATTTCTCTGCCCTTTCTCAGCATGTTTGTTACATCCGTTTACAGTTTTTCGGACTAGCTTAATTTAATACACGCATTCGCAATTTCAATTTAAATATTCAGCAAAGCTTTTGTTGCAGTCGATATGTATTTAAAATATCTACAACTTGTATAATCTTTATAAATTTCTTTAGAATCCCCCTAATGGAATTTCATAGAGATTCATAACTTTAATCTTTAATAAAGCATACACGTCTCAACTCGTTTTTCACTTTATTTTCTAAAATAAGATTATCGCTATTTATAGTCGTTTATTGAACATTTATTGTGTGATGTTTTCATTAACAAAAACTCAATCAGTAACTATGCCAAATTTGATTTAATTTGCTTGCACAAAATAAAGAATATTAGGTTAAATATTGATTTTGATTTTTATACGCACGCTTTATTTAAATGCATGCAATTATAATTCTATACCAATTTAATCACGGGTGGGAAAAAGTAGTATTGCTTTGTGCAAAGATATGTTTCACCCAAAATAAGACCTCTCTAATTCCTTAAATTCAAACATTCACTCTCTTTTTTTTGCTGGTTTACTCAATTTTAATGGAATATTTAAATATTTTATACAAGTTTAGGCAGTAAAAATGAAGCTTGCTATTGCTGAACACACGGAAGGATAAAGTATTGATGGTTGGATGGTTGTGTAACCTTTTGAGAACTCACCTTTATTTCCAAGGTTGCTGGCTGTGAGTCAAAATGGAATTTGGCACGTGAGCCAAAGACCTCCGGAGCTGACCAATGTCGGGGCTGCTCTATGGCCATATTATCGCGCACATCGAAGCTGGAAACACAAACGAGAAAAAAATATTTGAAAAAGCATGTATGAGAGACAGAGATACAAGAGAAACTTATTATTATTAAGCCAGCATATACACGGTGTTGAACATAAATATTTTAGTCGTATTTTTGGAGCAAGAAATTAAATCAAGCTGGTATAAATTCTTAAATTCCCTTCGAAAATCCACTCGGAAAAGCGGGAAAAACTAATGAAATCCATAGGCAATATAATTTATCGTGGCCGTGGTATTATTTCGCAAGCGCAGCTCATTTTAAAATTGCGCCCGCGAAAATTAGCCTCATTTATTTTGGCTTGCTCATTAGACCCATTTCCCTTGCCAAACTACTCCCCTTACTGGATGCTACTGCTGCCAAAATTAAATTTATGGCTGGCAGATAAACATTTTTTCAATTTTCTTGTGCAATTCTCATGGTCGTCGTCGTTGGCGCTGCATTTAATTCGCCAAGTTTTACTTAAGAGCACACTAAGGCCATAACACTTAAGTCCACGATTTATGCTAGCCCCTGTACTGTGCTAAGCGGTATGGTGGGGAGTGTATTTGGGGCCTCCATTAACATTAACATGGCTGTAAACATGCATTAAGTACAGGCATTCACTCTGTTCTCTGTCGGTTTATTTTCTTACTGAAAAAAGTTTGAGGTAATTATTTTAATACTATAATCAATAAGTGAGAATAAGACTAAAGAGTACCAATCAACGAATAAAATTAAATATTAAATATATATATTAATATACAAAAAGCGAAAATAAATAGTATTGGCTGTCTGTAATTCATGTTTTTCAACTTATTCACAGTCAGCATATTATAAAAATCAAAAAACTAGTTGCTAATGATCGATAGTGAAGTTTAATAACATCTTATTTAAAATTATTTTCATACAAAAAACATACTTCTTAAGTTTCTTTAGAATAAGCCCGAAAAAGAATAGTCCAGCAAAGAATTCTAATCATAGTGGGTCTCAAATACCCGTTATTAATGTTATCAAAATAGAGAAACACTATTTAAGTTATTTATTAAAGTTAACCTTCAAGTATTAATATTACAAAAATTTAACTTCCGTCACTTATCTTTAAACAGATTAAATTAAATAAAACGCTAAATTCTCTTTATTTACAAATTGAACAGTTTGCGTTTTGTAAGAATAAAAACAATTTTAAATTTTAACTATTTCTATTCTTTTAAAAACTATTGGAAATTAATCCACAAATTGTTGCAAATTGCTTAACAACAATTATGTTATGAATAGATTTCACTCAGCTTCGACATTGCGTTCATAAGGTTAAATTGAGCCTACACCTATTTATAGTTAGTTGTCGATGTTTGTTGTTGATGTTATTGTAGCAGCCACTTTTCGGGATGCTCTGCGGCAAGTGGCACGTTAAGCGCCCTTTTGTATGCAACACGCAATAATTTATGCGGGCAAACTTCGCGCCTGCTGCCAGCTGTCGACAGAGACTGCGACCGTTACTGCGACGTCGACGTCAACGTCGACGTTGACGCAGCAAAATGCAACAACTTAATTGCTGCGTGCCATGCGGAGGCAACTCAAGTGCTGTACGAGAAGTGGCAAAGGCAGAGTAAAAAGGAAAGAAACGTTAACCCAATTTTGTTGCGTTTTCTTTCATTTTTTGCTCACTACGCCGCCATTTTAATTAAAAACTAAAAAAAAAACTACAACAAAAAGAAGAACAACAACAGAAACCAGAAAAGAAAATTTATAAATAAAAAACTGTTGCATTTGGCTTTTGAGCTTTAGGCGGGGCATTGAAGAAAGTGAAAATGCCCTGTGGGTCTGAACTTAATAACTGCTTTTTGAGTCCTATGCAGCAACGGTTTATGACCAAATAATATGCTATGTGGCCCAAGCAAATTGAGTGTAATGAAAATGGCTAAAAGCCAAAGGTTAGGCATTGGGAAAAAATCATTTAGGCGGCACTGTGGATGTGACTAAACATCGCTTATATTAAACTTTAGTTTATTTAGTTGTGGATTCAATAAAATTTATTGATTGATTTATCAGATATTAGAAAGATATGTTATTTTAATCCAAATTGTGATTGTGAAGTTGATTGATTCTGAAGTTGATTGTACTATTTTATTCTTGAATGTGAGCGCTTCAACAGAATAACTATATATTTCATTTTGTATTTTTGGTCGGACTTAATGCATACCTCACCAATTTTTAGCCTTTGTCTTTATCTGTTTCTCTGCTGAAAGTCGTATTCCAATTAAAACAACGCAGTTTCTCAATAAGTTTGATGATTTAAAAAATTATATTTTTGAAGCATTTACAAAATGAAATGAGCAACCACCTTTCCAGCCCTTGTTTATTTATAAAACAATCAATGCATTCTTAATTGTTTTAAATAAACAAGTTGTTAAATGTTCAGTAAGACAGAATTATGTATCTTACAGCACCATTATTGTTGTTTAATATTCTTTCTCCATTTATTTATTCGATCAACCTTAACTGTTTTATTGTATCCTCTTTAATATTCTGTAGTGTTTGCAATGTAATTTCTCATCTGCTTTCAACTTTATTTTATTTTCATCTCTCCTTTACTATAAATTTTTTATTATTTTGGACTGACTTTGTATTACTTTGAAAATTTCAAATAAATTTCAACTTGAAGCAACCACTGTCATCAATCTAAGTGAAAATTGTACAAAGTCTTTGGAGTGCCACAAATTGCATTTAAAAATCGCATTTGACATCCAAAAGGCGCAACGTAGCGTTAAAATGTCGTGAATGCAATTAGACCCGCTTCTGCTTCTGCTTCTTCCAGTTCACCCAAAGCTAACGGAGTTTACCTTGGCGAGTTCCTCTTGCTCAACCCCTCTCCGTTAAAACCGTCAACAATGTCGCTTGGCTAGAGAAGTAAAAGTAGAAGGAGTCGACCATGCAGTTTGCAGTCTGTTTTCAGAGAGTTCTTTATGACCTGCTTGATTACCATAGAGCAGGTAACAACAATCTGAGCTGTCCACAGGCTTAAATCCTAAATCCTGATAAAGAAGAAAGAAATTCAACGGCATTTATCCACACAATTCTTGCGGCTTTACGTCTGAGGTTAATTAGTAAATTAGGTAAACATAATTAAGTTAATTTAGTGTGCGTTTGGTATAACAACAAAATCACACACATACACACACACATTAACAGAAAAGTTAAATCACATTTTAGGGGTAAGAGAACTTATCAGCTGCCAGGCAGGTGCAAAAAAACACAAGCTTATAAACTGTGACGCGCAAGTAGACGACTTGTAAATACCCAGTATCGCATATATTAATAATATTTTTAAATAAATATTATGTTAATACTAGACAATATTGAGTTTAGGCACTGTTTATCTAATAATAACTTAATCATTCTTTTATACTTTAATATTATTTTATTTTATCAATATTTATCATTTTATCATTCTTTTCATTATTTTTTAATTTTATTGTATTATTTTTATCGATCCATAATTTCAAAACTTAAAATTAAAATTATAAATTGTTACCACTTTTTTTGTTTAGAGGCTTATCATTTTAATATTGTTTAATTTATTGTAATATTTTTGCACTTAATTTAACGAATTATTTATTATTTATTGATCAATTTTATCGTTCAATTTGAATCTTAGTAATGTGAGTCATTTATTGAATAAACTGTAATCTGCTATTTATTGAACTAAATTTATTAAAAAACGCGCTTTTATATCATTAGTAATAGGTTACGTATGGCTAATATTTGTTTACTGATTATAGTTTGTGCTTCATTTGTGTGCGTACTCTTTTCGCTTACTTAGTACAGGGTATACCAAAAAATACTGTAGCATAGCTGCTTATGTGGGACGTTGTGGGCCAACGATTTAAAAGGCAGCTGCTCTCGAGGCTCGTTTGCATTTAATTAAATGCTTATAAACAGACAGACAATGAGCTAAATGAGCCAGCCAGTTCCTCTCCCTCTCAGAAAACACACACACACACACACACACACACACACATAGGTAAAGTGTACTCACCTATATAAAGGTATGCCCGCATTATCACGAAACCATAAGACCATATAAACATCATGCAGGGGCTCGGCAATGGGGCAGGGAAGTGACACTGATTTACCCTCAACGGCATCAATGTCCTTCGTTTTCACTGCGATTGTGGTAAATGTGGATGTTGATGTGGATGTGGTTGGCATTAGTGGAGCACACGCCCATATTGTTGTTGTTGTTGTTGTTGTTATTTTTGTTGTTATTATTATTGTTGTGTTTGGGATGAAGTCGCCGCCATATTATTTTCGGGTCAGGCAAATTATGTTGTCACGGTTTTTGGTTGGTCAGCATCAACATCGGCAACAACATCAAGAATTCGGCACATGAAAATAGAAAATAAATGCGTAAAATTTGTTAATTAAATGTTCGTTCCTTTTTGGCATGCGTGGCTGATTTCATAGAGGAGCACATGGTAATGAGGGGAAGAGTGGGAGAGAGAGAGAGAAAGCGAACCCAAAGCCAGGACTCTCGCAATTAAATGTTGATGCCGGCTTAATTTCAACGTAATTACAAACGCGTAAATTTTTATATGGCTACCCCCTCGCTTAGAGCCTGTTTTATTTATTTATTATGCATGTGCAAATGCCTGCAAAATGCTTTTAAAGCCCCATCACAAGGACGACAAAGACTGGCCCAGATAAAAAGAGAAAGACAGAGAAAGAGAGAGAGAGAGAAAGAAAATGGACCAGAATAAAATTGTGTAGTATTTAAGCCTTTTGCTCGTATTCGGTGAAAAGCTGGCCATTATCAAAAACTAGACTTAATTGATTTTTCTTTTTTTTTTTGAGGAAAAATTCCCAAATATTATAAAATAATTAAAATTATAATTTCTCGGAAATTAAAACTGAAAAAATATACAAGATGATTTATTATGAATAAAATTAGGTAAAGGTTTTCATTCAATTCAGCTTAAACAATTTAGGTTGAATAAATTAAGTTCAAATATAACTAGGGAATGCCTGTTCAGAATTATAAACATCTCAGAAAACCAAAACTTTAATAAATAAATAAAAATTGAGCTAAGGGCCTCTGCTGCCATAGCCATAAAATACGCAAGGTTATATTTTATTATTATTAGTTTAAAAAATAAATAATAAAGATTAAGCTACTTCAGAGCTAGCTGTACTGTAGGAGACTCTGTAATTATGGGCAAAAAGTGTTTAAAAATGAAAAGCCTATAGTATTTATCATATTAACCAAAACTCAATGTCCCAACATTAAAAGTGCTCTTATAATTAGACTTCGAAGTTATGTGTTTCAATATATGGGCGCGAAAAGGGGCGTGACAAAATTCTAAAACAAACTTGATCTGGGCAAGATAAAGATGAGCCTACATACTGAGTTTGCTGTCTTCATCTAGGTGATACCAAAAGCGACAGACATAAGGACAGACAAACGAAAAGACAGACAGGGTTATTTTTATAAACTTAGTAGACCATTCTGAACTTTTTTAAAGTACAAATAATAGATTCAAAGCGAAAACAAAAAAATTTTAAATAAAGATTTAAGCATTATAAAATTTAATAAATATATAAACCAACAAAATCGTAAAGTGAAATAGTTTAATAACATTAATACATTGTGACTGGTGTCCTATTTTTGAAGAAATTTATTGCAGTGATAAATAATTAAATTAAATTCCTTCTTTTAAAAGAGAATCTTTAAGGTACCTCAAACAGACCAAGAATAAAATGTTTTAGCTTTGATGTGCTTTAAGATTAAACTTATTTTGAAAACATTTATGCTCAACACAAGAAAAAACTTTCTATATATTTTAAAATAAAATTTCTTAATATTCTAACACTCGCACATTCTTGAAAATGCATTTAATACCCTCATGTGCACATACTGAGCACTGAGATAATAAAGATAAGAACTTTACGATAAATAAACGAGGTAAAAAGACATTTGACTGATAACGAATGTCACCAATGATACAATAGTTATTTGGGAAAACTGATATTTAATTAATATGTAGTGGAAATGGTTTATGTTTATTATCTAATAAAGTTATTGAAGCATTTGATGTGTTAATATTTTCGTTTTGCTTTTTTTATGACTCTTTTCTGTCAGTTGAAATGGCCAAAACCAGAAAACAAACAGAGACCAAAAACATGCAACAGCCGCTTGTCAAATGCGGCCGTTGTTTATGTAGATTTGGATGTTATTCTTTTTTTTTTTGTTATCGCACATCGGCTGCCATCAAGTGTATAGATACATACAACATTTATGCACATTTATCTTTATGTTTAAATAAAAATGTCTGCGTTGAAAATATTCCACATCACATGAGAAAAAGGGGAAGCAAATGCCATAAAAATGTTGCCTTGCCCTTTACATTTTTTTACGCCCCACATCTTGTCACCTACTGTCCATCCCTCCAAAAAAAAACATAGCCCTCTGTTCCGCTTTGCACTCCACGGCAACGTTTCTGGCGTTGACTTTATGTGTAAATATGAAAAAATGTCATTTTATTGCCACAATGCGTCGAAATTTTGTGAAAATTTATTGCGCATACGCGGCGTTGTATAATAAATATGCGCTTAAATGCCCACCAATTCTTTGAGTGTGAGGCTGTATGAGTGGGTGTGCAAGTGTGGATTTGTATGTGTGTGTTTACTTCCAACTGTTGGCATTGTGGACAAAGGCTGGCTAAAAGTAATGCGAACAGCTGTGACGCCATAAAGTCAAAAGAGTGAGAACTACAAGTAACAGCTGAAAATTGGAGTGTAAATCGAACAAGAAAACTTAAATTTAAAAAGTCTAAGCTGAAGGTTTCTATTTGTACTAGAACAGGGTAGAGTAGGGCATTCTAGCTGAGACAGCTGTATTTTGAATAAAAGTTAATACTAAAAGTTAAAGAAATTTAGGAAATTTAGGAAAGTATTTCCAATATTTGTTCCTATTCATCAGCTATTTACGCAAAATTTGGACCTCAGTACAGAATATTTTTAACTTCGGCACACTTAGAGAAATTAAAAGAGCTCTTTTCTAATTTTAGTAGTTGGAACGAATCCATTATCAGAACCATGAAATTCAATTGTAGTCCGCGCGGTAAAGCTTTCAATTTGTGACGCCAGATGGCAACAGTGTGTTGTGCTCAGTTTTAGCACAAATCAGGTGAGTGAAGTTTGAAGTTGACTCAGTCAGTTGTTTAGACCCCGCAATCAGATATGATAGCTCTAATTATGAAATAAGCGAAAATAAGATTCGTCGCCTTATCAGTAAAAAGCAATTAGAATAATTGACATCCATGCCAAGCATTTCAGTCTCAACGTTTCAAAATGGAATCATTTGGAGATAGAGTATTCAACTTGAATAATGTGCTGGCCGTGAAAAAGCGCTCTATGAAACGCCTGGGGCGTAAAGTGATATTCACAATATTAATCATCGCCTTCATCTCTATGATCACCACGATGATCGTGAAAAGTCGTCAGGGTGGAGACACAATAAAAATGTTTACACTTCCCACGCCACAAGGTGAACGAAAGGATTGGACCGATTATGAGGCCATGACAGCCGATAAGTTACGATCCGGTCTTGGAGAACATGGTCTTCCTGCTAAGATTGAGGATCCCGACGAACAAGAGCTGGAAAAACAGCTTATCCAAATAAACGGCTTAAATGGCCTGCTCTCTGACAAGATTTCAGTTAATCGCTCAGTTCCCGATTTACGCAATGAGAAGTAAGTCCAACAGAATATACTAAAATTCAATTGGAAAATGAGTGAACTAAACTTTTTCAGGTGTAAAACACGTCAATATCTTGAGAAACTTCCCAGCGTCAGTGTGGTTATCATCTTTTATAATGAACACTTTAAGACTCTACTCCGCTCAATTCACAGTGTCATCAATCGTAGTCCGACCGAGTTGCTTAAGCAAATTGTGCTCGTGGATGATGGCAGCGAATGGGAGTCTCTCAAGCAACAGTTGGATGACTATGTCTCTCTACACTGGGCACATCTCGTTGATGTGGTTCACAATCCCAAGCGACTTGGTTTAATTGGAGCTCGTCTAGCCGGCGCTAAAGTCGCAACCGCAGAGGTTATGGTCTTCTTCGACTCGCATATCGAAGTCAATTACAATTGGGTAAGTATCAACTACAATTTTTATATTTTGAATAATGACAAATATATAATGACTAAAATTATGTTCCTCATAAAAAGCGCTCAAATATTCATTGGGTTTTGAAAATTACGCTGCGTTCTAAAAATTAAAATTTCAAGTGTTGCTTTACATCTTTAAAGTCTGTATCTTATCACTATTCAATGTGGTATGCGCGACATTAACTACCAAAATATACAATCAGTCGGGAGGACAAGACCGCGCAAACTTTCTCTCCATTGAATTCTATGTGAAACTTATGATGACATTATCGCCGAACTTTAACGCTAGTGAAATGTGATTTCATTGGCATAACCTTATTTAAATTTTTAGTTACCGCCGCTGTTGGAACCTATCGCTATTAACAAAAAGATATCGACATGCCCACTGGTGGACACCATTGACTACAACACCTTTGAGTATACAGGTTATCCAGATGGACTTCGAGGCGGTTTTAACTGGCGCTTTTACTACAAGAACCTGCCCCTATTACCCGAGGATAGTGTGGACACATCTCTTCCATATCGAAATCCCGTGATGATAGGCGGTCTGTTTGCCATCAACACTGAGTTCTTTTGGGATCTGGGAGGTTACGATGATGAACTCGTTATTTGGGGAGGTGAGCAGTACGAGCTGAGCTTCAAGATCTGGATGTGTGGAGGCATGTTGTTGGATATTCCCTGTTCCCATGTGGCACACATATTCCGCAATCCCAATGTTGAACGACCCCACCCGAATAATTACAATTTTGTGGCAAGGGTAAGCATTTAGAATAAAAAAAAAACTTTTATTGAATACTTTAATAATTTATCTTCATTCTAGAATCACAAACGTGTGGCTGAAGTTTGGATGGATGAATACAAAAATTATGTCTACGAACGCGATCCCATGATCTACAACAATATTGATGCTGGGGATTTAAGTCGACAGCGCGATCTACGCCAAAAATTGCAGTGCAAATCGTTTGACTGGTACATGAAGGAGGTTGCACCTGATATTCTGGAAAAGTTTCCCCCGGTTGAACCACCTTCTTATGCATATGGCGCTATTCAGAGCTTAGGATATCCAAAGTATTGCATTGATGCCATGAACTTGCCTGGCGTTAATCCAGTGGGCTTATATTTGTGCACCAAGAATATGACATTCCCACAGGTAAATCAGTTTTGGACTCTTAGTGGGAATCGCGAGTTGCAACTCACTGAGGATGACAGGTGTCTGGAACTCCAAGATTCGTTTCCCTATGACACTGTCTGGTTGTGGTATTGCAACACTCGAGGTGGCAATCAAATCTGGTATTACGATCGCCAACATCAATGGATTGTTCATCCTCAAAAGATCAATCGCTGCATGGAGGCATTTATGGAGAATAATATGACAGCAGTCTATGCAAAAGAATGCCAAGAGAACAATGATCGACAACGTTGGAACTTTGGCGTAGTTAATAATGAGTTGTTAGATCGTTTCTTTGATAATATTTAGCTCTTCATTGACTATCCATAGGAGGTTCGGATTTTCGTGCACCAGATCATTGTCGATTGTTTAGAACTGTCTCATTTAAGAAAATTTTAGTTCAAAGACTTCAAAGTAATTTTTTTAATCTCAGTTTAATTATATTTAAGCTAACTGAAAAAAGTCTGGAATTGTGGCTTTAAAACCTATTAAAAAAACAAAACTATTAGAGTATTAATTACATTTTCGACGATGGAGAACCTTGAATGCCACATTCTGATTGAGTATCAAAGTTGTGGGATGAATTATGTATGTACTTCAAAGAGAAATTTTAATTATTTTATGAACCATTTTCTAGTCGAGCACACTCAACAACAGCTCTTTTGACTCTAACTAAGTTGCATTAAGTTTAGTCATTGTAACGAATCCATTATCATCACCGTAACTTTTGATTGGAGTTTGCCCGATAATACTTAATATTTATGACGACAGTGTGCTTTACTTAGCTTAAGTACAAAGTTTAGGTGAGAGAAGTTTGCTGTTGAGTTATTGTAAGTCAATTGTATGGACCTTGCAATCATATATGACAACTCTAATTGATAATAAAGATTTATAAAGAAATTTTCATCTGAACAATTTGCTGACCATGAAAAAGCGACCATGAAAAAGCGGTGTGTGAAGCGCCTGGGGCGTAAATTGATATTCACAATATTAATCATCGCCTTCATTTCTATGATCACCACGATGATCGTGAAAAATCGTCAGGGTGGAGAGACAATTCAAATGTTTACACTTCCCACGCCACAAGGTGAACGAAAGGATTGGACAGATCATGAGGCTATTGCAGCCGATAAGTTACGATCCGGTCTTGGAGAACATGGTCTTCCGGCTAAGATTGAGGAACCTGCCGAGCAAGAGATGGAACAACAGCTATATAAAAAGAACGGCTTCAATGGGCTGCTTTCTGACAAGATCTCAGTTAATCGCTCAGTACCCGATGTTCGCATAGAGAAGTAAGCCGAAAGGAATTAATAAACTAGAATTCAATTACTTGGTGATTAAAACAACCTCTTTCAGGTGCAAAACACGTCAATATCTGGCGGAACTTCCCAGCGTCACCGTGGTCATCATCTTTTATAATGAACACTTTAAGACTCTACTCCGCTCAGTTTATAGTATCATAAATCGTAGTCCGTCGGAGTTGCTCAAGCAAATTGTGCTCGTGGATGATGGCAGCGAATGGGAGTCTCTCAAGCAACAGTTGGATGATTATGTCTCTCTACACTGGCCACATCTCGTTGATGTGGTTCACAATCCCGAACGACGTGGCTTAATTGGAGCTCGTCTAACCGGCGCTAAAGTTGCCACCGCTGAGGTTATGGTCTTCTTCGACTCGCATATCGAAGTCAACTACAATTGGGTAAGTTTCAACTAGAATTTCTACATTTTTAAAGGGACATTAACAGTTTGAGATGAGGAAACAAACACAGAAATAAACGCTCTTAAACGACCTGTTGGTCCTTTGGTGAGCAAGTTAAAACCTTCACGGACGCTTAGATTTAAGAAGCGTTAGATTTGACTGAGAATATTAGATCATACTTATTAAGAATTTTCGGAACTTAATTTTCTTTAATTAGATGAAAATCAAACACCAAAAGAGATTAATAAAATTCTTTGATTGTTATGCTTTGTTGTTTGTTAGCCACGAAACAATAGGATTAAAATTAAGATGAATAAGATGAGCAGGAAACAACTTTAGTTTTCTTTAATTTGTTGGCGGAGGATGTGAATTTGAATAGAAAAATACAAACTAATTTTTATTTGCCATGTCGCCCATTTTGAGATCTTTGGGAACTTTACAATTCAGATTTGGGGTCAAGATTCTTAACAGAATATAAAATTCTTCAGAATCGAACTTTAAGTTTTGATTAATACTAATTGGGACCGCAGAAGTATTCAGGTAATGATCCCTTAACTTTTTGCAATTTTTAACTGATTAAGTGATTAAAATGACAAATTCAAAATCTTCAGTCGTTAATTAATCTTATTTCTTTTTTCAGCTGCCGCCACTATTAGAGCCCATTGTCATCAACAAAAAGATATCGACATGCCCTATTGTGGACAGCATTGACCACAAAACCTTTGAGTATACAGGTTACTCATTCGGAACTCGAGGTGGCTTCGATTGGCGTCTCTACTACAAACAGCTGCCTCTGTTGCCAGAGGACAGTGTGGACATATCTCTTCCATATCGGAATCCCGTGATGATAGGCGGTCTGTTTGCCATCAACACTGGGTTCTTTTGGGATCTGGGAGGTTACGACGATGAACTCGATATTTGGGGAGGTGAGCAGTACGAGCTGAGCTTCAAGATCTGGATGTGTGGAGGCATGTTGTTGGATGTTCCCTGTTCCCGTGTGGCACACATATTTCGTGATCCCAATGGTGTACAACCCTATCCGCGTAATTACAACTTTGTGGCAAGGGTAGGCATTAAAACTAAAAGCTGCGGTGTTTCGAACCTTATATCAAAATATTTAACAAAGATCGCGAACCTCTTTTAATCCTCTCGGAATCCAATCCATTGGTTCAATTTAAAACATCAAAATAGTTTCATTTCCTTTATTGTTTTCCATTTATTCTTCTTTCTTATGATTTTAAAACTTTTAAAGTTAAATATTTTCAGATCTTTAAAGATCAGACTGAGATAGAGATCTTTTTATTATTCTTCTTACTTTAAAAACGGAGATATTTCTGATATCTCGAACCGAACCATCTTCTTAAAGGTTGTTCTGGTTCGGGATCGGGTTCCAGAGGCAGATAAATTTAGAGTTTTTGTTCAAAATTCGGTTTGGGTAACCTAAAGTCCTGAGCCGAACCGATTCTGCGAGATTTAAACCAAAAATAATTTAATCAACTCTTGATTGTTTTTTTAATTCAGAATAACAAGCGTGTGGCCGAAGTCTGGATGGATGAGTACAAGAAATATGTCTACGAACGCGATCCCAACACCTATAACAATATTGATGCTGGAGACTTAAGTCGACAACGCGCTGTTCGTGAGAAATTGCAGTGCATGTCGTTTGACTGGTACATGAAGGAGGTTGCACCTGATTTTTTGGCAAAGTTCCCTCCGGTTGAACCACCTTCGTATGCATCTGGAGCTATTCAGAGTTTAGGATATCCAAAGTATTGCATTGATACCATGAACTTGTCTGGGGTTAATCCAGTGGGCTTACATTTCTGCGCCAAGAACATGACATTCCCACAGGCAAATCAGTTTTGGTCTCTCAGTGCGAATCAAGATCTGCAACTCACTGCGGATGAAAGGTGTCTGGAACTCCAAGATTCGCCTCCCAACGCGACGGTGTGGGTTTGGTTTTGCCACAATGAAGGAGGCAATCAGTTTTGGTATTACGATCGCCAACATCAATGGATAGTCAACGGTCAGAAGAGCAATCGGTGTATGGAGGCATTTGTGGAGAATAATATGACAGCAGTTTATGGGAAAGAGTGCCAAGAGAACAATGATCGACAACGTTGGAGCTTTGGCGTAGTTAATAATGAGTTGTTAGATCGTTTCTTTCCATAAGAGGTTCGAATTTTCGTGCACCAGATCATTGCTGATTCGCTGGAACTATCTCATTATAGAAACTTAAATTCAAAGACAAAAGTAATTTTTTAATCTCAGTCCTAATATTTTTAAGCTAATTGAAAAACGTCTGGAATTGTGGCTTTAAAACATATTAAAAATAAAATTATAAGAGTACTAGGGATTTGCCCCCTGCTCGCTTCGCTCGCCAACCCCGGCTACGCTCGCTGAAATCTCGGGAAGAAATGTGGAATGAAAATAGGGAACACTTCTCACAGCTATATCCGGACCTTATGTCATTTGTAATAAGAAAGCGGAATATGTAAGTTCAATTTTTCCCTGCAATTGGACTTAAAATAATAGTAATAGTACTTTATATAATATAGAGAATTTACATTTTCGCTGCTCGCTGTTTTAAAGTTATCTCTGCAACTGGAATATAGCAGAAAGAGCGAGTAACAGTTCCATATACTGCAAATTTACATTGAAAGTCGCAACACCAATGAATCGTACCCCCTCCCCACCACATCTTTTGATTGTTTATTAGTAGCATCAAAAGCCACTGCTCCTATGGCAGCTGTATAATATAGTGATCCGATCTTGACAAAATGTTCACAGAATGTTACAATGAGTAAGAACACATAATCTGTGAGTTTGGTTAAGATAGCTCAAAAAACAACAAAGATCTTCATACAAAATTTTAATTTGGACCTGATTGTACCTATGGCAGCTATATGATATTGTCATCCGATCATTCCTCAATTTTACACAGAATGTAACAATGAGTAAGAATATCATAATCTGTGAGTTTGGTTGAGATAAGTCAAAAAACAACAGAGGTCATGTAAGAATTTTTCCTCATACTAATGTTTTAAAAACAAAGATCTTATAATTAATTTGACCTTTTACCCCAAATTTACCCTTTCTAGTTGGAATATCAAAAAACCCCGTCTTATTGCACGATAATTAAATCTCAGCTATGTTATGTGAAAATTGCAGCTTGATATCTTAAGCCGTTTGGCCTACAGCGTGATGTCTCTTCAGTAAATCAGGACAAAGAGTTTTATATATATAGATAGATAAACTACATTTAAGACGATGGAGAGCCTTGAATGCTAAGATTCACTCATGTAAAGTTTTTTCTTGTCGTGCACATTCTGATTAAGTAACAGAGTCGCCGGATAAATTATGTACATATGTACGTCAGAGAGAAATTTTAATTATTTTAAAAACCATTCCCTAGTCTAAAGCTCTTTTGACTCTAACTAAGTTGCATTAACTGAAGTCATTGTGTCGAATCAATTATCATCACCGTGAATTTTGATTGGAGTTTGCCCGATAACACTTAATATTTATGACGACAGTGTGCTTTGTTTAGCTTTAGTACAAAGTTCAGGTGAGTGAAGTTTGCAGTTGACTTATTGTTAGTCAATAATATGTACATTGCAATCAGGTATGACAACTCTAAATGATAATATAATTTATGCTAAAAATAATAGAAACTAAAGACAATTAGACCATGCTTCAAAATGGAACCATTTGGAGATAGAAATTTTCAGCTGAACAATGTGCTGGCCATAAAAAAGCGGTGTGTGAAACGCCTGGGGCGTAAATTGATATTCACAATATTAATCATCGCCTTCATCTCTATGATCACCACGATGATCGTGAAAAATCGTCAGGGTGGAGAGACGATTCAAATGTTTACACTTCCCACGCCACAAGGTGAACGAAAGGATTGGACAGATCATGAGGCCATTGCAGCCGATAAGTTACGATCCGGTCTTGGAGAACATGGTCTTCCTGCTAAGATTGAGGATCCTGCCGAGCAAGAGATGGAACAACAGCTCTATAAAAAGAACGGCTTCAATGAGTTGCTTTCTGACAAGATCTCAGTTAATCGCTCAGTACCCGATGTTCGCATAGAGAAGTAAGCCGAAGGGAATTAATAAACTAGAGTTCAATTACTTAGTGATGAAAAAAACTCCTTTCAGGTGCAAAACACGTCAATATCTGGCGAAACTTCCCAGCGTTAGTGTGGTCATCATCTTCTATAATGAACACTTTAAGACCCTACTCCGCTCAGTTTACAGTGTCATCAATCGTAGTCCGACCGAGTTGCTCAAGCAAATTGTGCTCGTGGATGATGGCAGCGAATGGGAGTCTCTCAAGCAACAGTTGGATGACTATGTCTCTCTACACTGGCCACATCTCGTTGATGTGGTTCACAATCCCAAGCGACTTGGTTTAATTGGAGCTCGTCTAACCGGCGCTAAAGTTGCCACCGCTGAGGTTATGGTCTTCTTCGACTCGCATATCGAAGTCAACTACAATTGGGTAAGTTTCAACTAGAATTTCTAATTTATTTTCAATTTCAATCACCAAAAAAGTTTATACAATTCTCTGATTGTTATGCTTTGTTGTTTGTTAGCCACGAAACAAAAGGTTTAAAATTAAGATGAATGAGATAAATAGGAAATAATTTTAGTTTCCTAAAATTTGTTGGCGGAGGACGTGAATTTGAATAGAAAAATACAAACTATTTTTTAGATGCCATGTCGCCCATTTTTAAGATCTCTGGCAACTTTACGATTCAGATTTTGGGTCACTTTTGTCAAGGTTTTTTACAAAATATAGAACATTTCAGAATCGAATTTAATTGGATCCGCATGAGTAACTAGGTAAAGGTCAATAGCAATCTGACCGTGATAGCTTTAAAGTCTTCAGTCGTTAATCACTTCTTTTTCAGCTACCGCCGCTTCTAGAGCCCATCGTCATCAACAAAAGATATCGACATGCCCCATTGTGGACATCATTGATCACAAGACCTTTGAGTATACAGGTTACCCATTCGGAACTCGAGGTGGCTTCGATTGGCGTCTCTACTACAAACAGCTGCCTCTGTTGCCAGAGGACAGTGTGGACACATCTCTTCCATATCGGAACCCCGTGATGATGGGTGGTTTATTTGTCATCAATACGGAGTTCTTTTGGGATCTGGGAGGTTACGATGATGAACTCGAAATTTGGGGAGGTGAGCAGTACGAGCTGAGCTTCAAGATCTGGATGTGTGGAGGCATGTTGTTGGATGTTCCCTGTTCCCGTGTGGCACACATATTTCGTGGTCCCATGGATCCACAGCCCAATCCGCGTAGCTACAATTTTGTGGCCAGGGTATTTATTAAAATTATATATCTTTCGGCAAACTCTGTATTATATTTTCATGACTTTTTAGAATCACAAGCGTGTGGCCGAAGTCTGGATGGATGAGTACAAGAAATATGTCTACGATCGCGATCCCAACACCTATGACAATATTGATGATGGGGATTTAAGTCGACAACGCGCTGTTCGTGAGAAATTGCAGTGCAAGTCATTTGACTGGTACATGAAGGAGGTTGCACCTGATATTCTGGAAAAGTTCCCTCTGGTTGAACCACCTTCGTATGCATCTGGAGCTATTCAGAGCTTAGGTTATCCGCAGTATTGCATTGATACCATGAACTTGCATGGCGTTAATCCAGTGGGCTTATATTTCTGCGCCAAGAACATGACATTCCCACAGGCAAATCAATTTTGGATTCTCAGTTGGAATCGCGATCTGCAACTCATTGCGGATGAAAAGTGTCTGGAACTCCAAGATTCGCATCCCAATGCGACTGTCTGGGTTTGGTTTTGCCACAGTCAAGGAGGCAATCAGATTTGGTATTACGATCGCCAACATCAATGGATAGTCAACGGTCAGAAGAGCAATCGGTGTATGGAGGCATTTGTGGAGAATAATATGACAGCAGTCTATGCAAAAGAATGCCAGGAGAACAATGATCGACAACGTTGGAGCTTTGGCGTAGTTAATAATGAGTTGTTAGATCATTTCTTTGACAAAATCTAGGTATTCAATGGATTTGGAGACCTTTATTAATTCCCTCGAAATTTCTCATTCAGAAAAACTTACATTTATATTCATATAAGTATTGTTTTTGATCTACGTGTAATTATATTTACCCCAACTGAAAAATTTGTAAAGCTGTTGCCTTAAATTAATCCGAGAAATAATATTGCAAACAATTTTTAGCCAAATATAAGTTTTTTACGCCCAAATATGATTTTCTAGCATTTTCATGACAAATATTATATTTTTCTACCTTTATTTTCCGCCCTATCTGGATACTTTCACCCCGCGTCTATCCTTTTTGGCCAAGTCAACCATATTTCCCATCAAATTTAGATTTTATTTCCGTTAAAATATGACAACTCTGACTTTTGTCCTTCAAATCTAGGTATTTTCCCAACAAATGTAAAGTTTTTTATAATCCATTTGCAAGAAAAAAATTTTAACCAGCGCGCAGTGTATATTTTCGGTTATCTGCTTTTTAAGTATTTTAGTCGAGTAGACCTAACTATAGTTTTAGATTTCAGTTCAGTTACAATAGCATCAGTCACTGTAACCAATCTATTATCATCACCGTTAAAATTGATTTGAACTCGTCGGGTAAAGCTTGTTATATATGACGCCAGATGGCGACAGTGTGTTGTGCTCAGTTTTAGCACATATCAGGTGAGTGAAGTTTGGAGTTGAGTCAGTCAGTTGTTTGGGCTTGCAGTCTGATATGATAACTTTAATTGATAGTACGGAATGATGTAAAAAATAAGCGAAAATAAGTTTTGTCGCCTTATCACACCACAGCAACCTCAGAGCAATTAGATTAATGGACATCCATGCCACGCAATGCAGTCTCCGAGTCAAAAAAGGGAATACCATGAAACCATTTGCAAATAGACTGTTCCAACTGCACAACGTGCTGATCATGGCTATGAAGAAGCGATACGTTAAACGCATTGTGCGTAAAGTGATATTCCTAGTATTATTTATCGCCTTCATCTCCCTGGTTACCACGATGATCGTGGAAAAGCGTCTGGGTGGCTCAAAAACATCAAATGAGGTCGACGAAAGCAATTTGGATCCGAATGGAGATGAAATAACGCCTGTATTCAGGGCTGCCAATGTGCCATCAACACGTAGACCACCACGTCCACCTTTTCAAGATCGCAACGCGGTGCGAGAGGAGCCAATGGTGGAACCAGCACAGAAAGAGGAACACAAACAGGATAATATTCAAATGTTCACGCTTCCCACGCCACAAGGTGAACGAAAGGATTGGACCAATCATGAGGCCATTGCAGCCGATAAGTTACGATCCGGTCTTGGAGAACATGGTCTTCCTGCTAAGATTGAGGATCCTGCCGAGCAAGAGATGGAACAACAGCTCTATAGAAAAAACGGCTTCAATGGGCTGCTCTCCGACAAGATCTCAGTTAATCGCTCAGTACCCGATGTTCGCAAAGAGGAGTAAGCCGGAGGACATTATACAACTAGAATTCAATTACTTAGTGATTAAACAACCTCTTTCAGGTGCAAGACGCGTCAATATCTTGCGAAACTTCCCAGCGTTAGCGTGGTTATCATCTTTTATAATGAACACTTTAAAACTCTACTCCGCTCAGTTTATAGTATCATAAATCGTAGTCCGTCGGAGTTGCTCAAGCAAATTGTGCTCGTGGATGATGGCAGCGAATGGGAGTCTCTCAAGCAACAGTTGGATGACTATGTCTCTCTACACTGGCCACATCTCGTTGATGTGGTTCACAATCCCGAACGACGTGGCTTAATTGGAGCTCGTCTAGCCGGCGCTAAAGTTGCCACTGCAGAGGTTATGGTCTTCTTCGACTCGCATATCGAAGTCAACTACAATTGGGTAAGTCTCAACTCAATAGAGTTTAATCTTGAATCGAGCTTTGAAAGCGCATACTATAAATTATTAAATCAAGCTTTGAAAGTACACGTAAGCTTCTGGCAAGTAGGAGACATTAATATGAGCTTTGAAAGCACCTCAAGGTTCAAGTGTAAATAAATTAATGAAACAAGTATCTGTGGAACCACGCTACAATTATAAATATTTTTAAATTCTTTTACAGCTGCCGCCACTGTTGGAGCCCATTGTCATCAACAAAAAGATATCAACTTGCCCCATTGTGGACATCATCGATCACAACAACTTTGCCTACAATGGAGGCTATCAGGAAGGGACCCGAGGTGGCTTTGACTGGCGTTTCTACTACAAACAGCTACCGGTGTTGCCCGAGGACAGTGTAGATAAATCTTTGCCATATCGCAGTCCCGTGATGATGGGTGGTTTATTTGCCATTAATACAGAGTTCTTTTGGGATCTAGGAGGTTATGATGATGAACTCGATATTTGGGGAGGTGAGCAGTATGAGCTGAGCTTCAAGATCTGGATGTGTGGAGGCATGTTGTTGGATGTTCCCTGTTCCCGTGTGGCACACATATTCCGTGGACCCATGGATCCACGGCCCAATCCGCGTAACTACAACTTTGTGGCCAGAGTAATTATTAAAATTAAACATCTACCGGGAAACTCTGTATTATATTTTCATTACTTTTTAGAATCACAAGCGTGTGGCCGAAGTCTGGATGGATGAGTACAAGAAATATATTTACGAACGCGATCCCAACACCTATGACAATATTGATGCTGGGGATTTAAGTCGACAACGCGCTGTTCGAGAGAAATTGCAGTGCAAGTCGTTTGACTGGTACATGAAGGAGGTTGCACCTGATTTTTTGGCAAAGTTCCCTCCGGTTGAACCACCTTCGTATGCATCTGGAGCTATTCAGAGCTTAGGTTATCCGCAGTATTGCATTGATGCCATGAATTTGGCTGCCAGCAATCCCGTGGGCATGTATCCCTGCGCCGAGAATCTCACAATACCACAGGCAAATCAAAATTGGATGCTCACTGCGGATCGCGAGCTGCGACGCAATGGCGATGGAGAGTGTCTGGATGTCCAGGACTCGCATGCTAATGCCACTGTCTGGATGTGGGATTGTCACAATCAAGGTGGCAATCAATTCTGGTATTACGATCGCAAACATCAATGGATCGTCCATGGCGAGGGTAGCAATCGCTGCATGGAGGCATTTGTAGAGGACAATAAGGCTGCGGTCTATACCAATGAATGCCAGGAGAACAACGATCGACAACGTTGGACCTTTGGCGTCATAAATCATGAGTTGTTAGATCGTTTCTTCGACAAAATGTAGCTTCACATTCCTCTTTAACATAAACTTATCTGTTAATATTCTCTGATAGCAGGCACTCTTAATAAATTTAAATTCTCCGTGCTTGCTTTTAAAATGAGCAGCCTCATTTTGCCCATTTAAATTGGAATGTTCTATTTCTACTTGCAGAATTTAAGACTTAATCAGAAATTATATATTGAATATTTTCAAAGTCTCATTTCTTAAACTCTCTATATTGCTGTAATCTTTTCTCAGTAAAAACTTGAAATTATTACTCCAAAATTCCTTTTGATTCAAATTAAAGGCTCTTTTAGATTGGTAAACATTTTTCAACTTACTCCCTCTCTCGTTAATAAATTTTCAAATCAGGCAATCCTCTTTTTATATTTTGCTCTTTCTTTTTTTGTTTTTTTTTATGCTTTTCGAACTTGCACTAAGTATTTATCGATGGGAACTCATTAGCATCACTTTGAAAACGAGCTTTGCTTTTAAATTTGACTTTGCGTTTGGCAAACTTATGTGGTGCAACTCCAGCAAGCCATTAGTCAGACATTTGGGCTGCTTACACACTCTCCCTCCCTATCTCTCACTCTCTCTCTGTCTGTCTCCTTCCATCTTGTTGTCTCTGTGTGACTGAAAAATGCCAATGCATCAAAGGCAAAGATGCATCTAACGTTGACTGCATTACTAAACGACTTTAAGCTTGGGATCTACTTCATCGTCTCGTAGCCCGTACCCAAGTACTTTGAAAAATGTTTGCTAGGAACTCTAGGTTGGATCCTCATCTGGTTGCATTTTTGTGTCGCCTTTGGTTGGCCTTCACTTAACTACAGCAGCTCAAATGCTCGACAGCTCGTGCATGTTAAAAGCTATTTAAATATGCTCTCTTTGAATGCCTTGATTGGCTCTATGCCAACCCATTCCTTGCCAGACTCCTTTGCTTTACTTTACTTGACTTTGCTTTGCTTTGGTTCAGTTCAGTTCAGTTTGGTTTTGACTTTACTGTGACTCCGAATCTGACTCGGTTTGCTGCCAAAAAAAGAAAACCCACAACGCACATTAGGGAAAAGGACTTTAGATGTAGCCCCCAATGCTCGCTCCCTCCTATCTTTCACTACATAACCTTTTTGCATGAATTAACCCCATAATTGTCAAAGTGCTTGAAAGCATAACAAGCTTATTGATAATTATGTAAACTTAAAAGGAGCTTTGAAAAGAAATCCAAACATAGAATGTAAGTATTTAAAAGATAAACCATGGAGTGGAATTCGAATCCATTCAGTTACCTTAATTACCATACCTTGATTAATATTACGATATGCATGAAAAAATGCCAGGTATAGAGTGATCAGTTGTGAGATCGCTTTCCACAAAAAAGTGTTTAAGGATTAAAGTTTAAATTGATTTGTTATACAGTTTTCATCTAATGTTCAAGTTTAATTATAGAGTAAATTAGATGAAGTTGTCACAAAATCTAAATTTAACACAATCAAACCAAAAGAGAAAAGTAACGTTACATTACTAAGGTCTTTCTGGGGTTAAACGAATGTAACCTCAATTCACTACATCAACATACACACCCAAAAACACACACAATCATGTATGTCGACTGCCAACGCACTTTTCTCACACACAGCTCCCATTTGGAATTCTCTAGTGAAATTGCCACGCCCCTTTTGTGCTGATGCAATTTGAAATGCAAAACTTTAATGGAATTTGTGCTACAGCGACAATAGTTTTAAGAACTTTGCAACACTGGCAACTTAATTTCTAATGCATTTTCCACATATTTTGTAAGGACACACTTACGAAAACAACTTTTATCATTCCGGAGAAAAAAACAAAAGAATTTAGAACTGAAATTTGGTGGAGCATTTTAATTGATATTTAAGTATAGTTACTGTTGCTTCAGTTTGTGTAATTGCCACAGCGTCTTGTGCCTTCCAATTAGCATTTACCATACAATTTACCATGACGCAAGCAACTCTTCCTCTTTCCCACATCCATTCATATATATGTATGTATATATATATACATATGTATGTATGTGTTCTCCCATATGGAATGCGTTTATTTCATGTAAAAATATTTCGTTGACAATTACACATCACCAGACGCCCACATAAGGTTTCTGCTTTCAGTACTCATTGAAAGTGAGGGTATGTGGGTGTGTATGTGACATTTTGCGATTAATCGTCGGGATCATTAGTGGTGAAAATATTTATGAAGACCCCTGGGAAAACGCAGCGTCGTGCAGTCATTAAATATACATTGAAATCATGCTCAACTCTGTATGTAAATGTGTGTTTGTGGTACTTAATGGATTTGTCATGAAGTTCCAAATGCAGAAAGAAAGTTATGCATGTTTTTGCTTGTGACAGCAGCTGAAAATAACACTGTAAGCACATTTTTTAGATTTCAATATTAATATAAATGTACAGTTGTCGAACTGGATTCTGTTGATTTGTGTTAATTCTAACTAAATTTGGCATAATAGTAAACTTGGACCCAATTCTAATATTTCTGGGACTTCTTATAATGAAACAAATAAGATTTCACATTGGAGTTTAAATTCCGCACTTACATTGTACCCCATTTATTGTACCCCAATTTAATCTCCATCAATATAAGTTAGACATATGGGAAGACATTTGGTCAAAAGCTCTTCTGTGCTCATTAGAATTAAAAGTCCCCATTTTTCTGAGATGATTAAAGTTAAGTTTTCTTTCTAATACCTTAAAATCATAGATAAAATAGAATAAATATTTTCCAAGGTTATACTTTAATAATTATAAATGAGTCTAAATGTTATTAATCACTTTGAAAGTCAATTAGTCGCAATGTTATCTGTCGGCACAGCAAATATTCAAACACTATCTAATTAGAATTACAATTACAAGTGTTTGGAAACATTAAGGTGAACAATGGATTTTAATTAGACTGGACTAAACAAGCCGCTAGCAGCAGTTGCTGTTCAGTTTAACTCTTAGAAACCTTTACAGTTAGTGGAAGTAAGACTCTGGGAAGGGTTTTTGAATGTAGATAATCCTATTTAAAATTTTGAATCATTAAAAAATACAATAATTTGTTATAGTTCAGGTTATAGCGATCTTTTAATACCTGATCGAATAATATCCATACTCATAATATGTTGTTTTCTCTTGATTTGACATAATATGCAGCACTTAATGTTGGCGTTGACTTAATACAAAACACAAAGCATTGAATTGCGTAGCACATGGGTCTAACTTCGTCATTTTTCTTTTTAAAGAGCGAATGGTCAAACTTAAAAAATACGTTTGTTTCAAGAAGATAATTTATTTATGAGATGATATATTTTAAATTCTTTTGTTTAGAGGGTTTATTTTTAATGCTCCAGCTACTTTAATATTATTTTTTATAAAGCTAAAAACACAATTGGCTCCCAACCGATCAATTTGAAAAGAATAACCAGTTGAAAATTTTACTCTTTTATTTTTTTATTTAAGCAACCATTATTTAGCCATTTTGTCTGGAACTTTTTTGCTGTTTTTTTTTACTCGCTGAACTCAAATCTAGTCTTAGCGCGCATTTTTGAGATACAGGTACTAGTTCTATTTTTGTCTTTTTATCATCTATAAAAATTTTAAGAAATTAGAATTTTACTCCTCCAGAGTCTGATTGATGGTATGTTTTAATTAATACTAAATAATATTAAAAGTTCCTGGTTGTTTTTTGATCAAGAAATTGAAATTTGTAAATTCTTTTAAAAATAACAACACAGCAGGCCATTAAATCTCATTTGACTTCACCTTATGAACTCAACTCCCAAAAAGCTCAGTATTCTCACATAACTCACTCGAAGTTAACCTCACGTATAAAATTTATTTTTATTTTAGTAGCTGATTTTGGACACCAAATAATTTGTATAAATTTTTTAAACTGTATTGTTTTTATAATAACTAAGATTATTTTATTTTTGAGGTAAGTAAAGTTAAATTCAAAATTAAAACCTTTAAATGTTTTTAAGAGTATAGAATCGGAAATGTTTTGTTTTCATTTGATTTGAGCTCCTGAACTAAACCCTTGAAAGTTTCAGTATACTCAAAAACTTTATTTCAAGTAGACCTAATTTTGTTTTCTTCAATTTTGTTGTGTTTTATTAGCCAGTATTTTACTAAATAATTTCTAGAAATCAAAATCAAAATACACAACGGGAAACTGAACAAAATCTTCTTTAATATTTTTGAAAGCACTTTCAAACATTTATTACTCTTTCAGACATGGCATTTCCGAATCAAATATATCTTGCAAATGATCCCTATCTTACATTTTCTCAAGAATATACCAAAAAACATTACGGAATAAATTTAATGGAGGTATCGGCTAAAACAACTGAAGCTTGGAATGAGCTAACCAGTCGAGAAAAACGACTTTATCAAATTAGGAATTATGACCATGAGGAACCATATCCTGTTGAGAATCAAAGTGATTTGGATATTTCCTGTGGACTTAATCGCCGCTCCCGAGCAAAGTCTTGTTCTACCCCTGCAAAGGCTCGTTTGCGCAGGAAACTTCGAAATGCATCAATGGAAAGTTGTCCACCAAAGATGACACGAACTGCACCAATGCCAAGTTGTGAACCCAAAAGCGCGGCAAAATCAAGATGTGCAACAAAGCCAAGTTGTGCCCCAAAAAGATGATAGTGTGTAGAACAAGGAAGCGACGATGTGCACCTATAAAGGCACAATGTTCACCAACGAATTCACGATGTTCACCAAAGAAGCGACGATGTGCACCAAAGCGAAAGAATTGTACAAAACGACGATGTGCACCAAAGCGTCGATCTCGACGTTGTGCAACTAAGTGCCAAAAACCAGGTCCTGTTACAAACAGTGGCTATTTGAACTTTCTACGTGAATATCGAAAGAAGCATTGCGGCTTGAAACCCAAGGAGCTGGTAATGAGGGCTGCTCGTGCTTGGTGTCGTCTCACGGAAGCAAAGAAGTGTGAATATCGTGCCCAGGTAGATTTTTACCAAAGTTATCTAAAAGAAAATGACTAACAATTTCTCTTTTCAGGCTGCTCGTCATCAGAAGCGCCGTATATGCAAATAGATTATAATATGAGGGATCCATGCTAAGTGAACTACAATATAAGCCTAATGACACATAGTAATAACCCGTAGTATTATAATACATACTGAAAAATTAAACTGATAAGGGATCCTCTGTAATCCTTAAATTAAATGTATTAAAACAGATAACATATTATATTTGTTTTATTTTAATGTTCGATTTATTTACAATGTTCAGATTTACTTGAATTTAATTTTGAAAGGACACACAAAGAAATCAAAACTTTGGAGTCCAAAGCTTACTTCACCGTAGCTGCATTTTAATAAATAAATTTAAACACCCTTTAAGAAAATACTCGGTTTTAAATAATATTTCAAATTTCAGCCAGAGTATTTAGTATCCACTTTGTTCGTTCAATATTTAACCAATAATACCCTGCACATTTTTGTAAAACTTAATGAGTTGCTGTTTGTGTAACGGAGCATCGTGTGTTTAACTTTTTGAGCCGCTTTTGTGGTGGTATTATAAAAATCACTGAACAGTACATACGTCTGTTAGCAGAGGTTTGAGGAGTACAAGTATTATGGCCACATTAAGGCAGCCAGAAATGATCACATATTGTATGTGTTTGCGGTTTTCACAGTCAGTTTCAGTTGCAGCAACAATTTTCCTCTCTTTTCTCCCTCTATTCCCTTTATTTCCTCCCACAGCCTGTCTGTTCTGCGGTTATTCCCCATGCATTTGTTTTTCGTTCGTGGGATTATTTAAGCTGAACATATTTTTGAATCTTTCTCGTTAGTTATACAGTCACATAGCCTAGTAAATAATCCGAATATAAGCAAAAAGAATATTCTTTTGCCAAGAAATTACATCTTAACGAGACAAATGATTTCGATTTGATTGTTTTTTGTGGCTGTATCAACAGTTTTTCATTAAGAATTGTAGCAACTCTCTAAGAGTTTAGAAAATAATCTACTGTGCCAGCCACAATACCTGAATTTGTAAAAATTTACTAAGCATTTTAAATTAATTATTTTTCAATCCTTTGTTCAGTTGGCTTTCCAGATGTATGCATGGATATCCTCTAGCAATCAAACAATATGTTCTATAAATTGTAAATTTAAAAAAAATAACCTTATAATTTATTGATTTTATATCTCAACAACAATATTTGTGTACACCAACTCGGAAATGGCTCTTTTTGGTTAATTTTTGGCAAAACAAGATATAAAACCATAGACAAAACGTAAATATTCCATTTGATTTTTGCATTTCTGTTGTTGTCTATGCAAATAAAATTAAACTACTCAGAGCAAACCACAAAAGTGCATTGAAAATTCATAACAGTTTCATGTTTATTGTATTGCATTTTGAATTTGATCAAATTTCAATTTGGCACACAACAACTAACAATTGGTTGTTACTGAAAATTGCAAATGCCGCCGAAATGAAATTTATCTCAAATATTAAACACAAAAACTGAATTAAAACCCAAATTTGAAGCCGCAACAAACTGCAGAATAAACCATTAAAAAAAGACAACTTGCTACAGCTACAACAAGAGTTTTTGCAAATATTGCTTGGTAAAACGATTCTCAAGCACATAATGCCCACAAGAATAATCAAATTCGATTAAATTGTCAGAGAACAGAAAAGAAAAGGATAAAACATCATGTGGCCAAACTAAATGCAAATTGAGGCAGCAAAAAAAAGTATTAAGATGAAACATTGCAATGCAAAAAACAAGTCGACTATCCAATAGCCTGCAGTAGTTTTTCAAAGAGTTTTCACAGTTATCAATCTAAAGGAGTTATTGTGAGAGCAAGAAAATGAAGTTCCTAAGATTTCCTCAAAAACTTAAGTTAGAGAACTTTTTAAGAATGTTTTATAGCTGATACTTAGTTGTGTTAGCATTATACATACATTCTAAATCGAAATTCCAAAAAGTACTACTTCCCGAAGAAGACAACTATGAGGAAACTAACATGAAAGAAGTAAGTCCATATCTTTAGTAGATTTGATATTTAATCTTTACCATAGTGATAACTCCCAGCGAATTACCAAAATGATGTGATATATCTCAGATTAATTTCACCAATATTTAGGATTAGTAATTTACATTGATAAAATTTCTTTTAAAATACCTTATATTCGTATTTAAAACAGTTTTCAGATTTGACAAACCAACTTAACAAGCTAACCAACTAAGTAAGTAGAGAGTTTCAAATAGAAAAAGATTTATTTGTTTAAAAAATTGATTTGCTTAATGTCAAGTTATTTAAAAAAGCTTTTTAAAACATAAAAATTTCAGTCATTACATAATACGAGTCGTTCCATTTTACAACTTTTTAATACATAATACATGCGTGTACGTAATAAAAGCACTTGTTTTTAAAAATGTAAGATTTTCCTTATGTATCGCTGCAGAGCATCGCAAGTTAGCAAAGGCCAAAAGTCAAAGAGCTCAACATGTTTTTTATTTTTAACAGGGCAAGCCTTTTTGACTGCTACTGTTTGTGGGGAGCAAGAGCAGAAGCTGAAGCAGGACCAAGGCCGAGATGAGATAACAATCAATAAGCAGAAAACAAGAAACTGACAAAGCAAGGGATAAACTTGAGTTTAGCTACCATACAATGAGGTTAAAATGCAACAGCAAAATGGGGGGCGGACAAACTGGTTGGTAAGCCAAACGCAAACGAGACAGACAAATAAGCCCAGTTTTATTATTAAGTAACAAAAATCTGAAATCTGTGTACATCTGAACCCAACCAACCCCATGAACTGCCCCACTGAACTTTTGTGGTAAGGCTATATAAAAGTGCTACAGTTTTCCTTATTTGCCGTTGTTGTTCTTGTTGTTCTGATGATGTTGAATAGTTGCTACTGTTGTTGGCTTATAGAAGGACAGAGAGACAGAGACAGAGGCTTCAATTTTATGCAAAACAGGCAAAAAGTTCAGAGGTGTTGACCATGTTTGAGGCAAAAGGCGATGCGAATATTGAATTTGTTTTAAATGACAGCATAATAAGCCAACAGACCCAAAAAACTTTTGTAAACTTGGAGCCCAAGAGAGAAGATACGAGAACGAAACTGGACAACACTCAATTTATGAGTCCTGAGGGAATACGAAAATCTTGAACATTTAAATAACATTTTAAAGAAGTATTTTAATTAAATGCAGCAACCAGCCAAATTATAACAATAACTCTAAAATTGTATTGTTATTATTTCTTTTTCCTATAATAATTAATCAAATGAGTTAGCTTAAATTATATTCAAATATCGTCTTGATAAACAACAAAATTCATTCTTAAGACTCCACTCTTCATGTTTTGAATCTTGAACATTTAAATAGCATTTGAAAAAAGTAATAACATTAAATTACAACCATAATTTGAACTGTCTATTATTATTTTATCTAATGCTTCTTACAATTATTCTAATAAAATAAATCAGTTTAAACTAATTTTAAATTTCGACGAATTCAAGCTTATATGTTGTACAGTGTTAAAGCCTCGTTTAAATCGTGTGGCCATAAATCCTACCACGAAACGGCTTCATTAAAAGTGTATGAATGTTTGTGTATGACTCGCATGTGTGGTTATAAACTTTACCAATTGCTTGCCTACCTCACAGCCTCCCCCTTTTTGATATGGAGCGACCTAAAAATTCAAAAAATCAATACGAGGCAACAGTCAAAAATAGGAAGAAAGACCAAACGAACGTGCAACACTTACAACAACAACAAAAGCTATTGTATACCTTCATATAGAGCAGATAGAACATCGAGAGACGCATAACTATTTTGCATAAAATAAAAGTTTTTGAGTTTCTGTATGAGAGGCTATTGAATCATACAAAGCACGTACATTTATGTATGTATGTCCTTCTGTTCATTCTGTTGTCCTTTTGTCTTGATTGTTTGTCGCCAGGCAGAGACAACACGGAAAGGTATAAGAACAGAGCTCAGCACAAACAAACAAGAGTGATACAAACAATAAAGCTTGCTCACACATTGACCCAAATTTTATGCAATGGAAACTTTTAAAGAATCAAATCGAAAAACATAAAAATATAGCACAGTTTTTTGATTTCTTTTTTTCTTTTTTTGGTGTAACCGATGACAGCAGCTGCCACGTGTGTGTGTGGGTTGTATGTGGATTGCAAGTGGGCTGCGAGAATTTGGCGATATTAAAGTATCGTCAGGATATGCATACCAACGAGTTGCACAGACAGAGCCAGAGTCACGAATCCTCCCACTTTACTTCTTTTCTTTCTTCTCATTTTATTTTAGTTTTTTTTTTTGCATTGCTCTTTGCTTTTGTGCACAGTCATTTGCTGAATATTCATATTTTTTGATCCCAAAAACTTATGAATTATGAAATATGCATACAATTGTCTCCGTCTCTCTGCGGAAACAAGGGAAAATGGAAGAGAATGCAGTGAAAACGGGACTAGTTTTTGCTTTTTGCAGTGTACCAGAAAAATTAAAAACAAAAAAAAAGAAAGAAAGAATGATGGAAATTTCAACTCAAGCTTACACACACGTCAGTTCAGAGTTATTCAAATGCTTAGCACATATTTCTCTCACATACATATATATTAACGAGAATATACATATGTATATATCTATATTTAGTTCTCTTTCTGGCATACCTGGCGTATGCGTAATTGTTTTTTGTGTGTGTCTGCTGCAGTTGGGCGATGATGCGTCGTCGCCCAAAGCTGTTGCAAAATTAGGTGACACAATTTCAATTCTTTTTTCCATTTTTTGTTTCTCTTTCTCGAATTTAAAATGCATTTTTGTTGATGGTATTTTAAATGAGACTCGTTAGGCATGCAAAAGCGAAAACTATTGTGCATAAATTAAATGTTTCACGTGCATTATGCTAGTGCATATTAAACTTTGTAATTCAACTAAAGTTAAACAACAAAAATTACTATCTGCATGCCACGTGCCACACGTGCTCCGAATGTTTCAGAAATTAATCAGATTTGACAAATAAAAAATTTGTATAATAAATTAAAGTAGAGAGTATTTATTCTGTGCACGTTAAGCCCTAACAGCTACTTAAAGTCTTATTGCAGTAATAAATATTGTTAAATTAAGCAAATTGATAAGCACTAGGTACTTATTATAGTTTATCAGAGCAATAATTAGGCTCAAATTACTGAGAAAATTCTTTTTAGTTTAATAACTTGTAACTAGCATATAAATAATGTAAAATTGAGATGAAGAAATTTTTGTAAAGCACGTCAAGAGATTATTTATTTAATCTGATTTTTTTTTCCATTACTTTACTTTAGCTAAAAAGTGTAAACAAAGTTGTGTTTTTTATACAATTTACTGTCCTTTCTTTTTGTGAGCTGCAGGAAGAGAAACCTTTAGCGCTCTTTAGCCATTAATGATATTCATGCTGGCTATTTCCTGGACTGCTCCACAAATTTCTATATAAACTTGTCTCTTTTTTTCAGCTCCTTCTGCTCTGGTTGTTGTGGAGGAAATAACTTACAATTGACCTCGTTAGCCGCTGTCTCATGTGTATGCCGGTTTATGGACTCTGTCTTTTCATCTCACTCTTCAGAGTCTCCCATTCTTTCTGTCTCTTACTGTCTCTGTTTTTTTCTCATCTATGTGTGTTAGGTACTAAGCCGGCTAGTTGGTTAGTTGGTAGTCGTATTAGTGTCGTGACCTCTTGACTATATCATTTCCTGCTTTTTCATGTGCTAAGGAAGCAGCCTCTGCAGCTAATGCTGATCCAATTACGTTCGCTCCAGGAGCAAGGAGCACGGCATGTGGGCCAATGTGAAACAGATAATTGTTGTTACTACAGCCATCTCTTTCAATCTTGCAGTTGGAGATAAAATAAACCTTTGTGCAGCACTTACAACTTACATATATGTATGTACATAAAGTATTGTAATTATTTCTTGTGGTGCGCAAAGAGTCGACTCTGTGGTTTGGCTTTTTTAAAAGAATTATTGCTCTGGTAACTATCCCGCTTTTCCCGTATCCTTCTTCTTTAGTAAGCCCCTTCCTTGGGCCAATTAAATTTAAATTACATAGCGTTTGTTCTGGCTGTGTGTCGAGGATTTTAAAAGGATTCCACTGTGTGGTTGCCTCACGCACTTGTAAGGATTGCAAATAAATTAAAAATGATTGCGAGTGCGACTCTAGCGTAAATATGATGTATACGCCACGTTGTGCTTCGTTTCCGTGTGCCATTCCCATTCGTTTCAGGCATAACAAATCAACGCACATGAAATTTCAACAAACAACAAATGCAAAGTCCCCAAGGACATATAATACATAGACAGGAACAACAAAATATAACTTGTTATCTCTTCGGTTCTCTCTTTTTTAAATAAATAACATTTCATATGCCTCGTTTTCGGTGGTTCCCTAGTGTAAATGTAAACACGCGCTTATCAATGTATGTATATTTATGTGGGTATACAACATTCATACAATCAAACACCAATACAAATGTATACTTATGTCTATATGTATACATATGTGTGGCTGCGACAGCGTGTGTTTGTGCCTGTCAACTGTCATTGCCAGTTGGTTATGTGGCTTTTGGCTCAGCGAACAGCAACAATAACAAATATTGCAACGCCCAAAACACATAACAATGAAAGCCAAAAAAATATAAGCATTTATGTTCAGATGTTATTTGTTATACCCTCACTAAAAATAGCAATAATCCTATAAAACACCTCACTTGAGCGGGTGACTAAAAAACATCGAACTCACATATTTTAAATATAACACTATATTAACTAATTTATTTACCTAATATTGTTTTCAAAATATTTATTAATTTCACTACTGCCAATTACTTGTATAAAAATGTACTCAACTTAACTCGAATATTTTCAATTTGCTTATGAATCCCTATATATTTTTATGTTACACTCAAATACTAATTTATATAATGAAATGTAACGTGAAGTAAAGTTATGTAGTTATCTCAAATTGAATATTTTTAATTTGATTTTCGATTATTCTAATATTATAAAACTACATCGATATATAATTTAATATAAAATTAAGAATTTTAAAATAGTATTATTTATTTATCATAAAAATTGTTGTTATGAATATGAAACTATTTAAAAATGTACTGTACAAGACTTGAAACTATTTAATTTGCATATTAAACTTTAAATATCCGAAATAACTATATCCAAATAAAATTTTAAATAATTTAAAATAACTAAATAAAATGATGTAGATTTCAATAGGTTTAATAACTTTACAAAATATAATATAAAATTTGTTTAACTGTTTGGATTCTAATTATATTATTACTAATTTATTTTTATAAGGATTTTAAATAAGTTTCATTAGGTTTATTTTAGCGGTTCAGGAGCACAGAAAATTGAAATCATTTTCCAGTTCTATTTACATTTTGACATAACCAAAATTTCAACTTCAAAGTGTATACCACATATTGCATAAAAAAATGTTTACCGAATTTTTTCTTCGACTTTTTTAGGGGCAACCACGCTGTCATAAGCCACAACGGGCAAATGTCATAACTACAGCTATTGCTGTTGTTGTTGTGGGTATTGTTGTTGCTATTTTTAGCCACATAAAAGTAGGTTGAATATTGCAACATTTTGCTTTAAAAATGTCATCGCACAAGTGTTAAAATCGCTCATCATATCAACGCCAACAGCTGCGAACATAGAGTGATAAGCAGAGAGAAGAGCAGCGAAAGAGCACGAGTCAACAACAAGGATGACGACGACGCTATTGAACTTTATAGCTATGTCCGTATATACATATATGTGTACAGTACATATGTATATATATATATTCTATATCCATATATATGTATATATACTTTACTATGCTCTATATATGATGGGAATAGCAATTCGCTATGTTATGCTGAGCTAAGCATCCTCGACTGGCAGCAGCTGCCACCGATTGTTGCGGCCTTTTAAGTCGGCTCAGCCATATAAATTCTGTGCATGTGTGTGTGTGTGTGTGGGTGTGTGTTGACGTGTATGTGTGGCACTGAAATAGCTTCAGCTGACAACAATTGTGGCAAATGTGGCACATCAGCATTGAAATGACAACCAGCGCTTTGTTATTGGTCTGCTTTGCTGCAAACTGAACTGTAAATCAACAAAACGATTTAAAATAATGCAAATATATTACATTTATTATTATGCATATAAATAAGAAATATAGTTAAAAAGAGAAAAATATAACGGATATAAATTTAATATAGATTTTAAAGCATTATTTATTTATTTAAATTCTTAATACTTTCAACCGCATCAAGGATTTATTTAAGTAAATGCACTACTAAGTTACTACCAGTTATTGATGGATGGCATTATTTCAACCTTTATTTATTTTTAATTATTTTACGTCAACAAAGAACAACCGCCAAAAAATAAATTAAATTGGTAATTTGAAAAACTAAAAATTAAAATGATACAATATTATTCATTTTTAGTAACTATAATTATTATTATATTTAAAAAAAGAGCTGTAATAACTTTAATTAAAATGAATGGCAAGCTTAACAAGTGGATGCTACCATTTTGTTTTATTTGTTCTTATTTTTGTCAAATAATTTTATTTTTTTAGTTATTTTAACTTTTACTAAAAATAATGAATTCATTTAAATAGGGTTTAATAATACAGATATAATTTCAATAGTAGCTTAAAGTACTTATTACAGAATTTTTATTTTATTTCTTATTATATCCTAGCCTAACAAGGATATCTGTTAATAAGTGCACTACTCACTAACAAAGCTTCCAATTTATTTAAGCATTTACTTGCCTAACAACACTTTAAACGGATTTAGTATTCTAATAATTTATTATTCCAATAGTGTATTTTATTTAATTTATTCTTGTTCTGCTTTTATCAAACGTTTCACCTTTAATAAAGTTTAATATAACATTCATGATTTCAGTAAAATTTAATTCTTTCAACTAAGTAAACATTTTCGTTCATTTCCGGAATTCACTACATTTTTATATAGTTTCTGGCATTTCTCTTGACGTGAGTTGAAAGCCAGTTAAGCCCAAAGTGCCAAACAGCAAATTCCAAAAATTGTTATACATTAAGTATGCCTCATCCTACCTAAAAATGGGTCTAGAACCTACAGTTAATGTGCAACAACTGCCAAAAAATGCCACAAAAGGTGTTTGCATAGCGTCAAAGTAAAATATTTTATCGACACGCACAACCCGAAGGAACCGCACCTTATAGTTTTCTAGCTGTTTTAACTTGAATCGCATGTTAACAACAAAAACAGTTGGCAAACTAAATACAAACGTTAACGAAAGCACCCAAAAGAAAAAAATACCACAAATATGTATATTGTGTTTTATCTTTAGATTTAGTTTTTGTGCGACAAAAGCTTTTAATATGCAAATGACTAAATGAGCAGCCCTATCGAGGAGAAGTTGGAGAAATCTTCCATTCCCATTTGCTCTCCCTTTTCTGCAGTCTTGGTATGCGAAATGTGCCTCGGTCAATTGGTACATTTCATTAACGCGGCTAGTTGAACATGACCTCCCAAAAGGGAGCCCCTAGCTCGGAATTCAACTCACACTTGAACTCCTCTTCTCTCTCTCTCCCTCTTTCCCTCCCTCTTCTCTCTCCAGTTTACTTCAGACCATTTGGCTCTTAACTAGCTGACGCAGCTGGAAATGGCCTTGCTTTGATGTTGTTGCCTTAACTTTAGCAATGGGCTATATGTAAATTCCTTATATGTGTGGCTTGCTGCTCGCTTCCACACTTCAACACACTTATTCATGCACATTTGCATATCATTATGTGTATTTGGGCCAAGCTAAGGCATCGGCCCAGACGCCACACCCATCGCACCGCCCCCATTTAAGCTTACATAGTTTTCTTGGTGCTCTTTCTGAATTTCTGAATCCCAGTCTCTGTGTCCTTCTCTTTCAATCCCTAGCCGGGTCGTCATCATAACGCCTAGATTTAAGATTATGACCTGGCTGAGTTTTGTGGCTCGCCGCTAAAACATGTTTGGTATGTCAGTAAGTAAATCTGTAGAGGCTCTGTAAGGACTCACAGGTCGTAGGTCGAAGGTTGCAGGTGTCGGGTTATTAACTTAACATTCAAACACTGACTCTAGCCAGCATCTTTAAGTGGCTTAAAGTCTTGCTGGCATGCGAATCATTGACCAAGCTATGAATATTTTAAGAAACTAGCAGGAAATCCTACGGATAAGCCATTAACTATTGCATGTGTACGCAATGTATTCTAAAAACAATTTTGAATTTCTATTAAAAATTTATAAACCTTTTTTAAAAGCTAAGTAATTATAATGTAAAATTACTTAAATAACAATAATTCTTTATACTTTGTTGGAAAGAAAATTGGAAAAAAATTAATTATCTAATAAACATAAATATTTTTGTAATTTATGTTTATCTAATAAACATAAATATTTTTGTAATTTATGTTTATTGGATAATTTGTATTTATTTATTATTAACTTACATCTAGTGTTATAAAGAATTTCCTATTTTACTTTTCATTAACAAGAAAATAAATAAATAATGCAACTATTAATGAAAATGTTGGTTTTGTTGGGTATTTTACTTTATCTTAAGCATTAGAATTGCATTATTATATTTATTTTATTTTAATAAAAGTTACTAGCCTAGAACAAATAAATAGTATGCTTAATAAACAATAATAAATACTATATTCCTTATAAGGATATATTTACTAATATAAGTAGATTTAATAAGCACAATGATAGGATAATATCAACTTCAAAGCATTTCTTAATGTTATCCAAATATTTGTTAATTGTAAAAGTTCATAAACAATTTAATAGCCCAGCATTTGCAGTTCTATTTATAATTGTAATTTCAACTTTATCCCCACATTTATCTTCTAAATTTACGTTTCTTGTATAAAGTGTTGCCTGTGATATTTTATCACAATTAATTTGATATCACAAGAAGTCGTCTTTATTATACTCAGTCTAGATGACAGGCAGTTAAGCCAGGCAGCATATTTGGGCTAAATTTCAAATTAGATCTATGAAATCTTTTGTAACTTTTGTTCCATTGTACTATTGTCTGCTCAATTAAACATTATTGTTCTCACGCTCGAAGCTCCTGGTCTCCCAGTGCTGCCCTCAAAATCCAATTAAACTTAAAAAGGCGTCTCGTGCAGGCGCCGTTTATCCTGTTTAAGGATTCCATTTCCTACGTGACATATGCACAATTTAATTTTTTAATTGCCCGAAAAACTTGCCAACACACACACAGCAGGGAGGCAGGAGATAAAGAAGTGTTAGGGAGGAATATATATGTATGGTACATGTATGGTTATGGTATGGCAAAAACCCAATTCCAAAAACTCAAATCTAAATTGAAGGCAGCCAAGTTTGTAACCTTGAACCTTGACTGTTGCCAGCCAGAGAGGCCCAAAGGCAGCTTAGAGGCAATTCTCCGGTTTCTTCTTCTAATATATAGTAAGAAAAACAACAATGCAAGGACATTGTTTGTCGTTGTTGTCGTTGTTATCGCTGTTCTTGTTCTTGTCCTTGCCTTGTCTAGGCGTAGGCAGTGTCTACTTTTCTGTATCTCCTGTCTGCTTTCTTTAGCATTTAAGTTACGCTTTACACTAATAAGCAAAAGTGTCTAACGTAGCGTAACTAAATGCGAAAGGCAAACATTTCATTAACAAACACGCACAAAGTGGCAAGGGGGAAGGTTACTAGGAGGAAAAAGAGATTCCAACCCAGTGTGGGAGGATATTAAACATATTGTAGACACCCAGCCAGTTGACAGTTATGTGTGTAATATTTTTTCTTTTAGTCTTGTGTCCCACCAAAAAAGGGCTGTCTTTCTGCCTAGCAGACTAGCTGTCACACACACTCACACACTCGCCCACTCGCACACACACACATGCTTTCTATATGTGCTCTCTTTGAGGGTGTGTTTGAAATTTCATAATATCTTTCATTTCATTCTTTGCTTTACTTTATTTTAAGCTCTTTGCTTGATTAGAAGGTGTTGCCATAAATGTCCTTTGTACGTACACATGTGTATGTATCTGTGTGTGAGTGTAAATGTGCCTGGTTGTTAGCTTCAAATATTATTCCAGCTTTTGTGTGTTTGCTCATGTATAATTTACATTTGCCAAGTGCTTTATGGCGACAAGGCGACAAAAATTTAATAAGACTCGGTAAATGTTCATTCTGTTATTCGTGGAATGATTAAGGCGTTGTCCTTGTCCTTACTCATGGCGAATACTTCTTCTTCAAATGAATAAACTTATTCATTCATGCGAGTATCTGTATTTATTGCTCTACAGAATAGTTTTTGAATAAATTTCCGAAATTTTTATTCATTGCCAGCACTGAAAATAATGTAGGTAACTTCTCCAAGAAGATACGTTCACGTGTTCAATTGTATACACAAGACTTATGTATAAATATGTAGTCAATATAATTATATTTAATACAGATTTCATCCTTTATTTTCGTTACTATATATTGCACAAGAACTTTGATTCGATAACAACTTAAGTGTATTTTACAGTCTCAATTAATTATCCACATATTTATCTACCTAACTTCTGCTGCGTATCAAACTGATACATTAAAGTGTTGAACTGTACATACAACGCTTTAGCGGAAACGTAAGTCGAGACATGTATGATATATATGTTTTATATTAAAGTGTCGGATGTATTACACGATGTACTTTGATACTAAACAGAACTTTAAATTTATCATAGAGTTTTTTCTTATTATCCATCAATCTTTTTAAATATGTTTCCGTCTATCTAAGATAGAGAAAAATTTATCTATTTGCATATTTATCAATGCATTTATAAAGTTATTAAACTATCCATCTATCCATCCATCTCTCCATCTATATTTCTATATATCTACCTCTCATTCTATCTCTTCATCCATCTTTCTATTAATCTACCTACCCATCGCATAATCCTTAATCTTTTAAAAGAAATTTATCATTATTGAATCACCAAATGGTATATCTGTTAACTGTGTGGGAACTGAAAAGCTTTACCTGCTAGTTTTAATATTATTTCACGTACTTTGTTAAGCCCTTACTGAGGAAAACTTGGATTTAATCGTAGCTTCCCCGACACCATCTGGCAATTTCCTCTACCCCTTGGAATACAAACCGCAATCAAAATCGCCGCCAGTTGCCACCACGTAACCCGCTGAGCTCTTTCATCACACTTCTTACCCCTGTGGGTGACTTGCGAGTTGATACTCTTAGCCCTCAGCTTCCCTCAACCCTTGGCCCGCCGTGTAGACCTTATATAAGCCACATAAAATTCAAAGTGCTGCTGTTCCTATGGTTGCTTTCTCAACGGGTGCGTTCAACTTTTACGTATTCAGGCGCTATAAATGTCATATTTTATCTGCTCCTGCTGCTTCTTTCCCTTCAATGTGGTCGCAGCGTCGTCATCGACGATGTCTGGCTAAAAATAACAGTTTCTAGCGCAAAACTTTATTAAAAATTTATATAAAGTTGCCTTTACTGTTGCTGATGTTGCTTTTGCCGCTTTTGAATTTGCTTTAGATTCTCAGCCTTTGAGTTTAAAGTTTCGTTGCTCGTATTTTTTATTGCTACCCTGAAAAGTAGGCAACGAATTTGTTGGGCTCCCAACTTGATGGTCTATTTATAGTGGGTGTGATGTTGGCACGCATCCCAATTCGTGGGTAGCCAATGGCACTGGCATTTCTATAATTTAATGTGTGTTAGCAAACCCGAAAAGATCAAAGAGGGTTGGCATTTTCGAGTTGAGAGAGAAAGTCTAAATATATTTGTAGTTATATTTAACTTGTCAACTTGAGGGACAATACTATTATCAGCTCCACGAGTGAATTATAGATTAACTTGTATTTTTAAATTCTATCGTAACTAATGGATTACGAAACTTTCTTGATAATTAAAAATATAATTTTTACTTATATATTGAAATTTTAAAGGAAGAACAGTATATGTGTCTACAATAAGGAATATTTTTGTTGTAATTTGGATTTAAATAAGAAGTCCTTTTATGTAACTATTATAGTATCTGCTCAAGTGAACCGTTAAAAGAAAATTATTAGAATTGACAAAATAATCTTTAACAATTAAAAACATATTTTAGCATATATATTTGTAACTTTGTGAAGTTAACAATATTTAAGATAAAAGAATCTTTAGCATATAAATACAAATTTTATTACAACATATTTTCTGCAAAAATATATATTTCTTTATTTAAACGTGAAAGTGAGTGACTTGTACTAAACTGTTATCAATTCCATTCTAATCGATAATTTAAACAATGTGAGAGTTGTCAATAAGTAGATGCAGAGTTCAAAGAAAATTTTCCCAAGACTTTTAGTAGACAGGCATAGACAGTTCAATCTTACAGAAGACCCTTAAGGTGACATAAGGCGGTTGGCTCTTTGCACAAAAAGGTCTAAACGTCTCAGCCGCAGTTAGTAGTGGCAACACCTGACCATAGACAATCTGCTCGAAGCAACCCATTTAGCTGGTAATAAAGCCTCTCATACTCCTAGGCGCAGTTTATTTAAATTAAACCTTATCCACAGGCGCTTGTGTGTTTCTTTTTCAATTAAGTTTCTAGGCCAGCCGCAAACAACAAAAACAACAACAGCAACAAAAATAACAGCCACAATGTAGACAAGCAGCTGCTGTTGATAATGATAATGATAATGACGATGACGATGCCGTCCGTCCAAGAAGAAGTCTAACAAATTGCAAAATCCACGTCAAGCCACACCTTGGGCAAACAGCTTCGACTGCAGGTAAAACTACTCAGACTGTTCTGCCGCAACTTGACTGTGCACACACACAGTGCGTATACTTAACGTAAAACCCTAAACCACTAAAACCACTAAGGAAAACAAGCAGCTTTGAGCACAGCCATGAAATGTGAGGAAACACGGGAAAGGGCAGTGGGAAAAAGGGTTGATTTGGCACTCTCCATGCTTTTCCGGCCAACGAAGCATTTTATTTAAACTGCAGTTAATTTTCACTAAAACATTTTAATTGTATTTTTGTAATCTGTCTTCTACTAGTTTTACATGCGGCCAAGGAAAAACGGCAAGCTGACAACCAGACGACAGACTAGCCGCCCAAAAGCAAAGGCACAGTGGAGCAAAATATTGAAAAAAGTATAATTACGAAAAGGTTAAATGTTGAATAAAAAAGGAAATAAGAACGAAATTGATTTAAAAATTAATATTTTTGGGGCAAACTGTAAGTGGCAACTTTATCAAATTTGCGACAAAGTCATTTTTTTAAAATATATGTAGAACTTTACAGGTTAAAAGTATAATTTCTCCGGTTATTACCTTAAGCATATTTTCCAAATTCTTCAAGCTTTGGAAATGCTTTGTGTTCGACATTTTATTTGATATTTACATTTTTAAGCTGAAATACAATACAATTAAATTACAACTCCATATTTATTCTCGTTTCATTCAAGAAACATTTTCAGATTTATTTTTTGTTGATTTGTTAACCACTGTGCAGAGAAGGCGAGCATTTGGGATTTACCATCGCCTTAGCCTTTTTGGGGTTGGCAACGCCAGTTTTACAGCTGCGGCCAAAATGGCAAAGCCACTGCCATTTTTAATGCAATAAAAGTCAACTTAAAATATGCAAATTACGGTAGTTTCAAATTTGTGCAGACTGCCGCGACTTGTGAGCTCAACTTCCCTGGCACTCTCTGGCTTCCAATTCTCCCTGGGTCCCTGGGTCCCTGGTTTCCTTGGTTGCCTCTCCTTGGAGATGTCCAGAAGTGGATGCGCAGCTGAGTTTTTGCCTGGTGCGAAATGTCATTAACATTACTCTGGGCCATGGACTTTTAATTGTCTGGTTGGGTTTCTTTGGGTTGCAACCCCGCTTTGACCTGATACGCCTTTGAAGTTGGCCAAGACATTAATGTATATTAGTGTCGCAATAAATTAAAAGCATTTTCCTGTTCATATTTGCCAGCGTTCTTTGCACTTAAATCTAATTGCAGTAGAGCACAAAAGTGCCATTTAAATTGCCATTGCCATTGCCAGCTTTCATTTTTTGCATAAAGCATTTTGTAATCAAATACTAAGAAAAGCCCAACAAATTCTCCATTTATAAATCCATTCTCACACCTGTCCGGGTGTTTGGCAAATTTACTAATGAGCCATATCATGTTACTAAGTACAAACACAACTACACAACTTTGAGCTGTCCTTTGTATTATTTCAACAAAAACACACACACACACAAAGCAGCTCAAGGAACTGGTCGGGGATCGTCCTTCGGCAATAACAAAAGCGTCAATTCCAACAATGGTTAGACGGGAGGTCCCACAGGGTCTCACAGGGTCTCGCAGGGTCGCGAGCTTCCATCGCTAAGCGGCTTAGCGCAAGGTGTCAAGTTTAAAAATCAATTACTTGAAAGTATTACAATAAGAAATCAGTTCTCTGTTATTTTCTATCTCTCTCTCTCCTTCTCTCTCTTTCCTTACACTCTCTCCTTACGTAATCAGGAGCCCAAAACATGGGCACGTCTTTTGGTGTCAGTTAACGACAAAAGGCAAGAAATGTTTGTAAACATGAAACTTGAATCTTAAGCCATCGATGAAAGTGCCTTAACTGTCAGACACGATACCCCTTCCTCCTTTGATAATATAATAGATACAGCTATTAAAGTGTTTCCGGTGATTCTCATTATGATACACTTCAAACATCAAAGCATTTTATAGCAATGTAATGTATAATATTATTATCAAAATAGTCCTCAGCTGAAATAAGGATTATATAAATCAAAGGAACATTTACCCAATAAAAAAATAAAATGTCACTTCCATAAGCAAGACAATCATTTAAGACATATTTTGATGTTTCTTTCTCAATGTTATAGAATCTCAATACTTTCTCTTCTGTAATTTTTTTCAAAACGGAATGTATTCATATAATTAATCTGCATATCTTTAGCTCTGTTGGAATACTTTTTGTTTTAATATTTTGTCTGAGTACGTCTGCTCCTGGGGCACTTTATAAAACAGTTGATACTCAACTAAGACGGGTCAACTTCTGTTTAGACTCTTACATGTTTCTAAAACCTCATATCCTTGTAACTGTTGTTTTCTTACATATGGTTTTCTTACCATTTTTCCCAGCTTGTTTTCCTTAAATTTTAAATTCCTTGCCTAAAGGGCTTCCCTGCTCTGCCTTTAATTTATAATTTAATATAATTCTATGTTACAAAAATAATAACACATAAAATAAATTATATTTCTATCAACAAGGCAATCAAGTTATGAATTATACTTATACATCTCCTACAGCTGTAATTATAAGAACAATTACTGATAAAATCTCGAGTAATAAAGAACTATCAAATTATAAGTATCTGCAAAAATATGCTTTAATATATTCTTTAATATTTAATATTAATTTAATCCGTGAATACATTGCATGTACTTTACTTTAACATGTTTCAGTTAGTCTAACAATGATAGATCTCCATCATCATTTCTCATTAAATAAACTCGTCTGTTGCCAAGCTTTTAACATGTTGCCGCGATGGGCAAACACATGCCACAAATGGATAGCTTCTGAGTACACTCATAGTATTCATAGTATATTTTTAGGCACTCGCGAGGTTTACAATAAGCTTGAGCGAAGCGCGTGTCTTGTTCAAGTTCACAAACTTAAATTGCGCAGCACGCATACCCCTACTTCTTACACCCTACCCCACTCCCTGTTACCCTCCTTTCTCTCAAACTCCGACACATGCAAACTGCTTTGCGTAGCCTTTGATTGATGAAGTTCAACAGGAGTTGGGTGCAAGTTGGAGGCAAAATTTTTGGGGCCAGACCGAGTGTTAAACACTAATGGCAGCTTAAATTAGATTAGAGAGCTTTCAGAGGAGCTCAGGAGGAGTGAGTGTGAAGCGTGACCAACGCATTTGCCATTTCCGCTTTCTATTTCCATTTCTACTTTAATTTGCATTTTTCTAGCATAATTTTTATTTTCTGAGTATTTGCTGCCATTTATTTAAACTATTTGGTTAGCCAAAAATCGCCTCGTATCAAATATCAAGTCATAAAAATCGCACAAAAATACATAAATAAGATTTATGGTTATAGTCGAGGCACACACACATATACCAATAGTCATTACGTATACGCGATGTGGGGCAAGATTCGTGAGTGTTAAATTAAACGTAAAAATCCTGCAAAAACTTAAACATAAATATTTGCTTAGAGCTATTAAAATACACTATCGTTGGGTGATAATAAACTAATATAAGGTATATCCACCAACAATTAAATTGTACAATCTTTTAGAGTGTTGAACCTTTAGAAGTAGTTATAGACTTAATAGCTAATCAAATCCAATTGTATATTATCTGGCTGAGAACTTAGTCATTTAGATAAGAGTAGAACTAGAGTATACAACATTCGTTTTCATTGTAAATATTTTTCACTTGCTTTTGTTATCGTGTCACAAAATGAAACACAAATATATTTTATTGTATGTTTGCTGTTTTTTGTTTTAGCCACGTGAGTAGCCACATTAGTAACTTACTGTGTGTGTGTGTGTGTGTGGAATTTCATGGTTACAAATAGTTAATGTACAGTTAATTATTACATAATCACTCGTCCGCACGGCACAGGAACCGGACATAGCTGGTCCTCGAACTGGTAAGCACTGCAAAGTCCATTGACTCGCTGGTTAAATTTATACACTCCCTTGTTCCCATTGCCCATTTACCTTTGCCTGTCATAAATATTAATTATAAAAGCAAAGAAAGAATGAAAAAAACACACAGCACGAGCACGAATAATCATCATCATCAACAAAAGGGTTGACCTCCTGAACCACACAACATTTCCTGCTACTCAATTGATATTGAGTCCTTTTTTAATATAGGCTCCTAAGTCAAAGTTAGAGAGCCTAAATGATGGGCTCCAAATGCAAGCAATTCAATTGACTATGGCTTATCATTTAACTATGCTAATTATTCATGTTCTCAATTGGCTCGTGACAACCATTATATATATTTAGCTGGACCCACTTGTTGGGCTTCTAATAAACTTTGTATTAAAGTCCCAAATCAATAAGGAACTAGTAATTAAATACCAAGACTATACTTAATCTTCGTCTAAAATATAGTTATTTTGATAGTAAAATATGTAGCTTACTTTGTTGTTATGTAATCTGTTTTATTTTAATTTCTATAGTAAGTATAACAATGATAATTGTCTGTGCTGATAAAGAAGAATAATAGAGTGAAAGAATTATGTGGAACAGATTTTATTTTAATTTTAATGAACCATTACAAATTTTCTTCAATGAGGAAAATGAGCTAAGCAATGATATTTTTACTGGGATTTTCAAATTTGATTTTGAATCTTAATATTTTTCGCCAATTTCTGTAGTCATTTCAAAAGTTGAACTTTGTCTGCATATTGTAATGACTTAAGTAATGGATTCTCTACTTTTCTTTCTACTTCTAAATAAACTATTTATATAAAAGGCATTAAATATAAACAGAATTGACATATTTTTGTTAAATTTTCTAGATATTAATTAAGTTTAAGCTCTTAAATCTATTTAATAGCCGTTGTTTGAACTTTTGTTGTTTCAGCATTTTCATTGCCATACCAAACCGGAACCGGGGAATAAAACACACACATAAAATGTCAACGTAAAAGCAATAAAAGTAAAATTTAGCATTTTCTTGTTACTTGTCGCAAATTAAACCAGCTCAACCCTTACACATTGTACGGCGAATGTATTGTAATGTAATAATAACATGAAATAATTTATGGTATATGAAAGTCGCAAAAATGCTAGGGAAGCTTTTGCTGCCTCCATTTGAGCCTGAACTGAACTCCTCCAACTGCTTGCTACCAGCATGTTGCTTGTGGCATTGAGGCAGCTGCCAGGACCAGACCATGTGGCAGAGGCAGGCAGCCTCTATAGAATTTTGTAGCATGTTTTTAGGCGTAGACATACACGAATACACGAGACACACACACTCACGCACACCAAAAACACAATATATGTCGTAATTTCTATGCCCAGAGAAGATGAAGAAGAAGAAAGAGAAGAAAAAACTTTCATTTTGTATGGATTTTAGCGTGGAAACTGCGCTTTTCTAACGGTTGCAATGTGGGACCCCCTTTTGTAATCCGAGCTCTGTTGCTTCGTTCTTCATTCTGCATCCTTGTTGTCGAGTCGACTTGAAGCCGCCTTTTTGGCATTTTTCGGCTTTTGTTTTAAAGCTTTTTGGCTTGAATCCTTTTGAATTTGAAGCACGCGCTGCATTTGATGTTGGCGAAATTTTGCGCGGCGAAATTCACAAATTCTCTGCACAAAGACGAGAGAAATGCAGCGAGCAGTAGGAGCCAGCAGCAAGAGCAGCAGAAGGAGAAAGGACAAAGGACCTGCCGGCGGTGTCCTTTGTACCCGGGCACGTAAATTGTGCAGATAAGCGACGTAATTTGCTTTTTGTCTCGACACGCCAGCTAGCCTTAACCATAATAAGTAAACCGGTGTCATTTTTGGGATATAACAAACAGTGAGATACTCTAGACTCTAGACTTTGGAGTAACCATGTACACTGAGAAAATTTAATTAATTTTGTTAGTTGAAGCAACAAAACAATTTTTTTAATGTCGCTTTCGAATTTTTTGAGTTTCTGGTTTGATTAATTAATTGATTAATACAATGTTCTTGTTTACAAAAAGCTGCAAGACACCATAATGTGCTTTTACAATATTGCGTATCTAAAATAGTCCAATAATAAGAAATAAAGTTCGTTAGTTAGTTAGAATTCTGCTTAAATTTACACTTCGTTAAAAATAACAAATAGTCTAAAATGTGCTCATGAATATCTAAAAACTAAAAAGTTAGTGACACTTCCACCCCTTTCTTACTTACTTATATATGTTTACTAGTCTGTTAATATAGCAAATAGCAGTCTAAAAATAGCTCTTTAATTAATAAAACTTGAACAAAAATGTTAAATTTTTACCCTTCCTTCTCTCATCGTTTGAACCATCAACATTCACCAACTAAGTCATTGCTAAAATTACAGCTTTCTAAAATCGCATTTCATCCCAAAGCCTTATCCTAATATCCGCAAATGTTTTCGCCTTAGGTAAAGAAAGACTTTGGCAACCTTTTTCAACATGCTGTAAATATTTTACTTCACTCTTAATTAATTAGAGCCGCAGGTGGGCGGCTAAATTAACTGACAGCCGCTTGTCAATCCAACTCAATGGTAATTAAAAATTCAATGAAAATTCGTCAAAAGTCTGCCATGAGCTAAATTTAATTGGTTTAGTTATAAAACACTGAAAGATTAATAGTTTGAGCCTTCTTGGAAGTCAGTTGACTAAGTAGTTGAAGAAACATGTTTTAGGTATTTAGCTATAGAAAAACAAAATATTTATTTACGCACTGCGGAAAATTTTAAGCGACAATCTCTCAAATGCAATTAGCAAGTCCTCAAGTTTTAAAACATACTTTGTTTATGTGCTGCAAATCCCAAAAATCCACTCACTACACGCGCTTCAACTCTCTAAGGAATTGTGCACCTGTGCGCTTAGCTAGAAAAGAGTACAAAAAAAAGCAACTAAATCAACCCGCAAATAACAAACACGCGACAGTTTTTTATTTCTATTTCTTTTTTTTTTTTTTTGTCATGAAAGTTTGTGTGCGGCAACTGCGGTGACGTCTCCCGGAGGCGGCAACTGCTGCACTCAACATGTTGACAAGTTTTTCGGTTGTACGGACAAACTTACCAAATGGCCAACTGTCAGTCAGACATTCAGTCAGTCAGTCAGTCAGTCAGTCAGTCAGTCAGAGAGTGAGTCAGTTAGTCCTTTAGTCAGTCGCTGTTTACTTTTCGTTGCATACTTTAGGCGCCTGCTTAGCTGCAATGCATTACAGCACTCTCTTTCTCTCTCTCTCTCTTTTTGTCTCCCTTTGTCACTCTCTCTCTATAAGTCTCTGCCTCTTCGAGATTTATTATGGCCTAACTCTGCTTCATCTCTGCTTTTGCTGTGTTGTGGACTTTGCTTCGTGTGATAAAATGCTTGACACTTTTCTAAACGGCCAAAGTTTTTGGCTGGCAAGAGATTGCCCTCAACTCTCTCTCTTTCTATCTCTCTCTCTCTCTCTCTTTCTCTGTGTAACTCTCAGCTACTTTTTAATGCGTTATAATGCTTGTCTCTCGCTATTGCCTCCCCCTCATGCCACTTTCTATCTTCTGTCTTTGCAGTTTGTTGACATTGTCTGGCTTACAGGACGCATAAAGTGGAAATGATTTACGCAGTTGCCCACTTGCATGTGTATGTGTGAGAGTGCGTCAGTCTGTGTGTGTATGGCCCAAAGTGCCGGGCATAATAAATAGCCAAGCTTTTGGCCAGGCACTTTGTCAAATAGCTCCCCTTCTTTCCCCCTCTCAAAAGAACAAAAAAAAATCACATGAAAAGTGTTTTGGCCAAAAGTTACCTGAGGAAAAGCTGCAGAGCTTAGAGCCAAGGGAGCAATCGGCCACCAAGCACCTTCTATAGCTAACCAGCGATAAACAGAGTTAGCCAACATCAAGTTGAAAGCTGCATCTGCCAGTTGAGCAACAACTTTTCAATCAACTTGCCTTTTACTGTTTTGCTACCTTGAGTTTGTCAGCGAAACAATTTGCACGACGTTTAAAAAGCAATTTTACAGTCAATCTCAGACAGAAGTGGACGTCAAGCATTGAAAAGACATTTTGTTAAAACCTTTTTAAGAAATATATATCACCAGAAGGTAGTATTGGGAATTGAAATGCTTCTCAACACCTTAATATATAAATGGGAAACAACATTTGAATAAAGATAATGACTTTTAAATACATTAATATACTATATGGTAAAGCAATCAAAATTTAAATCGTTCTCATACTCTTAGCTTAAAACTCTTGCTGAATAAATAAAATTGCTGTTAAAAATATAATTATACATATGTAGTATATAACAATTAAAATCTTAAATGTTTCTCCCCAGCCTAATATAAATCGAAAACTAATGGTGAATTAGGAAAATTGCTGTTTAAGAATTAAATATCACTGTGGCAGTCCACGATAGTCACGAAAGCAGACCTCCACAAAAGTAAAAATAGGTCTCGCTATCTATTAAAATGTAACTGGCAAACTAATGTTGACTGAAAAAATTGATAAATTGAGCTTAAATCACTTTTAGAGATGAGTAAATTAATTAAAGGTTAAGCATTCTATACTCTTTATCATTGATAATACAATTTTATTATTTTCATTTTGTGGCTAAAAACTATTTCTTATTAACTTACTTTCATTTGTTTAGTTATTTCTTCCACATAGTAGAAAATAAAGCTGGTCCTAAACTACTCAAAAATATATTTTCGAATAATAAGCAGTTATTCAGGAAAATATTATAATTCCTGTGAAGCTCTGGCGCCATCTGGTGCTCAAAGCGTGCAGATGTATTGCTATTTCGGAAACTATAACATTTAAAAACATTAAGTTTGTTTACCTAGTTTCCGCTTGTTTACAATTTTCAATACCTTCTCCGACTTTCCTAATAACTACAAAGTATTTCCTAATCAATTTCAATTATCTATCTTATGGGTATCCTTTAAGTAAAGCCGTTTGTATTTCACCAAAATAACTTCAAGCGTTCCCAAACTACAGGTAGGTGTGTGCTCAGGTTCCGTGACTCGTTTTCCCGGTGCTGTCATGTTTTTAAAAATTCCATAAACGTTGGCTTTGTGCTAATGGAGAGTTTAGGTAAGCGAGTGCAGCGATAAATGCGCTGCGGATGGGAAGAGAGGGAAAAACCAAAGGGGTTGGAGGGGCGGACCCCAAACAATGCGCAGTGTTGCTCAGAAACAAAGCGGAATGAAATCATAAATGCCCGAACACGTGCCGATCCAAAACACAGAGAGTACAGAGCGAACCCAAAGCACCGACCACGTGCAACACTTGCAACTTGCCCCCATTTTGCGTGGCTCTGACAACGAGGTGTTAAAGTTTTCGGCAAACGCGATGTCGAGAGTTAGTTAAATATTTAAATTTATTTATTGGGCAGCCTAAAAGTCGAGCAGTCGAGCAACCGTGCAACCGTGCAGCCGTGCAACCTTGCAGCAAAGCCTCGTTGCCCATTTAAAATAATCAGGAAACAAAAAGCAGGACGCAAAACTTACCGTGTGCATCTTTGCCCAGTCCAGAGCCAGCTCCTATTCCCATTCCCATTCCCATGGCCAGTGCACCGTTGTGTCCTGTGGCAGATCCTCCATTCCCTCCTCCTCCTCCACCTCCTCCAGAGGACATAGAGTGTTGGTGCGCTAATGTGACCGGCATTACAGTAAGAAGAAGCAAAAGCAGAGCCATAAAAATTTTCCACATTGTTAACGTGGCCATTTGACTTTTATTGCACTTCATTTTCGTTCTCTCTCTCTCTTTCTCTGTTTTTTTCTTTTTGATAAATATATATAGGTATATATATATATGATTTTCTTTTTTGTAATTTCTTTTTGGCCAAAAGCTGCAGTTGGCTTCTTCCGTCTCTATTTTTTGTTCGCCGCTTGTTGATTTTAATTTGATGTGACTTAAGTTGGATTTGGTTTGCAGATTTCGCCAGTGGCCGCTGCAGTTTTGGCCTGGTCTGGTCTGCTTGCCAGTTTATGCTTCACTTCCCTCTCTGCTCCACCAGCTCCGGCTAGAGTTTCTCATGGTGGAAAAACATTTCGATTTTTTTTTTATTTCTTTCTACCTCGGCAGCAGCTGAAAGAAAAAGAAAAAAATAAGAATTCCATCAGTTGAATACGTTGAAAAGTTTTTCGGGGAAAATATGGAAGCGGGGAGTGTGGGGACAGCTAGTTAAAAAGTTTAACAAAGTTCTGTTAAAGTCAAATTGAAGCCGCAATTATCGAGTTGTAAAGTGTCGATACGCCCACAAATACATACACATCTGCCAAATTCCCAAGTTAACCGTCTTAAGGTAAAAACTGTTCAGTTGACAACTTGTTAGGGAAACACTTTTAAAACATCATCTTAAGTTCTAACTAAGTAGTAAATGTATGTCAAAGCCATCGAAAGTTATATTAAATGTACATATGACAAAGGTCATGTTTTAGCTATCCCTAATAAATATATAATTTGTTTAATCAATTTTTATGGGTAAGGTAGAAAGTTTCACAAACATAACTATGAACGTGAGTGACTATTCAGAAGGTCAATGCGTATTTACTTATTATGTATTATTTAAACAATATTCTCAATAATTAAAAAAAGAAACGAGCACGAGTTAATTGAATTTTATTATATTATAAAAAGTCCCTCATTGCATTCTTTTAAAGTTAATATTAAATTTCAAGAACCAAATGTTTTCAATATAGTTCTTCAAGGCATCTGTAAACGAGAAATATGTTTTTTAATAAGCAAAAGCATTTTCAACATGAATGCAACAAATTATTATCGAGTTTAACCAACTTTTATATTAACAAGCACAAGTAATTCAAATGGATCCACAGTACAAAGTACCCATGTCAAAGTGAATATCTGACCAAACATTTCACTCTTCACCGTCAAGTATTAATAACATACCACGGCAAGTAGTTCAATTCAGAGCTTGGTTGTATTCAAATTCTTAGAATTCAGTTTTCTTTTGAATATCAGCACGGTGAATTTTTCTTAAGCTTTCTCCAGCGTGTATACACAATAACTCAATGATATTTCACATGGGTCGAGGGAGGGGTACTCAATGTAACATAAGACCAGCTACAAGCACCAGCATAGCAGCTCTTTGAATAGCATCCCAACCCATTTCACTTTATCCCAAGTAGCTATACAGATAAAGCAGAAGCAACAAACAAAAATTTACAATTTCCGGTGAGTCCCTTAACACCCTCCCTTAACCCGAGCAAACCTCTTTCCCCTGCTTAAAGCACGAGTAGATTGTCAGAGTTCGATAAAAATGTTGCCGTGGGCTAAGGAAATTCAAAGGGGATGCGGGGGTTTGCCAAAGAAAATAACTAACATAAAAATTAAGGTACAAAATTTGACAGACGACATAAAAAAGGCAAAAGCCAGTCATATATCTTTTTTTCGCAAACGCAAAAAGAGAAAATTTCTCAGATGCAAATAATAATGATTTGCAAATACAAAACGAAGCTGACAACAAACTTGAAGGTAACTTGAACAACAAAAGGAAAACAAGAACAAGAACAGGTAAAAGAAAAGGTATGGTATACGAAATGCTGACAAGAGAAAGGTAGCGCTAATAAATAGACACAAAAGGTGATACCAACGAAGGTTGCAACAGATACGAACTCGCAAAAGGCAAAAGGTTCACCGTCTAGGCAAAAAGATAAAATTCTGAATGGGATCTCCAACATGAAGATGGGGAAAACAAGAAAAGTCGCTGGCAAATCAATAGAAGAGCAACCTGGGCAATTTTTAAGTTTTGTCTGACCTTTTTTACCAATACCCTGTATGGGACGGGTACTACAATATTTGAAACAAGATTGTAACTTTCATAGTCATTTTGGTGCCTCTTTATTACATTTACATCATCTTGTATTAAATATACCCGGTAGAGTATTCCGCACAAAACAACGAATTCTTCTGTTCGTTCTTGTTTCCATTGTCATTTTGTCAACGCGTCCGCCGAGTGTCGTCACCGGAATTAAATAGATTGGGGATGGTATATGGGGGAGAAGGGAATGGATGTGGGAATGGGAATAGGAATGGGAATAATGATAAGAATGTAAGACATTGCAATAAGCGACCAAATGGCCGACAGATAAGCGAAGAGAAAGACGAAGGACGAACAAAGGAAGGTGCCAATGTGAGAGCAATAATAATGTAACAGCTGATAATACTTCTCAACAATAATGATGATAATCATAATAATAATAATAATGATAATGATGATGATTATGATGATAAAACTAATGGTCCAGGCGGCAATTATGAAAAATTTGTTTAGGTTTTCTTTTTAAAATATCTCACAATATGAGGATGAATCTGAATGGACAACGTCAACTACACTTGAGCAATTTGCGCACAGTCGAGTGCGCACATTAACCCAGAGAACAAACACATAAACCCACTCACACACGGACTGACAGCACAAAACAAATAGAACAACAAAGAGCGAAGGAAAATCAACATGGCGTACAGGCGCCGGAAACGGAAACGTCGGCCGGTCGAGAGACCAACCCACCAACCGATAGACAAACATTCAAACAGCAACAGGAAAAGGGGACCACGTCCAGCAAAAGCAATGAAAACTAACTAACGAAATTTTATATAGTTAGATGAAAATCAAATACTCTTATAGTTTAAACTTAGTATAATGGAGCTTGAAAATTGAATATTATAAAATTAAGTTAGTTACTTAAGTATAATAACAAAAATATATACAAATGAAAATATAACTGTCACAACTGTTGGCTGAGTTAAAAAGAAATTCTTGAGTATCTTAGGATAGTAAATCATAGGCTCTCTATACTTAACCAAGTAATGCAACTAACTTGTTATACTCTTAGCCTGGCTGAAAATGAAATAAAACAAAATGAAAATAGCAACATTTGATAGACACATTTTATTGGATGAAGGCAGCCGTCGCATCGCTGCCAGCAACAGCTACTGAAACTTGTGGGGGAATCGCTCCTGACATGCACTCATATGGTATGCCCGAACAAATAAGTATATGTATGTGTCAATCTAGTTTGTATCTGTGTGTATGTGTGCGTGTGTGTGTGTGTGTGTAGCCACTCTAGACAATGGGCCGTCAATAGCTGCCTCGGCATTTCCTGAAAAAACTCACCCCAATGCGAATCCGAATCCGAGTTCGAGTCCGGACCAAAACGTAACACAGCTAAACTGAGCTCAACTCTATGTGGCTCGTTGTAGTTTATTATTCCCGCTAGTCTCATTCTTTTCTATTTGGTCTAAATAAATTTTTATCATGTGCAAAAGCGGCACAAGGTCCAGAGCTACAGAGCCACGTTCAATGTGGCATCTACGGTCTTCAGGGCAGTCCATCATGCCAGCCGCCAGTTGGTTCGTTGGTTCGTCATTCCGAGCGTTATTCATTTATTCATTCATTCACTTCATTCTCCCATTCTCTCTATCTCTCTCTCTATCTCTCTCTCTCACTTCAGTCAGACTGTTTCTTATGGTTTTTGTGGTTATTGAAGCGATCATTTGGAACATGCACAGCATTTTCATGTTTGTTATTTTCACTGCTTTTCCCACTCATTCCAACTATTTTTGCCTTTATTATGGCCAAGACACACCCCGCCTCTCATTCCACATTTCCATTCGTCTCTGTTGTCGTGCTTTTCTCTTTCGCTATGTCCATTATTAATGGCCAAAACGTTTAATATGCGAATTTAAGAAAATTACTTTCATAACACGACATTAATGGCGACATATAAATGGCATTACCTACCCTCTCTCTGTCTCTCTCCCGATACTATCCCCAACTTTGAAACTTCCCCACTGTTGGTCGAGCTTATAACGCATATCTGATTTTTAGTGTCGATGAGATTTATGTTTCCGTTCTCTGGATTCGCATTGCTTGACTTATGGCCAACGCTTAAGCCTCAGACTTTATATCCCCAACTGTTGCCTCCCTACCAAAATTTATGCTCCATCACAGATATGTATTAACACATATCGATGGAGGCGGAAAATTTGTGTTGAATACGAATACGAGTATGAGTATGAGTATGACTATGAGTATAAGTGTAAATATGAGTACGAGTACTCATATACCATTTATCGCTTTTATTTGTGCTTGCGGTTAGCGAAAATGAAATGAAATCGCTTTTAATATTCATCAAAATTTCGCATAAACTTAAGAGCTGACAGCAAAAAGTTAATATCTCGATAATGGACATATGCCAGTTGAGCTATCGCAGGATATAGCTATAACTATAAACATTACTCACAATATTCATTTAGTTAATTCCACATGTGTCAAAATCATGCATATAGTTACAGTCCCGCCAAATTTGACTTTTTTTGTATATCTCTGGTGGGGGTCTTAATTTAATATTGTCACGAAATTTAAAAAGGCGTGTCAAGCCAAACTAAACATATATCGAAGAACTTTATCAACTACTTATCTCAATCAATCTCGCAAATTTATTGATTATCGAAATTTCGTATCATACTCAGTGGATTGATCTTCAACAATCAATCAATAAGGCATGTTTTAAAATTCTCTTAAAACCCAAAGGGCGTAGAATATATTTTCAAAGAATTTATTTATTTTTTAGCTATATTTATAACTGTGTTGTAGTTGTAAATAAAATAATATGATTGATATGAGTGCCAAAGACAACCTTTTCTTAATTTGAAATGAACTCTTAATTCTTAAACATAATTCCACTAATAACATTAGCCATAATATTAATAAAGTTGACTTTCAAATAGCTTCAATGGTTTTTACTTTACTTTTGCAAGAAGTTCTTCTTTAGAATAATATTTCTCATCAGGATTATGAATCATATTTTTATTGATTAATATTTTAATTACATTTTCGTCTAAAAATAGATAAAAGTTCTTCTTTAGAATAATATTTCTCATCAGGATTATGAATCATATTTTTATTGATTAATATTTTAATTACATTTTCGTTTAAAAATAGAATTTCCTTGAGAGTGATAAAATGCGAATATCGAATTGCTAATTTATTTAATCCAATCAACCCAAAAGTAAGCAACAAATATCTGCGCAGAGCCAAAAAATCAATCACAATTCGATTGTCAGAAAAGGATACGACGTTTGATATCAAATACAGATGCCACAGAGAGGAGAAAAGGAGAAGTCCATAGTCAAGTTTTAATGTGGAGTTTTCCAACTGGGCTGCCTGTTTCAATATACTTATGCAAATATTCAATTTGACGAATTTCTTTTCCGTATTTTTTCCTTCTTTTTTTTGACAAATGATAAGGCCAGACAAAAGGCAGTCAGGCAAACAAACTTTTCACACTGCGGCAGACGCAGAATACAAAAAAAAAAGGATGTCCCGCATTTGCTTATCAAAATTAAAATGAAACCACACAGAATGCGAAAGAGATTCGGAGGGAAAGGAGTTGAAACCGAAGTCATAATGGAGGGAAATGCAAAGGTCTAAAAGTTTTCAGCAGGTTTCCATCATGCACACACATATATAAATTGAAAGGACTGCGTGTCCTGTGCTGTTGCTATTCGTTCTTTAAAAAAAAAAAGGAACCAAGCCATCACCCAGGCACAAAGTAAATTTCAATTTAACCTTCATCGAGCAGAACTCATTTATATTTATAAATGCGCCGACAACACAGCGGTGAAAACAGGAAACGAATATAAATAAATGCCAAAGTGAACAGAAAGAGTAAGAGATAGAGATAAAGAGACAGATATAGAGAGAGAGAGAGAGAGGTAAGGTAAGCCCAAAATGGCCAAAAAGAAAATACGAGTACGAGCACAATAAATAAACTGCGTGTGTATGTTGCCATCATAAAAATACAACAACAATAAATACAAATGCACCAAAAACAAACACAAAGCACACACTCAGCCAAATACGAAAAGAGATAGAGAGTGCGTGTTTGTGTGTTTGTGTGTGAGAGAGAGAACATAATAATAAAAATATATAAACAGGAAAAAAGAGCAAAACCGAGCGACAGGCCAAAGGGATAAAAATCCATCAAACTTGCAGATAAGCCAAAAGATGAAATGAGTTCTGCCCTGGCCCTGAGGACAGCTCAAAGTCGTCTACAGCTTCAGTTTCAGCTCCATTTCTCAGCTCAGTTCCAGTTCAGAAGCCAGCATCATAAAACAAGAAGAAGAAGAAACAAATTCGAATATTTTCGCTTTTCCTACACAAAAATAATGTTTCATTTTGTTAATACAAAAGACTCATCATTGAAAATACACTAAGTGCAAAAAAAAACAGATACCCAAAGAATAATATAGCAGAGTAAAATCTGGATAAATGTAAAGGTTAACTTAAAAGAACATATTGAAATGAGCAACGTCGTCATCAAAATAACACCAACAATACAATTATAGACACAAATATTCTGTCAGATAAGCTCTCTAGAATTTAATGCTTAATAATAAATGTTGGCCAAATCGTATTTTTAAGAATTGTATTGAAGCAACTGTATTTATGTATGTATGTATATATAATATATTTTTTAGATCTGTGCTTCACTCAAAAAGGAATTATCTATGAATCAACATTTCTTTAATTAAATTTGGCAAGCTGAAGAGTTTTTAGCGCTCCAATTTCTCAAAAGTGCATATTTATTATGACAGCTATTCATCTATAGAAAGACTTTTTGTTATGTCATTTAAAATATTTTAAATAATTTTATAAATATTACTTGAACTATTAGATTTTTGTGTTTATGATAATGTCAACAAATGGAATATTTATTTTCCAAAAAATACAGACGTTGTTTGCAAATATTTCATTTGTTTATTTGTCTTAATATTCAAAACCACAAAATGGATTAAAGTGAATTTTATTCCCTATTTTTTGATTCATGGCTTTTAAGGCTTTAATATTTCATGATTTTTATTTTACTTCTAAATCTAAAAGCAAATATGTGATGACACATTTTGAAATTAAATAAAAACTGCAACTAGCAATAAATTGTTTTTGTAGAAATGATATCTGAAGTGCGCATCTTTTCGTAATGTGTATGTCACTTTAGAATCTAAAATTTATGTATAATATTTTCCTTTGTGCTCAAGAAAATTAAAAACACAATTTATTACGCCATTTGACATTTAGGAACAAACAGGTGCGTGTTAAGTTCGAAAAGTTACGTATAAATAAAAACATAATAATATATAATATAATTTCTGATGAGCAATTAATTTTGAATTATTTAAATCAAATTATAAACACCTGTCTGTATATTACAAAAATAACCGAATCTTTTTTTAAATGATATTGTAACTAATACCTTTTAATTAAATTTGAATTTACATTTAACAACATTTCTAGAAATAACAACACACACATTCACACACCGCACAGCACACACTTGAAAATCCTGAGAACTGCAACTGAGGCTCTTTTTTTACTGAGATGGGCAACACTTGGGACTCAAGTTGTTGCTTCTGTTTGTTAGCATTACTTTTTTTCCATCTTTGCGCTAACTCATGCTACCTGTTATTGTTGTTGTGGTTGTTGTTGCTGTTGTTGTTGTGAGTGTTGCGAGTGTTGCTGTTGTTCAGATCGATTACCGTTACAAGTGCCAGATACTTGAGCATAAAAACGCAAACGCACGTGTCTAGAAGTCGCATTTTCCCCACATAACTGTGTCTGTTTTTTTCTTGTTGTTGCCTGTGGCGCCTGTTGGTGGCTGTCTGTCATTAGGAAGATTGATTTCAAAAGCGTGGAACATTTTTCCACCATTGTTGTGGCAAACACACGCAATGGCGCCACCCTCCAAATGAAATATACGCCCCTTCATCTTTGTGTATGTTCGGTTTTGGATTTGCTTTTTGTTCTGTCAAGCGGAGATCATTTTGATTATATTTGTTGCCGCTTTTGTTGTTGCCAGGTAAATACAACTTTAATTTCTTTCACATTTCCCGAATGTACGGCACAACAAAAAAATATGATTTTCCCAATACCATTATCAGATCAATTTCAACAAAGAAATATCCAATAATATTTCTGAAGCAGCTAAAGTGCTTTTAAAAATGTATTCAATTTAAAAACGCATGTTCAATTTAAAGTTTATTATAAGAAAATATATAAGTCTTTTAGCCACTTTCACATTTAGTAAATTTGTACAAAAAAGTTACAAATGTATTCATCAAACAAAAAGTGCAGAATTATACAATTTTATTGCAAACTGCAAAGTGTATCACATAAAGAAATATTTGCTTATCAATTTGCAAAAGTGTATTAAAAGTGAAAAAAGCAAGAAAAATTAAAATCAAAATGAATGAAAATCTCCATTAATGTCTGTGCATAAAAAGTGAAATTGCATAAAACTTTGACAACTCTACATCTACACACCATACCCCTATTTACACACACACCCACACACTTGCACACATGTACCTTATTTCAGTTGGGGCTAAAAAGTACATTAAAATCACATTAACCCGTCAACGGTTAACTCTGCGTATACGTAACTTTTGTTTATGCGTTTTGCTTAATGCCCTTTTGAAGTACATACGCACGCAAATTGGTTTTTGGGTTTGCTCAGCACTTTGATAAGCCAACGACAGCATACTACATATATAGACTGATATATATACATTTATATATATTTATCTGTGGGTGTTTGACAACTAACCCCAGGAACAACAACAACAACAACAGTTGTGCTCAGCAACCCTTTGGGGCAGACATTTAAAGCCCTCGACTGTATTTTGTATCTCTTGCCTGACGTAATTGGCTTTTCGCTATAAATTTCAACAATTGTTTGGCACACATCACGCATACGCCCCCTCCCTCTACTGTCCCTCAGGGACACAAAGCTTAAATACTTTGGCTGATAGGTGGAGCGTGCAGAAATTGTCAAAATTTTGTGGACATTTGCCATCACAAGCAGCTTATCAAAAATGCAGCATACGAATTTTCCAACTGTAACGGCCACCAGCTCTCACCTCACCCTCCTCAAATTATTGGCCAGCTCGTGCGTGCCTTGGCCAATTGGTAATTGGTGTAGGTTGGTTGGGTCATTTGTGTGTAAGTCTAACTGCTTTTTGGTTGCCATTCGCCCTCATTTGCATATTTCATTTGTCAGGCAGTCTTTTTTTTCTGCCAACGCTGCCTTCGCTTTTCAGTTCTCAGCTCTCAGTTTTCAGTTTTCAGCTGCCTTTTATTTATTAAACTAATTTATTTACTTTAACTTTAACTATGCGAAAAGTAGCTCAGCATTGAGAAGAAAAGCAGGTCCTGGCAGAAGAAGAAGAGACCAGATGCCCTTTGTTTAATGAGAAGCTACATACAAAATTTAATAAACAAGGCAGCGAATCCAGTTAGAGATCCTTGAGAATGTTGCCATTTGCCTGCCATACATTACAAAAGAAGAAGCAACTGACTTTTGTTATAAAGTTTGCAACATATTCAGATATATAATATATTTATACTTAAATTTATAACTAATTTCAATCGGTCAAATCCATTTAGAGTCATTTACTGAAACAACTTATAAAATATTACCTTTAAATATTGTTTGATTTCTCTACCTCTCTCACGAAGGTAATGTAAAAAATAAAAATGAGAAAAAGCACTGTTACTTATTGTTAAACATTTATGAGTTTTAGTTCATTAAACTTCTATACAATTTCTAATAATTGTAGATAAAAGTATAAAGTTAATTTTAATATATTTAAAAAGGTTATCAAGTTAATTCAAATTGATTTATTTTTATCTTTTTTATTTATTTATGTTTTTACAATATTATTACAGTATACTTTTTCTACAATTTCGTTAATTTTTATGTTATGTTTTGTGTTATTTTAAAACTAAATTCATTTTAGGTTTTTTTTTGTATTATATTTTAGTTAGAATATTCTTAGCTGCTTTTTAAGTCTACTTCATATAATTTGTATCGTTCTTTTCTTTATTTATATCAATACGATATTATTTCAATTTACTAAGTACACTTTTCTTCAATCATTATTCTTATTTAATAATATAGATATTATCTTGTTGTGTTATTTTAATATGGCTTTATTTATTTTCAATGTGTATACTTTTTACTAGAACAATTTGATTTGTTTTCCTCTCCATTTTAATTTATTTAGTGTTGCATTATTATTTACCTACATATTTTTCATTACTCTATTTGTGTTACTATGTTATTTTTTTACAATTTTTTTATAATTGATTTCTGACTTAATTTTAATATGTTATTGTTTAATTATCATTTTATTTATTTATATTTACGTCATATTTTTATTGTATTTTCCTACGATATTTTGATTAGATTTCCTCTCTTGATTACCAATTGAGTTCGCTCTATAACTCTTAAGCATAAAGTTTGAAATTATAGAGTGTTTTAAAAACTGTGTGATTCCAAGAACAATACTCGCGTCTTGGCTGCCGCTTCCTTTTGCAGGACAATAACGGCAAGGACAGAGGGGCAAGGAGCGAGACAACTAAGAGCACAAAAAAAAATAATAAAACAAGTAAATAAACTTTAGGCAAAAGTTTTGCCAACTTCTGGCAGTCAGTTGGCGCATTTTAAGTTACGGCAATCGACACGAGATGGCAAACAGCGGGTGTGGAGCGACAAGGGTAGTGAAGTAGGGAAGGGGATAAGCGTAGTAGTAGAAGGGACCAAACGGAACTTGGTAACTGGGGGAGCGGTGGGATTTGCGAAAAGTGAAAAACTGACGCTTAAAACCACAAAATTCACAGCTACTGCAAAGTTACCGCTTTAAAGCAGATGTTGCCTTAACTTGATTTTCCGAAACTAGAAAACTCACCTGGGCAAACAAATTGAGTTTTGCTCTTCGAAGTGATATTCCTAAGTTGTTAGTGTTGTTGTTGTTGTTGTTGTTGATATTGTTGTTGCTGTTATTGTTGTTCCTGAACAGTGTCACGCACAATGCCACTGGTAAGACCACCCGCAAAACATGGCCCAAAACTTTTGGCCACGTGACCAACTGGGTAAACCGGTACTTCCTTTGCTAGTCCCGTAAAAACAAGGGGACAACCACATACACGCACACAAAGAGAAACACACACACACTCCTAAACACCAAAAGACACTAAAAGCACTTGCAATAGTTGTTGTCGTTGCTGTTGCTTTTGCTTTTGCAGTTGTTTTTGTTGTTTACACGTTTAATGTATACCAAAAAAGGAGAGCAGAGCAATTAAGTTGGCCAGTGTTGCTTCCGGCAAAAGGGGAGTTAAAAATGGAGCTTTATTAGTGACTGGGAGCGTATGGTTTTTTTGTTTTGAAATTTTCAACACCGTTTGACGATTCGCGACAGAGTCGAAGGTGAAGCAAAGCAAACACGCAAACAACATTTCCCTCTTTTAACCGTCAAACATCAAACTTTAACCATTATGCGATTCACACGCGAAAAAAACTTTTATGATTAGGGATTTGTTAATGCCATTTAACAATATGCATTACGTTTAAAATATAATTTAGTATTTAATTGATTTGCTAATATTGAGTTTTGATTGGATCTTCTTCTTCGTCGCCGAATTCCGATTACGATGTAACGCGATTTGTGACCGAAACAAGCGTCAACATTTCTGCACACGTTCAAAACACTCCGACGGCTGAGCTTCAACTAATGCTAAAACACACAACAGACGCTTCGTTGAGCTTCGCCAGGCCACGAGACACGAAGTTGACGAGACGACATCGCGACAATACGACATTGTGACAGGACGAAAGCGCCCGACGCAAAACGGGCACAATCACGAAAGCAAATGCCGAAAGCACTTCTCCAGCTGAATATGTGTCTCTGTCAATGAGAGCAGAGCAGTAAAGAGAACAGAACGCAAGCCAAAAATAAGAGAGTAAAGTATGAGTTTGTTAAAATGAAAGCTCTCGACCTAACGGAAATTATGCTGCTTTGAAAACGAAAGCAAACGCAACAGGAGGAGATCAGGAAAAAGAATAAAGAATACGGCTCTTCCTTATTTATTATTAATATTCCACCACTACTTAATGTTTTCTAACTATCACACATTATTGTTTCTAAATTTATGAATGATTGAGTCCTTTTATATTACATATAAGATTTATTCGAATTTCGCAACATTTCTCTTTTCACTAGACAAGACTGTTTTTGCTTAAATAAAATAACAGCGCCATCTATGCGTCAGTTCACGCAACGTAAGTATAAGAGTAAACCAATTAGGTATAAATGGTTTGTGTCTCTGCTAAATTTAAACGCTGTTGATTTAAAATTTGATATTCGACCTTATTTGTGAGAATGGTATACAAATAAATTAGTTAGTTATTTATTTATGTAATATAAAAAGTAAAGGGTCTAAAAACTAATATAATTTATGAATAAAAATCCCTAAATTATTCAGTTCTGTTCCATTGTCAATTAAGAAGGGATTAAGAACAAAACTTAAAAAGAACTCTATCAATTACAATAACCGAAGTCATTTTATCATTAGCATAGCCTAAGTTATTTTATATAATACTTAAAATCAATGCTTTCAATTGACAGCATGTAGTATTTTATTTACACAACTCGCACTTAAATTCCACAAACTAACATATGTCCATCAAGTCTGTACTTGTTTATTGCTCTCATCACTCCCTATGGCTACTGTCCTCCCCTCTCCACTCCTTTCTTCACTTCCCCGTTAACTTGCTCTTTCAACTGATCCTGCAATCACTCAAAGTTGAAATTGTCATCAAGTTTCTCACAGAACTCTAAAAAATGTCAGAGAAAAAGCAAAACAAGTACACATTTTAAAAAGAATAATGCTCGATATCAAAATACCCTGTAGTTAGGGATAAGATTTACATTAAAATAGAGTTTGTTAAAAATTGAGAGAAAACTTAAAAAATTGGTGAGCTTTGGAAGTTTTTTGAAGCTTTCTCGCCCGGGGGCCAATTTATTGAAATTGTATTCTTTTGTGAAAAGTAGTTCCAAAGAAACAACAAATATTACCATTTGAAATGGTTAAAAATTGTTATGGGTCGCGATCATTTTATTTTTAAAATGGAGAATATACCCTGACTCGAGATCTTATTTATAGTATCGATATGACAAAATATACTCAAAAATAAGACACAAGGTCATAGGAAAACACTCAATCAATAACCTTTTTCTTTGAAAAAAAAAACAAGCTACCCCTTTGTGTAAGGTCTTTGTCAAAGTAATTACAGGGTATCAATAAGAAACCAGAAAACGAATTGCAACAAAATGCTCAAACACACTCTACGAAATTGACTTAAATAAATAAATGACATAAAAACAAAGACAAACACATGCACTTCTAGACAGCGACAAGGAAAAGCGGAGGAGGGGGTGGACACTCTCACACACACACACACACACACACAGAGGCAGAGACCGGAAAAGTGCATACCAAGAATGCACAGAAAGTAAATTTACAGCTGAGAAATGGGCGGAGACAGTTCAGGCTTAAAGGAGTGTCAACCAGGGCACGGGAACAGGGATAAGAGGGTGAGGGGGTGAGGGGTGAGGGGTGATGGGGTGAGGGGGCTAGCTGTTGTTGTTAGCTTGTTTGCAACGTTTTCATTTCATTTGATGCAGTCGATGCAACAACAACAACAATGACAACAACATTTAGTAGCTCATCCATTTTCATTTGTATTAAGCAAAGCCAAAAGTGCCTCAAGTCTCAAGACTTTTTCGAGTCACTGTCAGTGTAGACGCTTTAGACAAAGCAACGAGCATTACTCAGCACACAGCACTGCGTTCAACTTGCATTCGCTTGACAACAAACTAAAGATTGCAGCATGCAACGATGCCCCAAAAAAAAAGAAAAAACACAAAAAAAAACAAAAATTGAAAAGAAAACCCCTTCAAAATAAAACAAACCTTCTTTTCCCTTTTTCCCAATCTAGCCCCAAGGAGCAGCCACCTTGCATCCTGATGCTCGTTAGCGCAGCTGCCGGGAATTTATCTTATTTTTCGTGCCACTCACCCGCTATTTATTCCGTTTGTTGTTTTATATCACAATTTCTATTTTTTTCTCTTTTTACCATTTTCCTCTTTTTGTTTTCCCTTTGGCATATTGGACATATTGTTAGCCAAGTGATCGATGCAAATTGATGCGTATTGTTAATGGAATTTAAAGTAGCAAAATAATATATTTTGTCATGTTGATTTCTGTTCTTGTTGTTGTTGTTGTTGTTCTGCCAGCTGCCAATATATTTACAACTTTTAAGCTACATTTTTCTGTACATAAATAATCGTAACAAAGCATAGTAAATTGTGAAAATACAAATAAATATGCTGATGAAAGAGAAAACTGCATTCTACTTTTGTCTGATGATAAATCTTTGAAGGAGTCCGATTTAATCCAAGTTTGATCAGGTTTTTTTTATAACTTTACCAGACGTTATTGTAAATATGTGAGTTTTCTTAGGATATCATAACCAATCGTTTTTATGGCAGCTTTATGATAAAAGTAGTGTTTTGATTTTAGCCAAATTTCATCGGGTTTTAGGTAAGCTGAATTTAATCTGTGGGTTGGTTGAAATATTTACTAAATGCTGCACCTAAAAGTATGCAGAGAGTATTTGGTAGCAATTTAATTGAAGAATGACGAGCGCTAGATGGCGCCAGTGTTAATCTATTTCTTTTAGTTATTTACATTACTAGTTACATATATTACTGGTTTTATTATAATCATTTAAATTTAGATCGAACTGTGAGTAGTTGTTTGAATTTAAAATAAAATGTCCTTTTTACGCAAGAACACCGCTTTGACTTATTAAAACTATGCTTAAATCACAATTCAAATAATGACTGGAAGGAATTGAATTAGATTTAGATTTCGCTTAAATCGGTTGAGGGAATACCCTACATTTATACTGATATGATTTAGATTTCATGAACAGAAGGATATCACAAAATACAATAACAAAAAGTTTATTTGCCTTTTAAACAAGATTTTTTATTTCTTATGTTGGCACTAATTTTGGAAATTGAGAAAGCGTTATCACTGGACGACAAAACTAAGATGTCTTAGTCGACATTGGCTTTAAGCAATATAGCTTTTACACCAATGCTTACAAAATTAAGGTTTAGATATAAGAAACAGCTGTCCGAATATCACGAATTCCAACTCTGGTCCGTGATAATGATTTTGTGCTGCTTGTAATTGTTAAGAAAACTTTCCTTCCAGTTGCCAGAAAGACACCCACCACACCAACAACCAAAGAACCAACAAGATTGACGTCCACAGAAGGTTCCCACCTGAGCCTTTCCATCGGCACAAATGGTGATGGTGCAACCTTTTGTGCCACTATGACCCCCAGCATCGGCGCAAGTGCCTCCTTCTACTCAATAGGACATGGTCAACGAGTCCCGACAGCAATCTGCATGGACATCACCGAAGTAAGCCAAGGCACAGGTAAAAGCCAGCAGAAATGCAGTTAGTCTCATCTTTGTATCTTTTCAAAAACTGTTAAAAAGCAAGCAAATTACGGGGCTTTTATAGCGAACATATCGGGATCAGTAATACATACGGGTTTTAACGAGCTGATTCTAAGAACTGGTTTGTTGATAAGACGATGTTAGTTCACTTTATGTCTTTATCTTCTGTTGTGGGATCATTAGCTTAAACCAAGTTGGTTTAGCATTGTGAAAAAAATTTATTATTTACATATATAAGTAAACACAAGTTGCCAAACAGTTGACTCATGTTGCTTAACATCATGTCATTGACCAGATCGGTCAACGTCCGCAGCTTATGCAACGGAGCCGCAGTAGGTCAGCGTCCGCAGCTTGCGCATCGCCCCGTCTTCTGCGGAACTTCAGCGAACACCGTGGAATCGCTGATTCAGCATATTTAGCTTACATTCTAAGTTCAATTTGTAATTAGCTTTAGTTCAATTTCAGTAATAAAACCTATAAGTTCGGTAAACGGAAATGTGTTTGTGTTTGAAATAACTCCAGGATAAGACCCTTCCTGTAAACTCATATATTTATATTATTTATTGCTTAATTAGCAATGAGTAGAGTGCCTCGATTTTTGTGTGATCTGTGGTAACTTAATAAACTTTGTTTAATTTATTTTACTAAATTGTTTTTCCCGCATAAAACACACAACAAATTCTTAAATATAGACTTAAAGCGTATAATAAACTTAACAACATACTGTTAAAAATATAATTTATTTTTCCATAAAATTTAATTTTGCGTAGGGTATTTAAATGTTATAGCGATTGGTTTCTATTGATGGGTTTCCATTGGCGTTGTATGGACAACATAAAATTCTGTTGTCGTGATGAACAGTCTTATTAATTGTATAAATGTTAATATGAAGTACTAAAAAATTTATTGTACATAATGTGAGTATGTATTTTCAAAAAAAATTATATTGCAGAACTTAAAGGCGTTGTATATTTCACTAAATCATTTATTTTTTATTTATTTTTTTATTTATTTTAATCATTTTTTCTGTTATATGGCAGCAGTATACTAACTAGCTACTACATAGTTACAAATTTTAGTCGTCTAAAAAGTACTAGCATACTATTGGGATGACCACAAAAAAATTAAAGCACAGCAAAAGCTCGAAATGATTAATGATCATTAATCATGATTAATAAACGTAACGTTGCATTTTTGGCAACGACTCCATTAGAGAATGGAGATTTCAAAATGAAGACACTATTTACTCTTTACCACACTGTGAAAATTTCCTACTATGAAAGTTAGATTCTAGAAAAGTTACAAATTTGTTCATTATTCACTCAATTCATTAAAGTAAAACGTTTAATTACATTAACTTTAAAAGAAAATAGTTACATAAGACAAAAGAAATAAAAAAAGCTACAGTGGACGTCCACGGCTGATCTATGTTTTAACAGTCCCCGTTTCTTATCAGTCGTTTGATTTATGTAATTATAACGAGTTTTATATTATTTCGCTGTTAAATGAGTGTAGCTCGTTAAAGGGTTAAAATATAATTTAAGTAAAGAAAAGTTAAGCTTTAGTAGATTTTTTGCCTGTCTTAAAATAGAAACACAAAATATGTCAAATTTCTCAGGAAAAAGATTTTAATTGAAGTAATATATAAATGATTACAGGAATAGGTAAAACTGAATCAATTAATTACTTTCTCTGCTCAATTCCAATGTTGGTCAGTGACAATGATCTTGTGTTTTTTGTAGTTGTCAAGAAAACTTTCCTTCCAGTTGCCTTTAATGCATCCATCTTTGCAGGCACAGCCAAATAAATTACAACCTCCGCGTCCACAGAAGGTGCCCACTTGAGCCTTTCCATCGGCACAAATTGTGATGGTGCAACCTTTTGTGCCACTATGACCACCAGCATCGGCGCACTCGCCTCCTTCCACTCGATAGGACATGGTCAACGAGTCCCGACAGCAATCTGCGTGGACATCACCAAAGTAAGCCAAGGCACAGGTAAAAGCCAAAAGGAAAGCAGTTAGTCTCATCTTTGTATCTGGTCAAGAACTGTTGAAAATCCAAGTAAAGTCCGTGGTTTTATAGCGAACGTTCGAAACAGCAATGTGTACAGGTTTTATCGGGTTAATTCTTAGAATTACATGGGTTGATAAGATGTTCTTAAATCACTTTATGCCATTATCTTTAGTGATAACTTGTATTTATTGACTTTTGTATCGAGTGTCTGATCAATACTGTGATCTATAATTCTTTTTATCATTAACTTTGTTTACCCATGATGTGTGAATTACATATTTTGTATTTATTTTCTCTATAAATGAGCAAATTCTCTCTGTTACATAGTTTTATTTTTATTACAAACAAACAAACACAAACAAACAAACAAACAAAAGTCTATCAATTAGAGCTGATTTCTCAAATTGTCGATAAGAGAAATTTGGCTTTCATGTCCTTAATTTAGTCCCAGAATTTAACAAATTTGATTTGTCTTTTGACAAGTGTTTTTGTGTTTTCTTTTTGTAAATAGAACGATGGTATAACTTAGGAGGTCAGAAAATCCATTCCAAAATAGCCCCTTAAGGCTGTACTACTTCCTGTTGGTTTAACAAATGCTCATCCCACCAAAATTATACATTTCACCAAATCTAGCCCTTTTCCCACCAAATCTAAACTTTCCCGTGAAATCTAACATTTTCCCTATCAAATCTTATCTTTTCCTTCCAAATCTTTCCTTTTTCCTGCCAAACCTATTCTTTTTTGTAGCCCAATCGACCCCTTTTTGCAATATTTAGCATTTTGATTAATAATAACCTGCAGAATTTTCAAACCATCTTATTAAAATTCAACTTGAGCAGAAAAATTTAAAATTATTTTAAAGTTCTCAAATATAATATTATATTATTGCATTTAAGAAAATCTTAGCAGAATTATTAGAGCAGCAGAAACAACGAACAGAGTTGAAATGTCAAGCAGATGCTAACTGACACAGTGAAAGGGGAGAGAGAAGATGCATAGAAGATGAACAAAATATCATAAATAAAAGCGCTGCAATTTGTTTATATTAAAATAGAGAGTCAGAAATGCATTCTTAGGTTCTGCACACAGATTTGCATTGCATTGCCGAATGTTGACTGCCAACAACAACAACAATAATAACAACAACAATATGCAACTACCTATGTAAGTCTGCCATCCCCTGTAACCCCTTATCCCCCTGGCCCAACGGCCTGCTGTTTTGTGAATTATGCTCCTTCCGTTGCATGCGGCGACATCAGAAACCGGAGCCAAGGCCCCGGAGTCTCAGTTCAGTCAGGAATCCAAATAATGCCATAACGCGCCTGGCTGCATATTTTTGAAGTCAGCAGGCGGCCCAACACTGCAGCCAACATCCTGCAGTCTACCTTCCCCGGCATCTCCTTTTGTAGCCCTTCTCTACAATGTCCTCTGTATTATTTTTACAGCCACCCACAACAAACAGCCCTCGTTTTTGTAATAAAAATGTCATAAATCTTGATTTCTTGGACTAAACCAAAAAGCGTGCGATAGCGACACGGCTCTGGATATATCCAGATGTATCTGTATGTGTGTGTGTGTGTGTGTGTGTGTGTGTGTGTGTGTGTGTGTGTGTGTGTGTGTGTGTGTGTGTGTGTGTGGTTATGAGTGTGTGTGACATGTGTATGTGCTTGGCAATATAACTGTCTATTTATACTTACGACATAGTTGTGCATATGAAGTACATTTTATTTGTTTTTATTTATCTGCACACGCTGGAAAGTAATTGATTTATATTATTTTAAAAACCAACTTTTCTTAAAGAATTTTAATATTATTTTTAAGCATTAACTGCACTTTATTAAGCGCCTTAACATTTATTTTTAAAAAGTGCAACTTTGCGGAATTTAAACACATAATGTTTTCTTAATAAGAGTGAGTACTCTAAACAAAATGTACATCAATACAATGTTAAACTTTATAAAAATTCTTTTTATTTCTGACACAGATATTGATACTTTTATTATTTCAACATAACTAACATTTCAAGTTAAACATTTAATAAATTATTGTTCCCAAGACAGCGTTAAACATAATATAGAAACCCGATTAGAATAGATTATTCATTGAAATTAACTTTGCGAAAGGTCATTAAAAGCCATTTGAATTGATTTGATAGCTGAGAGCTATCAAATTATATATAGATAATTAATTTTATAATAAGAATCTATCAGGAATTTCTATTATTGATTAAGTGTATATAATCAGTTGATAGAAAAAAAGAAAAAAATATTATACTATAATGAAATTTTAATTTAGCAAACTGTATCAAATAGATAACTGAGTGGAAAGCACTTCAAAAATAGATAGACCGTTTGTTTATAAGGAGGCAGCTGTCATGGGGGCCAAACATTCAACAAGAAAGCCCCAGCAAAATGAGAATAGTAACTCTTTGTCTATTGGTGCTCGCATCGACCACCTGTCTACTTAGCAAAGCAGAGGTAAGATTTGTTTGAGATATTGGTAAACTCTTGACTAATTGACTTTTAAACTTTTCAGTCGAGTGCTATCCATTCCGATAGGTTCGAGGAGGTGCAACCTTTTAGCGATGATGGATTCCTCACGACCATGCGTAAGATCTTCCGTTCGATTCTATCTACGGTTCAAGGTGTGAACTGCACCATGAAGGAGGTCGCTGAAGTATTGCTTGCAACCACTAGATATATTGATGCTCTGGAAAGCTGTACCGTTGATGTCCCCAAGGACATTGCCAAAATTATTAAGAGCTGCAAGAAAATTGTCAATATCTGCCATGATATCCTCCACATGAAGAGTACGATCTGTGCTCATGAAGAAGGCGCTACAATGACTTCCTTAAAGTGCTTCGAGGGTCTCTTTACCTCGGTGATGAAACTGTTGCATAATATCAACATCGTCTTGAAACAGATGTACAACTTGCCCTTCGATACGGAAGAATGCTACCTTTTTGCCACATGGGATATTATTGATAGTTACGAAAATTTCGTTCCCCACATTAAGGAGTGCACCGAAAAAATGTAAATTGTGTCAAAGCCTGAATAAAATTGTCAATTCTTAAAAGCAACTACAATACTTTTGTTATCAAATGGAATTCTAAAATACAAAAGACTATATCTGATTAGATGACTAACCAAGTACAATCCCTATCCATGACAATTGAAATGTCTATTTACTTACATCACATAACGTTGATTAAAGTGACTTCAAAAGATACAATCTTTAAGTCAATGAAGCAAAACAAAATGATAAATAGGAGCACTATTTAACCATTTAAGAAACCTTTTGAATATCAATAATTCACTTCAATCTATTATCAATGTCTCTCAAAATAAATAGAATCTTTAAGTCAAGGAAGCAAAACAAAATAATAAATAGGAGTACTATTTAACCATTTAAGAAACCTTTTAAATATCAATAATTCACTTCAATCTATTATCAATATATCTCAAAATAAAAGAAGCAATCTATTGATTTGATTTAATAAACCTGGTATTCTCTTAACTCTTATCACTAAATTAACTGACAGTGCTCGTCAACTTTATAATTTCTAATGATCGCAATTCAATCAACGAAGTTCAACTGTTATCTTTTTATAATATTAAAATACCACTTAAAAAATGATAGCTATAAAAATATATAAATAAATCAATTCATAGGGTTATCTCTGAAAGGTTGACTTGGCAATTCCCTACAGTTCTTAAGCAAAATAACATGGAAAATAGTGAAAATTAGCAATAAATTTATAAAGCATGGTAAGTACACTTTTGAATCTGCTTATCATTTTTAGGTTTATTTATGGTTTTACGATGATTTTTCCTATTTTCAGGAAACTTTAATTCAAATTAACCTCTAACCAACATAGTCTCTGACTTTGCTAAGTTTGCATACTGAAACACATTTTAAGGATTACAAATAAATAGATTCTTCCTTGACACATTTTTGCTACAAGTTATACCTATACGATGTGTGTTCGGATTATTTAACTTCAGGAGAAGAAATAGAAAGCTGGAATAAAGTGAATTAATACTTCTAACCAATAAGAATACCGTTATACAATTGATTTCGTTGTCTTTATAATAGTTTTTATATAGTATATCCATTCAAATACATTTGAAGTCCAGTAAATTTGACAACTTAAACCTATTCAAATATTAAAGCTGAAGGGCTAGCGACTTCAAATCTATGGGATCATAGATCAATGGATATGCCAAAACCCATTTGAACAAGATTCATGTGATACAGAGCAAGATTCTCAGTAGAATCTGAAATGCTCCCTATTACATGTGCACCAGGGACATAGAAAGTGATCTGGTAATCTTAAAGCTTAACTTAAACTGCCGTGTGTGGTTGCAGTACACAACAACAAATTAAAACAACTAAATTATTTAAAAATAAAAAAGTGCTGGGATCAGTTGGAGTTTTCAAACGACCCTAAAAGTATGCTTCATTATACTCTACGGTTTTGCCCTGTTCCGGTTTTCACTTTCGTTAAAATTTGAAGAAATCCGTAAAAGATAAATCGATGATCTTGGCTTACTTAGCAATAATAAATAGTAAAATAAAATATTTACAAAATAGTTTAACGGTTTTAAGGTGAAGTTGCATTATATATTTTAACTTATTTATTTCACTTTATTGTTTCATTATTATTTTGTCAACACATATCAAAATCGGTTAGACTCGAGCCTAAAAATCAGAGAGGATTCGGTGTGAAAATAATTGGGAAACTTAGCAGGAGCAGCACTAAAGGGAGAAGGGAAAATTGGTGGGAAATCCAAGGGATATTCAATCGAAACAGGCATATAAGTTGAAATTTAAAACAGATCTTTGACAATGGAGGATTATTCTGATCCAGGTGAAAATAAAGTAAAACGTCAATTTTTTACAGGTCGTTGCATTTGTTGCTATATATTTAAAAACATCGTCACATCTTAAAAACAAAGCTTACACAATTACATGTTTACACAAACGTTTTTTATAGAATAGTTATGTTAAGCTAATTGCTACATACACTGGCATGGAATTCATTTTAGGCATAATTCTTAATTAACTCAGTATCCGGAATAACTGGACGCAATTGGTTTTTTTTTCTAATTTGATTAACAACTAAAATGCACGCTTCTGTGTCCGTCGTGTGGCAGATTTATGTATCTTTATCTTATCACAAATGAACATCACTAAAACGCTTCTCGATGCTTCTGTTCGTTTTCGGTTTTCACCGATTACAATAATTTTGTTTTTAGCTTAAATATTTAAAATAATTTAATTAAAGTTAAGGCATTAAATTTAACAAATTTTTATAAGTACGTCAGGTAAAAGTTTATGCGATTTTGTCATTTACGAATTTTTTGTTTTCTTTCTATTCTCTTTGTTTTTGTTGTTTAAATTAAGAAATTATCACAAATTGTTTTGTAGCTTTATTTTTGTTTTGTCAATAAGAGTTCTCTTCTGATGTTTTCTTTTGTTTTCATTGTCAAAAGTTCGTTGAGGCCTACATCTTAGGCTTTTGTTAGGCTATCAATGTCACCAGTAATCCATATCACCAGTGATCCATATCACGTATACGCTCCACAGGTGGATTACTGAAAAGGTAATTTAGTAAGGAGTAAAATGAAAGTTATATCAAAGTGATTATATCGCACTTACGGCAACATTCTCGACAGTGTATGCTTGTGCAATGGCGAGATTTGCATTGCGGCGGATGCAATACTAGACCCAGAGTCCTGGGACAACGTACGTTGCATGTGGTGCATAGGATGTGTCACTACCGGACCACCGCCAACAAATTGCAGCTGTTGTTGATGATGATGCTGGTGCTGCTGTTGGTGCTGGTGTTGATGCGGCTGTGGAGCTTGGTGCATGGAGTGCTGTGAGTGTGGTAAATGCTGGGCACGTCGGAAGGGATGGCGCCAAGGACTCTTGGGCACATCTCCTTGGAAGGCCTTGTTCTCGACGCCACTGCTAGAAACGCCAGCGGGACTGCCACGTCTAGGCGCTGTTGCCTGCATGTCACGTGCCTTGGAACTCAGGCGACGGAGTATGCGTGAGCCCAGACCGGGTGGATCCTCCAATCCTCGACTATTGCGCGGCTTGCGATAGCGCACATCGCTGGATTCCTCCAGGATGACATGGCGATCATAAGGTGTGCCATAATACACCTCCAACACAGTGGAGAATGTGTGTGGCCAAACCAAATCAATGATGGATATGAGAACGCCCGCAATGAAGCAGAGGATACCTGTAAAACAGAGTTTTAGTTTAAAATCCAAACTATTATTAATAATAAAGAAATCAAAGAAATTAGAGAAAAAAGAGAGCAAACAACAGAAAATTTGAATAGGAAAAATGGGTTTTAATTCATTTTACAGCCTAGATAAAGTTGCCATTGAGGGAATTGAAATTCATCTTGTTCATTAATATTAGAAATACACTTTAAAACCATTTAAGAAAACGATTGAATTGCCTTTTCATTATTTCATTGTAAGAATCCTATTTATTTGTTTGAAATGCAGAAATATATAAGTAATATTAATGTGCACTGAAAAATATATTTGCAAATGAAACTTTTTAAAAAATCTTACGTTTTGCTGGTTCCATTTTTTAAGTATTTTTGGACCGTAACCAAAATTCGCAAAAATCGCCAATTATAAAAAAAGTACAAGAGACGGAATAAAAAAATTGTTTATAAGAAAAATAACTGTGATTTTAATTTTTACTAATCTTTGGCTTGCCAATATTTTGGGAATATTTTTCCTAATGCTGGTGTTATAATTTAACATTGCTATTTAGTACCTAATATGTGGTGTACCTAATTTATGTTTCACAATTTTGCTATTCGCGTCTCAAAATTTGTAAAGAATTTACTAACAGACAGCTTAATCCTTACTCACCTGCCACAAGGACGAGCCAGTAACACCAACCGAACCGGAACTCGAGGCGTCCGCCTTCCAGGAATATACACAATGGTCTCTGAGGTAAAAGGCAATGATAACCGACTGCGGTGCAGACCAGGAGAGCACCTGTCAATGCTTTAAGGTAAGCGCCATAACGTGGCACCGCCAACAGCAACAGATTCATTAGCAGCCAAGAGGCCAACGATGCCCACAGCATAATGCTGGCAAAGTAACCCGCAGCTCGATACTGTCCGCCCCAAGAGAAACCCTCACGCCCCAGACTGAAGTACTCGGCCACAGTGAGTATGGGGAAGGGTAATCCTCGCTGCAGGGCAAGGCGATAGTTGGCGCTCATATCGTTGGCACCCTCCCACGTGAAACGCTCGTTATAATCAATATCTGGCGGTGTCCAATTGCCAATTGGAATGGCTGCAAAAAGATACAAAAAGAAAAAAGGTATTAAATATTTGATAACTCAATCTGTTAACAGTGAGCGCAGTGTTATCTTCATTAAATAGAATTTAAAGTGTTTAAAGAGTAGAGTAGAGAGAACTCTTTAAATGTTATTCTATTACATGCTATTCCAGAATTCATCTTTTACATTTATGCTTATTTATGTAATTTTCACTTACTATATTTTAAAAGTTTTCTTTTTTTTAATATTTGGGGTACATATACATATTATAAACATTTATATATTTTTAAAAGTAACGTATACGTAGACTCTCTGCTCATGTGAAAATAGCTTATATTAAGAACTTTTTAACTTACAATGCTTTTAAATAGTATGGTTTTTGATTTCTAAAGAGGAAATGGTAATTTAAAATACGACTCTTAACTTAAAAGTTTAACTCTAATTTAACATAATTCAAATTTTGTAAGCTGTAAAAATATGTCAGTGAAGAAGCTAGCCACATTTTAATTTAACGCTTTTTATATTAATGTAATGTCATCTGTAACAATTTAATTAGATTTAAACAGCTTCTATACACTCATATAATCTTAAATTAAAAGTTTTAGATTCTGACTGCTTACAGGGTTTTCTACAGTCGAGCTGCATTGTGTTTTCAGCAACTTAACATAATTTATTTAATTTGTTTTATGTTTATTTAATAAGATGGCAAACTAAACCCTACTTAAAAAGAATCATCAAAGAGGAATATCATTTTATTGGGAATATTATTTCTATTCTTTTTTGTACCCAAACATCGTTGACTTTATGTTGACTTTCTTGCCTTCTTCTTATTTTAGACTGTAAGAAAAAGAGATCGTCTCTTAACTTCAAATCTTTTCTTTGTTTTCTTTTTGCATATTTTGTCACTCGGTGCCAGACACTTTGGCAACATGTGCGCCTCCGCAACACAACAATAACAATAATACATACATACATGCATATGTGTTGATGATGAAGACCCCTTTTAACTGTTAAAAAACAAAATCAGATAACAACAAATAAAAAATAAAAGAAGATTAATGGCCTGCATAAGCAAATGCTTTTAGAATTCAAAGCAAAAATCTGCTCAGAGAGAATTGCGCGTGGGGTGGGCGACGATCTTAAAAGATTTTTTTTGAAAGGCAAAGCCGAAAATTAGGCAAATATCAAAAAGACGAAGACAAAGACAAAGCAATTTTTGATTAAGTTTCTCCATGGGGCGGCAGATCAATTCAATTTTCGATGCTCGATTAGTCAGCTGATGACTCACTAAAGAGCCCCAAAACATTTCCATAAATATGAGTTTTTAAACTCTGATTACATTTTCAGAAAGAAAACGAGATAGAGAGGAATAGATGGAGAAAGAGCGGAATAGATAGAGAAAGAGACCCACAAATGCGGAATCTTTTAGCCAAATTGTTAGCTGGCTTGAGAGGCGTTCAAAATTGGGTTTGAATTATGCTAATTTTACACAAACTTGTTAAGCAAGCGAAATAAATAATTTGAAAACCAAAAACTTAACTTAACTTACGAGGATGGTTGTGTTAGTTATGGATTAAGATATCATTATTAACAGATTTAAATAAATAATATTTAAATGGATTGTCAAACTCAGTTAACAATTAACCTATCCATTTACATTTATTTATTTATTTAAGTTGTTTATTTTTATTTTTTAGCCTTAATAAGGCATAACCAGGTTACTATCATAGCAGTTGAGGTAATTCGTTTAGCAACATTTATAAATTTTAAAAACAGTTTATATACAAAATGTATACACCTAATTGTATGTTTCTATCTTTTTTTGACAATTTGTATTTCATAAATTAAGTAAACAAGAAAAGGCAAAAATGTACATGAGAGGAAACCAAAGTAAATACCATATCATAAAATAATATATGTACATATGTACACATGTAAGTATTATACATATTTCTATTTTCACACAACGTAACTACTTATTTCCTTACCCGATTATGAATTATTATACAAATAAAATTACCTATAAGTTAAAAAAAAAAATATGGGTTAATAAGAAAGCTATTCACGATAGCTACATCTTAAATCACATTTGATTATTGGTTAATCAGAAATAATTTTGGATATAGATAGAACATATTATAATGTAACTTATTTATATTAAATATAGCAAGGTAAAATTTCAGGATCAACCCTCGCAAATACATTAAAATATACAGAGCCAAAGGCGCGTGCACCGTAAACCGGAAAATGTTGACGAATGTTGAACAAAATATGCAAACAAATGTTACGCACACTGCAATTGATTATGCCAAGTTGTTGTTGTTGACACTTTAGTCGTTGTTGTTGTTGTTGTTGCACTCTTGAGCCGCTCACTCGACTTGGCTCTGGTTTAAGCTCGAAGTTGTGTGTAGTTTTGTTGCCGTAGTTATGTAAGGTTAGCTACGTCGAGCCATTGACAATGAATTGCAAGTGCAAATAAGTAACAACGTGCAACGTGGGCTGCAGCGAGTTTTGTTGCACGTTACGCATACGCAGCGTGGCCGTCATTTTGACGATGCAACAGCTGCAACAATTTCCGCCTTTGACAGGAAGTCATTTTTCAATTGCTTTCAATATCTACGAAGGTTGCAAATTAACATCGTTGCTGTTGCTGTTGCTGTTGTGTTGTTAATGTTAATGTTAATGTTAATGTTGTTAAAAGTGAAGGCGTTAAATTTGCCAGAGTTACGACAAGGGTTGTCAAATGAACCGTTGAATGGGTGTTTTTATGTTTCAAGTACATGCAGCCGTTCAAACGATTTTCATTAACATTAAGTGTTTAAATAATTTGTAAAAGCAATTGAGAATTTCAAGTGACATCAACAAGAGTTTTGCCTTTTTTTTTTTGATTGATTAACAACTCGAGTGAACTAGTCACAAGTTACAATGAACATATTTAGCCATGCTCAATTGCGCTTTTTTACAATGCTATGATAATATTATTATTGAAACAGCAACTATGTATTAGCTTTGTGGATTACTTCCTATTTATCAAACAACAAATTGCAATCGAAAATAATGTAGTTGCAAATATTTTCTTTTTACAATTCATGTCTAAATAAATATATAACTATGTATATGAGTTGTATTATTTTCAATTACATTCATATTGAGTCCATTAATTTATTTTTTGTCAGCTTGCACTCAATTTAAAAATAGCTTATCATTGTCGAATATTATCGAAAAATCCCAAAGCAACGCAATACTAGCCATAAATATACCAGCTACATTGTTGCACATTGTTAAAAAAGACACAATAAATTTTCACATGTGTTTTTGATGGGGAAAACTTGTCGGATACAAAATGAAAACACATTTTATTTTACAGAGTTTACAGATTCTAAAATGAGGATGATTATATCATCTATTAGAAGTTTACCTATATATCAAATAATAATAAGTTCACTAATTAATTATTCTTATTCTACCCAATTTTAACCAACATATTACAGACAGGTGTATAAATATTTTGACTCACCTTAACATTAGCTAACTAAACTTTATATAAATTTTCGTTCAAAAAGTTAAGTATCGACATTTATGGGAATTCCCACGCTTATAAACGAAATTCTCAAATGACTCATACGCCACGTAAGCTGCTTAAATCGACTGAAAAGCATGAGAAATCTTCTCGAATGAATGCCCAAAAATGGCGCTACACGCAAATGCGTCTAACAACAAATTAGTTACTGAAAAAAAACTCTATAATGTAAATCCATAACTAAATGCTGTCAACATGAACATAATAACAATTATATAAATCGTCAAGTCAGCAGCTAGAAAGCTGTCGGCGTCTGGGATGACAATTCACAACTTGGCCTTAAACTCGGCACAAGGTTGACTCTGATTTCGGTGATCACGAAAACTGCACCGAAAATGGCAACCGATCAACAAAAAGCTCAAATAAAAAAGTGAGATATAACCAAAAGTGAGTCGACTGTCTACGCACAGTCTATTATCGATCATATAATCTCGATATGATTTCCCAGTAGGTGGCTGATTGAAAATCTATGTGGACCGTCGATTTGCCTCAAGTTGAACCGGTTCAATTTGTTGTGACTATTTAAAATTGCTAATTGATCTCTTTTAGACAAGGAGATAAAAGCACCATTATTAAGCAGATATTTGGGCAAATGTGAAGGGCAAAACGAGTCACAGTCAAGCATAGATTGTGAAAGGCAAACTACTTGTAGAGAGAGAGATAGGGGAGAAAGGAACAAAGAAATCAAGTGGAATCTATAAATTTTCTTCCCTTCTTTAGTTACCAAGCTAAAGTCTTGTAAACAAATAAAGAATCTTTTCAACAGTTTAATTTTTGTCGAAAATCTTTGATTTCTTATTCTATAGATTTCAATACGATATTATTATCAAAGAAGTAAAACCATTAAAAAGCACTGCATCATCTTAGCCATTTGCCTGTCTCATTAATTACTTACAGACCCGTATTGTTGCCAGCCCCAAAAGAACTTCCGTAAACGTCAAATTTTTCAACGCCTGAAACTTTGGCTAAAATAAACAACAAGAATAATAGCCAAGAATAGCAACAACTTTATTTGGTAAAAATAAAAAGAAGAAAGAGCCAACGCTTAAATACCCTGACCAGACTATGACTGGTATATGATATTACAACTCTCTTTTTCTATCCCTAATGAAACTAAAGCGATTTGTGAAACTTTTAAGCTAGATTGATCAATTTTCTGGTCGATAAATACACAGAAAGTTAATGTTTTTAGATTCAATCATAAAATTCTTGTTGGTTTAAATTGTTTATGTATACATTTAGGATAAATTGAGTTAACATGCGGAATTAGTCTAAGCCTAATATTCGACTTAACTTTACCGAACATTTAACACTATTTGGATTAATTTTATCCGAATTTTCCGGATATTTCTGTCTAGATTCTCTTCTCAAACTCACAAAATTGTTTCCAACCCCATGACAATGTTAATATACCCTTAGCTAAGTTATAAAAATTACCATATCTGCTGCAATAAAATTGATGTTTTCCAACTTGATACACGAGGCAGGCAACAATGCGCTTAAGTACAGACAACAACAACAACATCAAAAGCACTAACAACAATAGCAACAAAAACAAAAAAAAACGCATAGCAACAACAAAAAAAATAAATAAATAACATTTTTGTTATGACTTTTCATAATTTTAAGTGATGATTATGCTGATTTTTTTCATGTTGACTTAACTGCCCCATCAAGTGGCAAGCAGCCAGCCAAGCAGTGCGAAAGAGAGGAAGATAGAGAGAGGGAGAGAGAAGGCTGCTGTGTGTGTTGGCAGTTGTTTCACTCAAAATACAAATAATTTAACAGCAACAGCAGCAAAAATGAATTAATAATCATTTGACAATAGACACTACACAAAGGCACACGACAGACCAACAACAACAACAACAACAAATAGTTTACCTCCCCTCTGCCAAATAAAGAAAAAAAAAAAGAAGCTCCTCCCCCACAAACTTGAAAATGTTTAAATATACTAGACAAACAGATGAATGTTCCGCATCTGTCATCATTTTGACAACTCTCGAGTGTCGCATGTGGACAAACAATTTAAAAAAAAAAAACTTGCATATAGAATTGACGCATTTTAAAAATAACTTGAAAATACGTACTCGTTAAAAATAAAAGAAAGAATGGTTAACATTAAGATGACGGAGATTGTATACCCTGACAGATGTCTGCCATCTACTACTCAGTATTTAATTACTATTACGGCTTCTTCTACTACTACTTCTCCTACCACTTATAGTGTTAATTCTATTAATAAAACTTTTAGTACTAATAGTACTTCTTTTATATCTATTTCGTCAACTAGTTTTGGCACTTACTGTTACTATTACTAATTTGCTATTGCATCTTCTAGTTGTTTTTCAAAACCTTGTACTACTACCAGTTCTTTTACTAATACTAATACTAGCACTACTACTACATCCTTTACTATAGTTACTCCAAATAGTCATACAACTATTACAATATACTACTAATTTTACTACTACTATAAACTATTTCCCTAACTAACTATACTACTATTGTATTTATACTATTTCATTGGTTACTTCAATTTCTACCACTGTTTTACCAGTTCATTTAAATTATACTTCCTTAAATATTGTTATCTACATTTCTATTATTTACTTTTCTACTTCTACTTCTTTTTGTTGTTTCAATATTTTGATTATAAATCTAAATACCTCAAGCAAGAGTATAAAAGTCACTTTTGAGCACAACGTTCTACTAAAACGTGAAACGACTTCTAAAAATAATTTAAGATGGACAGTCGAGGTAGGCGTTCAACAAAATGTATTAATAAATAAAGGTAAACGTACAACAGTTGACAGTACCTCATAACAAAGTTGGTTTTGCATTAGTTTCAATAACTTATCAGTAATTTATAAATGTAGAATAATGAATAATTAAGCAATAACTTTAGCTATTTTATAGCTTAACTGAAATTTAAATAGATTTTTATAGCTCATGTGATCAAATGCAAAAAGTTTGAGATGCAAGAAATTGAACATTTAAATTGATCGCATTTAAAATGAATTGAGTTTTTTTGGAAATATCCCTTTACATTCTCCCAGACTTTGAAACATTATTTAAAATCATTTCATTTTGTCCTTTTAGTTATTAAAATAAAATAACATACAATTTGTTTTATTTATTTCTTAAAGTTAATCACCTAGTTTTATTTAAAAATATAAATTACTTTATGTCAGCTGATAAATAAATAATGATATTAATAAATTAATGAATTAAAAATTAAAATAATAATAAAAAACTAAACTTGTATTACAAGTTTCTTATGTCAATAAATTTAAGACACATTTATTTAGAAAAATATTTTTATTGATTGATTGAAGCAACATTGCGGCCAACACCCTTTTCTTAATGTTAAGTTTAGCGATATTCCAAGAGAAACCCACTAACAGAATCTAGCGTGACACACACCCACAACACACTGCAATAATATCCATATAGCCAAATTTAACCAATTGTATATTGTAAATGTCATAATCATGTATCATAAATTGCAGTTGAAAAACATTTGGCAAAGTGCCAAGCAAATTGGCCGTCAAGACGAAGCCGCACAATCATTATTTAAATCAACGTCAACCTCATCAACATCATTATGATCATTATTGTTATTATGTTTTTATTGTAATCATTATTATAGTGGCAATAACAATGCATAAGCTTCAGTACAATTATTACACCAAGACATTTGATACTTGTGACAGACTTTGATTTGACATTGCTTGAAAATGCTTAGGCTTCATTTTCAATTTGAATTTGAATTTGACTTCGATTCAAAGAGCAACAATTAAGTTGTCAGCCTGCTGTATACTGAACTACTCTGTAAAATCATCCTGCCACGGATTGACATACGCAATTATCATATTCAAGTAATCATATATTCAAAAAAATCAAGTGGAAAGAAAAAAATTAAAGTCTAAAATATGTACATGAAAATACTTCATCAGGCGCTGCCTTTTGCAAGTCAACTCGAGCAGCTTCGCTTTTTGCCCTTTTGGCAACAACGCCCACAAACTGACACACGCCCACAAACCGACACATTCACAGACACAATCACTCCCTCTCACAAATACATGAACATTACTCGTAATAACAATGGCAACTCAAAGCGATTTGAAATGAACATGAAGCACTTTTGGCAGCGTCAGTTTTGTTGTTGCTACCGAAACATGGCCAGAAAGGAAGGAGGGAGGAATGAAAATCTGTTATAACCAAAAACCAATATGGTAACCGACATAATCGTTGGCCAGGTGGATTGCATAGCAGCTATGAGCCAAAAGCTTTTCGCTTCCCGTCATTTTGAAAATCATCAACGACAGACAAGGAAGAGCAAATGAAAAGAGCTTGTCGGGATTCCTATGAAATTGGCAATCTGAATAGGGAAGCGAATAGAATAAAACTGAAGTTTGGGAGGTACATTATAAGCTATACCCAAATTAAATACTTTTTTTGTAATTGCACTGAAATATAACTTAAATGTGATAATTACTATCAATTGTGCACGAGAGTAATGTCGGAATTCGTTTAAAATGTGAAATTCCAATAGGAATATAAAAAGAAAATAATTGCAATTTGAACATGCATTGATCAACAAAAATTCAATATTTAATTGTAATTTTATTTAAAAATATGTAGCTTAAATATTTAAGCAACAGCATTCATTTTGCTTATACTTTCTATGGCTCAGTATTTCAATGTAATTCTTGTATTTTGTGGGACATTATATTCAGTTGTATGATATTGTTTTGTTATTGTTTCTTGTACTTTATATAAATTGTAAGTATTATTATGTTTTTTAGCGTACCCATGTCTTTCCAAGGGTATTTGAACATAACTTAGCTTAACTTTTTTTCATTGCGCTGATAAAAAGTATGTTTATTTACGGATAACGGATTCCGGTTCACAAATCTTGAACAGGTTCCAAAAATAAACAAAAAACAATTCGAACTGTTATTTACTTTTGTGTATTGTCGCTCTCGATAACCTTTCGTAGGTTAAAGCTAATATTTGCAATTTCTTTTATGTTGGTATGTTTATAAATATTCAGTTCCGGTTCATAAGTTACTAACCGGTTCCAATATAGCTTTAAACCGGTTCAAACAGTTTTTTAAATATGTGTTTATCGTCAAATGTTTAGGGACATTGTAGAACTGGATATTTATATATATTTATGATAGCTTCAATCAGTCTTTCATTTATAGACAAAGCTTTAATAATTCAATTCCGGTTCATGGGACTTGAGCCGCTTTCAATTTGGTTAATAACTGATTCAAGTAATTTAGTTGTCTATCCTACGATACTATATCCTTATTTAGAATTTCATTCGTTGAAAAGAGAGTATTCAAACTCCTGTTGACTTCACATATCCCCATTAAGGGCTTTTTGGAATTGTGATATGTAACTTATACTTAGTTGCTGCAGCTCAGAAAATATCTGACTGACTGTCTTGCATATGGGCAGGATTATTTCTTGACTGCTTCATCGACTGGTTGGCATTTCAATTGATTTACTGCGGCAGCTCAAACAACCATTTCACCTTTTCTATTGTACAGTTTGGATGTTTGCACATTCGAGTGCATGAATCAATGAATGAACAAATGTTTGACTGACTGACTGACTGACTGAATGAGTGAGTGAAGCAAACAGCAAACAAGCAAATACCAGTAAGAGTTTATAGTATATTTATTTCTATATATACAAACATATAGATAGATATATGTATGTTTGTATGTGTATCTGTATAAACACAGTTGAGAGGCAACGCGTTAGCAGTCACTTGGCGAATATTTCCGCAGGTGTTGAGTGGCATTTCATTTGATTGTTGTTGCTTGCTATTGTTGTTATACCCTTGCAGAGGGTATTATAATTTTGTCACGAAATGTGTAACGCATTGAAGGAAGCCTCACAGACCCCATAAAGTATATATATTCTTGATCAGGGCGACGAGCTGAGTCGATATAGCCATGTCCGTCTGTCTGTCCGTCTGTCCGTCTGTCCGTCTGTCTGTCCGTCTGTCCGTCTGTCCGTCTGTCCGTCTGTTTCTATGCAAACTAGTCTCTCAGTTTTGAAGCTATCTTGATGAAACTTGGTACAGGTCCATCTTTTGCTGCACGCAGCACATATGTCGGAACCGGCCGGATCGGATAACTATATCATATAGCTGCCATAGGAACGATCGGTTGGAAATAAACATTTAGTATGAAAAACTTTTTTGTCTTTCAAGATATCTCAACCAAATATACACATTGTGTGTTTAATTAAGTTTTAAACAGGCTGACCAAATTTGGTGTAAATCGGACTACTATATCATATAGCTGCCATAGGAACGATCGGTTCGAAAACCATATTTAGTATGAAAAACTTTTTTGTTTCTCAAGATATCTCAACCAAATATACACATTATGTGTTTGACTAAGTTCTTAACACGCTGACCAAATTTGGTGTAAATTGGACTACTATATCATATAGCTGCCATAGGAACGATCGGTTGGAAATAAACATTTAGTATGGAAAACTTTTTTGTTTCTCAAAATATCTCAACCAAATATACACATTGTGTGTTTGATTAAGTTTTCAACAGGCTGACCAAATTTGGTGTAAATTGGACTACTATATCATATAGCTGCCATAGGAACGATCGGTTCGAAAACAACATTTAGTATGAAAAACTTTTTGTTTCTCAAAATATCTCAACCAAATATACACATTGTGTGTTTGACTAAGTTCTAAACACGCTGACCAAATTTGGTGTAAATCGGACAATTATATCATATAGCTGCCATAGGATCGATCGGTTCAAAACCAACATTTAACAAATTTTGCAAAAAATCTGACGGCTTACACAGGGCACTGCAAGGGTATCCAAACTTTGGCGCGCCAAAGTTAGCTTGCGCTATATTTTTTGTTTTTGTTTTGGTTTTTGTTATTGTTACTGTTATTGTTATTTTTGTAGTTGTCTGTTGAGGGAATCGTGACATGGAGCTTGACTTCAACGTAGAGCACACACAAATCCAAAAGCCTGACGTCATTCCCGTCGATTGGCAAATGTATCTCAAGCCGGTGAAAAATGTTTTATTTTTATTGTTTACGACTTCCACAGAGGCAAATCAATTAGCTAGCCCAAATTGCAACTGCAATAAAGGCTACCAAAAAAAAAAATAAATAAACATAAACAACTATCAAAAAGACAACGCTACCAAAATTTAATTAAAATCTTTGGCGGCCGATTAAAATCTTGAATGAAAATTGCTCAATTGTTGCTACGTCAACTTGCGACATTTTAAACTCGACTCTGCCACCGATGCCGTTTATCTTCCGCTTGGCATCTCACTCGGCATCAAGGGGCACGACAAACACAACAACAACAACCAAAACAACAACATCAACGACAGCACCCCAAAGACGGAGCTTGGCATATTTCTTTTTTTTCCTAATGAATTAAAAACTCTTTTGGTAATACATTCATAATCATAAAGCAACCAAGTCAACAAAAGCTATTCAATCAACGGCACCAAAAAGGGGGCGGGTTGCATGGAAGTTGTGTATTGTGAGTACCGTTTCTATTTATTGTTGTTTTGGTTGTTGATATTAAGTCGACTGATTCAACAACAGCAACAACAACAACAGTTTTCATAAAACTCACAAGCCGTCAATCATAATAATAAATCATAATAGAACTTGAAGGGTTGTACTTATAAAAGAATGCAACTGATATTACACGAAAACGTTTCTTAAACTGTTTCTAGATTGAAACTAAAAGAGAAGCTCCTCTTTAATTGCTGATGATTGAAGGCTTATATATATTCAACGTTTTTACTGACAAAAATTTATAAAAATATTTAAAATGAAAGTCATATGTTAAGAGTCAGAAACTGAGATTAGTTCTCAGTGAAAATATAAAAAAATTTAAAGATAGAGCCCAAATTAAATCTTTTGACTATCTATGTAAGAATTTATCTTTCTATCTTTAATATTTCAAACCTCAACATCTTTCGTGCTTTGATATCAACAATGTACATAAGTGGAATATAACAGTCATACGTTTTGTGTGTAATCTTTATAATCTTTAAGGAACATTTTTTATTTTCCATTTTCGATCATTTTCTATCCAAAATTGTAATAACAATATTAACAAACACATAATTATCTTAATAGTTTAAGCGCACATTAGTTATATATTCCCAAAAATGATGACCTTACGCATTAATTAAATATTAGTTCAGCTGCACTTAGTTTAAGTTGATTTTTAATAGTTTTACATTAGTTTGACTCAAACGATAATTTGCATTTTAAGGCTATCGGCAAAATTAGTAAAATAAAGCGTTATTACCCTGATAAGATTTAAGATATATAAATAAAAAGATCTGCCTTATACATACTTATATGGCATAATAATTAATATAGATTTAATGAAACAGAAAGTCCGAGAACCATCTCTGAAGGCATAAATAAATATTTATATTGCATCTATAAATTAATTAATTTGCATACTTTAAAGTCATTATCTAAATTTAAAATAAATCCTGAATATTTCTACCTTATACACGTATAGATTAAGTTACAGTAGAATAAATCAAACAGAAAAGCCGAAAAACCTTTTTAGGAATCATAAAATAAATAAACAATTGATAGTCAACTCACCCGTCAGTGTTACATTGACATGCATGAGGCCAATGTGGGTGCCGATTCGTGCCGGCAGCTTCTCGCGTGAGAAGGCTTTGTATGGTGCAATGATTGTTGCATGTGCCACATGCCACGCAGAGCCCAAACGGGTGACTGAAAGGAGATGAGATAATGCAGAAAAGCAAAGGCAAAAGTATAAGCAATTGGCATATGCAAATAAATATAAAAAGAGCTAAGGTCATCGGGGTACTCACTCAGTATGACTAGACCTACAAAGAGGCTCAATGTGACCGTCGAGAATGTTGTGAACTTCTGTGAATCAGAAATCAAATAAAGATTATGATGTTACAAGGCATATGGTATTCAGATTTGATTGCATTTTGGCACTGCAATTGGGTTTAACTCTCAACTTAATATGCAAATGTTAATGCCTGCCCGACGGCCAATTTCAATTTCAATTTCAAATGCAATTGCATAAGACCCATCCCATCTATAAACGATTTAAAGCCAGTTATGGCAAATTATGGCCAAAGACTTGGCCAATTGGTTGACATCTGTTTTGGCGATAATTGAATGAGTCTTACTCAATTGGCCAAAACTGAGTAACTAACTTGGGCAACCGGGTAACTGAATAACCAGCTAGAGAAAAGGGCGCGCCACGAAAACAGGTTATATATTCATAGAGATTTACATCAGACATCTATTGAAAACGTGCCGACGATTATGATTACAGTTGTCAGTTTAATTACAAGTAGACAAGGCGGCAGCACCGTGAGAACTCACTGTATTACACGTATTTCCAGACGATATCATTAAGTTAATTAAATCGTAATGTGTATTGGTAAAACATAGAACTGGTTCTTTGGCATTGGATGTTTGTTAAACAATACCGAAATCCTTGACATAACCAATAAACTGGTTCAAGGAACAAATCAATAGAACTTAAGAATTCTACAAATTACTACTTTTTAAAAAGTGTTTTCACATTATTAGAAAGTTTTCTGAATTTGTAAAATAACTGCTATGAATAGATGACAAAGTTTCCAGGCTTTTTTACTTTTTACTACTTGCTATTTTACTGTTTTAAATATTGTAGTGAGAAGTTAGAAATAAAATTTAATAAGTTTAGAAAAATGTGTATCAATATATTTTTAAAATAATTATTTTCTATTAACAATGACACATTGCACTTTAGATCACATCAGTTGGGATCAATTTGGTCGTTTTTTAGTGTATACATAACTTTACACCAAACTCTATTCTTGAACATATTTTAAAACTTTTAAGAGTTCAATTTTCCATGAAACAGGTTTGATATAATCACTCAACAACATTCTTAATATGTAAGAAATTTAATACGAAATTTATAGACTTTTCTAATCACCCGTAGAACATTTACTTTTCATGTTCAACTCGCATAATTTACCTGTTTTCTTACACCCGGAAATATGACCAGAAATGCCACATAAAATGTCGCAAAGAGTACAGATACGGCCACAATGGACACATCTCCAGTGACTGGTGTTCGATTGGAGAAGGAATATAGCGTAGGACCGCCATCGTCTCGAAATGCGTCGAACCAGCCCTTCATCCTAGTTCTTCTTAAATGCTGGTATCTAAGAACAGAAAAATAAAAATAAGATAAAAAACAATTGTATGTAAATAGTGTATTTTTATAGTTAATTGAAATGTCTGCAAAGATTTTGAAATATCTTATGGATAGACGCGAGCAAGAGTCAATTAAAAAGATTTACATACTTCGTATGCGTGCTTAAAAACGAAGCTTAATTAAGCCAAGACCAAAATCCAAACTCATCGTGGGTAGATACGACTAACTAAATATATATAAATATATACATATATCTCTTAATACATACATATGTATGTACAGATGCCAGCTGCCAGTTGGAAGTTGGAAGTTGCCAGTTGCAAGCTGCCAAGTGGCAGATGGATTTGCACTTTTGCGCCTCGGTTCGTGACTAAGCGTTTAGACTCCAGATACAGATCCCAAAATGAACAAAAAAAAATAAATACAGACAAGTGACAGGCAGGCAGCTCAATGCAGTAATCCAAAATCAAAATTAGTTGAATAAACACAGCAATAATGAAAAGGGTCTACCGAAAAAATTATAGACTGATTTAAGCCAAAGTACCGGAAATGTAAAGACCTCCCTCTCTTTGGTATGAATACAAATATCAAAATTAATAACCAAGCTAAAAAGATGTTGTTTAAGGCAAACAAAGGAATTTTATTTCCAACACTCTTCAAAGTTTTGCCCGCGACTTTGAAATGTGTTAGATTCAGAAGAAAAAGAAACCAGAAACACTTAAGATTTAGAACCGGATTCAACGACAAACAAATTAACAATCAAACTCGTTGGGGGGTGGGCAACAACAACAATAACTACAATAAGAATACAACCGATAGAAAGAGAAACAAAAACCAATGACGTAGGCAAAAGTTAATAATTAAGTGGCGATAAAATTCAAGTGAATAGGTAAATATTAACAATAATAGCTTATGCATAACGAATATTTAAATACCCTAGCTAATATTTTAAACTTATTATGATCTGGAACTCACATGATAAAACTTACATACGGGTTTAAATTTAATGTTATGAGCTCAAATGTTTGATAACATTTAACCCTAAGGTATTGCATTCTTAAAGTCGGCAAACTTATATTACAAATATTATAATAACATTTTTGTATCGATTAAAAGAATTAGATTTGTCGAACAATAGTTTACAATTCATAGAAACAAGTGAACAACTAAAGTCACCTTCAACTAAAGACAATTGATTTCACCTAAGGTCGCCTTAATCAAATCAAATCAAATTAATGAATTGCAAATAAATTGGTAATATGAGATGAATATAAGAAAATTGAATTCACAAGTCTACATTACACATATCACATTAAAATATCTAAGATAAATAGCGCTCGAAGAGTCGTTACCTACTTGTTTTCATTATTGTTGCTAACCAATGCCCATAGTTTATAAAGCCCCTTTTAAATAATTTTATAAAAAATGGATATCCAAAAGAGAATTGCGCATACGCAAGGTGTTACGAACGCAGGCACGCGGATGTAAGTGAGTCGGGAATATTAAAGTCTTTAAGTATCTCCGGAATTGTGGGTTTTTCCCATATCACTCAATACACGTTCTGGCATCATGTGAAAGTCAAGTGCCCCGAGGGGCAATCAATGCTTGTCCCACTAAAGGAGATTTAATGATATAATGCCGTAAGCTACAAGTAATATTGCTTAATTGTTTGAATGATCTTTGGGGCCAAATAGAATACTATTTATAAGAATATAGATAATCAGCTATTGGCTAATTAAGTTATTTTTAAACTTTTTTATTGTATTTCTAGAATGTCTTTTCACATTTCATTTGTTTAATTTCAGATTATCATAGCATACTTTATTCAATTCTTTCAACGCTATCAAATCTTTGCACATTTCTTTTAGTTTTAAAAGTTCACTTACCAAACTTGTCAGAAAAAAACCGGCATATAAGTGTTTTTTTTTTGAGTTTGTAAATTTTTTATTTATAATCGAATCGTATGTTAAATCCAATTTATATTGTCGTCCAATTTTGATGCAATTTAAAGACGCAGCAGTCGGTAAATTATATCTAAGCAATAAAATTAGCATTTATTATTATCAAGTGATTAATTGATTATAGTTGATTAATTATCACAACGTACACACACACACACGCACAAAAGTAAGAGAAACACATATTGTAAACAAAAATTAATAATTTGCCTCGTTTTTTATTTTAATAAATTTAACTCATTGTTTTCACAGCTTTTAACATGTGTTAGCGAAAGCGACATCATTTTTGTTGTTATAATATTTTTGCATATGTTTTTCTCTTTCTTGCTAGTATAAATTTGAAAAAAGATTAATTTTATTATTTTATACGTAAGTACATATGTATATTTATTTATTTATTTATATTTGTTTGCTGCTTTTTATTGCACCTCCAACTGGATATTGTGGTTGTCATGTTTGTTGTTGTCGATGCCATAAACCGGTTTATTTTAACTAGTCAACGTTGCCTGACTTTGCACATAAATTGCATTTTATTTTTAAAACCCGGTAATAAATTGTTTCATTTATAATTAGAATTTTACACAAACTGACAGCGCGAAAAGCACGAAATTTTCAATAGCAAAATATTTAAAATAAAAACGTGAAATCAAAAATCACATTGGAGCGCCTCTTTTGTTGTAGTTTTATGTAGTTGTTCTTGTTGTTACTGCGGCTGACCTTCGCATATCTGACTGCTGCAGGAGCTGTATTTCTCTCCCTCTCATCTCTATCTGTCTCTGTTCTCAGACGCCGCATTGACGTGAGCGCATTATTAGCGCGATTACTTAACAACAACAATGCAACTGCCGCTGGCGTCGACGCTGGACTTGGCACCAAAACGTAACACGCAACGGCGTCGCGTCGCCGCATTGCATGTGGAAATCTTAAAGCGCATTACGTTATTACGTTACTCACTACAACACAAAACAACGACAAAAACCAAAAAAGCTTTGCGTACCAACAACAATGGCACCGACATTACAGTTACAAAATGAAAACGAAACTATGCGATGGAAAAGCAAAGCAAAAAAAAATATAGCGCAAGCTAACTTTGGCGCGCCAAAGTTTGGATACCTTGCAGTGCCCTGTTGATTTTGTTGATTTTGAACCGATCGATCCTATGGCAGCTATATGATATAGTAGTCCGATTTACACCAAATTTGGTCAGCCTATTTAAAACTTAATTAAACACACAATGTTTATATTTGGTTGAGATATTTTGAGAAACAAAAAAGTTTTTCATACTAAATGTTGTGTTCGAACCGATCGTTCCTATGGCAGCTATATGATATAGTAGTCCGATTTACACCAAATTTGGTCAGCCTGTTTAAAACTTAATCAAACACACATTGTGTATATTTGGTTGAGATATCTTGAGAAACAAAAAAGTTTTTCATACTAAATGTGGTTTTCGAACCGATCGTTCCTATGACAGCTATATGATATAGTAGTCCGATTTACACCAAATTTGGTCAGCCTGTTTAGAACTTAATTAAACACACAATGTGTATATTTGGTTGGGATATGATGAGAAACAAAAAAGTTTTTCATACTAAATGTTTATTTCCAACCGATCGTTCCTATAGCAGCTATATGATATAGTTATCCGATCCGGCCGGTTCCGACATATGTGCTGCGTGCAGCAAAAAGACGGACCTGTACCAAGTTTCATCAAGATAGCTTCAAAACTGAGAGACTAGTTTGCATAGAAACAGACGGACAGACGGACAGACGGACAGACAGACGGACAGACGGACAGACGGACATGGCTATATCGACTCAGCTCGTCGCCCTGATCAAGAATATATATACTTTATGGGGTCTGTGAGGCTTCCTTCAATGCGTTACACATTTCGTGACAAAATTATAATACCCTCTGCAAGGGTATAACAACAACAAAAACAAAGCAGCAACGCCCCAGTGAGCAACAGCATCCAATGCAGCTGGCTCACAAGAGAGCACCACTCACTCTTACTTTTACTCTCTGAGAGCACGCTTGCAGCTTTTCAAGTCCAACGAAAGTGAAATTGTTAGTGCTCTCTCCCCCTTATGGTTGCCTCGTTTTGTTGAGGAAATGAAGTAAACATGAAATTGACATAATCAAGACGCTGGACTGCAAATGCTTTAAAAGCTCTGTCGACTTCGCTGCTTGCGTTACAGGTTTTTGTGTCGTGTTGTTTTTGCTTTCTTACTAGCTGTTTATTGCCGTTGCAGTGTTGCCATTTTAACCATAAAGTATGTCGCATTTGGCAATTTGGTAATAGGGAAAACTATAAAATTTAAGAAAATTACTAATAAAATAAATTACAACTAATGGTTTTGCTTGTAGGAGTAGTAAACAAATAAATATTTATTCACAAAAAAAATTGCTTGTAGCTAAAAAGAAACAGCTATTTTTAAAAATTATTCAACTACTTTATCAGAAAATCGTACGATAAATTAAAACTGAATAAAGTTTACAATAAAACCAGGTGTTGAAAAAGATAAAATCCAAATACAGAAAAATAGATGCTATCATAGCAATAAGGTCATAGGTCATAGTTCTAAAAAATAATCTTTTATTTTAGTCTCTAACATAAAGCCTGCATTTTTTTTAGATGCCTAATTAATTTTAAACTTTTTGCATTTCCTAAAGCAGATATTATATTTTCTTTACTATTTCTGGCTACTTTTCATGATTATAAAAATATTCCTAAATCAGCTATTTTAATTACAACTTTATATATATAAAATAATTTCGTCTTTTAAACAGACTTTATTCTTATTTAGTCTATATCTTTCTCGTTTTTTACTAACAAATTGACTTTTTTAGCCCAAGAAATTCTGTCAACACTGAGTCGTTGTTGCTCGTTGCTGACGCTGACGTTGGAGCTGTATGTGTTCAATGAGCGCTGGTGCGTGTAAATATGTAAGAGTCGCCTTCAACCGGCTTTTTGTGCGATTTTCGTTGTTGTTTGTGCCGATAGTTTTGGGTTTTTGCTTTTTGCGCTGGTCAGTTTCGGCGTGGGTCAGTTACATGTGTCCAAAACACATAGGAAATAAACTGCAGATGAAGTAATCGACAGAAAAATGGAAATTACAGCAGCACAATATGCAACAGCTCATAACGCACTACAAAATAAAAGTTAAAAGACAAATGAGCTAGTGCCGGAACTCTATTCGATCTTTAATCGATTTTCTTCACTTTAACAAAAATCTATTTCACTTTGAAAAGAGAACCCAATCGAAAACAACAATGATTACCATTGTTCCTTACATACCATGTATTGTGAGTTTGTAATTCTATAATCTCGTCAGATTTTGAATTTGACAATGTACTTTGGGTATTTAATCGAAGTTGAACAGCATCTTTCTTTTGATCATAGCTGAATAGCATTTGTCTTTGTTTTTGTTTGTTGTTAATATTAGCTTGAATAAAAACTAAGTGACTAATCTTTACCCAAAGATTAATAATTTAAATTTGATACATTTTAAATCGATCACCTATTCAATATAAAATAATTGCCAACAAAGATCATTTTCACAAATGGCAACTACGTTTTTTGCATTTTGCATCGATTTTGAATTTATGAAAAAATCAAACAGAATCGATTGACAAAAAAAATTAAATTGTTCCAGCTCTAAGATGGTTGTCTGTCGACACTTGATGCACACGCACACAGATACCGATAAAACGGTAAATAATACATCACACAATTGTGCCCCACCTCCACCTCCCTCGCAACAACACGATGAACATACAACAACAAAGCAAACAAATGAGCGCGCGTTGAGTAAGCGACACCGACACACACAAAGGCAAAGGGAAACGTGCATAAGAAAATAAGAAAAACACTTTACACGAGAGAGAGAGAGAGAGAGAGAGAGATACACGCAAACACATGAGTTCTTGCGTTGCTTGGTGTTTCTTTAGTTGGCCAGCTTTATGAGTTTTTAATTTTTTAATTTCTGTAATTTTTTATCACTTCTTTTTCTCAACGTTTTGTGGAATAAAGTATAAATAAATTACATTTTAAAATTATTTTTAAATCCTCTTCCGAAATTGTTATGGCTTTAATTAATTCCATTTAACTGATGAAATCACTTATTGGCAGCACAAATTGGTAAGATTCTTTCAGTTACTTTTTACTTTTCGGTTTCTTTTTATCGTACATTAACTCACAGCACTTTATTTATTATTCGCACAACTTGTACAAATACAATTACAACACACGAACAACAACAAGACGCGCTTCACTGAATTTTATGTTTATTTTTCCCATTATAACACACAAGTAGTATGAAAAAATTTGCTCAATACTTTTTTTATTAACTCTAATAGTGTATATTTTATTTTATTACCGTTAATTGCCTTTGCAAATGTTTTATGCACATTTATTTTAATTTTATTTGAAGTTCACATTTACGTAAAACACACAGAGAGATAGATACAAGGTATACATACTATATGCAAAATAAATAGAAAGAGAAGCATAAATTATACCGTTATGTTAACGTTGTTTTATTTTTCAAATTATTACAATTTGCGTGCAGCGGTTCTTGTTTACCGATTTTTTTGGCAAACTTTTTCGTTAGGTTTGCTTTTTGTGTTGATGTTTAAAATTGTAACTTAGCGCCCGGCGCATAACACAAAACACAAAAGCACAGAAAACAAAAGCAAACTAACCAAAAAGCACACTTTGTCGTTGTTTGTTATTTTGATATTGTTTGGCTGCGTCTGCGCGCAACGTTTCTTGCGTTTCTTTTCACTTGCTTCGTCGCGTCCGCATCAAACGCCTGTCGTTGGCAAACTGAGCACCGCAAAGCGTTGAGCGCAAGACAAAACACCCGAAGAGAACACACGAGAGATCGAACTTTGTAGAGAGCGGCAAAAGCTTTTCAAGTCAAGTATTGAGAAGCTTTTAACGCTGCCACTAAAGTGAGTGTGAATTTATGATATAGCCTTATTAATCTAATCAAACTGGTCAAATACAGCCTAGCACGAGGGCTACTCCTGTTGATTGGGGGACCTTGTCAACCCATTTAGCTAGATATGTATCTGGTGACTACTAGAAAAACTCGCTCGCTTTGAGGTGACCTTATACACGATTCAAAATTAATAAGCAAGTCAAGAATTTGCAATTAATTAAAGATTACAAAAATCCCAGCTGCTGTCACACAATATGAAAAACACAAATATCAAAAAATAGTAACGATGATTGTCATTGCTGACAATTTTAAAGCGGCTGCTAATTGAATTAGCATGGAAATGACCGCCGCTTTTGCATTGCATGTAATTAATATTTAATATACTAATTGAATTTTTAGTACCGACTACCGTGCAACTCCGCCAACAGCAATCATAGTGTTAGCCTCTTTGATCTCTCGTCAATCTCTGTCCAAATACACTCATACCAAGCATGTGTCGCCTCAGTTCTTTACAGTCGAAAATTTCGCAGACAAGCTCGAAATTAGATACAAGCACTCAGCAGTAGCAAACTGTTAAGAACGGATGATGCAAGTTTTTATGATGTGGCAAATTAGACATAAAACATATTCACAAATCTTAAACAAATAAGTACATAAGCAAACATAAGCATTTTTGTTAGGTTAAGTAATTTAAGAATGTCATAAAGATGCGAGAAGCTAAAATGTTGTTTGATTATAATCGATCATAAAAATTAAACAAATTTAATATTTGTGATCTGTTTTAATACATTTAAATTGAAGATTACAGAGAAACCCTTATCAGTTTAATTTTTTGTGTGTAATAGAACTACTTATCATAAGGCTTAGGTTTTAGTTTACTGAGCACGAATCCCTCATATTATAATTTATTTGCATACACGGCGCTTTTGATGACGACCAGCCTGAAAAGAGAGGAATTATGAATTTGCGTTTAGATAACTTTGGTAAAATGTACCTGGCCACGATATCCATTTTTCTGTGCTTCCGTGATACGACACCAAGCAAGAGCAACCCTCATGACCAGATCCCTGGGATTCAAGCCGCAATTCATCTTCCGAAGTTCACGAAGAAAGTTCAAATAGCCATTTTTTGTAATGGGACCTGGTTTTGAGCACTTTGATTTACCGTAACGAGATCGACGCTTTGGCGCACATCGTGGTTTAGGACAATTCTTTCGCGTTGGCGCACATCCTGACTTCTTTGGTGCTCGTCGGGACTTCCTCGGTACACATCGTGACTTCTTTGGTGCACATCGTGACTTCCTTGGCTTAGGAGCACAACTTTCTTTCTGCTTTCTGGGCATAGAGACAGGGTTTCGAGTTGGGCAACTGAATTTCCGCATTTTGGCAAAGGCATTGCGACGCATCTTCATATCGCATTCATTGGGGTCAACGAGTTCATCATTGTAAAGGTTGCGAGCCTTGCGATTATTTCGATATTTCTTCTGTTGAGAATCCGTTAATTTATTCCACATTTTTCCGGCCTCTATAAAGCTCAGAGTACTATAGCCATGTTTTGCACCATATTCTGCAAGAAATTTTTGGAAGCCATTGATCTTTCTACGTCTTTTTAGCCTGCGATTCTGGCGTTTCACAGAATTGACTCCTGCCATTATGTCCTTAAAAGAAATAATAGAGATTGTTGTTTAGTATTATTGAAAGTATGGCGTATTGGCTAAATCTAATAGTTGGATTAAGATAAATGAAATTAAGAATACCGAATATAAACAAATCTGATTGCTTACATACTCCAAAATTATTAGCGACAAAATGTGGTACAAACCTCCTCGCTAAATATGTATGCTATCTTAAAATTTCCACGTACTTTCTTTGTGTCTCATTTGTTAAAGTAAATTCAGAACAATTTAAATTTATAAAAATAAAAATAAACAACTTTAAAAAACATATACTACTAATAAAATTTGTTATGCCAGGCACAAGTTTTGAACGAACCCTGAGATATGTATAATAAACTTAAGTTGGTGCCGTTAAGACAAATATATACAAGGTGCCTACTGTGATTTTAAAATAATTTAATACAAAAATTTATAAAAATAATAATAATAATAAATAGTTTGAGAAAAATATACAAACCTAAACAATAATAATTTTTTAGAATGAGGCAAAGGCAGTTGGATGAAACACAAGATATATGTATGTTCAAATATATTCTTCAAATTATTAACATTTAATTAATTACATGTAAACAAAGTCAAAATGTGACGACTAGAAAGAATAAATCTCCATATTTGGTACACACTTTTATTTGAATTTATTTGTGTACAAATGTATATGGATTAGCAGACTCAGTTTTTCAGTATGGAAATTTAAGTAAATCTGAAAATTGTAAACTAATCGGTCATAAAATATAGCGCAAGCTAACTTTGGCGCTCCAAAGTTTGGATACCCTTGCAGTGCCCTGTGTAAGCCGTCAGATTTTTACAAAATTTGTCAAATGTTGATTTCGATCCGATCGTTCCTATGGCAGCTATATGATACAGTAGTCCGATTAACACCAAATTTGGTCAGCGTGTTTAAAACTTAATCAAACACATAATGTGTATATTTGGTTGAGATATTTTGAGAAACAAAAAAGTTTCCCATACTAAATGTTGTTTTTGAACCGATCACTCCTATCGCAGCTATATGATATAGTTATCCGATCCAGCCGGTTCAGACACATGTACTGCGTGCAGCTAAAAGACTGACCTGTACCAAGTTTCATCAAGATAGCTTCAAAACTGAGACTCAGCTCGTCGCCCTGATCAAGAATATATATCATTTATGGGATCTGTGAGGCTTCCTTCAATGCGTTACACATTTCGTAACAAAATTATAATACCCTCTGCAAGGGTATAATAAAACAAATCTAATATTTGTTATCTGTTTTAATACATTTAATTTAAAGATCACAAAGGATCCCTTATCAGTTTAATTTTTCAGTACTAAGTGTAATACTACGGGCTATTACTATGTATCATTAAGCTTTGATTGTAGTCGCCTAAGCACTGATCCTTCATATTATGATCTATTTGCATGCATGGCGCTTCTGATGACGAGCAGCCTGAAAAGAGAAATTGTTATGAATTTTCTTTTAGAAAGCTTTGTTAAAATGTACCTGGCCACGATATTCACACTTCTGGGCTTCCGTGAGACAACACCAAGCACGAGCAGCCCTCATGACCAGCTCCTTGGGCTTCAAGCCGCAATGCATCTTTCGATATTCACGTAGAAAGTTCAAATAGCCATTGTTTGTAACAGGACCTGGCTTTTGGCACTTGGTTGCACAACGGCGAGATCGACGCTTTGGTGCACATCGTGGTTTAGGACAATTCTTCCGCATTGGTGAACACCGTGACTTCTTTGGTGCACATCGTGACTTCGTTGGTGAACATTGTGCCTTTATTGGTGCACATCGTCGCTTCTTTGGTGCACATTGTGTCATCATTTTTGGGGCACAACTTGGCTTTGTTGCACATCTTGATTTAGATGCACGTTTTGGTTCACAACTTGGCATTGGTTCAGTTCGTGTCATCTTTGGTGAACAACTTGGTATTGATGCATTTTGAGGTTTCCTGCGCAAACGAGTCTTTGCAGGGGTAAAACATATTTTTGCTCGGGAACGGCGATTCATTTCACAGGAATTATCCGAATCACTTTGATTTTCAAAAGCTAATGGTTCCTCATGGTCATAATCTCTTGTTTCATAAAGTCGTTTTTCTTGACTGGTTAGCATATTCCAAGCTTTAGTTACTTTGGGCAATACTTCTATTAAATTTAGTCCGTAGTGTTTTTTGGTATATTCTTGAAAAAATTTAAGATAGGAATCAGTTAAAATATGAATTTGATTTGGAAACTCCATGTCTGAAAAGATAATAAGAAGATTTTGTTCAAATCAAATGAAATGAAAGGTTTGGCGAGTCTATACTTTTAAAAATATTTAAAGATTTAGATTTTGAATTTAACTTTACTTACCTCAAAAATAAACAATAAATCTCGGTGTTATTAAAATAATAGGGTAAAAAAATTTATGCTAACTATTTTGTGTCCAAAATCAACTAGTAAAATAAAAATAAATTTTATATGTGAGGTTCACTTCGAGTGAATTATATGAGAAAAACTGAAATTCTTGGGAGTTGAGTTCATAGTGTGAAATCAAACAAGATTTAATGGCCTGCTGTGTTGTTATTTTTAAAAGAATTTACAAACTTCAATTTCTTGAACAAAAACTACCAGGACTTTTAATATTATTTAGTATTTATTTAGTAAAGCTAAAATTTCTTAAACTTTTAGATGATAAAAAGTCAAAAATACAATTAGTGCCTGTATCTTAAAAACGCGAGCTGATGGAAGAAAATGGAGACTAGATTTGAAATCAGCAACCCGAAATTAATAAAAAAAATGTAGGTAAGCTAACTTTGGCGCGCCAAAGTTTGATACCCTTGCAGTGCCCTGTGTAAGACGTCAGATTTTTAAAAATTTGTTGATTTTGAACCGATCGATCCTATGGCAGCTATATGATATAGTAGTCCGATTTACACCAAATTTGGTCAGCCTATTTAAAACTTAATCAAACACACAATGTTTATATTTGGTTGAGATATTTTGAGAAACAAAAAAGTTTTTCATACTAAATGTTGTTTTCGAACCGATCGTTCCTATGACAGCTATATGATATAGTAGTCCGATTTACACCAAATTTGGTCAGCCTGTTTAAAACTTAATCAAACACACAATGTGTACATTTGGTTGAGATATCTTGAGAAACAAAAAGTTTTTCATACTAAATGTTGTTTTCGAACCGATCGTTCCTATGACAGCTATATGATATAGTAGTCCGATTTACACCAAATTTGGTCAGTCTGTTTAGAACTTAATTAACACACAATGTGTATATTTGGTTGGGATATGTTGAGAAACAAAGAAGTTTTTCATACTAAATGTTTATTTCCAACCGATCGTTCCTATGGCAGCTATATGATATAGTTATCCGATCCGGCCGGTTCCGACATATGTGCTGCGTGCAGCAAAAGACGGACCTGTACCAAGTTTCATCAAGATAGCTTCAAAACTGAGAGACTAGTTTGCATAGAAACAGACGGACAGACGGACAGACAGACGGACAACGGACAGACGGACATGGCTATATCGACTCAGCTCGTCGCCCTGATCAAGAATATATACTTTATGGGGTCTGTGAGGCTTCCTTCAATGCGTTACACATTTCGTGACAAAATTATAATACCCTCTGCAAGGGTATAAAAATTATTTCAAAATTTTTAGACCCAGTACTTTAAAAAAGTACAAATGGGTCTATTAATTTGTCAAAAAAAATGTGCGTAACAGGCGGAAGGAGGCGTGGCAGACCCCATAAAGTATATATATTCTTGATCAGCATCAACAGCCGAGTCAATATAGCGACTCTGTCCGTCTGTCTGTCTGTCTGTCTGTCTGTCTGTCTGTCTGTCTGTCTGTCTGTCTGTCTGTCTGTCCGATTTTGTGTCGCCTAGATCTCAGAAACTATAAGAGCTAGAGATACCAAATTTGGCATGTACGTTCATCTATATCTCCCATTGATCAAGTTTGTTTTAGATTTTTGCCACGCCCCTCTCCGCCCCCGGAAATTGAAAAAAAAATTTCGAAGTCGAATTACGAAAAAACCTTCAAAAAAATACACACTATTGTCCAGAAAATTTCATTCCAATCGGATGATAATCGCGGAAGATGTAAAACTAACAAAGTTACGAGCAAAAGGAAGAAGAAGAGACGCTAGCGACCAATCTGTTTATCAACTGATATGTTCGTAGTAGCGCCATGTATTGAATGGGATTGATAGTTAACGCTTTGCACTCAAAAAGTGCTGGGTCTCCTACTGTCGAGCTTGCTCCACTGTAGCTTACTGCATTTTTATACCCTTGCAGAGGGTATTATAATTTTGTCACGAAATGTGTAACGCATTGAAGGAAGCCTCACAGACCCCATAAAGTATATATATTCTTGATCAGGGCGACGAGCTGAGTCGATATAGCCATGTCCGTCTGTCCGTCTGTCCGTCTGTCTGTCCGTCTGTCCGTCTGTCCGTCTGTCCGTCTGTTTCTATGCAAACTAGTCTCTCAGTTTTGAAGCTATCTTGATGAAACTTGGTACAGGTCCGTCTTTTTGCTGCACGCAGCACATATGTCGGAACCGGCCGGATCGGATAACTATATCATATAGCTGCCATAGGAACGATCGGTTGGAAATAAACATTTAGTATGAAAAACTTCTTTGTTTCTCAACATATCCCAACCAAATATACACATTGTGTGTTTAATTAAGTTCTAAACAGACTGACCAAATTTGGTGTAAATCGGACTACTATATCATATAGCTGTCATAGGAACGATCGGTTCGAAAACAACATTTAGTATGAAAAACTTTTTTGTTTCTCAAGATATCTCAACCAAATATAAACATTGTGTGTTTGATTAAGTTTTAAATAGGCTGACCAAATTTGGTGTAAATCGGACTACTATATCATATAGCTGCCATAGGATCGATCGGTTCAAAATCAACAAATTTTTTAAAAAATCTGACGTCTTACACAGGGCACTGCAAGGGTATCCAAACTTTGGCGCGCCAAAGTTAGCTTACGCTATATTTTATTTTATTTTTGCTATAAGTTAATTTTTTTTTCTTAAAACTTCAACGATGTCTCTAAAACTACTAGGTGAAAAACAATGTAAGCACGGCTTACACATAATATTGTTGACAAGTTTCGGATTTTTTTTAACCTGATATGGTAAACAATTTTTAAGTTATTACAATATATGTATGCAGGGAAGGTGACTTAATTTTTGGACAAAACAGTATATCGCAAAAAATCGAGCTGATAGAAAAAAAAACAAGTGCAGAATTTTGATAGAAAATCAAACTTTTTTTTAATAATTTTAAAATAAACTATTTAAAAGAAAATTCTGATTTGGGATTAGTTTAGCCTCTTAGGACTATTCAAAATTATACAATCAACAGGTGACTCTTTAAATACTGGTAGTTTCACCAAAATAAATTTTTTTACCAGGATGTGCAGTTTTATTACAACACAAGTCTGATTATATTGAAACTCTATTAATATAATAAATTAATATAATTGAATCTTAATCAACCTTTAACAAAAAACTTGTATTATATAAAAAGTGTGTTTGAATACTTTTCATTAAAGTTAACACAATATATAGATACAGTATTAAAATAAATACATTTTTATAAGTTTTTCTGTGCTTGTGTGTACTTGAATTATAATGAATTTTATCTTGAATATTTTCAATAAGCCATTGATCGGATCAAACTGGTTTCAATCACCGACTAAAGCCAAAGAGTTTTTCCATAAGTAAGATTTAAATACTATCTTAACATATGCTATTCAAATCTGTAGTTCCAAACTATATTTATCTTAAAATTACATACAATTCTACTTTTATTACTGAAACGCAGCTACCACAATTTCTTGACAGTATGTTAATCTAAGCGTATTAAGTATTGACAAAAATGCGCATCACAAAAGTGTCGAGCATATGTCACGAGTTCGTTGCCTAAGTCTTTTGTTCTAGCGTTATTTATATGCTAAATTATCACCTTGAAGAGCATAAATCTTATTGAACTTTAGTAATAAAATATATAAAGACATCAATATGGCATCCCAGGTCCAAAAATTTTAGCTTATAATTTAACTAAATTGGCGCGCAAGGTCGTGACGGTCAGTGACTGATGCGGCAGAAGAAGAGCCGATGGAGACTGGACGAACTGGATGGGACTGGACCAGTTGTGAGCTGTAGACACCTTAACCGCAGAATGCCCTTTTCAACGAATTTGTTGCTTTTGTGCGAAATTAAAATTAATCATCCGATGAGCGGAAACAACAATAACAACAACAAGAAACATTTGATGCTTCTGAGCTACGCAAAAAAAAAACAACTACCGTTTTCATTTTCTAAGTACTCGTATACGCGAATACAAGTGTATTTGAGTGTGGTCGCCACAAATCACCGAAAAAATAACACGAAACTAAATAAAGTATACAAATAAATACTAATACGGATGTGTCGCCACCGCTTTGTGACTTGGAATGCACACAAAACTTACCGAGGACGGTCGTTGGTCCGTGCCAACCCCATATAACCATAGTCGGACCTCAAATGATAGTCTGAAAAAATAAAAATATATAAATAAAGCAATATACAAACTTATAAACACAGTGTATACATATCAAGATACTACGTGTACAATTTCAGAATTCAATACACGCTCTTAACTTGCCAACTGTTTGGCTGACTCAGATTCATTTTATCCAGAAGCCAAGCAAAGTCAAAGAAATCGAACGCTCTTAATATAATGTAAACGTGGGGAAGGGAAAGAATGCAGAGAACTCCGAATCGACTGATTTATTTATGTTTATAAAAAGTGACGAATGCCATTTTAGCAGGTTCAAGGTGAGAAACAACTCTTAGTCAGTGAAACTTTCTATAACGTTGGAAATAGTTATAACTGTGATAAATTATAATATGGTGATCGCTCTAAAATTGCATATAGTATATAAGTATAATCGCAAATTCTACTAGAACTTGGGCAAAATATTAAGAGTAATATCAATTAAATTATCTGTATGAAAACGAAAGTTTTCATAAGGATTTTTACAGTATTAGCAGACTAAAAATGTATCTAGAAAATGTACAGATGAACTTGCCTATACCGACTCATCCTCATTATGAATATATATAGTTTATGAATACAATTAACTTACTCAGTAATTGAGTACTTTATTTATTCAGAACACGTTTAGTTAAGAATTTGGATTGTCGAAAGAGTAGACGTAACAACTACATATCTATCTATATACATATACATAAGTGTTAATGATCGTATGGCGCCATCTCTTTCGCACTAATGTTTTTTTATATGCGACTAATTACGGCCATTACACAAAAGAGACGCAAATGGCTTCCTCATGTCAAGATTCTATGCAACACGAACACGAATCGAGTAACACAGATTAGTTATGGCTGTGCGCTCAGTTCAAGCAGCCGGGTTCAAGAACTAACTAACGATTGTGGTATTACTTATAAACTGGGGAGCTACTCGTACACAGCATCAAAAACTGACAATAGACAGCAGATGTATAATACTCACTAGAGATGTACCAATGTATATTTTAATTATTTAAATATATAAGTATAAATATAATGGCAATTAAAATACAGCTTAATTAAAGATAGGAGCTTGAACTGATGAAATACAAATTATTTATTAGAAAAGTTTTTAATTAATACGCAATTAATAAAGAAAAACTTTCCCAAAATTAGGAAATTGGATAAGAAAACTATAATTAAAAATTGTTTGATTCTTTATTTGACAGAGTTTATGTTGAATTTCAAAGAAATTGGGAAAACAAAAAATTAAATAATTTGCAGCTCTAAATTCTATAAGTTTGAGTCAAATTTTCGGCCGAAACAACTTTAATAATCTTGAGACATTGTAAGAATTTATATATCTAAAAAAAAAAACATAAGCAACACATGTATAAATATTTATATTTAAAACTTATCTTAGTTATAAATTGTGGATAAATTTCTATTACCAGGCCCTAACGTTAGATATAGAAGGTTTAAAATTTTGAATACATTTAAATTGAAAAACCATTATTAAAAAATACGTTTTTTTTAATTTTGAGCTTAAATCAAGTCTTTTATTTCGGTTTTTTATAAAATAAGTAATGTAGACTACAATCAAATTTTAAGACAATTGCTTAAAATCATTATTTTAATATAATTACAAATATTTAAAATAAAAAACAAAATAGCAATGAAATCTTATTTTCTTGAACATTTATTAAATTTTATTAAATGAGTTCTTGTCTTGAGTTTATATTTTTGGAATTATTTCTCGTGTCACAGGTCCATCTCCAATGTTGACCGCCTGCTCACTGAGGCGTATTGCCTGCCTCTTGGCGGTTGCGAGTTTATATTTTCCTTTCGTTTGGTTATTGTTAATGTGTGCGCTTAGCGTCGCACAACTACAAATTAAATAAATAGAGAAAAAAAAACACAGCAACTTGTAATAAATGCGCATAGTTATTGTGTGAAATTTGAAAATGAATGCGCCTTCATGTGGCAGTGATAATAATTATTATAATAATAAGTATTTCTAGCATTTTTCGACGGGGCGTGGCCGCCTTATGCATAGAACTTGACTTGACCTCAGCTCCATTTGGTTGTTCGCACTGCTAATTAAAACATTATTGCCACAAACTATGCCCTGAGGCTTGGCCAAAATGCGAATCGATAGAAGCCAAAATCGACAAGCAAGTGGCCCCAAAAGCTTTATAAAACGGTAGGTAACAGTTGTCAGCTGTCATAAAACAAAAATAAAAAATAAAAAAAAAGGTAAATTATTTGAATAAATAAATCAACTGGCGACGCACGACAGCAAATACAATAAAAACAAAAACAACAACAAGCTACTCAATTGTCTATGATTATTTTATTTGTTATTTGTTTAACGTGCACGCGGATTGTTCCAATTTTGATCGGTTTATCGCCTTTGCATGCGGGCGCTAATAGTTTTGAACCTGAAACAGATTTTCGTTTGCCTCTCTCTTGTTCTTCCTTCGCTATTTTGGCTTTGTATGCCAGGGGCAAGGCTGCAAAACCTCGAGACGAAGGCGAAGACTGAGACGCAGGCGGGGACTTTTGGGCAGGGTCTTTTATTTATTCACACTCGCTTGTATTGGCAGGTGTCAATTAGATATTTACCAAAATTATGGGTTTAATGGTCCATAAGTTTTCTCTTCCTTGCCTTGATCATTTCAACGACTTTGATAAGCGATAAATGGTTGAGGGTGATGAATTACGGAATACTCTGCACAAAGTTTGTGCAAAGAATAATCATGCCATTTAATTTTTAGGAAATGCTGACATCACTTTTGTTCTGTTTGCTTGATATCTCTATAATTCTAAACATATCCAATTAATTTTAAAATTTTAAATTTCCTTCATTACGTTGAAAAAATAGTATTATTTCATTTGAGTTTATTTAAAAATAATACATTGCATTTCATCACATTTAGAGACCTGGATTTAACACTCAACTTCTCTGTTTATTTTAACGTTGTCAGGTTTTGCTACATACATTCTCCGAGTTTGATTGAGATATCTAAAAAAAACAAAACAGTTTTTCATACTAAAGCTCGGTTTTTGACCGATCGGTCCTATGGCATCTGAAATAGTTCTGGGTAAAAAAAGACTGGGCATACAAATATCGGAATACAAAAAAGTTCGGTACAGCGTAATATAATATTCTTAGGTGTAAGGGAATTTGATATGTTTACGAAATGTGCCGAAAGCGTAACTTTGTTGTTATATACTGGTATTTTTATACCCCGACTTTTTAAATACAGTTTTTTGTATCCATGGTTCTATATTTTTATACCCTTGCAGAGGGTATTATAATTTTGTCACGAAATGTGTAACGCATTGAAGGAAGCCTCACAGACCCCATAAAGTATATATATTCTTGATCAGGGCGACGAGCTGAGTCGATATAGCCATGTCCGTCTGTCTGTCCGTCTGTCCGTCTGTCCGTCTGTCTGTCCGTCTGTCTGTCCGTCTGTCTGTCCGTCTGTCTGTCCGTCTGTTTCTATGCAAACTAGTCTCTCAGTTTTGAAGCTATCTTGATTAAATTTGGTACAGATCCGTCTTTTTGCTGCACGCAGCACATATGTCGGAGCCGGCCGGATCGGTTAACTATATAATATAGCTGCCATAGGAACGATCGGTTGGAAATAAACATTTAGTATGAAAAACTTTTTTGTTTCTCAAAATATCTCAACCAAATATACACATTCTGTATTTGACTAAGTCCTAAACGGGCTGTCCAAATTTGGTGTAAATCGGACTACTATATCATATAGCTGCCATAGGAACGATCGGATCGAAAACAACATTTAGTATGAAAAACTTTTTTGTTTCTCAAAATATCTCAACCAAATATACACATTTTGTATTTGACTAAGTCTTAAACAGGCTGTCCAAATTTGGTGTAAATCGGACTACTATATCATATAGCTGCCATAGGATCGATCGGTTCAAAATCAACAAATTTTGTAAAATGTCTGACGGCTTACACAGGGCACTGCAAGGGTATCCAAACTTTGGCGCGCCAAAGTTAGCTTGCGCTATATTTTTAAATTTACTATTGTCAGTCCAAGTTTTCGCCCCAATATTTGTATTGGTAATTTTGGAAGTTGCTTTCGACACTAGATACATACCTCTTTAAAGTGTTTTTTCTGTGTCCTATATATAACTGCATTCACATCTTTGAAATATTGTTAGATGCAGCTCTTATAATGTCTGAGATCTACATAAGCAAATGCTCTCAAATTTAAATTTTTTAATCTAACTTTATTTTGTTTTTACAGACAACTAGTTTTTTCGTTTTTCAGTTCTATTCAAAGATTACATTGAGCATTTAATATTGATAGCAATTCAATGTATTCACAATATGACTTTGACGTAGGCAGGAAAAATCCAGTGAGCAACATTTCTACACATTGATTACATTGAGCAAATACTAAGGTTAATAGCATTATAAAGTATTGGTAATTTGACATTGAACTATTTTACAAATTCATTTTTTAAAGACAATACAAAAACGGAACCTCTTTATGAGTTGAAAATCTAATGCAGAACTCAGATTCAAGAACCAAAATATCTGACATCAAATTTCGCAAGCAAAGACATTAAGCTTAATATAAGAATCTTTTTTGTGTAAATTATATTATAATACAGCGTAATTATCGAAATTTAATTCTTCCAAGTTAAAAAGAAAAATATATGTAAGCTAACTTTGGCGCGCCTAAAGTTTGGATAAGCTTGCAGTGCCCTGTGTAAGACGTCAGATTTTTTAAAAAATTTGTTGATTTTGAACCGATCGATCCTATGGCAGCTATATGATATAGTAGTCCGATTTACACCAAATTTGGTCAGCCTATTTAAAACTTAATCAAACACACAATGTTTATATTTGGTTGAGATATTTTGAGAAACAAAAAAGTTTTTCATACACTAAATGTTGTTTTCGAACCGATCGTTCCTATGACAGCTATATGATATAGTAGTCCGATTTACACCAAATTTGGTCAGTCTGTTTAGAACTTAATTAAACACACAATGTGTATATTTGGTTGGGATATGTTGAGAAACAAAGAAGTTTTTCATACTAAATGTTTATTTCCAACCGATCGTTCCTATGCCAGCTATTGATATAGTTATCCGATCCGGCCGGTTCCGACATATGTGCTGCGTGCAGCAAAAAGACGGACCTGTACCAAGTTTCATCAAGATAGCTTCAAAACTGAGAGACTAGTTTGCATAGAAACAGACGGACAGACGGACAGACGGACAGACAGACGGACAGACGGACAGACGGACATGGCTATATCGACTCAGCTCGTCGCCCTGATCAAGAATATATATACTTTATGGGGTCTGTGAGGCTTCCTTCAATGCGTTACACATTTCGTGACAAAATTATAATACCCTCTGCAAGGGTATAAATATTAGCACTTTCACAAACTAGAATCTTTCAAGAAATAGTTTTCATTAATTTATGTAATGAAAGAGAAAGTGTAAGTGAGTAAATTTATAAATACTCTCATAGATCATTCAAGACAGAGTGTTCTGCAATGTCTTAACCATCTTTAGCTTAATAAAAGCTAAAAGAAATTACTTCCCTAAAACAATTGCGTCCCTTTGAAATTAAATAAGACTTAATTAAGGTTAGCTCCTTTCCTATTTCTATTACCTTACTCTCATAACTTTTTCTCTCGGTCACATTTGCTCTCGTCTGCCAACTTTTCGAAATATTTATAGCACCCTCATTCCATTTAAAAATTGTACAGAGTATAGCAATTCAGTGGCTTGAAAAGCTATCAACTGTTATAGATAGATAAAACATAGACAATTCCTTCACATATCTATAACACCAATTAAGTCTTTTGAGTCGAGCTGTGAAGTTGAGTGAACTTTAAAGGTTTCTTTTGCACTCTCAGTGTCATTGTCAAATGACAAAGATTGTCTCATTGCCTGGGTGGCCACTCGCCTGATTGGCAATGATTGACAATTAAGATCCAAATGTGTCAGTTCATTTTTTGAACACACACGCGTTTCGACTGAAACTCTGGTAGCTGACTTATAAAATAGCTACCATTTATGTGGATCATTGGCCCGGCTTATTATGGCCAACAGCCCGAAGGTTGGCTAAAAAGTGTGCACCGCATTTGGTTCGGAAGTTGTCGGTTACTTCGTTGTGGGTGCCTAATTGGAAAACAATTTTGCAATCCAACGCCATGTTTGATACTCGGATAAGCGACGAGCACAGCAATCATTAAAAATACTCAAATTGTGGGATTTTCTATGCTACATTCTGTCTAAAAAGCAAGGGTACAAATTATGATTGAAGGTTGGTAAAATATGTTAGCGAAATGGTACCGTATTAGAAACATCTCTAAGAGGAAGGTATAGTATCAATACACTCATATGCAATATACAAGGAGATAAGGTTCCTGAATGATTCTAAAACTATGCATTAATCTTAGGATAGAAAACTTTTCAGTGCGACTAGAGTTAGGAATAATTCTATTAAAGCATATTCCTTCAAGTACCTAGAAAATAAATTAAAAAAGCACATGAATTATAACATATAACTAATTTTTAATTTAAAATTTGCAAAATTACTACTTTAGCTCAGAAAAACTCCCTTCCATCTTGCATAAATCACAACTAAGTACTTTAATTTAAATTCAAAGTTAGGAAAACCTTTAATAAACTATATTACAAAATTTAAAGCGCCCTCTTAACGCCATTAAGCCATCACGGCCACATTTTTGACACCTCTCAAGTGCCACCTGAGCCGAAAAGCCTGAGTCAAGCAATTAGCCAAGAACCGCCCAAGTTGCGTGCCGCTTGTCAGATCATCAAAAAACGACAGCAAATGGCAAAACAGCAAACAGCAAACCGTAAACAGCAAAGCGAGTGACTTGCACGGCGAAAATATTAAAAATTAATTAAACAAAAAGTTGCTACTAATGTAAGAAACAATATAAAACACATTTAGAGTCGTGCACTTGACCTTCGTCGAGGCGCGTTTCGTTAAGGCGGGCCAACCAAAACAAGCGAAAATCATACTAAACACTCAAAAGAAAGTCACCACGAATAGCATATACACTCGCCAGACAAATACAACAAGACTAGAGCCAGGGTAAGCGTTGGTCGCGTACCTTCGATTAGATGATTCTTAACAAACTCTTGTCCTGTTTTTCAAAGTCTTAACTTTTTTAATTTTTATAACTAAATAGCAAAAAATATTGGTTTAATTTTTTTCAGTTTACAAAATTGGAAAATTTGCAATTTTAAAAATTTCAATTGGTAAGATTTTCAGAATATAAAAATATATTTCAATAAAAAAATAAGTTTTGAAATTGTATTTTAAATTTTAAATTGTTTTCAAATTTTGTCATTTCTACAACTAACACCAAGATTCAACTAAATAAACATTACAGTTTAAGGATCTGAAGATTTTCAAGTTTATCATTTATAAAACTTGGTTTTTTTAATTTCTAAGTTTTTAAGATTTTAAAACTTTGTAACATGATGGTTTCTTAGTTTACTTTCATTTTATTTTCTTATCTAAAGTTCTCTCTAAATAATAGTACAATGGTAGTTTTAAATACTGCAAATTTTTAACTGGAAAGACATGTATTTTCTTTATCATTTTAAGTATCTAAGCTCTAAGCTTTTAATTTTAAAACGGTTTAATTTTGTTTTTCAACAGGTTTTTTTAGTTCATCATCTTGTTAGATTTTCGTATACAAAGTTCTTTCTAAATAGCAGTAAAGAAGTAGCTTTACCAAGTTCATAAACTAGTGAACCCTCCCGATCTTTGTAAGTGTACTAAAATCAAACACAACAGGTGGTTAGGGGCGGTCAGTCTCAAGGGGTAACCCCATCGTATGCGGGGGGCCTGTCCTCGTCGCAAGCATGCCACGTAATTCGTTGGCTACACTTGATTTTGATTTCGATTTTGTATCTGATTTTGATTTCGTTTGCAATTTCGAGTTTCATTTACTGTCGTCGGTATTTGAACTTCATAAATTTAATTTGTGCGTAGCAATCGCTAGACGTTTTATTTTTTTACGAATTTAAATCAAGGCAATCCCTCGCTTACATGGCGTATACGCAATCTCTTTTTTATTTATGACGTTGTACATTGCGTGTAATTGACATTCGCTCTGATTACTTCCTTATTTGGTGGCCCCGAGTGACGCATACCATCGAATAGTTCGGTCAGTTTAATAAATATTTTTGGTTTACGAGTCCATTACATACGACGTACGCGACGTCCGGAAGGCAGGTCGATATAAAAGTGAGTGGCCACTTGAGTCGACTCACGTGCGTTGTGAATAAATAGTTGTTGACTTGTAAATGTAAAACATTTTCAAAATTGGCATGAGGAACCCGCCTGGGTCTCCATGATAATAGTGAATTGTTTCAAATTATATAACTGTTTAAGCTTAGCTTAAGTCGTATACATAATTTTTAAATCTTAAATATTTTTATATTTAGAATATTTTTAAATTGTATATTAAATATGAGAGTATGGTTTAGCATTATATTTATGTACATTGTACAATTAAATTAAAAGTTTAAGAGTTGTTTTATTTTTTTTAATTTAAATTATTTTTTATCAATTTTAAGTAATTAATACGTATAATTTGTAATGTAACTTATACTTGTAAAATTTTCTGTCGACGGCACATAGTCGACATTAAATAAATAATTAAATACCTGTGGATATTTTCAAGCATTTTAGAAAAACACTTATTTTTAAAGTGAAACCTCTTTGGGCGGACACTCATGGTCGCCCAATTTGTGTCCGCTCAAGGGGAGTGTCCGCCTATAGGAATATTTTTTTTTACTACTGCGTCTTAAAAAGCAATTTATATTGGTTTGTCGAGCGTTCTTTAATTTTCTCTCTAATATGCAGGACTGCAAATGGCTTTCCAAATGTTATACTTATTCAAACGCTTTATAGCCATTTTTAACTCATTATTTTAATTTCTCAATTGTGGTCATCGCGTTATCATTCGAATTTATTGGGTCAGGATAATAGTCAGGGTCTTCCGGTTCTTCTTCGGATTCCGAATTATCATTGTTTCCGCCCACTTCTGATTTTTAATGACAAAACTAGCTCGTCAGCGAACGTTTTTAAGAAATTCGTGTCCAGCCAAAAGAGGTTTTCGTTCGTTTTTGTCCTTTTTTTAGTGTCCGCGTCCGCTCAAGAGAGTGTCCGCTCAATAGAGGCAAAATTGGTCTGAAAACTCCACCAAAACCAACGTCACGGAAAAAGTGTCCGCCCAAGGGGTGTCCGCCTATTAGAGGTGTCCGCTAAGGGAGTTTTCACTGTACTTACATTAGTAACCCTACCATGGGTACCTAGGTAAGTACTTACATTACTTACACCTAGGTAAGTACTAACATTAGTAACCCTACCATGGGTACCTAGGTAAGTACCTACATTAGTAACCCTATCATGGGTACCTAGGTAAGTACCTACATTAGTACCCCTACCAAGGGTACCTAGGTAGTACTTACATTAGTAACCCTACCATGGGTACCTAGGTAAGTACTTCATTAGTAACCCTACCATGGGTACCTACGTAAGTACCTACTTTAGTAACCCTACCATGGGTCCCTAGGTAAGTACCTATTTAGTAACCCTACCATGGGTACCTTCGTAAGTACCTACTTTGTACCCCTACCATTTGTACCTAGGTAATCTTAATTATTAACCCTACCATGGGTACTAGGTAAGTACCTACTTTAGTAACCCTACCATGGGTACCTAGGTAAGTACCTACTTTAGTAACCCTACCATGGGTACCTAGGTAAGTACTTACATTAGTAACCCTACCATGGGTACCTAGGTAAGTACTTACATTAGTAACCCTACCATGGGTACCTAGGTAAGTACCTACTTTAGTAACCCTACCATGGGTACCTAGGTAAGTACCTACATTCAGTAACCCTACCATGGGTACCTAGGTAAGTACTTACATTAGTAACCCTACCATGGGTACCTAGGTAAGTACACTACTTTAGTAACCCTACCATGGGTACCTAGGTAAGTACCTACTTTAGTAACCCTACCATGGGTACCTAGGTAAGTACCTACTTTAGTAACCCTACCATGGGTACCTAGGTAAGTACTTACATTAGTAACCCTACCATGGGTACCTAGGTAAGTACCTACTTTAGTAACCCTACCATGGGTACCTAGGTAAGTACTTACATTAGTAACCCTACCATGGGTACCTAGGTAAGTACCTACTTTAGTAACCCTACCATGGGTACCTAGGTAAGTACCTACTTTAGTAACCCTACCATGGGTACCTAGGTAAGTACTTACATTAGTAACCCTACCATGGGTACCTAGGTAAGTACCTACATTAGTAACCCTACCATGGGTACCTAGGTAAGTACCCACTTTAGTAACCCTACCATGGGTACCTAGGTAAGTACCTACTTTAGTAACCCTACCATGGGTACCTAGGTAAGTACCTACATTAGTAACCCTACCATGGGTACCTAGGTAAGTACCTACATTAGTAACCCTACCATGGGTACCTAGGTAAGTACCCACTTTAGTAACCCTACCAGGGGTACCTAGGTAAGTACCTACTTTAGTAACCCTACCATGGGTACCTAGGTAAGTACTTACATTAGTAACCCTACCATGGGATACCTAGGTAAGTACCTCACTTTAGTAACCCTACCAGGGGTACCTAGGTAAGTACTACATTAGTAACCCTACCATGGGTCCCTAGGTAAGTACCTACATTAGTAACCCTACCATGGGTACCTAGGTAAGTACCCACTTTAGTAACCCTACCATGGGTACCTAGGTAAGTACTTACATTAGTAACCCTACCATGGGTACCTAGGTAAGTACCCACTTTAGTAACCCTACCAGGGGTACCTAGGTAAGTACCCACTTTAGTAACCCTACCATGGGTACCTAGGTAAGTACTTACATTAGTAACCCTACCATGGGTACCTAGGTAAGTACCTACTTTAGTAGCCCTACCATGGGTACCTAGGTAAGTACCTACTTTAGTAACCCTACCATGGGGACCTACGTAAGTACCTACTTTAGTAACCCTACCATGGATACCTAGGTAAGTACCCACTTTAGTAACCCTACCATTGGTACCTAGGTAAGTACCCACTTTAGTAACCCTACCAGGGGTACCTAGGTAAGTACTTACATTAGTAACCCTACCATGGGTCCCTAGGTAAGTACCTACATTAGTAACCCTACCATGGGTACCTAGGTAAGTACCCACTTTAGTAACCCTACCATGGGTACCTAGGTAAGTACTTACATTAGTAACCCTACCATGGGTACCTAGGTAAGTACCCACTTTAGTAACCCTACCAGGGGTACCTAGGTAAGTACCCACTTTAGTAACCCTACCATGGGTACCTAGGTAAGTCTTACATTAGTAACCCTACCATGGGTACCTAGGTAAGTACCTACTTTAGTAACCCTATCATGTGTCCCTCGGTTAGTACTTACATTAGTAACCCTACCATGGGTACATACGTAAGTACCTACTTTAGTAACCCTACCATGGGTACCTAGGTAAGTACCTACTTTAGTAACCCTACCATGGGTACCTACGTAAGTACTTACATTAGTAACCCTACCATGGGTACATAGGTAAGTACCTACATTAGAACCCCTACCATGGGTACCTAGGTAAGTACCCACTTTAGTAACCCTACCAGGGGTACCTAGGTAAGTACCTACTTTAGTAGCCCTACCATGGGTACCTAGGTAAGTACTTACATTAGTAACCCTACCGTGGGTACATACGTAAGTACTTACATTAGTAACCCTACCATGGGTACATACGTAAGTACCTACTTCAGTAACCCTACCATGGGTACCTAGGTAAGTACTTACATTAGTAACCCTACCATGGGTACATAGGTAAGTACACACTTTAGTAACCCTGCCAGGGGTACCTAGGTGGGTACCTACTTTAGTAACCCTACCATGGGTACATAGGCAAGTACCCACTTTAGTAACCCTACCAGGGGTACTTAGGTAAGTACCTACTTTAGTAACCCTACCATGGGTACCTAGGTAAGTACCTACATTAGTACCCCTACCATGGGTACATAGGTAAGTACACACTTTAGTAACCCTGCCAGGGGTACCTAGGTAAGTACCTACTTTAGTAACCCTACCATGGGTACATAGGTAAGTACCCACTTTAGTAACCCTACCAGGGGTACCTAGGTAAGTACTTACATTAGTAACCCTACCATGGGTACCTAGGTAAGTACCTACATTAGTAACCCTACCATGGATACCTAGGTAAGTACCTACATTAGTACCCCTACCATGGGTACATAGGTAAGTACCCACTTTAGTAACCCTACCAGGGGTACCTAGGTAAGTACCTACTTTAGTAGCCCTACCATGGGTACCTAGGTAAGTACCTACTTTAGTAACCCTACCATGGGGACCTACGTAAGTACCTACTTTAGTAACCCTACCATGGATACCTAGGTAAGTACCCACTTTAGTAACCCTACCATTGGTACCTAGGTAAGTACCCACTTTAGTAACCCCACCAGGGGTACCTAGGTAAGTACTTACATTAGTAACCCTACCATGGGTCCCTAGGTAAGTACCTACATTAGTAACCCTACCATGGGTACCTAGGTAAGTACCCACTTTAGTAACCCTACCATTGGTACCTAGGTTAGTACTTACATTAGTAACCCTACCATGGGTACCTAGGTAAGTACCCACTTTAGTAACCCTACCAGGGGTACCTAGGTAAGTACCTACATTAGTAACCCTACCATGGATACCTAGGTAAGTACCTACATTAGTACCCCTACCATGGGTACATAGGTAAGTACCCACTTTAGTAACCCTACCAGGGGTACCTAGGTAAGTACCTACTTTAGTAGCCCTACCATGGGTACCTAGGTAAGTACTTACATTAGTAACCCTACCGTGGGTACATACGTAAGTACTTACATTAGTAACCCTACCATGGGTACATACGTAAGTACCTACTTCAGTAATCCTACCATGGGTACCTAGGTAAGTACTTACATTAGTAACCCTACCATGGGTACCTAGGTAAGTACCTACTTTAGTAACCCTACCATGGGTACATAGGTAAGTACCCACTTTAGTAACCCTACCAGGGGTACTTAGGTAAGTACCTACTTTAGTAACCCTACCATGGGTACCTGGGTAAGTACCTACATTAGTACCCCTACCATGGGTACATAGGTAAGTACACACTTTAGTAACCCTGCCAGGGGTACTTAGGTAAGTACCTACTTTAGTAACCCTACCATGGGTACCTGGGTAAGTACCTACATTAGTACCACTACCATGGGTACATAGGTAAGTACCTACATTAGAACCCCTACCATGGGTACCTAGGTAAGTACCCACTTTAGTAACCCTACCAGGGGTACCTAGGTAAGTACCTACTTTAGTAACCCTACCATGGGTACCTACGTAAGTACTTACATTATTAACCCTACCATGGGTACATAGGTAAGTACCTACATTAGAACCCCTACCATGGGTACCTAGGTAAGTACCCACTTTAGTAACCCTACCAGGGGTACCTAGGTAAGTACCTACTTTAGTAACCCTACCAGGGGTACCTAGGTAAGTACTTACATTAGTAACCCTACCATGGGTACATACGTAAGTACCTACTTCAGTAATCCTACCATGGGTACCTAGGTAAGTACTTACATTAGTAACCCTACCATGGGTACCTAGGTAAGTACCTACTTTAGTAACCCTACCATGGGTACATAGGTAAGTACCCACTTTAGTAACCCTACCAGGGGTACTTAGGTAAGTACCTACTTTAGTAACCCTACCATGGGTACCTGGGTAAGTACCTACATTAGTACCCCTACCATGGGTACATAGGTAAGTACACACTTTAGTAACCCTGCCAGGGGTACTTAGGTAAGTACCTACTTTAGTAACCCTACCATGGGTACCTGGGTAAGTACCTACATTAGTACCACTACCATGGGTACATAGGTAAGTACACACTTTAGTAACCCTGCCAGGGGTACCTAGGTAAGTACCTACATTAGTAACCCTACCACGGATACCTAGGTAAGTACCTACATTAGTACCCCTACCATGGGTACCTAGGTAAGTACCTACATTAGTAACCCTACCAGGGGTACCTAGGTAAGTACCTACTTTAGTAGCCCTACCATGGGTACCTAGGTAAGTACCTACTTTAGTAACCCTACCATGGGGACCTACGTAAGTACCCACTTTAGTAACCCTACCATGGGTACCTAGGTAAGTACCCACTTTAGTAACCCTACCAGGGGTACCTAGGTAAGTACCTACATTAGTAACCCTACCATGGGTACCTAGGTAAGTACCTACATTAGTACCCCTACCATGGGTACATAGGTAAGTACCCACTTTACTTAGGTAAGTACCTACTTTAGTAACCCTACCATGGGTACCTGGGTAAGTACCTACATTAGTACCCCTACCTTGGGTACCTAGGTAAGTACCTACTTTAGTAACCCTACCAGGGGTACCTAGTTAAGTACCCACTTTAGTAACCCTACCAGGGGTACCTAGGTAAGTACCTACTTTAGTAGCCCTACCATGGGTACCTAGGTAAGTACTTACATTAGTAACCCTACCGTGGGTACATAATTAAGTACATACATTAGTAACCCTACCATGGGTACATACGTAAGTACCTACTTCAGTAACCCTACCATGGGTACCTAGGTAAGTACTTACATTAGTAACCCTACCATGGGTACATAGGTAAGTACACACTTTAGTAACCCTGCCAGGGGTACCTAGGTAAGTACCTACTTTAGTAACCCTACCATGGGTACATAGGTAAGTACCCACTTTAGTAACCCTACCAGGGGTACCTACGTAAGTACCTACTTTAGTAACCCTACCATGGGTACCTAGGTAAGTATCTACATTAGTACCCCTACCATGGGTACATAGGTAAGTACCTACTTTAGTAACCCTACCATGGGTACATAGGTAAGTACCCAATTTAGTAACCCTACCAGGGGTACCTAGGTAAGTACTTACATTAGTAACCCTACCATGGGTACCTAGGTAAGTACCTACATTAGTAACCCTACCATGGATACCTAGGTAAGTACCTACATTAGTAACCCTACCAGGGGTACCTAGGTAAGTACCTACTTTAGTAGCCCTACCATGGGTACCTAGGTAAGTACCTACTTTAGTAACCCTACCATGGGGACCTACGTAAGTACCTACTTTAGTAACCCTACCATGGATACCTAGGTAAGTACCCACTTTAGTAACCCTACCATTGGTACCTAATTAAGTACCCACTTTAGTAACCCTACCAGGGGTACCTAGGTAAGTACTTACATTAGTAACCCTACCATGGGTCCCTAGGTAAGTACCTACATTAGTAACCCTACCATGGGTACCTAGGTAAGTACCCACTTTAGTAACCCTACCATTGGTACCTAGGTTAGTACTTACATTAGTAACCCTACCATGGGTACCTAGGTAAGTACCCACTTTAGTAACCCTACCAGGGGTACCTAGGTAAGTACCTACATTAGTACCCTACCATGGGTACCTAGGTAAGTACCTACATTAGTAACTTTACCAGAGGTACCTAGGTAAGTACCTACTTTAGTAACCCTACCAGGGGTACCTAGGTAAGTACCTACTTTAGTAACCCTACCATGGGTACCTAGGTAAGTACTTACATTAGTAACCCTACAATGGGTACATAGGTAAGTACTAACATTAGTAACCCTACCATGGGTACCTACGTAAGTACCTACTTTAGTAACCCTACCATTTGTACCTAGGTAAGTACTTACATTATTAACCACACCATGGGTACCTAGGTAAGTACCTACTTTCGTAACCCTACCATTTGTACCTAGGTAAGTACTTACTTTATTAACCCTACCATGGTAAGTACTTACTTTAGTAACCCTACCATGGGTACCTAGGTAAGCACCCACTTTAGTAACCCTACCATGGGTACCTAGGTAAGTACCTACATTAGTACCCCTACAATGGGTACCTACGTAAGTATCTACATTAGTAACCCCACCATGGGCGGAAACAATGATAATTCGGAATCCGAAGAAGAACCGGAAGAGCCTGACTATTATCCTGACCCAATAAATTCGAATGATAAGGCGATGACCACAATTAAGAAATTAAAATAATGAGTTAAAAATTGCTATAAAGCGTTTGAATAAGTATAACATTTGGAAAGCCATTTGCAGTCCTGCATATTAGAGAGAAAATTAAAGAACGCTCGACAAACCAATATAAATTATTTTTTAAGACGCAGTAGTACAAAAAAAATATTCCTATAGGCGGAACCTCCCCTTGAGCGGACACAAATTGGGCGACCATGAGTGTCCGCCCAACAGAGGTTTCACTGTACATATTTATTTACATTATACATTTATTATTTTATTTAATTATCGTTGTGTAACAAATAAATAAAAAAAACGTTCAGCTGTAATTAAAATTATTGTTAATCTTTTATCTAACTATGTGCTGTCAAGTGTTTTATCTTTGAGGCATTTTCATGTACATCTGTGGATAATGAAATCCAACAAAAATCACTGAAAAGCTGCCACAAGCTGACCTTGACCATGCCATAGTATCCATTGAATGCTGGCAATCTCTCTGGTAGCATCTATGTAAATATTTACAAAGCTACCTCATCGATGGCCTTGATGATACTACAACTTGTTGTTGTTGTTGCTGTTATTGACGATACTATTGTTATTGTTGTAGTTTCTGTTCATATTATTAAATGCCTAAGCTAATCAAGATCAAAATATAAAATACACGCACTGCACATCCGCCTGGCGAGAAGACAGACGAGAGACAAATCGACGAACCATCCAATTTTTCCAATCTCACGATCTATTTGCCATTAAAGATGATTGTTATTATTATTATTATGGTTGTTGTTGTTGTTCCGAGCGTGTGCTCAACTTCAGCTTTAGAGTTGTTATTGTTTTAGTTTGTGGATGTTGAGCGTTTTAATCGCTTTTGAGCTGCTTGTAAAAGGCTGCAAGGCAAAAACTGAAGTGCACCCGGAGGCGAAAAAACAAGAAAAAACACATCATAAATAAGTACATAATTAATAAAGACTGAAATTAAAACAATGCCAGTGCTATATGGATATTTATAAAAGTGTTCATATACACTTAAAATATATACATATATCTATTTATTCGATGTCATCGAGAACAATGCGAAAAAAATGTTGGGGGAAACTGGGGAACTAAATAAATTAACTCGTAATTGCAATTAAAAATTAAGAAAATTGTTTCATTGAATTTTATTGCGCACAAGGTGAGAAGAGACAACAACAGGCAACTATGTAGAAGCAACAGAGAATCGGAGGCAGACAACAATTGCTAAATAATTTCACCTTTTTGCATGCAACAGAACAAGTTTTTTGCTTAACTCTTTTGTTTCAATGCAGCAAACTTAAATCAATAAATCGTTACTGTAATTGACAGTAGCTAACAGAAAACTTTATACAAGTATTTTAGGTGTTTTATGAGTATGGATGATGGTTGCTGGGCACGTTGAGGGTTCTGCAAACACAAATCAATCAATGGTAATTCAAAAGATCAATTGTATTTTGACAGTTTTATGATGTGATATTTGAATTATGTGTTCAAAGAAAACAAACATTTTATGCCTAAGTAGTGAATTACTATCAGAATGTATGTAATTAAGAATTTTCTGACTAAAATCGAAGAACCAAGAAATTTTAAGGAAAATATATCACATTCAACATTATTTATATATATATGTTATACATTTTGTCATCTATTATAATAAATTAAAACTTGCACAGATAATAATTTAAAAATTTCTACTGAATCAAAACTGCAAATAAATTTCGAAGATGGGAATTTATAGATTCTGATTAATTTAAAAATACATTTTAATCAAGGAATGAAACCGGAACCGGAACCGGAAACGCTTACCGAAATTAACCGTTTCAAATGAAAAACCGTAACAGGAACCGTAACCGAAGTAAATTATTTTTCAAGAACCGAAAACCGGTACGGTTTCGCTACATTTGCAATTTAAAAAATTTCTCTAATTATATGTCTTTTTTTATACATTTGTACGTTTATACATACACAAATATTTGTTGATAAAATTCAATTTTCTTTACTTTTAAATTTCTTTAGAAATTACTTTGCTGTACCGGTATGGACCGATACGAGAACCGGAACCGAAAGGACAAAACTGAAATAGAACCTTTTACCGAAATACTCGTTTCGGTACGTACCGGAACCGGAACCGTAACCGAAATTCGTTTCGGTTTCATTCCCTGATTTTAATTTTCTATACATATTTTGCTACTTAGCCAGTTGTAAATTTAGATAATTACAGAGATTGTATCTCTGGGTGCTTCATCTTAAAAGCTTAATATAATTGCTTACCTATAATTGTAGATTATGTTAATTATTATCAACATAAGCCGACAATTGTTTCTACTCCAAGTTTCAATTAGTAAATTTATTTAACTTGCTGGAATAAGGATAATGTTAAATTTATATATAAGCAGAGCGACAAAAGTTGCAACTATTGAGATCGTAAATAAACAGCGTTGAGTTCAACAATATCTTAAGTCAACAACAAAAACTGGGCCTCAACATGCAATAGCATACGAACAATATAAAGTACAATAAACATAATTTCAAGTACCAAACAAACTTAAATCATTTTTTGCTTGATAATTTGTTTGTTTGCATTTGTGAACACACATTTCAATTAATAACTGAACATGAGCAGCTTCTAACCTTTAGCACGTTTCAAGTTGAAGTTTATTAACCTTAGATCAAAGGTGGAAACCTCAAGACCTTCAACTGGCGGTCTTTTCACAAAGCAACCAAAGATTCAGTTTCAATTTAAGTTGTACCAAATGAGCTGGCAATTGCTTTTTGTAAATAAATTGGCCAAAAGTTCAAATGGTCAACTGACCGTTTGGCCAAATGAATTATTCGTGAGGTCGGGGCGAAACAACAAAGTGGAATATCTAATAATTTGAAATCCCAAATACAAATGGCAAAACAAATTCATTTACATGCTGCCAGCATACACAACAACAATACCAAATATTAATAGAGCTGAGCATTTCATAATGGATTACCATAAATATTGTTATGAATACGCGTATTCTTTGCATGCAGAACCTAACATTAAAAGCTGCTTGCCAATTAGCGAATGTGGCCAAGAGGCAAGACTGAACGCCTGCTGAGGGCATTGGGCAGTCGAGCATGTAGTCCGAACTGAAGGTCAATGGGGCCGGGCAGCCCCGATTATAAAAGAGCATTTAATTGGAATATCATTGAAGCGCGCTCGAAGTTACTTCCAGCTGCGCCTTATATATGATTATTAATTAGTATATGCTATATACATTATTGTTATAATATTAATACAAAATCAACAGCAACAAATTGTTGGTCTAATGTGCAAGTAGTTGCCTGCATGTAAAGTTCAGGGCTAACATGGTCTAAACACCTGCATTTCCATTTTCCTTGCACCCGCATCTTAACAACACAAATTCGTTAACTGTAATGTGTGGTTAATTTACAAAACAATTTAAATATAATTAGTAAAGTGGCATTTCCCCTTGTGAAACCAAAAAGAATGCAAATTTAATGCAAATAACAATTATTTACAAAGACATTGATTATTCTAAAATAATTATTTTATATAATCGCTTAAGAAATTTATAAAAATTTATTGAATAATTTTTATTAATACAAATGTTTGTTGTAGTTTTATTTCGACTGACGATTATTTATTGTTATTATTAATTATTTCCAAAAACTTTCATTGAATATCGGATTTTGAATGACTTTTCCCCTTAGCGTCATCTATTGGTTTTAGCGGAACTTAATAAAATAGCGCCGTCTATTGTCCTTTAGCAGAACTACTAATGATCCACTTTTTTTGACGGTTTCTCCGCCAGGTGGCGTCACTTTCAGTTTCACTTTCGAGTGGATTTCAAAAACGAATGGACGAAAAATTTTCCACTCGAAAGCGGTGGTGCGAACGGATCGGATTGAAAATTTACATGAATTTTCTGTGCATTTTTCTAAGCTTTTTAGGAAAAGCGCACACTTGGCAAAAGCCTACGAACGAAACTTGGCCCCCAGTGGAGCTAAAAAATCGTTTTATATTTTAAAAGAAGCGAAATAATTTTGTCTAATTTCGATTTTAAAAATTTAGTTGAAAAAAATAGTTTTCTTGGTTAAAAATAAATTTTAGTTTAGACTCAAATTTGAGTGGACGATTGTTTTTGTTAGCGCCGCCACCGGTAACATTGGGAACTACAAAGCGCCACCTGTGGTTTTGATTCAAAAGTTTATTATGAAAAACAGCTGAGTTTGCTGAAATTGAGAAATTCACACACAAAATTCGCGAAAATATTTATTTATTATTACAATCAAATAATGGAAATTCCCGACACGTATTATAGCAAAGATGAATACGTTGAAACGGTGTGTTATATCTATACAAAATAATGAAATCTAAGGAGTGTCAAATAGTTTCTCTTGATGATCTCATCAATTGTTGTCACTGCCCCATTTTTGTTTACAGGCTTCCGGAAATAAAGTGAGTCGCCACACGGTGCTCTGCGGATCCCAAAACATTGTACTCAATGGCAAGGTGATTGTACAGAGTGGCGCCATTATACGTGGTGATCTGGCAAATGTCCGGACTGGTCGGTATTGTGTGATAAGCAAAAACTCAGTTATCCGACCACCTTATAAGCAATTCAGCAAAGGAATCGCTTTCTTTCCCATGCACATTGGAGATCATGTCTTTATTGGTGAAGGCGCTGTGGTATCCGCTGCCATAATTGGTTCCTTTGTATACATAGGCAAAAATGCAATTATTGTAAGTAACATTTAATATATTAGAGTTGTGTATTTATTAATATTGTTGTTTGTCTGCAGGGCCGTCGATGTACGCTCAAGGATTGCTGTGTAATTGAGGACGGTGCTGTGCTACCGCCGGAGACAACAGTTTCCAGCTATATGCGTTATACGGCCAAAGGCACCATCGAGGGTGGTCAGGGTAATCCGTATTTTGTGCCGCTGCCATGCAGGATGAGATGTCCAACTATACAAAGTCATTCTATGAGCATTTTGTGCGTACTCCAGCGCCAGCCAGCTGAAGGATAACACCAAACTCACAGCATATAAATTTAATAATTATAGACTTTATTACAACCTATCTAAAACTATTATTCCATTTTGTATATTGAGGATGTTTTAGAAAATGTAGCTTCTGAAGTTGCAAAATTGGGGTCAAATGAATAACAGTAGTTGTTTCAGCAGATGATGTTCAGGAATGTCTCATTTATCATAGCAAGTAACATTAATCACATTCCATTCACCAGAAGGAAAAACACCATTAAGATCCATCCATAGATAGCACTGATTTCTACTTATTAAGAAGTTTCCTCACAAAAATTAGAGAAATTTTTTTGAAAGTCTTGGTGATGAGGGCCACATACTTAATAGACAATTACCCCAACGAGAATGATATACCACGATTTGTTCAATAACATATGAATATAATTAAAACTAACAAGTATTATATTAAATATACACATGACTTTTAGTCTATCAGTCCCGTTTCGCAGTCGTACGCCTCGTGGCCGATCTCAAAGATGACATAGCTCATTCCAGTACGGCGTGCAATGACAGCAGCCGTCTCCTCACTGTTGTTCTCCTTTCTCGCCTTAATATTACGATCCAGAAGCAAGACTGTTGCTGTGTTGCGACAGTTGGAAACGGTGGCTGTAATGTGCAAAGGAGTTTGCTGACCATCCGACTCGGCATTTACGTCAGCGCCGAATTGCAGCAAAAGTTGGGCACAATCGGAATTATTCCACTTGCAAGCGGAATGTAATGGCGTCCATCCCAGCTCGGTGCGTGCATTTGGATTCGCCTGGAATTGCAGCAACAACTTGGCCATGTCCAAAAAATTGTTGTAGCAGGCGCGATGTAAAGGCGTGTATCCATCATTATCCCTAGCATTGACAGTATCCGCATCCAGATGCAGAATTTCACGCACCTCACTCATGCGATTTTCATTCACGGCCCATAGTATCATGCGTTCAATGCTGCCTGCATTGTATCATATACTATAATAATTGTTTAAAATTTTTATTTTATTCATTACCTTGAGGATTTGTATCCTCCTCGATCAACTCGTCGGCGTCATCGTCCCAGCCGCTAACAAACATTCCACGAGGCACTTTGGCATGACGCAACTTTTCTATCTGTGAATTTTCATCATCCGAATCGTAGTCCCCCATAATGATAATATTACTTTTTTAATATTTTAAGCGTTTGACAAATAATAAATTTGGTTTTAAAGTAATATGTTGAAAAATATTTATGTATCGATAGATATTTTTGGTGATAATATTTGAACAATATCGTTATCGATACTCTGTCTTTTTAAACCTAAACCATAGAGGGCGATTTAGGTTTCAAGGAACAGAAAAAAAGGATCTTGCCATATTTTTTATTTCTTCAATTTTATAAATTTAAAAGTACAAATTTGTGTTTTTTTTAATACTGTTCTATAACTAATCAATTGTTTTTATTTAAATAATAAAAAACAGTCGACACTGCCGTTATTGTTTTCGGTCATCGATTACTGTATCGCGGCATCGATATAAATTTATCATCGCAGTAGCATCGTTGTTTATTTTTTCATTTCACGAGTTTTGTTTACGTTTTCGTGCGCGTTATGTCGAATCCCCAGGAGGAGCTATTGCCACCCAGTGCTGAGGACGATGAGTTGACATTACCGCGTGCCAGTATTAACAAGATAATAAAAGAACTGGTACCCACGGTGCGAGTGGCGAACGAAAGTCGCGAATTGATTCTGAATTGTTGCTCCGAGTTTATACACCTGATTAGTTCCGAGGCGAATGAAGTTTGTAATCAGCGGAGCAAGAAAACAATCAATGCTGAGCATGTTTTAGAGGCACTCGATCGATTGGGTTTTCGCGATTACAAACAGGAGGCCGAGGCTGTGCTCCATGATTGCAAGGAAGTGGCCGCCAAGCGACGTCGGCACAGCACGCGTCTGGAGAATCTAGGTATACCCGAGGAGGAGCTGCTGCGCCAGCAACAGGAGCTGTTTGCCAAAGCACGCGAAGAACAGGCACGTGAGGAGCAACAACAATGGATGAGTATGCAGGCAGCCGCCGTCCAGCAGAGCAATGCTTTAATCCAGCGACAGCAGACACAGACACAGGATACTGGATTTGCCAGGAAACCCAGTGAGGAGGATGACGAAGATGATGACGATGATGACTACTAATCGAATAGTTAAAACGAGTTTATTTCTTTGCGCTTAATGTAATTGTAAAATTTGTAATTAAACTATTGCCATAAGTCAAACTCAGCTTATATTCGCCTTGTCCCGCAGCTGTTCATCCAATTCCTCCTTCAGCTGCTGCTCCAGCAGCCTGGGCACATTAGATGGACTTACATACTTGCCTGGCACATATTTGCCAAGTAATTCCGTGTGCTTCTTCCAGAATTGTGCTCCTATTAGGTCCTCGTGAATTGGCACTATCGCCTGTCTACCTTTATCCTGCTCATCCTCCGACTGCACCACACGTTTGCGCAACAAAATTGTTCCCTTGCGGTACATAGCAGGCAAATTGTTATAATTAATGCCAAATTGTTGAAAGAGTAGCTCATTTTTGTCTGCTGAAAATGTGCCACGAAGCTTCTCCTCAGCCTGTTGATTAGTTAAGCCTGATTCTAGCACAAGCTTCCAAAATGCCGTGTTATAAAGATTGTTGACATGAACATCCGCCTGCCGCCAGCTGAGATAATCACGCAGATTTTCATCCGAAGGATAGAGCACAGTTCGTCCATCGAAACAGGGTGCATATGCTAAAGGTTGATCCATCCATTTTGACCAGTTCATCACATAGCTGGTGGAAAAAAGACTGGTCACATACGTGAGAAGCTTTGAAGCACGACGTTTAAATGCCGCCGTATCCTTACGAAACACAAAGGAGTATTCGTCACTTTGTCCATATCCCAGAACAATGTCTCGGAACTCCTGCATCACAGCAATCCCAGCTGCATTCATTACATTAAGCGCTATTTAAACAATTATAATCAGTTAAATTAATCGAATTTATAAAGTATTTCTACCATTACCATTTTCATCGTTGGGTTTTTCAAATTTGTGCGCGTTGGAAAACTTGTGAAACTTTTTGCCATCAATGCGTATCACGATCCAAACATTTGGCAAGATCCTGTCATCTAGCTCATAGGATTTAACGTATTCATACCTGCTGCAGGCCATATTGCGTCTACAAAGTGTTTTTGACGTGCTTTTGTTTAACAACAGCTTCAAAAAAGCACCTTTAAATGCACGTAAATGCATTTAGTGTATTTTAACCGCATGTAAACAAGTATTTGGTTGGGTTTGCAGGTATAATTCACAAGGTTACCTATATAAATGTACATATGATCGCTGACGTCATTCTGGCAGCGTTTCTTGTAGGTACTGATGTCATGCTCGCACTCATTGACTACGCTTTAGGGCAACCTTGTAATTTACATTCAGCAATGACGCAGAGTTTCAAAAGCAAACAATTATCGATAAATAGCTCAAATTTAAAAACAGCTGTTGCAGAGTATCGCGGCCAGACTTTCCATAAATTAAGCGGCGGCTGCATTTAATTGCTTTGTGTGAAAATAAAATGAGTGTGAATTATGAACAAAATACAGCGGATGAAGAATTTGCACAGTCTCATCAATCGGTGAGACTCTCGGACGATGAGGGAAGCGATAACACGGATGCGGGAGTTTCTCAACCATCAACTCTTCAAGAAAACGATAATGGCGATGGTGATGAGGATGGGGAAGCAAGTGGTGCCGCCAACACGCATGTGGTTGCCCATCACTATAATGAGCTAAAGGAAGCGGGACGCAAGGAACGACACAAGTCGAAAATCTATTTTATGCGAAACTTTAATAACTGGATCAAAAGTCAGCTTATTAACGAGTTCATGGCGCTCATAAAGCAACAGAAGCGCATAGGAGACGCACTGCGTGTTCTGGACATGTGCTGCGGAAAGGGAGGGGATCTGCTTAAATGGGAAAAAGCCAACATCTCACATTTGATATGCACGGACATTGCTGAAGTCTCTGTCGAGCAGTGTCAACGTCGATATCAAGACATATTGCAGCGTGCCGATAAATCCAAGTTTGGCCACAAATTCACAGCTGAATTCTTTGCCTGCGATTCAACGATGGTTAGGCTCCGTGAGCGTTACAAGGACGCATCACTGCAACTGAATTTGGTATCCTGCCAATTTGCCTTCCACTATTGCTTCGAGTCGCTCGTCCAGGCGGATTGCATGATGCGCAACGCAGCCGAGTGTCTGCAACCGGGAGGATATTTTATAGCAACTATGCCGGATGCATATGAGATTATTAGAAGATTAAAGGCAGCTGGTCCAGATGCGCGTAGCTTTGGTAACGATGTCTACAACATTGAGTTTGAATGTGATACAGAATCACTGCCTTTGTTTGGCGCCAAATATCAGTTTCATCTGGAGGGCGTTGTGGATTGCCCTGAATTTCTGGTGCATTTCCCCACTCTTGTTAAACTCGGTCGCAAGTATGGCCTACAACTGGTCAAACGCAGCACATTTGCCGACTACTATAAGGAGACGTTGCCCCAAGGACGACAGCTGCTGCAACGTATGTCCGGCCTGGAAACTGTACAGCCCCAGCGTTGTGGCAACGATGATCAGTTCGCCCATGTGCGCAAAACTGTTGGCACTCAACGTGGCCGTCCAATTGGCACATTGTCCAAATCCGAATGGGAAGCAACAAGTGAGTCTTGAGTAATTCTACAATTAATGCTATATACTTAATTAATACAACTCACAACAATGCTTTTTACTAAACTTGGCTTTAATATTTAATTTAAACAGTATTATCTTATGTCCTAGTACGCAGAAATTTCCATATTAATTAACGCACTAGTCGCAATCTATTCAAATAATTTATAGACTTAACACGTTATTACTTTACACATTAATCAAATTGAAATTTAAGTTTGATTATTTTATATCCTTATGCTAAAAACATTCCCTTACATATTAATGCAAATTTTAGAATCCATTTACATTCGCATTGTCGAGCTTTATATATGTATGTATCTTTATAATCTATTTATTTATTTTAACTCTAATTACAGCACTTTATCTGGTTTGTGCCTTTAAGAAATGCAAGAACAGCTGGGATGCCAACGGAAAGCCCGTGTTCGAGTTTGATGACTGATGTGTTCCCTAAAAGACGCATATATCTGTAATATCTCTACTCGTTTCAATTTTTTTAAATGATTGTTTTTATATAACAACAAACTAAGCATGATCAGAGCATATTGTTTTAAGTTAAAAAGTGTCGGGATATTTAAATATGCATTAACGCAAATATTTATTTTCCAATTTTAGAGGTAAAGTTTAAAGTCCCTTAATGCGTAATGTTCTTAGCTCTTTGTAATATTCTAATTGTGGTTCAGCATTCTTATTTAAGAAATTAGCTAGAAATATTTTGGAATTATTGGCCTAAGACAAAATAAAAATAATTGTATACAATTAATTGTCGAGTAATCCAAATATAATTTTTTGATTGTATTTTAACATAACTAAATAAATTTTTGAATAGTATATCATATAACACACAGTCATGTTCCAAAAATCTCTGTCAGTCTAGGAGCAGCTAAAGCAATTTTCTGTGCACCAGAAACCAAGAAATTAAGGTAAAGTCAAAAGTTCTGTCAAAGACTAATTAAACTATCAAGTAAAACATCTTACTGAGTTTTGTTTTTATTTACAATTACAAGTTGAAAAAATTTGTCACAGCGAGCTGTAATAATTTGGTATCTGAGAATCAGAGCCTTTGTTGTCATGAATTAACCTTTCCATTCCACAATGCAAGCATCCAATGTTTTCAAATGTAAAAAAAAAATGTTGAGAGGCCTAATTAAATTAGAAATTTTTTAATAAAGGTAATAGGTATCTTTTGAATTCAAAATATAGCTTAAAATACGTTTTGAATTTATTCTAAGGTCCGTTTTTTTCATTGTCTAAATAAGTATTATCTGATGGATATCTTTGACTTTGACATTTTCATGCATTTTATGTCAAAATGTCAATAGCATTAACAACTAACTATCTATAGTAAGACATTGAAAAAACGGGCCTTTAAATATATCAATAATTATGGTCAACAAATTTCCACTTTGGATGTTGGTGTGTAAATATCAATGTATTTTAATATGCCTATTTTAAAAATTATCTTAGTTTTCTCCTAGTTTTTAATCAACCCTCGCCACATAGACAATACCTGAGCATTTCTCTCTATGTTATAAAAGCTTTGATAACGAAGCTTTCTGCCAAAACGAATTCGAAATTGGAAAAAGTTCACGGCGTTGTCAAAAAAAAGCTTTATTGGAAGGACATGGACACGGACATAGACATGAACATGAACGAACATGCAAGGAGAGCGCGCTCACAGCTGTTGCTTTCACAGCGACGGCGCCTTTGAAGGACAACGGGCAAAGGTTAGTCCTGACGTTTACGTTGCCGGGTCGTGCCCGTGCCGTGGCCGAGACCGATTACCAAAGTGCGAGCCTGTGCCTGGCATTCAATGCATCAATGAATTATTATAGCTCAAGTGTAAATAAATATTTGATATCGCATCGAAGGTACGAAAGGGAGGAACAAGTGTGATAGGAGTATGGGAAAATAAAGGCATAAATTACGCCATTGATTGGATGGCGATGGCAGGCACAACGGATAATCGCTTGCTCTTTGTCTGACACACATATTTTCACTCTCACTCTCTCTCTCTCTCTCACTTACTAACTCACTTGCTATCTACTCTTTGCGTTTCTCTCTCCTTTTGGTTCTCTTTGTATAATGCTTTCCTCATCTTCAAGTTCTTGTCAGATAATTTCATTATTTAAAGTTTTGCTCATAAAAATAAACTTTGGGCGTAAAGTTTAAATTTGTTTTGCACACACGTACGTACACACATACACAAGTTGTTTACAACAGTCCAGCTTTTATGTATGTGAGTGTATGTGTATGTATGTGTGTGCTACGCTTTGTTTAAAGTAGAACGTGCGTATTTAGAAGGCAAACAACAAAACTGTTTACACACACGACTCGCTTCGGCTCGTGGCGCAGCATTGTCCCTTGCCTCGTGCATCCTGCCACATTCTACATGCTACATGCCACACGCCACCTGCTCACCCCTTCTCCACCCACCCCCTCGTCACTACTCGCTTTGCACTGATTGGCCCTAATGAATCTTTTTGTTACCTCATGCAGCCGCCTGCGCATTGTTCCATGCGGTCTATGCAAATTAGTTCACTTTTAACCCAAATGCTACCACATACCACGAGGTTGCACACAACATTTTCCGTTTTCATGTGACGACAATCTTGAAAGCTTTTCGAAACCCCAAAGCCGAAACTGTTAATAACAGCAAGTTGACAATTTTCCTTGCAGTAAATCATAAGGAAAATGCGGATATGAGTACGATTAGTTTAAGTATGAAAACTAATAAAGTAAACTTCTTATCATGAAATGTCTTAAATTTTAAATTAAAAAATTTGTTAACAAGTTTAAAGGAAAGTTTTCCTAAAATTAAAAGTTAGTATAACAAGGATAACTTACAAGAAGCGGATAAAATAAGATAAGTTTAATTGCGATAACTACTCAAATTATCTTCTTTTAAAAAATGTTGTCCGTTTTAAATGTAAAATAGAGAAAAGGTTTAATAAAACGCTATATTTAATAAGGAAATTGTTAAAATATAGTGAGTAGTAATAGCTTAAATATGATTCATTATAAAATTAACTTCTTATCAAGGAATATCTTTAATTTTATATATAGATGTAGAAAAAGTTTTATAAAAATAAAAGTTTATGTTTAAGAACTTCATTATAATTACATTACTCAACGTTGTATTTTAAAGAAAGCGCACAATAAGGGTTTATCTTTAGACACAAATTTGAATTTCTTTCGAAAATAAATTCTCAGAAACCTAAATGTCAAAGGGTTCAAAAATATTGCCCATATCATGTATCCTAATATACAAATGTATAAAAAGAATATGAAAGCAATTGAAATGTGAACCTATTTAGTATGTAGATTAGATATGCTTGATATATATGTACATGAAATGTCTGTTTTTTCCTGAGAATCAACTGTTTTTTTTGTTGAGGAATTCTTCAATTATACTGACATTTTAAAGAAGACACGCGAGCTTCAAATTAAAAAGTGAACTTTTGAATATGGCCGAAAATAGAGAAGATAATTGTTGGATTTGGAGTTCCTAGAGAAGACAAATGTTCCTTTATTTAATACAAGTAAAGTTTAAAGGAGGGTTAACAATTTTAATATCTTGCTGGAAGTGTGTCAATGATAACGGGTCGAGGTTAAAGTACATTTTTCGTTTGGTGTTTTAAAAAATAATGCTATATAATTTTTAAGTCTAGCCATAAATATCTCAACTCTCTTTAAGCCTGTGCTGTATTTAATGTTGGGCATTCGGAAAAGCCGAGTTTTCTTTTAGCTAAAAACATAGTAAATCTTGAGCTATCTGGATCTAGAATACGGGTTAAATCTTTTTGCACAATAAGTTGCCGGGCTGCTGGGTTTTCTGCATATACACGTACATTCTGACGTGCAGCATGTGTGTATGTGTAAGTGTGTGAGTCTGTCTTTTGTGTTTGTCGTCGCAGTTGTCGTTGGCCACTGACAGTCAGCCAGGTAGGAAAATGAGTGGCCTGACATTACGTATACGCAGTGTGTACAAACAAAATACACACCGCAATGTTTATTTTGTAAGCCTGTCGAGGCAAGCGAGCGAATAAGTGTCTGTGTGTCAGTTTGTTTGTGTGTATGTGCACCTCATAAAATGCATAAGTGTATGTGTGTGTGAGTGTAACAGAGAGAGAGAGAGTGTATATATATTTGTAACGACTTGTGTTTATTCAACCGCATGGAACAATGTGAAAAACGCATGCCAGGCATTTGCCTTTGTTATACCCCCTTTCATCCCCTATCCCCTATCCACCGTCCCCTCTACACCTCTACCTCTAAGCCCCGTGTGCATGCTGAGCGCTATGCTAAACTTTTTATAAGGATTGCCCCCAGGGTGAGCTCAAGGGGTGATGGGCAAGCACGAGGCGTGCAACAATTTAAAAATATATGTGTGAGTGAGTGTAAAAGTGTGTATGAGAATGCCTGTATGTGTGTGTGTGTTTGTGTGTGTGTACAAGGACTTGCAGAATGAGCCGAGCCGAGCTCAGCGCATGGTAATCTTTTGTGGTTCTTGTCCAAAAGAAAAACTTGAACTTTGCCATCAATGTTTGAGTGATTCGTTCTATTCATGATTGATATGAATAACAACAGTAGCAGTTGGCCAACAAGAATTTCGTATAAAGTTTACCAAAAGTTTTAAACAACACAATCAGTTATCTAAAGTGCTCCCTGGATGTTAAAAGTCAAAAAGTAATGGTGTTTTATTTGAGTTTTAACATTTAAAAGTGAGAGAGAAAGCCAAAGAGAAGAAGGAAGAGACCCAGAGACTTTTAAATAAATTATCATCAATTATTATTAAATTTACCTTCTTTCGAGGATATACTTATAAATAATTTTCCTTAGTCACAATATTATTTATTTCTTTTAACATTTACACTTAGTAAACTTAGTTTGTAGGAGGTGATTTACAAGTGATATTTTAAACCAACATTTATTTGACAAGAAGGAGAAAGTGAAAGTAAGATGGAGAGAGAGGAAAGGATAAGGACACTTTCAAATAAATTATCATCAATTATTAAAGAATTGACCTCGTTTCGGAAATATAAAGCTTAATTATTCTTAGAATCGCACTTCAATAACATAGTTTATGGGTGGATTATTTTAAAAGGATATTTTAAGAAAATATTTATTAGAAAATTAACGCAAGGTATCTATGGCGAGCCAAAGATTGTATACTCTTCCAGAGGCTTGATATAGTAGTCCGATTTTATTCATATTTAGTCTGATTGTATATAACGATACCAGACATACAATCTGTGTGTTTGGTTGAGATATCTTAAGAAGCCATTAAGTTGTTCCTACTAAATGGTGAATTCACACCGATCATTCCTATGGCAGCTATATGATATAGTGATCCGATCCGGTCGATTCCGACATATGTACTGCGTGCAGAAAATAGACAGACCTGTACCAACTTTCATAAAGACAGCTTCAGAGCTTAGAGACTAGTTTACATAGAAACAAACAGTCAGGCAGATATCGAATCAACTCGGCGTGCTGATCAGGATTACATATGTATATTTTAAGGGGTCAATGCCTTACACATTTTATCACAAAATTATAACACTCTTTACAAGGGTATAGAAAAGGAAAGAGAGATAGAGATAGAAAAAGACTTTTGAATAAATTATTATCAATGAGTTGTCCTTGTTTCGAGGATATATATTATATTTATATCTTTTCAAAGCACTTAGTCTGATATTAAAATAAATATATTCTGAGAATTTCATGTCACAAACATAGTACATAAATGGTGATTTATAAAAGGATATTTTAAGCAACAATTTATGCGAAAACTAAGCCTATAAAACGTATAAATTTGCTCCTCAATTCTATATCAACTCAATTTTACCCATTGACAAACTCGAAATCTTAATAAATAATTCATAATTTGGCTTGCATTGATTTTCCTTTGCTGTTCTACTAACTCTTTACGTAAATATGCAAGTCATGCGCCCGATGTCACTTCTCCGGAAATTGGATTTGTAATGTTTCCCTTCTGCATACGTGTACATTTTGTAATTGCACACTTGGCAATGATTTATTCATTGCAATTAGCAAACTAATTGGCTAAACCGGAAATATATCGATTTAAAATTCAATAAGTTGGAGCCTTGATAAGCTCATCAAACATGCACAGGCCAGGGACAGGATACGGGGCAGGGACAGGAACAGGGTTGAAGATTAGAGTGAGGTTGTGTTACAAGGGACTTTTGCTCAAGGCGTGGCATTTGAGAATTAGCTGGCAACCATAAAGTTGTTTTCTTGTAATGTTTATATCCTGTGCGGGTATATTAAGTTTGTAACAGTTTGTAACATGGTGTGTTAGACCACATAATGTACTTATATATATAATATATGCTTTATTAGTATTAACAGCCAAGTCGATTTAGCCTTGTCTTTTTAGCTGTTGGCATGAAAAAAAATATCTCAAAGATGGTAAGAGCTAGAAGCATTAAGTTTTGTATGAAGACTTCTTTGGGCTAGAGACTCCAAGATTGGCATGTAGGTTCCTCGAAACCAAACGCAGATGAAGTTTATTAAAAATTTTATAAACCACTCCCCTTTCACTAATAAAGTAACAATCACAGTAAATGGTTTCAAGCTAAGGACACATGCTACTTTGGACGGTCCGGGGTATTTTACAGTCGGATTATTTTGATTGTAACCTGTCCCATTGGTTTGTTGTTGTTTTATGTTTTTTGTTGTTGTTTGGCTGCCTTGTTGTTAAGTGCACACACGACAAAAGGTCAACACGGCAAGTGAGTTAAATGACAAGGACCTCACCTTGCCCATGTCCATGTGCTCCGTGTCCATGTATATTACCGTGTATATTACCGCGTGCCTGGTGGCAACAACAAGGCAACAACGTTGTTGCCTATGCGTGTTTGCATGTTTGGCTGTCTTAGCGACCCCAAAACTTTGGCATGCAATGTGCCAGGCTAGGCTAAGGACCAAACCAAACGAGACCAGGCCAGGCTAGGGCATGCCAGTCCCGGCCAGGCCAATAATAATGGCTTTCACTTTCAAAACAAACGCTGACATTGGCCATAAGTCGAAGCCAATCGTCCTTGGAATCGTTGTTGAATTTTTAGCGGCCATTTGACAACACTAAGCGAAAAAGCCGGTCACAGTCATTCCCCAACTCCCTCCAACTCTCTGTTTCCCACTCTATTTTTAATAGAGAGACCAAAGCACAAGCTACACAACCCTGAAGTGGCCTCTGGTCATAATTACGGTGCACACAATTGACAGTTATCAACTTCGCGCCCACTAAAATCAAACTTTACCAACACTTGCACACATTTTGTCTAACTGGAAGTTACGCAGCAGAGACGGTGACAGCGACGCCAACAGCGACAGCGGTAACTTCCAGGCAAAACACAAAAGCTTGCTCAGAGTAAAAAGCTCAACGCGCTGCCTGCTTGCCTGCTGCCTACGTGCTTGTCTCTTTTGCGCTGTCAGTCATGGAGTTCCAGTCGTCGGATACATGTGGAACGCAACGAACACAAAATAGCGCGCCTCGCCCCAAAATACAATGCGAAAAAGTTTTTTACAAAAATTGTGTATAAAACAAGTCAAGTAACTACACCCACTGTGTGTATATGAAAATGTGTGAGTGTGTGTGTGTGCCTCTAAATTAATATGTTTGCTAAACACGTGAAAGTGCCCAATACTAATTCCGAATTGCGACACAAATTTCTATTATAATTCTAACCAATATAACAAAGGATTAAGCATAAAACTCAAAAAGCAAACGTAAAAAAGCCAACCAAAAGTAAAGAAGAAGCAGCAAAAAAGGAAGAAAAAAATAAAAAGAAACGTAGCTGATAAAAAATTTAAAATTCAATTTGAAGCTTTTGTAAAGCTCCACGCCCCGTCGGCTGGTGTTGTTGTGTATTAAAAAGTGCAGCAGCAGCAGCAGATGCGGCAGCTGCAACAAATACTGCTAGACAGAGAGAGCGAGACAGACAGAGAGAGAGTGGGGGGTGAAGAAGATACTAATAATCAGCATTTAAGGATAATCTGTGCGGCTTACGGCATTTCATTAAAATGGATTTGCGCGAATGTCGAAACGCTGAGCTGCATTTGTGCATGAGATTATCGATTGTAATGCGCAGTCATCAAACAACAACAAAACAACAAGAAGAGCAATTGCAACAGCAGCAACAAAGCCGCAACAACAAACATTGAGTTCTTATTGGCCTACCCACAAAATAAAAGAAAGAGTTCTTGTGTCTTATGAAACAATTGAAGCGCCGGCCAAAGCAGCCAAGAGAGCAGCAAGAACAGCAGCAACCAACAAAATCGCATCACATTTTTGAACGGCATACGCAAAGTAAGTGAAATTGAATTAAGTTAAGTGTAAAGTGAAGTGTATTGAAGTGAAATGAAGTGAAGTAAGCTAGAGGTGGAGATGTGGTGGTGGAGGTGGAGGTGGAGGTGGAGTTGGAGTGTTGCGGCCAAGTGGCATTCGCACTTCTCGCGTAATTATTCAACGCGTGTGTGTGCTCCTCAAAACTAGGTCAGCGGAAGTTGCCCAAGGCACAACGACAAACACACCTCTACACAACAAAAAAAATCGTTCTAATATTCAAGTTTAGAGGGTATAGAAGGTTTTAAATAACTATCCAAGTGATAACTTGACTTAAAATGGACGTTGGAAAATGGACCTAATTAGCAAAGCAAATGTCAAAGACTTAGTCTTAAAAACTGCAAAAAGGTCTAAAATCCGATAAAAAAAAAATTCACTGACTCAGCCTATGAGTTAAATTCCGATAGACAAAATATTCACTGAGAATAAAATGAAATGTCTACTTAGTTTAAGATTGAATTGATTTTATCCCAAATACTCCGCATATATTTTTTTCTCTGTGTAATGAGAACAGTTCCCTTTGGTTCTCGGTGTCAAAGTACAACGATTGTCACACCTGCCTCTGCCTCTGATTGCTGATTAACGAACAGCCGAAGTGTCGATAATCGCGGGCGCGTATCGAACGAATATTGCAAAAAGTAATGTTGCCTATCGTTGAGGGCAAAAATAATGTTGCCTACCTTTGAGGGCACTGTCATTCAATAACCACAACGGTCATATTCTTTGCACGCGTCCTGCATGTGCGTGTGGCTGAATGTGTGTTTGTGTGCTTCTATCTGTATCTACCTCGCACACACACAAACACACACACACACTCACGCACACAGAGACAAGCGCGCAATGAGCGTAGCGACGAGAAAACAGCCTCGAAACAGATTTCGATAGCAGCAGCAGCAGCCTTCTTTCCTTCTCAAGGGAAGGGGGCATATATGTACTTTGTTGTTTTACGTCTGCTTCTTCTACTTTAGCAATTGCTTGCTTGAAGTTTAGAAAAAGATGTCTGCGAAGAGAGAGAGAGAAACAGAGAAAGGGAGAAATGTTACTCGCAAGGACTATAAAACGAAATGCCAAAGCACCGCAAAAAAATAAAACCAACAAAAAATGACCTTGCAAAACAATAAAAAAAAAAGAAAGAGAAAAACCTCACCAGCAAAATAGAATCTAATTATTTATTTATTTGTTTTCACGATTGTCAGCTTAAAAGCTTTAAAATTAACACAAGCGAGAAAATGAAAGAACCACCACAGCAAACTGGCAATCAAATCAAACTATTTTGGGGGCGACATTACAAATTGCTTTTAACTTTTTGTTGACCTTTGAATAAAGTACTTACTTTATTTATAAGCACAAAAGTTGTATAATAAAGAAGTGAAATAGCTTGGGACCGGACATTGTCAAGTTGAAAGAGATGAGAGCAGAGATTTTGAGCTCACTTCTGTAAATTCCATTCTTCTTTTTATAGGTTGTTACTAGATTCGGATCGAAAATTGAACTAATTAAATTATGTTAGTTATTTGCAGTTCCGTAGAGAAAGGTCTATTGTTTATGTGGTACTTGAATATATACCTTGACAGCTTTCCCATTTATAAGTTTTGCCACAGGCACCATAGTAACAAACTGATTTTATTACAAGAGTTGAAGCAAAATACCGAATTTGGAGCTTTTAAAGATTGAAAGATAAGAGACAACTCGAGTAAATAAATATTTCGCTATGACAGTTGCTTTTTGGCGAAAAATAATTCAATTACAACAATCAGATACTGATACTTGAGTAGCGAATTTTACCTCAAATACGTTTTTCATGTCACAAAAAAACAAGCAAATTAAATATTTAAACAAAATTGGCATTTGACAAAGCAAGAATTAGCTTTATCAATGACAGAAATTAGAAACATTTTCAACTTAACTAACAGAGTACTTAAATTTTTAAAATATCGGTGTACTCAACAAATCAAATAAATATCAACAATATTTTCTGTTCAAGAATACAATAAATTCCAGTAAGGGAAACTAAACTGATAGTTAAACTCTTGTTATACTTAACCTTATGTCTATTATATAAAACAGCTTACAAAGCGTTGATAAACCTGAACATAATAAATATTTTATGATGGCAAGCATCAACTTTGAAAGATGAAATTGATAGTGAAACTTAATTATAGTATGTTATAACAAACTCTAATGTAAAGTTCGAATTAAGTAATTAAATTATTGCCAATTATGCTCCACTTAATAGCACGTATACCTTCAAGTTTTATTAAAGTCGATAAACCTAAACACACAAATCTTTTTATACACTTTGTGATAGCAAAAATCAACTTGAAGAATTATTAAACTTATTTAACGGATAAATTATGACAAACACAATAGTTGAAGAGTCCAAATTGGTAATTTTATACCAAGAAATGCCCCACATTACAGTGAATATATTTTTAGGTCTTATAAATGTCGATGAACCTAAACAAACAAATTTTTTTTTTATATCCTTTGTAATAGCAAAAATCAACTTTTAACAGTGAAATTGTTATTGAAACTTAATTAACAGATAAATTATGACAAATACAAAAGTTGAAGAGTCCGAATTGGTAATTTTATAGCAAATTATGCCCCACCTTATAGCGAGTATCTGTGTAGACAAACAAATTGCTGTCGTTTGCTGTAAACATAACCAAACCAGAGAGTCGTAAAAAATTTCGCTGGACACATAAAACGCCGCTTGAGGCTCACTTTGCTTTTTTCATTTCTCGTTTCTCGTTTCTGGTTTCTCATTTCTCGCTGGTCGTTGGTCGTATTGTTTGATATTTGTTGTATTTGTATTTGTATTTGTATTTGTATTTGGAATTCGGATGCGGTAATCACATTTGGACATTTCAACAGGATATGACAAGTGATGGTGCTGTTACGTTTTGGATATTTTTGCTTTGTTTGATCGGCTCACCGCAGCTGGAGGGCAGCGAGGCAGGAAGGCCGGATGAGTTGCACATAGGCGGCATCTTTCCCATCGCCGGCAAAGGAGGATGGCAGGGTGGGCAGGCGTGCATGCCGGCCGCAAGACTGGCATTGGATGATGTCAACAAGGAGCCAAATCTGCTGCCAGGCTTCAAGCTCATCCTGCACAGCAATGACAGTGAGGTGAGTCCTTCCACACACACACACACAAACTATTTAAATGCTAAAACTATGATAAGCTGCCCCAGACAGCACCACTCATATTCACAATAGTTACAAAGATACAAAGATAGATACATAGATACGTAGATATGTAGATGTAAGTGCGACTAGTTGGGACCCCTTGGGTGCCACTTATTTTGTTTCGTTTTTGCGTTTTGTTTTTGTGACCGTTTTCGTTTTGTCGCTTCTCGAATGGTACAAATACGAGGAGCGGAAGGTGGAGGGAGGTAGGGGGGGGTTGTCAAGGGGAGGGGCAACTTGGCATTCATTAGCATATTTCTCTAGGGGAGCAAACACATACAGTAGCGAGCGTTTTATTATGCTTTTGTTATATTGCGCATAAAGGGTATTAGACGTAAATGTTCTCCAAATCAATTTCACCTCAATTTCGTCAAACTGCTTATAGCTCTCAATCTAATCAACTTCTATCTCTGATACGGATATTTGTTAAAGTCTGTTGAAGCAAATTATGTAAAAACATACATAATACATAAAGAGCTCAAGAAAGGTTACACGACCCAATAAACTATTCTTAAATTCTATTTCCCCCCTCTTTTTTGTATATCTAAGATACTTGGTTAGTAAAGTAAATTCTAATGAAGTTTTTAGTACAAGAAATAGAAAGTATTACAAATTAACTAAATTAACTAAATAACTGAATTTAGGATTTTTAAAGAATCTTTTAAATCCTAACGAAAGTTATGTAGTCACATATCTAACTTACAGGGATGTTCCGCAAAGCTCTAGATCTTTTGCTGAAAATTGCTTTTGTAAACAACTGTTCCAAATGCTTGTTTTTAATAATTATTTAAAGTGAATTCAATTAATTTTAAGTTTATTTTAAGGTTTGAACAATTTTTTGAATGCAAAGCGAAAGCTTTGTGGAACACCCCTAAAAATGTTAAAAAAAAACTGTTTATTAAGTCTATTAAATGTCAAAATCTGTTTGACTGAAAAAACCCCTATGTTGAAAGTACATATTCAAAACTCTTTACAATTACTTATAGATTTATCTATAATTTGTATATATCTTAGTTATATCATGATCAGGATCTCATATTTTAGAACGTGATTTTAGTACTTAGAAAAAGGAAACATTTTTCACAGACTAAAAAACTATGAATAAACAAATAAGTAGATGAAGATAATTCGACTTGGTTTTGGAGCTGATGAACTAAGGTAAAGGATTATTTCCTTCTAAATTCGTTCTGTCTTGTATTGAGTAACATATGAGAAAGAAACTTACCCACAAGCAATTTTCTGACTGAGCCGGAATACTGGGTATATAACATTCGAATACTTTTAAAAAGAACTTTCTCACTTGTTTACCAAATTGTGTTCTTTGTTTAACTACTTTAAAGTAAATGATGGTTTTGGGGCAGAAAGGGATTTTGAGAACCAAACCCAGTTAATACTTTATGTGTAAGTTAGTGCGTGTGTATGTATGTGTAAATGTATTTGCTCGCATAAATGTCATATGTCATAATTAATGGCTAGTTTGCTAGTTTGCCAGCTAGCACAAAAATTATCAATGCTCCACCGTGTGACCAAGTTATGCTGACTCGGCTATGAACAAAGTGAAAGAAATTTTAAGGACTATAGTTTGAAAGAACTACAGTAACAGTTACAGTTACAGTTACATTTACATATATGTATGTATAGCTAGCTAGATTCCTATTTATAGGCGTACCTCATTAGTTTTAAGTGAGCGAAAGCTTAACTACTTGTTTTGAGTTTTAAATGAGGTCACTTTGTCGCGTTCAGCTCATCATTTGAGTTATTTTTATTCAAGGCTGACAGACAAGCCTGACCAAACACATATAGTTCATATATAAAAGAATACACACACACACACACTCATTCAGATACATAAGTGTAGTGTAAAAGTGTAGAGTATGTTAAGAGGTGACTGTGTTGAGTTCAGTTCAGTTCGGTTCACTTCGCTGGGCTTTAGGCTCAACTGGGACTGACTATGGGACTATACTCTGGTTATAGATGGCTTAGGCAAACAGCTTCCGTTAAATGCTGCATAATTAGTTGGCATCTCGGCGTGCCACATCACCATTCAGCATTCACCATTCACCATTCACTCATAATGCGGCAAGCCTCGGATTTATGCATGTACTGTACATGTGTACATACATATACATATTCCCTCCCACTCCTACCTCCTCGTCCAGCACAACATGAAACATGAAAAAGGAAAAACGCTTGGACACGAGGCAAAACAATTACAGCGGCTGTTTACACGCAAACTAAAGTTAAATGCAGTAAAAACAAAGCGCAAATGAGTTTTTCATTTAAGCCATGAATTAATGAATAAACATTCTCCCTTTTGCCTCTGCCCTTTTGGTCTCTTTGCTGCGAATGCAAATGAGTGCATATTTTATGACTGACAGTTGATACACTCATCGTCACTCATCGCCTCTAATGATCTAATAAACTAGTGGCATTTCAACTAGCGACATCAATTATTCATTAAAATGAGCAATACATAATCTCAAGTAATAAATTGAAAACAAAACTAGAAAAACCTCTAATTCTAGTTATTTACATTCTAATTATACAAATAGCAATCACTTTTAAAATGAAATCAAAGAGATAATATAATTTATAGTGGCATTTCAACTAGCGACATCAATTATTCATTAAAATAAACAGTACATAATATAAAGTAATAAATTAAAAACAAAACTAGAAAAAGCTAGTCTAGCTATTTACATTCTAATTATACAAATAGCAATCACTTATAAATTGAAATCAAAGTGATAATATAATTTATAGTGGTAATTCAACTAGTGGAATCAATTAGTCACTTAAAATATTATTCAAAGAGTATGTGCAGACATGTGTTATTCTACCAAAACGCTAATAAACTAGATTTTATTTAGAATTGGTGTGAATAGTGTTTTTAATTAGTTCAAAACTGAAATTTAGGTTAACCATTGCATTTCAACTAACAAATTAGTGATTCATTAAATCTAATTTTCAAATATAACAGAACCTACTTAAAACCTGCAGCAGTTCTATCTGAAATAAAACTCATCAAATTTTTTGCACATTACACATAAGCAGAATAAATACTCGTAATACAAAAAGGAGTTAAAAGTTTTTCACTTAAAGATGGCTAACTAAAACACACACAGATACTTAAGAAAACAACTACATATATGCAACTATGGATATAACTCCACGCCATAAGGAAACAACTAGATGGTTACATTTTAGTTATCACTATTTTCACACTATAAAAAAAGTCTTATCCGTAATAACTACTCTGTTTATTATCCAATGGTAATGTAATTTTCACATGTGTATTCAGGCGCTTAGATGAAGATGCCCACAGGGTACAAATATTCCATTAGTAATTAATTTATTTAAAAATAAACACTCGAAAAACCAATTCCCGCCGGCATCTTCAACTCAATTACCATTACTTTTAATGGCGTTGAAAATGTAAGAAAATATTTAATAGTTCAAAGATAGTGTACATTTAAAATGTATGCAATAAAAACAAATATTGAGAATTTAAAACAAACTTTAGCTACGTTTGAAGTACAGAAACTGCATATCAAATTAGGCATTATACTTAGTCTATGAGATAGAAACACTCCTACACTCCTTTTTCGGACTACTTCAATGAATTAAATATTCTATTAGCAATTCAAAGACAACAAATTGTGTCAAATGCAAATCAAATCGCAATCATCATCGACTAAAGCGCAATTTGAATAAAACTTTCAGTTTAAATAAAGGCCTTTGTAATCTGTATATATTAAAGGTTCTACCAAAATCTTGGATATTTAAAATAATAAAAAAAGTACTTAAACATCCAATTTGTATCTCACAGACTCTGAATTCGATATATATAGTATATAAAATAGACAAACAGGATAAAGATAATAGTCGATGCTACCCTAGTCTTCCCCTTTCATTGAGTACAGAGTATACAGATTCCATTAGAATATAAAATATCAGACATTCTGAAATTCGACTTGATTATCATAACTCAGAGTCAGCATCCGAATTCGAATTTAATTAGATTATTTAAGCATTACGCTAAAGCATTTTTGGTCTTTCAACGCTCCACAGTCTGAAAATTAGCTGAAATATTAATGATAGTCTACAAACGAAAGTTGTAGAACGAAATACTTAGTTCAAGTATGTGGGTTTTTTTGGCTATAAATGTGGTTGCAAGCTGCTTTTAATGTGAGTCTCGTTTGCTGGCAACAAAACAAACTGGGTCATGCCCTTTGCCAACTAGATTTTTATTTTATTCTCTCTCTCTCCCTCTCTGTCTCTCTCTTTGTCTACAGTGTGAGCCCGGTTTGGGCGCCAGCGTGATGTACAATCTACTATATAACAAACCACAAAAGCTGATGCTGCTGGCGGGATGCAGCACCGTGTGCACCACTGTGGCTGAGGCAGCCAAAATGTGGAATCTAATTGTGGTAAGTATTATATATAATGTAAAAACATGTAATACCTGCAACTATATATAATTGAATATGACCACAGCTTTGTTATGGCGCTTCAAGTCCTGCTCTATCCGATCGAAAGCGTTTTCCAACACTGTTCCGCACACATCCTTCGGCCACAGTGCACAATCCAACACGCATCAAGCTGATGAAGAAATTTGGATGGTCCCGTGTGGCCATCTTACAACAGGCCGAGGAGGTATTCATATCGGTAAGAGGACTCCAATAATTAAAAGACTCTTTCTTATAAGTAATATTCATTTGCTTCTAGACTGTGGAGGATCTCGAGAATCGCTGCATGGAAGCTGGCGTCGAAATCGTAACTAGACAATCATTTCTATCCGATCCAACAGACGCCGTGCGTAATCTAAGACGTCAGGATGCCCGCATCATTGTGGGTCTCTTCTATGTGGTGGCAGCGAGACGAGTTCTCTGCGAGATGTACAAACAGCAGCTTTATGGACGTGCACACGTCTGGTTCTTTATAGGTAAGACAATTGTAATTTTAAATACGAAAATTTTAGAAACCATATATAAATCAGGGAATATAGTATAATACTATATTTGAAAGCGAAAGATTTTCATTATAATCATTAATTCTTTTTTTGTTTTTGTGCTGATTTAAAGGCAACTACAAATTCATATTGAGTTGGTATTAAATTGAAAATAATATTATTATAATATAAAAATAATGTAAAAATAGATAAAGATATAGTTTTTAATTTTATATTTTTAATCAATTTATATTCTTAATCATATTTAAATTCAATCTGTATAACAAAGTATTTTGTATAATTTTTTTATGTGTTTCATATAATTTTTTAAATAAAACTTCAGATTTAATTTGTGGCAAAAGTATTTATTTAAAAATTCGAAAACATACCTTTTATATTACAAGAAGGAAATGCATTATTTCATTTTAAAATAATAGATTTGAATAATTTTAAATAAATATAGTATCTTGTTTTACTTAAAAAGTTATATATAAATCTTTTTTATATAATATTATGTCGCCAAGTTGTTGTTATCTAATTTGTTATATCTGAATTCGATCTTCAGGTTGGTACGAGGACAACTGGTATGAGGCGAATCTGGAAACTGAGGGCATTACTTGCACAGTGGAACAAATGAGAATCGCTGCTGAAGGACATCTCACAACGGAGGCGCTTATGTGGAATCAGAACAATCAGACAACCATTTCAGGCATGACTGCCGAGGAGTTTCGGTAAACCAAACTAATCATCTGATATCTGGAGTTTTTAAACCAATCAATCTTTTATTTAATATCCACAGACATCGACTGAATCAAGCCCTAATTGATGAGGACTATGATATTAATCACGGGCGCTATCCGGAAGGCTATCAGGAGGCACCGCTGGCCTATGATGCTGTCTGGAGCGTGGCATTAGCTTTCAACAAGACAATGGAACGTTTAACATCTAGAAAGAAATCGCTTAGGGACTTCACCTATACAGATAAGGAAATTGCCGATGATATCTATGCGGCTATGAATTCCACACAGTTTCTGGGCGTATCGGTAAGAAATCAAGAATTTACTATAACTATTTATATTAATATACTGTCATATTGATTTTCAGGGAGTTGTGGCATTCAGTTCACAGGGTGATCGTATTGCACTCACACAAATAGAACAGATGGTCAATGGGAAATACGAAAAGTTGGGATATTATGATACACAGTTGGATAATCTCACCTGGCTAAATACGGAGCAATGGATCGGTGGCAAGGTAATCAAAATAGGCTTTTCTAAAGTCAGTTTACATAAAATATCAATTTAAAATCAAGAAATGGATAATCAAGATAAAGATAATGAAGATTCAAAAGAGCATAACCCAATCAATAATAATACAGATGCGCCATGTCATTCATACGTTGAAGTCGAGTTTGACGACGATTCGGAAGCGTGTGATGAAGAGCTAGATTTTGATATATATGGGAGCACAGATGATACTCTCTGTGAAAAAATTGAGTTTAATAGCAGAGAGTCTACGGATAGCTGCGAAAATCATCCAATGATGATGGCATTAGCTGAAACTAAAGTTACCTTAAGACATAGCTCCATGACATCCTCTGCTACGCACTTAAATTTATCGTCCTTAAGCCCATATAGAGTACCATCTACCTTTTATCATCATAGCTTGAGGACGTCTGTGATATTGCCTCAAATTTTTGATTCATTTGAGCTGGAGAGTGGAAGAAGACATTATTACGTTGACTGCGAATATCATTTTCCTGTAGAAAGGTCACATCATAATGGTATATATAATGGCACCACAGGAAAGTTATTCGGTCGGACCTATAAAAATTGGATCTATTTAATACTTTACATCATCTGTTTCGTAGTCTTATTGACATTGTTTAATATAGTAATGTACCATCATTTATCGGAACATCTCAACATGAAGGCTCCAAAGATTGAGATCTCCCAGCCTGATATGCGTTTTGCACCCCTCGTCGTTAATGAGAACCATAAACTAATTGAATACGATTTATATAATAACAAAGACACAGAACAAATGCGAGATTATCTTCACCATTTTTTGAGACAACATGGCAAGATAACTGGCTACAACAAACGGTTTGGACCCTGTCAAGAATATGATAATTTTGGCTATGATACCAGGGATCCATGTGTGTTCTTAAAAATCAATCGTCTTATTGGATTCAAGAGTAACCCCTATACAGATGCTGATGAACTTAAGAGGATAGACTTTCGTAGAAGAGATTACGTAGCCCTAAAACAATTATTATCTAGTATAGCTTCAGAAGAGAAGCGTTTGAACCGCATTTGGATAACTTGCTCGGTTGAACCGAAAGAGTTTGTAGAAATTGAGTTCTATCCGGAACCGGCTATAAAAACAAATTACACCGATCTCAAAGAAGTAACTGATATTACTATGGAAAATGGTAAAATGACATTTCAATCGAAACTTGATATGAATCGACTGGTTGCATTAAAACTAAAGAATCTGCCTCTCAATACAAAGAGTCGTTTCGTTTGCAAAATATGGGCTAAGAATATTAAACATAAAGGCAATTACATTGGACAGATTTTCTTTCATGTGTTGCCTAAAGAAACGACGACTTCATCGGATAAACTGACATCCCCTCAATATACTCATGAATTTTTATGAGTAACTAATGATATTTTTTATTTCAATTTACAAATACTTCAGGTTCCTCAAGATCGCACTATTGTCACACATGTCCTGCGTACAGTATCCCTTCCTTTATTCATCTGTATGGGCACCATCTCCAGCTGTGGCATCTTCGTAGCCTTTGCTCTGATCATCTTTAACATATGGAATAAGCATCGAAGGTAATTATACAACTACTTTCAATTATTGAAGCATAGCTTCATTATCTTTCTTTTTCTATACAGAGTTATACAATCCTCACATCCGGTTTGCAATACCATAATGCTCTTTGGTGTTATCATCTGTCTTATATCAGTCATATTACTGGGTATAGATGGCCGCTTTGTCAGTCCGCACGAATATCCAAAGGTATTATTAATATAATTATTAGTAATTTAGTAAAAACTCAAATTTGAACTGCCCGCATTTAAAAATTCCCATTTCTGATTTGTTTATTACTTATTATTGTAATAACAATGTCTAGAACTTTTTATTTTTCGATTGCAAACTATTGTTAAGCCAATCGATATTAATTGTAAAGAGCATATTCTAATAAGTTTATGTTTTTTTTTCAATCCAGATTTGTCAAGCTCGAGCTTGGTTACTATCCACCGGTTTTACACTAGCATATGGTGCTATGTTCAGCAAAGTCTGGCGAGTGCATCGTTTTACAACAAAAGCGAAAACTGACCCGAAGGTAAATATCTAAATAGCATATACATATTTTAAAATCATGTCTACGTAGACTTATTCCTTTTATAATTTGTATTGCAGAAAAAAGTGGAACCTTGGAAGCTATACACCATGGTTTCGGGCCTCTTATCAATAGATTTAGTGATATTACTGTCTTGGCAGATCTTTGATCCGCTGCAGCGTATACTCGAAACATTCCCACTCGAAGATCCAGTATCTACAACTGATGATATTAAAATACGTCCAGAGCTTGAACATTGCGAAAGTGAACGCAATTCCATGTGGTTAGGTATGGTTTTTAAGATTTTATCCATATCACTTTCCTATTACAATATTTTATAACTTATGCAGGACTCGTATATGGTTTTAAGGGCCTAATACTCGTATTTGGGCTGTTCTTGGCCTACGAGACACGTTCGATTAAAGTGAAACAGATCAATGACTCGCGCTACGTGGGCATGAGCATCTATAATGTGGTTGTCCTGTGCCTGATAACAGCTCCAGTGGGCATGGTCATTGCATCGCAGCAGGACGCGTCATTCGCCTTTGTTGCACTAGCTGTGATATTCTGTTGTTTCCTAAGCATGCTGCTGATATTTGTGCCAAAGGTTAGTTGATGAATACATATATGTTTAGCTCCAATTATAATTAAACGTACTATGTTTAGGTCATTGAGGTAATACGACATCCCAAAGATAAGGCCGAATCAAAGTACAATCCGGACTCGGCCATATCGAAGGAAGACGAGGAACGCTATCAAAAATTGGTAACCGAAAACGAGGAATTACAACGATTGATAACACAAGTAAGTTTGACTTTGAAATCAAACTTGAAATTATTATTTATTGTTGCTAACATTCATACATGACTCATTTTTAAATTAAGTAAAATATGTATATATGTACTATGTCATAAACTAATTTATTGCCCAGGAAACCAGATTTTATTTAATTTAAAAATTTTAATTATCGTACAAATATTTAGTTTTTGAATTGTCGTATCTATACTGTGTAATATATTTGTTTAGGTTCACTAAAATTTTGGTCAGGATATATAAAATATGTTTCATGAAAAAAACTAAATTTATAGATTAAAAATATTCGAATATACCCAGTTATGATATAGTAAACTAATAAGTGCAGAAAAAACCTTCCTTAACCAAGTTTTATCAAGATACCATTTAAATTAAGGAACTAGTTTGATTAGAAAAGTGGGACAGACAGACATGGCTAAATACAATCAATTCTGATCAAGAATCTATGGTATAAGGATATACCATATGTTAAAAAAAATTATCAATATCATTAATTTGTCAGTATATGTATCTTTAATTTGTCAGTATGTTTGACAAGGCCAATACTTTGTAGGTTTTTAAATCTACATAACATATTATAATAATATATTACACTACTTACCTCTTACCGTTTGAGCCTCACAGTGATCAGGCAGTTAGAACATAGAATTTTTTTAAATTTGTGATTTTTATATATATTAAAATCCTATTCGTTGTACCTTTGCAGAAAGAGGAAAAGATACGAGTTCTACGGCAGCGGCTTGTCGAACGGGACGTCAATACGAAGAGCACAGAACTGAATGGCGCATCGGGCACAGCAACAACCTCGCTTGCAATTCAGCCCCTGCCAGCTTCTATCATCAACACAACCGCTTCCGCACATCCCACGCCCTCAGCCACACTCGCAATCACACAAGGTAAGTTCTGAAATGATTTCTTAAATCAGCAGTAGTTAAATCAGTAGTTACCTTATGTATCCTCTATATATTTGACTCTTTTAAACAGAGATTTTAGCTCTTTTTGCGGGCATTGAGAAAATCGATTAAAACTTTCGTAATTGGAATTAGAAAAGGTTATCCCATTTTTGTTCATCAAACTCAAATCCATTGCAATCACGCACTGTTTTTCAAAACACTCCAATTGTACAATTTTCATTTTTGTGCCAAGCACTTATCTTTGGTGATAAATCAAATCACGAACCACCTCTAAAAGTTCGATTATTTTATTGTAAGCGTTATCGATATTTTCATGCTTTTTCACAGTCAACTCGTTTGAAATATGCAACTGCTTTTTTAATTAAAAATTCAAATCTGTGTACATCTCAGCAATATTGTTTGTTAACTACATAAATTGTATTTCTCTTGCAGATACTCATGAGCACCGTACATGAAAAAACTTGTCAATTTCCTTTGCGTGATAGGTGAATTATACAAAGAAGAAGATGCTTAAAAGAAATATTAATAAATATGTATGTATGTATTTGAGAAATGAAACTTTGTATCAACTTTAAGCTGAGCTAAATACGAAAATTGGTAGCAGCAATTTTGTAGAATAACTGAAATATGTATTGTACCTTAAACGTGTTTAGCAAGTACTTAAATTAAATCGAAATAATTTTAACTAACTAATAAACAAATATTAACGACATTAGAATGTGAACTAAATAAATTGTTAGGCTTTAAAGTTACAACCAAAAGAAAAACAAAAAACACAAACAAAAAGAAAACCCAAACATAGTCAAGTCATACTGAAATACTATAAAATAAAATCATGTTAAAATTTAGTCATTTTTAAATTGCAAAAAGCAAATAAATTGTTGTGTTAGTACATATATATTTGTGTTCTTGTTTAACGAGTATTTTCCCATAAACCTCTTTTGCTCAGCGCCTGTCTCCTTGAGCTATAAATTCACACGCACACACACAATTTTCCCAAGGCGGCCTTTTCCATTTCGTACTATATTTATGTTTATCCCCGGGTATATGTACATACCATACATATATCCGGGTCAATGCCGCGGCAATACGAGCTCCTAGACTCCAGAACCAGACTCCTTAACGGTTTGGCCTATTAACTTAGCTTAAGTTAGTGTTAGATTTTGTATAGATCATGTGTATGTGTGTGTAAATTTTGGGTCTGTCCAACAAATTCTCGTACTTATACTTATATTATGCACTCGAAATAATGTTTTAATAGTTTAAATTTCTGTGAGTCTTAAGTAGCACAAAACCGAAAGGAAAAACGCATAGCAAATCTTAGATAATGAAAGACATAGCATAGTATAGTGTAGTATCAAAGTTAATATTATATTATATTATATTATATATTATATTATATTATATTTGGGGGGGATTATGTGCTCAAGCAACATTTTAATTTTTATGTACTGTTATACATAGAAAAAAATGGACAGATGAAAATTAAAAGCAAAGAAAAAATTTTTGAACATACTGTAAGTTCTAAAATTGCATTTATAAAATTATATAGTATATTATACATACCATATACACAAAGCAAAAAGTTAAAAAGTAAAAATGGTAAACATAATGCAAAATGTGAAATAAATGCGTCGTTATATAAATAGGAATTGACATTATTTTAAAAAAGGCGAAAAAGAAAACTGAAACCTATTGAAGAGAATTCTCGAAAATATGTAATAAATCGAATTGGAACCTTTTTTAATTCAATCACTCTAATCCATCACGAAAAGTGCTATAAAATAATGAAATAAAAAATAAAAAAAAACACATAGACAACATCAAATTCCTACGAAATGAAAGACTTTAAACTCTAAGCCGTTAAATGAAATAAAACTATACACACACAATGAGGAATGAATATATACATACTTACACACATTCATACGAGTATTTAAATAATAAAAGAAAAAAGAAATATTTGAAAACAAAAAAAAATTATTAAAAAGCAAAAAGGAAATTTACACATTGCAAAAATGACATCTCTAGTTCATACGATTATTGATATTGTTAAGGATCGTTGGAATTTGTAGTTTAATTGGATTGTAATTCATATAGGGAACGCTGTTAGGGTAGCCGTAATTTTAAACATGTACATGTATATTGTATATAGCGTGTTAAGCTAAATTAATAATCACTTCCAAAACTGGAAGAGACCTAAGCGACAATTGAAACTTCTACTTAAAACTCAAATGTTTATTAATTTCTGTTCCTTGCTTTCCCGACGAATCCATTCACAAAAAAATAAAAATAAAAAATATAAAAAGAAGAAACGCAACCAGAAATCACAACTAAAACTACAACCACAACCACAACTACAACCAAAAACCGAAAGTTAAAAAGTAAATTAAGTAACACTTTAGCAAAGCTAATTGTTGTATAAATACGAGTAATTAAAACAGATTTCAAATTTATTTCAATACTTATTGTTAGTGAAAGACAAACAAAACAAAGACAGTAAACAATTGTAGCAATATGAAGCAAACAAAACTCGGTATGTTCTTATGAAAGTAACATTAACGAATTAATTTAAAGTCTTATAAACGGAATATGAGAATTTTACTGAATAAACAAAATAAAGAAAACAAAAAGACAAAAACTAAAAAACAAGTGAAAAACCAATTGAATTATACTTATTTCGTTTTTATTTATCTTTGAACCCTTCAATCTCATCCATATTTATGAAACGTGTGTGTTTTATTTTAAATATCTCAAATTCTTCAAATTTACATTAATCTTTTCCGAATCGAAGCTGATTTATGCAATCTTTAACTTCCACCCAGTGTTGAGTGAACTTGTTGAATTGAATCCATAATTTGATGCCTCACATCCGATATGATAATTTAGGTTATTCATTAAATGATTGTCACATAATTACAATTTTTGACACGAGTACAAATGAACTCATGTCATTTAGAACATTTGTTATAAACTCATTTAAAGCCTAGCTTAAATAATTATGGTTTTGTTTAATACTTTTGTATTATTGCATTGTTATGGCCACAATGGAACCGGCTTTCTGTCAACTTTTCCTCGTAGTTTTCCATGTTCTCAACTGGCTTGATACTCCAATGAGAACCCGTTTAGGTTAGAAACTAGTTTTCAATTAAATTGACAACAATGATTTATAAGTACTTTTCAAAAACAGTATCTGACCCGAAACAGTGCTGATCTTAAAATCAATTATAAATACTCGCATGTGTAAGCCGTTTCCATATACAGATTTATAATATACAAATTATATTTATTTTTACCTTACCTTTTCCTTTCCGGCTATGCTAATTTTGCCGGCCATCCCAGAAACTGCTGGCTGCCTTAAGCTTTAGCCGAGCTTTGCAAAATAAAGCTTTCAGCTTTCAGATAGCATATTAAGCTCCGAACAGAGCTCAATTGATGCAGTAGCCGCACTCAGCTCAAACGGAACGGAGGTCAATTCGTATTATATTCAAAGACTGAACAAACAAAAGTTTCCAATAAGAAGACAAACAATGTTTTCACCTAAGTTGCTTACGGTTTGTCTTATCAGCTTCTGCTGTTCTCTGTGCATCGAAGCCAAGTTGGAGGAACGTTTCTCGTGGAAACAGTTAACCTTCGATTGGCCCAGCGTGGAGGCCGAGGCGGAGGCCAAACGTAGTGGTCATTATATTCCGGAGAACAATTTGCCACTTGGCGTGGAACGTTGGGAAAACAAAATCTTTGTCACTGTGCCAAGGTAAGAGAGTAAGCCAAAAAAAAAATAATAGCGATTTCCAATGGTTACTTCTTGTTTTTTGTTGCTTGTTTTTTTTTGTTTAATCACGATTGTAATTGGTCGTCTCAATCGGGGTTTTGCGAAAGCCACTTTGTCTTGGAAAACCGGTTACCATGTCGATGGTTACTCTCGGGTTGTCCATACACATATGTGATGTCTTTTTTTTTTTTTGTACAACTATTTGCATTTTAAATTACGGTTATGCAAATATAACAACAAATGAATTAATGGTTAGACTTAATGGTTACATGGAAAAATTAACTCTTGATGGATGAACAGCTGGCCAAATGCCCAATTGCAATATCTATCTAAATATTTATGTAGATCTTCAACTATTCAAAAGTAAACAGCTTGACTTTAATGTTAAGCGTATGACGTCAAAGGGGATTTACCTGTCGCTTAGAATTTGACCAACATTTGAATATGTTAATTTCTGCTGATAAGCTGATTAACTGCTAAAAATAATCCTAAATAACTCTGACTAAGCCGCAGTAATGCCGACTACCACTGATGCCAGAATTTTACCGTTAAATATAGCCAGATTTTAAAATTGACTGATAATAAGGAAACAAGAAGAATTATTAAAACAAATGCTAAAGAATCCTAAGCTTTTATGCAGCCGAAACACAAAGAAAATGCTACTGAATTATGTGTTCTTTCAACACTAAAAAAATCTTTAAAAAATGTTTTAAACAACAAACTGGTTCTAGAACAGCTAAATTGGCAACATACTTGGCAATGTTGCCAATAACAACAATAACAGGAAAGCCAACCCGAAAAGTAAATGAAAAAAAGACAAAACAATATCAAAGAAGACAGAAAATAAGTTTTATTTTATTAGTGTTGACTTTTAGTATAGCATATTATAATAATAATAATTATTAGTTGCATTTGACCCATTTAAGTTGTTAGATCTACTTTGAATTGATTTTTTCTTCGATTAAAATTTGGAAATTTTAAAACAATAGATTAGAGATTTTCCCTTAGCTAAAGTTTTTTTAAAAGACAGATCGACTCGGGAAAAATTTGAAATGACACTGACCAAGACAACCGATCTAACAGAATATTTACTTTAAGCATCAATCTCACTTTCCTCTCCGTTTGTTCTACAGATGGAAGGCTGGCGTTGCAGCCACTTTGAATTATATTGATCTGTCGACTAATGAGAAATCGCCAAGGTTGCGTCCTTATCCCAACTGGGAGGCCAATAAGCTGCCCATTGATGTGAAACCTCAAGATCAGAAGACACCTTCTGGTGGACGATTGGATGCAGAAAAGGCTCAGGATGCTGGTGTGAAATTGGAAAATAATTCCACAATAATTTCCACCTTCCGTATTCAAGTCGACATCTGTGATCGCTTGTGGGTGTTGGACACTGGACTGGCTGACATTCTGGGTAATCCCAAGCAGATCACACCAAATACCATTTTGGTGTTTGATCTGAAAACGGATCAATTGTTGCGTCGCTTTACCATACCCGCCGACCAGACCAAGGAGGACACTTTCTTTGCCAATATTGTGAGTATCTTTTAACTAAGTTTGCAAACTTTTCAGCGTATTAATACGTTCTTATATCTTCTATATTTTAGATTGTTGATGCGGATCATGATCAGTGCGATGATGCCTTTGCTTATGTGCCCGATTTGGGTGCCTATGGCGTTATTGTCTATTCCCTGCGAGACAACAAATCGTATCGTGTAAAGCACAATTACTTCCACTTCGATCCCCTTCAGGGAGACTTCAATGTTGGCGGTGTCAACTTCCAATGGACCGATGGCGTCTTTGGCATGGCTGTGGGACCTTTGAAACCAGATCATACAAAGGATATATACTTCCATGCACTGGCCAGCACCAAGGAGTTCAAGGTGTCTAATCGCGTGCTGCAAAACGAGAGTCATGTGAATGGCGGTGAATCTTTCTATGACTTTAAATTAGTCGGCGATCGTGGCATGAACGGACAGTCCACAACGGAAGTTTACGACAAGGACACGGATGTGATCTTCTATACGCAAGTGAACAAGGATGCCATTGCCTGCTGGAATATCAAGCGTCCATATACAACAGATAATCAGGGTCTCATTGATTCCGATTCGCATACACTGGTGTTCCCCAATGACATGAAGATCGACAGGGAGGGAAATCTGTGGGTGCTTTCCGATAGAATGCCCACGTATCTCTACAAAGAGTTGGATCACTCAGCCGTCAACTATCGTATATTGACGGGCAAGAACCGTGACTTAATCAAGGGCACTCCATGCGAGTAATTCGTCTTTTATTTTATGTATTTTTTATTTACATATGAAATTATTGTTTTGCTTATTGAAACTGTTTAAATCTAAATGATACATTTTTGATTTTGAAACTTAAATGTCTGACTTAAGTAAATTATCAGCCAGTTGCACCTTCTCGCCTGGTTTGAAAGCTGGCATGCCCAAATAGGGGCAAGTGGAGCACCTAAAAGCGTCACCCAAATAACACTGTAAAAAAGAAACATAAAATACATTTTTCATAAAAGTTTGATTGTTGGAAATAAGCCAAGGTTTCACTTACATTGCCGCAGCTGGACTTTGCATTCTCAGTGGCTTCTTTTGAGGACTTTTCATTATCCAGCTCTTCGGCCAACCCACAGGAACAGTTTTTGCAGGCCTTGCGCTTTCCCGTAGTGCTGCACACTTTAAGCCCAGCTGGGTCTGGCTTCTGTTTGTCCTCCTCATCGAGCAGATCTTCCTCATCAATAAGTTCTTCATCGTCGCCGCTTATTTTCCATACATTTACATTGGAGGTTTTCTTTGCAAACGACAGTTTAGCAGAGGAGCCCGTTTCATAGCCAGGTTTTTCTGCAGTCAAAACACCTGCTTCAGCATTTTCAACGCAGTTAATAAATCCAGACAACTTGATTTCCTGCAACAGACTTGCGGCTGGTCCACTGTAGTTAAGCAAACGGAGATTGCCCCTTGGCTTTAGCATGTGCAGCAGCTTTACGTAGTTGTATGACGGCTGTGCGAATTCTATCACAATTAAATCAAAGCTCGAGTTGGCATAGGAGGCTAAAAAAAAAATGCACCCAATGATAATAAACTTTTTGGCAATAAACATGCTGACTCACACCGATAAACACACTTACAAAATGACAGGCGATGCACATTTTCCACAGCCACCTCTCCCTGAGTTACGCGCCTTATATTTTCCACACGTTCGTCTATATCACCGCCATCAGTCCAAATATATAAGGATTTTTGTACAACTTTACACGGATCCATGTTTATAGTTGGTTCTCGAATTTTTATAGTTTTTTACCGCACACAATGCACGTCTATTGCCAACTTGTGTAAAAACCTATTGAGAGCTGCCAACTTGATTGCTAATGTCAAGCATCGAGATAAATGAATTTCACAATGAATCGATTGGTTCAACAAAAATTTGAATTATTATAAATATGTTGAAAATCTATTAATGCACACTAAATTAAAATGCAATATTTATATACTTGTTGGCAAAGGCTCATTTTTATCAATATTCTTGACCTTAACAGCCGCAGTATTTCCCGGGTTTGTGATGTCACATCTTTAGCACAAATGTGTGCGATAGTTTTAAAATCAGATACTTGCAATTATATCGCTGATTTAAAACTCAACGTGAAAAAACCTAACATGAAAATCAAGATTCAAGAAATCGGTAGTTCGTGACATGTGACTATCGGATATATAATAATCAAAAATCAAATTGGCGCCTGGATACCGATGAATATCGATATTGCGTGCTGCAATTGCAAGATTCTTTGGCGCCATCTACAGTTTGCTAGCACCGCTTCATTGGAACTACAATTTTGTCGTGTAAACTGCAAAACTGTGTAAACAGAATGGTTTGGTAGCTGCTGCTTGTAGGGTCGGTTCTTTTTATTTATTATAAATCAGTTTCCACTGTTTAGTTTCAAGTTTAAACAGCAGCTAGCCGCAACGCGCTACAGTCGCATTTTAAGTCGCGCTCTTAAAACTAAATATATTAATTGTGGCCCATTTGGCCAAGCGGTCACTCTTGAAAGCATCAACATCGAAAGCGAAACCGTGAGAAACGACAGCTGCTGCTGCGTGTGTTGTGTTCTGTTTGTGTGTGCAAGGATACAAGATAGAAGGAATACAAAAACACAAACAAAATACAAGTTGAAGTAGTGCCAAAGTGTAAAACAAGTTGCCAAAAAGAGACATACACGCATTTAGCGCTTATGCATTTAAACAGCATGTGCATAAATGAAGAGCTACAGCCAATTTAATTTAAACGCCGTTGCCGCCGCACCACCCGCCATTGCCTACGAGAACGCAGCCGCAACCAGCAGCAATAATAATACTAGTAACTCCCTCCACGACCATCATCATAGTCAGCTGCACAGTCACAGCCACAGTCAGGATATGCCGCACTTTGGACTGGGCAGTGCGCCGCCGCCGCAGCAGCAACAGCTACAAGTGCATCATCAACAGCAGCAACAACAACAGCAGCAGCAACAACAACAACAGCAGCAACAACAACAACAAATGCAACTATCAATGCTGCCGGTGGCGGTACCCGGTCCATACCGGTCGCACATTGAGGAAAAGAAGCTAACGCGCGATGCCATGGAGAAATACATGCGCGAGCGCAACGACATGGTTATCGTCATACTGCACGCCAAGGTAAGTCTTCAGGCTTAGACCTGGCTTAATTAATCGAAAAAGGTTGCACATTATGCAGGTCCCTTAAAGAGAGTAATAAAAGTGGAGCGTATGACGTCACAGTGATATTTACATGCTTTGCATTTGCATTCTTTACGATATTAAAGTTATCTTTAACTAAATTGCTTTTAAATAAGGAAAACATTTTTAAAGTTTAATTATTTTAAATTACAGCTACAGCTAGTTATAAAAGAAAGAGAATTTTATTCTAAAATTTAGACTCTAAATCCCATACATATAATTTTTGTAAATAACAAATACATAAGTTGACAAAACAAGTTTCCAATTTTAAATATTTTAATTTTCGTGTCCTTATTTATTTAAATAAATTAAAAACAAACAAATAATAAATAGAGGCAGTGGGCTGTTAAATATGAAAAGTTACTTTTGTTTTTAAGTATATCTGGTGGAATAAATATATTTAAATATTTAATTACTGGCTCCATGTATTATTCTGAATTTAGTCTTAGTTGTCTCAGACGTTCCGTGACCCAAAATATTTAATTTTTATTTTTTTTATTTTATTTGAAAAAAAGTAAAGCTAATGTGTTTAATACATGACTTCTGACGTTCAAAAACCCCAAATGTGTATATTTTGTATATTATTAGTTAGAAAAAGGACTTCTTGGATAACATAGTATTTTTATCTTCATGTTTGGTTTTAGAAATCAATAATATTTAGTGTCGAATGCTCAAATACTTTTTAATAAAATAACATTTCTTTCAAATTAAATTAAAAAAACTCTAATACGCCATAACTTTATTCTAAGAAAAAAGAAAATTAAAAGAACCTAATTATATATTATGAAATCAATATCAATATATTAATTTAAATTTAAACGCTCTTAAATTAAATTTGTCACAAAATTGATATTTTAAGTTAACGTGAAAGTTAAAAAAATGGTTTAGTATATTTTATAAATCAACCTTCCTCGCCAGATAGGCTTTCTGATTCTAAATGTTTAAAACTAAAACGCCTTTAAATCGGAATTGTTGTAAAATAATTTGGAAATTATTTTTATGAAATATTTTCGTCAAAAAATGCTTGCCCTAAAGGTTGCACAATATCAAATTAGTGAATACAGGTTCAGGTGTGGGGTGTGGGTTCCATTTCCACATTTCCACATAAAATTGCTGGTACAGTGGGGCATTTTTGCGGTTGTCGCGGCTATCTTCAAGCGTCGACCGCCGTCCAGGCATCGCATCCTTCACACTTGACTGCACGCAAATTAAGCAAACGGCGGCCACAAATAAAATAATTGAAATTAATTATACGAAAATTAAACAACTGCATTGCTGCGGTTTACGATTTGCGATTTGTTACGATTTGTATCTGTCGATAATCAAAATGTGTTGATTAATTTTTGTTACCTTTATTAAACTAATTGTGTATTATTCTATCCTTGCAGGTGGCCCAGAAATCCTATGGCAATGAGAAGCGATTCTTTTGTCCACCACCCTGCATTTATTTATTTGGCAGTGGCTGGAGACGACGATACGAGGAGATGTTGCAACAAGGTGAAGGCGAGCAGGGGGCACAATTATGCGCATTTATTGGCATTGGCAGTAGCGATCAGGATATGCAGCAGTTGGATCTCAATGGGAAGCAGTATTGTGCTGCCAAGACACTGTTTATATCCGATTCGGATAAGCGGAAGCATTTCATGCTTTCGGTGAAAATGTTTTATGGCAACGGCCACGATATTGGCGTATTCAATTCCAAACGCATTAAGGTCATCTCAAAGCCGTCCAAGAAGAAGCAGTCGCTAAAGAATGCCGACCTGTGCATAGCCAGCGGCACAAATGTGGCACTCTTCAATCGTCTGCGCTCCCAAACAGTCTCGACCCGCTATCTGCATGTGGAGAATGGACACTTTCATGCATCCTCAACACAGTGAGTGCGTTTACGATACATCTGCTGGATGACAATGAATCCGAATCGGAGGAGTTTCAAGTACGCGATGGTTACATACACTATGGTGCCACAGTTAAGCTTGTGTGCTCGGTGACGGGCATGGCTTTGCCACGTCTAATCATACGTAAGGTGGACAAACAGATGGCTCTACTAGAAGCTGATGATCCCGTCTCGCAGCTGCACAAATGCGCCTTCTACATGAAGGACACGGATCGCATGTATTTGTGCTTGTCCCAGGAGAAGATCATACAGTTTCAGGCCACGCCTTGTCCCAAGGAACCGAACAAGGAAATGATTAACGATGGCGCCTGCTGGACAATTATATCAACCGATAAAGCCGAATATCAATTCTACGAGGGCATGGGACCAGTTGCGTGAGTGTCTTAAATGATTTTTTTTATTTAAATAAGTTAAAGTCAACTAAAAGAAACTAACGTCGACTAAAAATTGATTAAAATTTAAATTAACAACAAGGACTATATATATTTAAATTGTATTATTTATTGAGATATTAATCCTAACGCTTCAAGACTAAGCCTATAAATGAATACGCAAGTTTCATTGTTTAGTTAAACTTATATTGAAATTTTACTAATCTAATTTTAATTAATTAAACATTGATAAATATAATTCGAATATATAGGTGTCCGAACTATTATTCTTGATATGATTGCTATTATTATTATTATCATGTTTAACTTTTGTTGTAATTTGCCATTTTATTTTATTTAATTTAGTTTAGTTTTTTGAGTTAGTTATGTTTCTTATGATAATCAATACCTTAATTCCTACTTTCAACCATTACATTTTTCCTTAGCTCACCGGTTACACCTGTGCCGATTGTTAATTCGTTGAATCTCAATGGAGGCGGTGATGTGGCCATGCTGGAGCTAAGTGGTGACAATTTTACGCCACATTTGCAGGTCTGGTTCGGTGATGTTGAGGCGGAGACCATGTATCGTTGTACGGAAACATTGCTTTGTGTTGTACCCGAAATCTCACAGTTTCGCGGCGAGTGGCTTTGGGTAAGTCTTATATTAACAATTTCAATGAGAATTCTTAATGATTGTTTAACTGTCTACAGGTGCGACAGCCCACACAGGTGCCCATATCGTTGGTACGCAACGATGGCATTATATATGCTACTGGTCTCACATTCACCTATACGCCGGAGCCAGGACCGCGATCACATTGCAATCAGGCTGATGATGTTATGCGTACCCGTCACAATAATAACAACAACATCACAAGCATCAGCAACAATAATAACAATAACAGCAACTCACCGGCAAGCGGTTCGAGTCTGCAACAAGGGATGCAACAGCAACCACAACAGCAGCAACAACAACAGCAGACACATCAAACTCTACCCTCCATCTCGGAAGTGCAATGGAATAGTCATGGGAGCGGCTTGTCTTGAGTGCGGCATTATTGCTTTTATTTGCAATTCGAAATACATTTATTTATGCCAACTTATTTAAAGCTCTTCTAGCACATAATTAGTTTATACATACATCCTTAGTTTTTTTGTAAGACGTACATCATTCTATACTCTCTCTCTATCTTTTTATCCAACTCACACACAAATCTCTCTGATGTGAAGCGAACAAAAACAATATGATGAATATCAATTCCAAGTTGACTTTAAGTTTAATTTCTTAGTGCTAGCTGGAACCAATAGATTTGTAAATGCGAGACATAAATTGTACATACATAACTCGAAAGAGCTCACGGACATGCATAATTAACTGTAACTCTAGTTAAATATATATTTATATAAGTATATAGAACATACGATTGTATATGTATTTATATGTTGGGTTTATCCGTTTGCCTTTTGCTTGAGTGAATTTTTAGTTTAACTAAACTGAAATTGCAAATTTTACGATGATCACATTCCAATTTATCAAGGCATTGAGTGCAACATAAGCCCAGCTATAGATTATATATATATAATATAGTATATATAAATGACAAAGCATCTAATTTTGTAACATAACTGAAAGATGATAGTTTTAAGATCAAAGAGAAAGTCCTAAAATTTAATAAATACAAGAACAAACAAAATATACTATAAATATATGAAACTATAACGTTAACATTTTGATTTAGCATGATTTAACATTTTGTATTCCTTTTCTTTCTTTTAATTGACCTACCTGGCACAAAACCCCTCCGCCTCCCAGAGCAACCCCCAAAGAAGTCGATTTAAATCGGCATGGGAAAAGTTGCCGTGTCGTGTGAATATTTTGAGACAAACAAAACAAGTGCAGCACTTCCCACGGTGGGCTGCCTCTTCAACTTTAATTACAGCTGCTTGGTCGATTTGAATTTTTAGCCGCTATTACGACAATAAAAAAACGCAAAGTCAAGAAATAGTAGTAGTATATATATAACGCCGCATTGTTTCCGTTTGCCGCACAGAAGGAACACAATTTTCTCACAGCCCCAAAAAGCAGCGACAACAATAACAATAACAGATCTGAGAATCTTTTTTAACAATCTTTTTTCTTTTTTAATATTTATGCATTATTTGTTAGTCTAGCTTGTTGTTGTTATTGTTGTTGTTACTGCTTTACACATTTACAAATTAACATTCGCAGTTTTGCATTAATTATCGCGCTTCCGTTTGAATTGCCAAACTAATCACAGCTTCGAACTTGAAGTGTTTTCTAAGGGGTATCCATAAATTTGTCAGCACACAGTAAAAGCTAGAAGGCATTTCTTGTCTTTTTTTATAAGAATCTCTATCAAGTCTTATCAGAGTTAGCGATGCAGACGAACCAACAAGTCCAACTCACCCCCAAGTTGATGAGAATTTTGTTGTTGGTTAAACGAAAGACTCAAACGACAAACTCGGAGTCGTCGCCTGCGTTGCGTGTGAGATGAAAAGGTAACGAAGGGAGGGCGACGGGGTACAAAACTAAAATCCACCACCAAGTTTTGTAATTGGAACTGCAACGTCTTAAGGCCTTTTGCCTGTTGGCCGGACATCTTATAAGAAGAGCTGAATATGAAATTAGTTGAATTTTTAATGAACATTCACAAATTCTAGTGCATAATTTTTCACCCTCCCTTGTTTGTTCTTGCTCTCTTTTTGTTCAGTTGGACAGGTGAATGTTAGGTTGTTGGGTGTCTTGGTTTAGTTTGTGGTCATTAAACTGCAGGGGGAACATTCTTGAAAAAGTTCTCAGGAACTTCCACTGCACTAATTATCTTGGAAAATCTGAGTCTTGACTTTTAAGCCGGCTGCCGTTTTTCACACGCTGTGAAAATTCAAGCCACACAATGCGTGGGAATTGGCAGCCGGTTGTGTGGGAGCCAAAAGGGGTTGCATGCAATCACAGAAATGCTATAAAATAGATTATTAAATACATATATTAATGTGTAGTATAATCTTTTTAAAATTATATTATTTTAGCTATTGCGCAGGTCAAGAACTAAATATCCAGGACAATGTCAAACTATTAAGAGTTACCTCTCTTACCACATTGAATCAATTAAAAGACTATTTAAAATTCAAAACTTATAGCTTAGAAATACGTTTAGATTTGACAAAGTTATGCAAACTTAAGTCTTATCGAAAAAACTGTTCCCACTGCCGAACTATATCTACTTAATTTTTAAACAAGCTTTTAGAAGATATAATAGAGGATCCAAATAAAAGAAAAAACATTTTACTCATCTTCTTGTGTCAAAAGTGCAGCCTCCTCTTTATATAAATTTTATTTTATATAAACATTGATTTCTGTACTAATTTCTACAATACCTTATTTACCTAAATCAATGGGGCATTCAGCACATAATTCTGATCACCAATCATGATACCTGCTTACTACTTTGCATTAATTCAGCAGGAAATTTTTGACAATCAGAAACGTCAAATTTTGGCATCGGTATCTTAAAAAATGTGTCGTACAAATAGTGTAATACCTTATGTATACTGATTACTGATACTTCTAGATTTTTCTTGTACTTTTAAAAGACGTTGTAGGCCAATTTAATTAATATATAGTAGGTGGATTTGTACAAAATGTATCATGTCCATTCAGCACGTACTTATTAGTGATCCGTCACAAGTAAAGGAGCGATTACTGATTGAATTATCTGCTGAATGCCCCATTAGCTCCTTAGTCGCTTCTTATCATTGTGTCAAAATTACATAATACTTGAATACTTTAAATTAAAATTAATAATTTAAATTACTGTTGTTCCTTTGTTGGACATATTTCTTTTCGTTTTATCAGCTTAACTACTCAATTTGTTACTATTTCAAACTAAACAGAATTGATGATTTAGGCTCTACATTTTAAACTAAAAATGTTCTACAGTAAAATTTTAAAGAAAATTTGACAAGAAATCCTTAAAAATAAAAAAGAGCTATTATCACCTGATAAGCTTTATTTGATAGATACTATCTTTGAATTTGACATTAGTTTCTATACATTTTACGTCAGTTTATCAAACGGATAGTTAGTTATTTGAGACCTTCCCATATATGGACATTGAAAAAATGGGGATAAGGGAGACAAATAAACTTGATCAAATTAAAAGTTTATAGTATTTGAGTTACGTAGTATGTTATTCTTTTAATTAGGGAAGGTTATTTTGGGTCAACTATTTACTCTATCTGGTAAGCTCCGACTCGGAGCCTCCGACTCTTAATAGTCAACAAAAATCAGAGTTTTATTATCTCTAAATCCAACTAAAAGTCTTTAAGTGTTAGACATTATTATTGCCTTATATGTTGTAGACTATCTGAACGTTAAGCTTACGCATTTATTTAATTTTCAATTGTTTTAAGAATTTTGGTGTTGAACAAGGCGACAATTTAGTTTCAACATTATTTATGGGACAAGAGGACTCCCAAAAATCCTTTTCATACGTAGACGAATTTCAAAATAATTTATCGAATGTCTATAGTGTTTATTTTCCTATACGTGATGACTTTATCAAGGTAAACACGGCTGTTGATATTAATTTCATTATACAAAAATGATAATAAAACATAACAGTAAAATACCCTGTGGAAGTAAAAGACGTTGTTCAGTTCTATATGCTTGCAAACAGAGTTAACCTGCTCACATATTTACATATAGAACACATACTAACAAACATTAGCGTCACTATATGGAATAATTATCTTCGAATAACTTCCGTGTTTATTATCCGATTGCGATTAAAATTTCATTGTGGTGTTACATCACCCTAAGTATCATTCATAGCGAATCTCCAGCCTAAGTTAGTGATGGTTTTTTGCGAATTGTTGGAAAAGGGGTTGGCTCATCCAATTTTTAAATTACCGAACGGTCCAAATCTTAAGTCTTTAGCTTTAAACTGATTTTATTAAATAGATTTTTTTCTTTAATTTATGGGCGAAGGGGGCGGGGCATCCAGACGGACCAACGGACTGGTCAAGAATATATATACTTATGGGTTCTGCCACGCCTTCATCTGACTGTTACATACATTTATCGTTTGAACAAACTTAAAATACCACCACAGGGTATTAAAATCACAACATGCCTTACATAATGTGAGAATGGAAACTACACACATTGTCAATTATTATAATATGTATATAATTTATTAAATAATTATTGAACACATCTATGTATTTGATACAAAATGTCATCATCAACAGAGACATGTACTTGAGATATACAGAAGGTTATACAGAGTGCAAAATGCATAGATACAAAAACTAATCTATAGATACTCGTACATAAGAGACATTGTACTTTAATATATGTATGTATATTCAATAATTTAAGTAAACGGAATGTGCCATAAAATACTACAAAAAAGTTTGCGAATTTATACAAAACAATTCATAATATAAGTATGAAACAAGGGGAAGGGTTTGGTATAATTTATAGCTAAGTTTGGAAAGGTGGAATAGGATTGTTGAGGGTGGGTGCATCATAGCTTAAGTCCTATAAGTTCTACTCGTGTAATTTATTGCATTTATAATTTATAATTATTATAAATATCTGTATTGTTATATATGTATATTAAGTAATCAGTTGTCTAGTTGGCTCGAATGGTTCGGTTCTTGTTCATATTGGTCAGCATTAATGATATGTATGAAGTCAACAGATCGTCCATCTTATAGCCCAACGATGTCTCGCAAAGTAACTTGGAACCACGCACCAAATTACCAATGGTCATATGGAAGTACGTATTGCCCGAGGACCAGTTAGAGATGCGTGTAAACGGATGCGTTACCAGAATATCCTGCAAGGGAAGAACACATTCGATTATAATTAAAAGTTATAGTTATAGTTATTTCAAATCGTCTAAGATATGTAGCGCTTAGGTGATGGAAAATAAATAAATAAATGTAAAAGGTGGTTGACACAATGGTTGAACACAAATGAATTAAACAATATAATTAATGTAAAACAGTTGATATTTCTTTGGGGTAACTATTTTTGTACTTTGTCGAGTTAAAAAAACAATTTTAAATTAGAAGAAACAATTCTAATTTCATAATCAAATAAAGTGGTCTGTTTATTATTATTATACAAAATTTCCAAACGCATTAAAAAAGGGCAATAAAATTTGTCAAAACTAAAGATAGTTTTTTAAAGTAAACAAAATTAAATTGTCAACAAATTTAACATTTGTTATTACAAGAAATACACTTAGGAGCAGAAGTAATTAATCAAAAACAGATGCTAGAATTTAAATATAGTTTCCCAATAGTGAGCTCTAAAATAAATGCTCGACAAGGTACTAGAAAATACTAATATGAAATAAGAAGTAATTATTTCGTCTAAATCTGGCTTTGAGCTATAGCTTTATCGAGCTCTTATGTTTATTTTATCAATGCATAATAACTTTTAAAAATAAATCAGTAACAACCTGTGTCAACAACACAGCATATTAGTTATATGAAATTGATCTTACCTTTGTTACTGGATGTATCAGACTCACGCCGTGCTTGTTAATGGCAATGAGCAGCATTTCCGGATAATTTGGCTCCGTGGTTTGCTTGACCTCGAAGAAAGCAGATCCAAAGGTGGGCCATCTGTAGATGAAAGATTAATATGTTAACTACGCATTATTTAACCTAACTAATATATCTTTAACAAACCTGTAGACAATCTTTAAGAATGCAACCTTGGCATCTTCAGAGCTCATGCCGCCATCCTGATTGTAAGACGCAACAATGGAACGCTTCCATTCGCTGGTGCTCTGCATCTTCATAATATCAGACGGTATCAGTTCCCTTAGCATTTGTCTGTGGATAAGATTCGGAATAGAGAATTGGACACTTCAATTGCAGGTGGAATCACTTACGGTATGGCCTGCAGCTCTTGTTTGTTCTCGCCAAAGCGTACACGAAAGACGAGGGCAGCCAATTTGTAGGCTTCCTCGCGTGAACATTTGTGATAGCCGCGCAAGAGTTTGGGCAGCTCCTGATGGTAGTGGAAGATGAGATCGGCATTGCGATCCTTGCCTGGCACAGTGTTTGTCCACAGTTTCTTCATGAAGAAGACCTGGTATGTGAACTGTGGATTTGCTCCGTCGCGTATTGGTCGCGCCTTCTTAATCCAATCGGTTAAATGACGCACAAAGTCAAAGAAGAAATCTCCTTCCGGCACAGAGATCACCTTGTCGGCAATCTTTACAAACAGCGAGAATCCTTCGCTTGTGCGCAGCGATAAACGCTGTGAGATATTGTTGCAAAAGTCCTTGGCTCGTGTCGAGGAATCCACTTCAAAGGCCTCGTCCGTATCATCCGGGAAGTAGACCTTGTGAAAGATTTGTGTTGTCTTGTGCTGTATGGCCTCGACCTCCACCTGATGTGGCGGATACTTGCGCTGTCCATGGCGTATGGTCTTTTGCAGCCGATGCATTGAATCCTGCGAAATGGGATGTCGACGTGTACGCAGAAATAGCAACAGCTCCTTGAGCAGACCCTGCGAACAGGCAAACAAACCCGTTGCCAGCCACATCAATTCCCATCCACGCTCCTCGGACATGCGATTCCGATTATCTGTCAACTGTTTCATCAACTGACAATAGATCTCATCACGCAAGATCTCATGCTTTAAAGGACCATCAAAGATGTGATCGGTTATCTCGTTGCCCATGCGTGGTCTCTTCGAGGGCAAATCCCCCATGTACTTGAGTATGGCAGCAAAGGCAAAGCACGCCTCCTCCACCAGTTCCTCCTTGGTCTGCAGCTTGCGCAGCAACGGCATCTTGATGGGATCTCTAGCATAACGCCACAGCTCCTCACTTCGCTTCGAGCTCAATGTCAATGTCTTGGACATGGTACGCTTTGGTGGCAATCGGAAATGATCCAAAGCATATTCCATCAGCGTATGCGGACGATCACGTGGCTCCACAACGCCTCCATTGGAGGCCATACTCAAGCGACGGCCATGATGCGCCTCCTCAATATTAAAGAGTGCCAGAATATCCTGGGGCGGCTTACTCAACGTGGGCAACACATAGACCGTCTCGGCGGGGAAATCTCCACGCTCCTGTGATCGATCACAGCGTCCTATGCACCAGCCATTGTTCAGCACAGATTCACCACATGATTCATCCTCCAAGATGATCAAATCACCCTTGAAGAACGACAGAAAACTGGTGCCATCCGAGGGAGCGCGATAATCTTGCAGCGCAATCACATACTTCGAGCTGCAAAAGAAAAATGAAGTTAGACAATTGCAACAAAGGCTAATACACTAGAATTGGCTTATTATATTTTTAATTTGTTAATTTGTTAACTTTTTTAGTATAAATCTATATATATAAAACTCTTTGTCCTCACTGACTGACTTAGTCATCACGCTGTAGGCCAAACGGTTCAAGATATTGAGATGAAATTTTTACACAACATAGCTGAGACATAATTATCGTGCAATAAGACGGGATTTTTTGATATCCCCACTGGAAGGGGCTAAAATGGGGGTCAAAGGTCAAAATTGCTTAGTATGAAATTTTGTTTTGTTTTTTGAGCTATCTTAACCAAACTCACAGATTATGTATTTCTTACTCACTGCTATATCCTGAGAAAATTTGGTCAAGATCGGGCCACTATATCATATAGCTGCCATAGGAACAACCAGATGCAAATTTAAACTTTGTATGAAGATCTTTGTTATTTTTTGAGATATCTCAACCAAACTCACAGATTATGTATTTCTTACTTACTGCTGCATCCTGAGAAAATTTGGTCAAGATCGGGCCACTATATCATATAGCTGCCATAGGAACAACCAGATGCAAATTAAAACTTTGTATCAAGATCTTTGTTATTTTTTGAGATATCTCAACCAAACTCACAGATTATGGATTTCGTACTCACTGCTACATCCTGAGAAATTTGGTCAAGATCGGACCACTATATCATATAGCTGCCATAGGAACAACCAGATGCAAATTAAAACTTTGTATCAAGATCTTTGTTATTTTTTGAGATATCTCAACCAAACTCACAGATTATTGATTTCGTACTCACTGCTACATCCTGAGAAAATTTGGTCAAGATCGGACCACTATATCATATAGCTGCCATAGGAACAACCAGATGCAAATTAAAACTTTGTATGAAGATCTTTGTTATTTTTTGAGATATCTCAACCAAACTCACAGATTATGGATTTCGTACTCACTGCTACATCCTGAGAAAATTTGGTCAAGATCGGATCTCTATATCGTAGAGCTGCCATAGGAACAGTGGCTTTTAATGCTATCAATAAACAATCAAAAGAAGATGGACAAGGGGATGGGGAGGGGGGGGTGTTAAGATTCATTTGTGTTGCAGCTTTCAAAATCAATTTTCAGTATATGGCACTGTTACTCGCTCTTGCTGCAATAATCCAATTGCAGCGAAAAATTTAAATCAGCGAGCAGCGAAAATGTAAATTCTCTATTTTATATAAAGTACTACTTATTACTATTATCTTAAGTCCAACTACAGGGAAAAATTGAATTTACAATTCCCGCTATCTAATTAGAAATAACATAAGGTCTGGCTATAGCTGTGAGAAATGTTTCCTATTTTCACTTCACATTTTTCCCCGAGATTTTAGCGAGCGTAGCGAGCCGGGGGTTGGCGAGCGAAGCGAGCAGGGGGCAAACCCCCTAGTTATCCTATAAAACCCAAAAAAACTATAAAACTACAATTATAAAAACTGTGATCTAAAAGCTCGACGCATTTTAGAGAGTGTAGTTTCTAAAAATAATAAAACGATATATGAACAGGTTGATCATTCCAAACTTTAAATGGTTCCTACTTTGAATAAATACTTGCTTTAAAACTCTACACCATGTTCCTTTTGTTGTACAATTTTAAAGTTAGGTTATTTCCACATCACATTGTGTTTGTTTAAATATTATTGTAGTGCTTAGACCCTGAAAATTAAGTATCAACTGTATTTCAGAGACTTTATAGGGTCCTTTGAGCTAGAAACACTTGGTATTGTTTACGTATTCCAAGAAGATCATGTTTGATGTTCCCTTCCGGTTTAATTATTCATTAAATATTACAAAATCTAGAGCCCTGGCTTTTGGGTACACATGATAAATGGCAAACTTTATAAATTTCAACACGATTTGATAGCAAACTCGAATGTTATACAAAAAATATAACACAAGAAAACGTAACCAATGACGCTACAAAAACAAAGAATGTGGGGTGTTAAATAAACTATTAGACAATCCCTAAACTTACCGCTTCTTTAGACCATCCAAAAAGTAGACAACCAGATCCCGTATATCCTCCGCATTGGGACTTTGGAATGTGAACTCCTCACCCCGTACCGTGGACAAACTAAAGGTTTGTGTAAACACCTTGTTTGTCTTCTGGCTAGAGACTGCTGTGATTTCGGGAAAACTAAGCTCCAGCAGCACCTGCTCCTGATCATCTACGACATAGACACCTGTCCAATTGACTGCTATGATGACATCATTCTTGGGCAAATTGGGTCCTGAATTGCGATACGCTTCGTAGAAGCGAGAGAAGAGCAATGGCCATTTGTATTTGGCATAGCTAACAATGTCCTCTTTAATCTTCAAAGGTGCAATCTTATCCTTGACATAATAGGACTTTTTGTAGGCCTGCAACACAAGAGCTGCCCAACGTTCGATGGCCTTGTCAACACCACTGAGGCAAAAGTCGGGTATAAAGTTGGGCAGCAGTGTAAACAGACGCTCCATGGACATGTCTGTGCCATATTCAATGAAATATTGCTGGGCCGCAATCATGGCCAGATCCTCCTCCTTGTCGCAACGATATTCGCCAAATTTAACACCTCGGACAACCTGTTGATAGATCAGATTCGTGGCCACCTGATCATGAGTCGGCTCATGCCAAGGGGCAAAGATCTCCTTGCGGAAGAAGAGACGCCAGGGAGCATTACGCTCCTGGGCGCCTTGTTCCTTGGCATATTGCTCACACTGGGAGATGGCGTCCATCACATGATCACCTCCGCTGCCCAGGGAGCTGACCTTGTCAAACAATGCAATATATAAAGAGAATCCAAACTGATCCTTGAGCGTTATCTTGTCCGACAATTGATTGCAGAGTTCCCTGGCAGTTGTCGCTGAATCCGCCAGCAGTGTCTTTGTATTCCCATCCATAAATGTAATGGGCAACATGATGGGCTTCTTAGACTTGGTAGCCTGCAGTTCCAGCCATGATGGCGGCTGATTGCGTGTGCCATTGTTAAAGGTACGCTTCAGACGCTCCTCACAGTATGGCGCATAGCCAGGTGGCCCCTCCCTGATGAACGCCCTTAGATAATTGACAAACTTCTCGGATGGCGCAAAACAACCGACGCACAAGGACAACAATATCCAACCACGGGCATGAGAGGATTTCAATGGATTGTTGGTCAATTGTTTGCAAATCTGACAATAGATTTCATCGCGCAACTCGGCACGCAATATGCCATGGCCAATGATAAAGTGCAGCTTCTCAAGATTCGATGTGGGACGCGACTGTAGCCAGGACTGATAGCTATCCGCCGTATACTCATCATCCTGCAATCGACGACGCACATCCTCTCCCAGTTTATTCTTGCGCTTCAAAGTCAACGAGACGAGCTTGTGGCGTATGGAGCGTGGTTTCTGCTTAAGGAATGCCTCCGGATCTAAGCCCATTAATTGAGCCTCTTGGAACTCCTGCAAGCATAATAAACATATTTTATTAATAATTATAAAAACAATAATAAAAATAAACCAAGGACTGAAAATGTTTTCAATGTCGATGGAAAAACAATTAAGGTAATATTAGACGAAGAGTATAAAAAATAAAATAATGTCTATACAAACAAAAATGTTTTATTCTTCTTGTGTTAACGAAGATAATGGCATATATACTTATGAGTGCAATTCTAGGAATACACGCGATAACACAATATTGCCTTTTTAACCTATTTATGCTGTTCTATAAAAGAAATACTTGTTTACAGAAGATAACGGAATATTTACATGTATATACATATATACTCATAAACTTATGAGTTAAGTTTAAGCTTTAAGAACCTCAAGTCTCGCTTGTATTCGCATCAGTTTTTCACTAGACACAAAGATGAAACTAACTACTCTCCTGCTTTCCTTTGGCTGTGCCCTGGCGTACTTCGGAGATGTCCAAGCAATATGTTGTCCTGCACTTAAACTTTGGTATGACTTGGAAAGAGGATCTTGTCAAGATGCTGGAGGATACCAAGAGTTTGGGCAGAGTTATTGTACAATCATAATTTGTGCCGATGGAAATCCCAGGAAGAACACCTACTGTGGAGTTGGATCGTGTAATATCTTTGGATGCAACTGCGATGATGGTTGCATTACCGGCAACTGGGAGCCAAGTTTTATTGCCAAAAACAAAGATTACAATATCAAGTTAAGAGAATATATTCCCGAGAAATGGCCTATGCATTCTATTTTTTATTATGTAGTTAATGCATTTTCTAAACGATTTGAATAAAAGTCTAATATTTTTGTATCTATTATGCTTCAATTAGTACTCTTAATTTTATACAATTAATGGCTGCTCTATATTTTAAGCTAGTATTTAAAAAAATGTTTGCTAACTAACCTTGCTTCTGATGAAATTGCGTCCCAGAGTTGCCGTCACCTTGGACATCACTGACGTGGTATCCATGCGATCCATGGTATGATACTTGGGCTCCTGCATGTCACCTGTGAACCGGAGTATGGTAATCCACAAAGCTTGAGCCGCAAGCTGATCTCCTTGAGTATGCAGTGGCAACAACGGGTGCTTTAATGCCTTCTTTGCATACTGATGATTTACATTGCCCTGGAAATAGGTGGCTGCAAATTTTTGGAACTTGTACTCAGACAAATCCTCCTCATCCTCTGAGATATGCATAGGTGCAATGATGTCCTCCTGGTTGACCGTCTGTGCATGCGGCAGATCATTGAAAACTGAAGTCTCGCGTCCGCCATGTGGTGTTGGGGCATCGCTACTGGAATCGGGCAGGAAATCGAACATAGCCTCCACTAGTTTGCCATCATCGACAGGTTCCTCTTGCTTGCGAGCCGCATCATTGATAATGTTCATTTTGACCTCAACCCGACGACGATCCTCCAACTGTTCCTGCAACTCACGTCGTTCCAGTTCGTGCAAACGATCCCGATAATGTTGCTCGGCAATTTCCCGAGCATGCTTATTGCCACGATGCAGCAGTTCCTGTTCCTCCAGTTTACGCAGCTGCAGGACCTCAGCAAACTGTTTATGCTCCAGTCGCATCTTTCGATACCTCCTCACGGCAATCATTCGTCGCACATGCGATTGAATCTTAATGACTGCCCACATCTTGTGGCCATACTCCCGTCGCACCAGATAACCCCTCGCATGCGCCTGCAGACCCACAATGTGACCTCGGAGATGCCTGAAGCGATGGGACAGCACACGTGATCGTATCAAGGCCTGGAGACGCATATAACCCACTCGCATATTCCTGTAGCGTTTGCGTTGAGCATATCCCTTCCAGACACGTTGCACACTAATCGCAGCAGCACGTAATCTCAGATAGCGTCGCCTATAGACCCAACCACGTATGCTGCGCTGTAGTATGAGGATTTTCCGTGTTAATACACGATCCCGTTCCTGTTCCAGGAACAGATCATGGGCATCCTTCAAAAAGACTTTTGTGTGGCCCAACTGATAGTCAGACTTGCCGAGAACCATGCCGCAAATACGTGATGTGGCCACCTGACAATCTGTGCGATGAGCTGGCGGTACACCAGGTATAAGGAAACGATAGCGTTCCACAAACTCCCTGAAACCATGTCTAATCGGATATCCAGCACGTCGTATGCGTATTGTTTCCATCATGCCAGAATAACGCAGTTGACGACAACAGAGTCCGCGATCAAACATCATGGGCTTCTTCAGCTCATTTGGCTTAATGCAGCGTATAAAAAAGGGTTGGCAACTGCTCAGCGTCTTCATCAGAGCATCGAGACTCTTCCGGAACTGGGTGGACAATGTCGGAGTGCGTTTGCGTGTCTCGGCACCCATTTCAATATCCTGGGCAAAGATTTGTCGCAAAAACTTATTGCCACTCTGGCTAACTAAATGCAAAAGATCTGGACTGAAGGTGTCCCGATTCTTGTCCAGGAATCCACGCGTATCATAGAACACAACGCCGGCAAAGTGATTAAGGCCAAAGCTTGTATTAATATCCGACTTTGGTTTCAAATAATTCTTGTGCGATCCGTGCGTTTTGTGTAGCTTGGCGAGCATCGTCTGATCCGTGCCCTTGGGAAAGCGTGCCTCCTCATCAATCAATGCCATAATGTTTAATTGCTTAATGGCAATCAGATCGAGTGCATCCTGATTATCAACAAACTCAATGTGCTGCCAGTTGATGGCCTCATGATTATATTCCTCCTGTTCCAGTTTGAAAATGTGTTGCACAAAGAACTGTTGTAGATTCTCATTCGCATAATTGATACAAAATTGCTCAAAACTATTTTGATCAAAGTTCTCAAAACCAAAGATGTCCAGGACACCAATAGCATTGCGGGAAGTCGCTCTCGGTTTGAATATGGCCGTGTTAATCTTACGCACAATATGCACAAAGAGACGTCCATAGATGCCTTTAACAAAAGCATCCCGCACATCCACCGATTGTTCTCGGGATAACGTCGATACAACAGTCTCACCATGGGCAAATAATGTGCGACGGGTCAATGCATCAATCAAGGGTTGTATTGGCAATCCAAGTAATCCTGCGACACGCTCCACATTGATGTGCTCAGGTATTTCCGTTGCATCCAGATTATCAACCACAGTGGCCTTGTATTTAATGTTGCCACAGTGCAACAATGCTGCCAGCAGCTTAATTATCTCCCAGATCTCCTGATCCGAGAAGAGCAACACCTTCATGGCGGAGCGTATATCCGAGAATTCAGCGGCATCGTCACGTCCCTCACAGGTGATGCTATTTCCACCAGTCAAGTATCTAAAAAGAATAAAAACATTTTAGTACAAAAATCAATCTGTGAACCTATGAATCAATTTAAACTCACTTGTAGTCTGCTGCCACGCCTAGATCGAGACGACTCTTCTCATCGTTGGATAGACCCGCCAATATACAATAGAAGACGTGATAATTGCGTTCGCTGTGATTCTGGGAAACAATACGAGATTTCTCCAACAAATATTGCTCGATCTTGGCGCCCTCAATAACTCCATTAGCGCTAAAATGTATGTCAATGTATTTGCCAAATCTAAAGAGATTAAAAAGAAGAGAAATGTTAGATAAAGACATCTTCATGGAATTCACAAATCGTTTACCTTGAAGAGTTATCATTGCGTATTGTTTTGGCATTGCCAAAGGCTTCGAGAATGGGATTTGCCTCCAGTATCTGTTGCTCGATCCACGAATGTTTTCCGCTTATCGCTGCCAGATATTGTAGTATCAGTTTTGTGCTCTCTGTTTTGCCAGCTCCCGATTCGCCAGAGATCACAATACATTGATCCTGACGATAACGTTTCATATGCGCATAGGCATTATCTCCAATTGCAAATATATGCGGTGGCAATTCCCCGATCTTGCGCTCCTTGTACAACTTGATCTGATCCCCCGTATAGATAGGTAATATCTGGTACGGATTGACGGCAACCAATATGGAGCCAGTGTAGGTCTAAATTTGAATGGAACAACAATTAAATGGTATTATTGTAAGAATTATAAAAGCAGAGACAAACAAAGTTGAATAACATTTTAAGGAATTAAAATAGGATGTAAAAAAAAGGAAGCAAAATTACGAAATTAATTAAAGAAAGCAGTCTATTAACATTAAAAAACACATTCAGATTAATTTGTTTGAATTCTTTTTAAAATAGTAAACAAAAAATATTTAAATGTAACAACTTGTAATAAATTGTGCAACAAAAGGATTTCTTATTGAAAGCATAACAAGAACTTAAAAAACAAATACAATTAGTAAAGATTTTTTAAAAATTAGACGGTTTTTTTAATACAGTTAATAATAATTAATAATATTAAACAAAAATTAAAATAATGGAGATAATTAAACGATTTTGGTATTAAGAATTTAAACTATGTATGCCCGAACCAATGCCTTGGGTTCAGAGGCGAGGTTAAAAAAGGTTTGCGAACCGAACCAAAATCTTGCTCTAAAGTTTGAACCACCAAACTTTCTCCTATACTTTAAGTAAAATAAGTGTTTCTGATTTCCGATTTAAGTTTCCTATGAAATTAATTTTGTAATCCTAATTTCTTTCAATTTCTCTTTTTGGTTTTAATATTCTTAGTATTATTTGTTTCTTTTAGGGTTGTACCTATCTAAATTAATGGCAACTCACATAGATCAGATTCTCTTTGTAGCGTATGAGCAGATTACGTAATATTCCCGCCTCGTGAAGATCCCCGAGTGATATCATGTCCTCCACTCCTTGCACTGATGAAGCATGCATCGCTTTGATGCGTCGCTCAGGCGCAAGCCAAACCTCATCGCCATCATCGTCTCGCACCTGGATGCGACGACCCTCCGCGGAGATGACACGTGCTCCAATGGCCACATCGAATTCCCGCCCCGATGCGGGTTCTATCCAGATGTAGTCACCCTGTACAAAATATAGATTCAAGTGATTACAATTTGACATTCCATTTTACGAGCCATGGGGTTGCCATGGACGTTTCATGGACGGCACCATAAAACTTTGTTTTCTTTTTCTGTTTTTTGTAAGAATCACTTGAGCGTAACACAAAAAGCCAACCAGGGCCAGGTATGGGAGCTCTAGCTTTACATACATACAAACATTCACATACATATACAGACGTACGTAAGTTAGTGTATGTGTGTACATCCGTTTGGCATTTTGTGCGCATCAAAGTTTTTGTGTTCTCTTACAGATCACTCTCTTAGTTGTGAGCATTTCGCTCTGTCTCTATCTCTTAACTTACACGTGTTACAATCACCATATTCGTCGTCCTTCATTTACTGTTCCTGGCGGCTCTCTGGCATTCAATACAAAAGCCCGCTTTGCTATGTGTGTGTGAAAAGAAACAAGAGAAAGAGAAGAAGAACAAGTTACTCTTTTGTAACTGACAAAGTCGTACAACAATCGAAAACAACAATAACAAAGAGTTGTTGCTGTTGCTGTTGCTTTTGCTGTTTCTGCTGCTGCTGCTGCAGGCGCTTAAAACCGGCTATAGAAAACTACTAAAAAAAAAAAAATATAAAAAATTAAGGTGAAGTTTACGGTAAATTGAAAGAATTTACAAGTTGTCGCTGCCTTCTTCTTCTTTCACTTCATCATCATCATGATGATCATCATCATCATCCTCTTGAGGCAAGTCGAAATGAATGTCTTTTCCTCATTTCTTTTTGGCAACCATTTAACACTCGACGCGTTTTTTCGATAACCCAAAACAACGACAAATTCGTCATTGTCATCATACATACATAAGTTTCTTTTGACTTTGGTGCTTCTTTTTTTTCAAAGGGAAAACCGAAACCGAAACCAAAACTATCATCAATGGATTCGACGACAATCCATATACAAATACAAATACAAATACAAATACAAATACAAATACAAATACAAATCCAATATCGAATATCAACACACCGCATAAAACGTATCTTTAGACATGCAAAAGGCTATCGCACATTTTCACTTTTAATAAAAAAGTCACAAAAAAAAAATAAATAATAATAATAATAATAAACTACGTATTGTACGATCGTATCTATCCGTTCCGTTTTGTGGCTTTCAGAACCAGCGAAATCAATGATCAATGACAATCACATTGCGTTTGTTATGCAAATTATTTCTTTTCCCGAGTTTCGATTTTCATTTCAAAAATTTACTTTCATTACTTTTACGGCATATTGCACGCTACGTTTAGGCAATAGAAACTTTTGCCCAAAAGGGTTTTGAGTTCAACTTTTTAGGGGTCAGACAATGGCAGGTGTACTATAATTGTGACAGTTGGTATTTAAAATACTCCAAGTAGTCTGTTTTAGTTCCACGAATATTTACCACTCGAAGGTATAGATAACAAAACATATTTTTGAAATCAATGTTTCACAACTCAAACGTTTTGTATGGAATTTTTCTATAAATAGCTTTTTAATGCTTCTCCCGATGCTTATATTACAGTCATTGTATTGAGGTTTAATAAACAATAGTCTTGTGGTTGGGTTTTTAAATAATTCGCCCTATATTTAGACCCAGTACTTCAAAAGTACAAATGGGTCTATTACGTTTGTGCAAATGTGCGTAACAGGCAGAAGGAGGCGTGGCAGACCCCATAAAGTATATATATTCTTGATCAGCATCAACAGCCGAGTCAGATATAGCCATGTCCGTCTGTCTGTCCGTCTGTCTGTCTGTCTGTCACTTTTATGAGATCCTAGATCTCAGAGACTATAAGAGCTAGAGACACCAAATTTGGCATGTAGGTTCATCTATATCTTGCATTGATCAAGTTTGTTTTAGATATTTGCCACTCCCCTCCGCCCCTAGAAATTGAAAAACAAAATTTTAAAGACGAATTACAAGAGAACCTTTAAGACTAGCGTCTTAATTTTTGGTATATATAATACTCGCTATAGTCCAAACCTGTCCTAAAAGTTTCATTCCAATCGGTTGATAAACGCGGAAGTTATTTAACTAACAATGTTACAGGCAAAGGAAGAAGAAGAGACGCTAGCGGCCTCTATGTGTATCAAGTGGCGCCATCTATTGATGGTACGCAACATTGAAGAACAATCTTTAGTGAACGCTTTGCACTCAAAAAGTACTGGGTCTCCTACTGTCGAGCTTGCTCCACTGTAGCTTACTGCATTTTTTATATATGTATGTACTTCTATTGCACTTATTCTAAAATCATAGAAGTTCTTGGTAATATCGACAAGTTCTGAAAAATTAGATCATTAGCTTAACATATACATATATATGTATGTTAAGGAAACAATACAATTTGATTGCTTTCAGTTTGCTAGATCTAGATCTATATTGCAAAATAACTTAAATCGCTAAGAAACTGAATTTTAAGATTCTTAATTTTACAAAAATACCTTCCAATGTTTTTTTAAAGAATATTTCTAAACAAGAATGAGAATTTAAATGTGACGTAAATAAATAGATTTAAACTTCAGAAATTGCGATAATTTGTATTAAATTCTAAAATAAATTTGAGTGCTTGCCTGGAGTATTAAATTAAAAGCCTTTTCAAAAACTACATTGTTACTTTCATTATTTAAAGTCTCAATAGCTTCTAAAAATACATTCATTAGACAATTATTCTGAATTAAAGTTTGCGAGGTAGATTTAATAAAAACTATGAGTAATTTAATCATTTTGCACATTTTTAAACTAAAGCTTTGTATCTAGAAATCTCGAGAAGTATAATGTTATAAGTTAGATAAGTTCAACTGCATGATATTTCCCATTAACACCTGATGCCAAGCTTTTTGTTAGATACGTCATAAGATCATCTCAAAAGATAAGTTTGTTACTCATTTAGAGGCGTCTCAAGTAACAGATAAATGAATCTTTCTACACAAATGTATGTACAATCGTATTGTATGTAATTGCAGACAGACGAAAAATTAAAGTAGCATTTTTGTGGCACACAAAACTCAGGTATTCATATGTGTACCTGGTCTGGTTACGCTCTGACGATCAAAATACATACAATGCACCTAAAAAAAAACAACTCTAATCTACAGAAATAGTGGGAGAGAGAGAGGAAGAGACAAAGAGAGAAACAGTGACACACACACACACATTCTCACAAGTAAAATGTCCGAATTGTTGCCTGCTCTTCATTCAAAATATGTATTGCCTAATAATGTTATCAGTTGGCGTCGCTGATAACACACCTTGTAATTAGAGTGTACAAGTCAGAGCTAAGCATGACCAAAAATAAACAAACTATAAATTGCCATTATCACTCAGCAACATTTTTTAGCAAGATTTTGTTTTTTGGCACGTTCCGGATTTAGAAATTTGCATGAGAACAGACACAACAACACCAAGAACGAGAAAACAGAAAAAATTAAAAAAATTCTTGTCAATGATAAGTTTCTGATTGGCATGTAGCGAAAGCTAACTAGTTAAGTGGGAGGTCTACAAGAAGAAATGCAATAAGAAAATCTTAAGCTTCACCATCAATGATAATTCTCTGATTGGAATTGAGCGACGCATTTTAGCACGTATGGGAAACGCACGTGCAGTGATGTGTGTGCGTCTGTGTACATGTGTGTGTGAGAGTTCACCAACAGTCATTAGTGAAAGTTCGTGCGAGGCTGCCACGTACATTACGCTTTAAATATACATAATATCTATCTGTACGTTAAGATCTACACATATTTATAATATGACTTTTGTTTTTCTTTCCCACTTTGACATTTTTTGCGTACATCTGTGTGTGTTACATTTATGCAGCAGTGTAATTAAAACCACGCTTCCTACATTTAGTACATTCGTACCAAAAGTGGTACACTTTTTGTTTGTTGGTATCACAACTTTTTCAATGGAACAATTTTGTAGGCTCAGCGAAATATAAAAGAGTTGAAGAAATTGTTAAAAAAAAATAAATAAATAGATTTACTAACAACTGTTTGGTGTTTTCAAAAACCTTTCCTAAATATTACCCATTTTATAGATAACTTAAGAGCATGAATTATTTTTATTTAATATTGTCTTGTTTTGGTTTTAACGCAATGTTTTAGTTTTATTTTTCATAACAAGTATGAATTAAATTCTTGACAAGCGTGATTTTAAATATAAAACTGCAATGCGGAGACTGTGAAAGAGAGTTTGATTTAGAGAGAGTGGGAGTTACAAATTAGCTCATCTAAAATCTTCTAAGCGTACGCGCATTATATTAGTTTAAGGTTTTTTTTTTATTATTATGCGAATGCCGACCCTAAAAAAGTTTCACCAAACAAACAGAAAGTCGCAGTGCAAAGTCGCGAAAGCTGCACAGCAACAACAACAACAATACCTACTTTTGTGAAGACGTTCCAAAGGTAAACGCAAAACAACAAACAACAATTAAAAACAACAAAAAAAATTAATACACAACACACTTGAGCTTTTAAGCGTTTTATTTAAAAGGGTTCTCTAATTCGAAACCGCTCTGTATGACACAAAATATCCCGTTGTGCAACAAACCGGCCAAACAAGTGTTATTATTGTTGTTGTTGTTGTTATTATTGTCTCCATGCATACTAGAATTCTAACCCCAGCTCAAGCGCAAGCTCAAGGCTCAAGAGAGCGGAGATGTCTGCTATTCCATGAATTGAGTGCGTGCGAGTAAAAAACAAAGAGCAGACACCCAATGGGATCTTTCAATGTACATATGTATGTATGTTAGTATGAAGTGTGGCTGCTGCAATGTGAGCCACTCTTTTTAAGCGGCTGTCTCTCTCTCTTTTAGGGGCTCTTCGGCAGGCAGGTGCGCAAGTATGTGTGTGTGTCTGTTTGTGTTTGCTTGCTGTACTCTTTCTCTCACTGTCTCTATATGCGTATGTATGTATGTGCAAGTTAGTACCGTTCTAGACAACGAAACCTGAAGCGTAGCTAACCATAATTTGGTCAGAGGCTTAGCCATAATGCAGCCACGTCTCAGTCAGTCACACACACACACACACACACACACACACACAGCACACAGATACATAAATATGTATTTTGCAGCAGCATCAAGCTTTGGGTGTCAGTTTCACTTGTGACCCTTAATAAACAAATATAACTACGCCCTTGGCTAACTATTATTTCTCTTGTTAGATTTTTCAGCGCACTTTTCTAGTTTTACACACATACACAGATAGATTGCTTGCAGGGTGAATGCACTCATTTTTCTTTGCCGTGTAATCACTGTATAGGGGGAGAGAGGTAGAGCTTTTGACTTTTAAACATCGCTCGATAATAAATAAAGCTTAAAGAGCAGCAGGTAGCGGCAATAAACTAGTAGTATAATTAACACTTTGGTCACTCCTAGCCCATTACCAGTCCCAGTTCCAATCCCAGGGGAAACTTGTAGTTTGGGAGCATAGTTAAAGCGGTATATTCTTTAAAACAGGTTACATAAATAGGTCACGCACCATCGAGTGCAGCGCGCAACAGGTTAATTTAAGGGGAGTTTGGACTTTAACTTTTAAACTCCACTTCCGACACTTGAAAGCCGTCAAGTACACACGATTTCACATTTGTTTAGCCAATTTGTTAATAGCTTGGGTGTTTTTTTTTCTTTTTAAACGGTAGTTACCTCAACAATCAAAATAACCGAACACAAACCGGACACAACCGATCGTCGCAAGCAAAAACTGTGAACTGAGTTGTGTCTCTCAATAAGAGTCTAGTTCTAAAAGTAAACAACAAGACAGGTGGCGGCGCTAGCAAACAATAGATGGCGTCAACAACTTGACTTTACAATTTTGCATGCATTTACAAGAACTTGATCGATCCCCAGAAGGGTTACGAATGCCAAACATTTTATAAAATGATCCCCTTTTCTAAGCGAATTTATAATTTAGTTAATACTTTTTTATTTATTTTGTTTTCCAATTTTAATTTGCCCTCTTCAAATGAAATTATTGCACAAATTTGCGGTAATCCCAATCCCATAGGACATTTACGGCACGAATTGACCGTAATTCCAATCTCATAGGACATTTAAAGCACCAAAATATCCCAAAAAAGTATGAACCAGTGAATTGTTCACATGCCTGCATGCCATCTGTTGTCTGTTTTACGAAATTCACTCAAAAGTGCCGTCACATCAGGTAAGCAGTGCAAAACGAAAGCAGTCGAACTAATGAACAGCTTGGTACATGTTGTCTCGCTCTAACACGTTTTTTGTACAGGCAATTTATATGGATATTGTTTATATTTAAACCGCGATATCTCGAGACCTAAGCCATAAATCGAAAAAGTTTATTTAATTTTTTCGTCTTATTTTTCTACTAGAACTCATCATCAGGTTTTGGAAACGTAGTATTGCCGCCCTGCTGGGGACAGTTCTGTCAAATATATTCTTAAAAATCCAGGAAGTTCTGAAAAATTTGAGCACAAAGTGTGTTTTCATACCAGCGATGTGGATGTTTCAGTTTCATGCATTATTTAAATCATCCTCCGAAAAATTAGCAAGTTTGCTTGATACCTCAGTTTTTTGTTGACAACATATATAGCAATGAGTACAATTGGTTTATACAGCATACAGCTAACGGAATGAATACAGCTAGCAATGAGTACAATTGCTTTATACAGCATACAGCTAACGGAACTGTTTATATGGAAAACACAATGAATTATTTCAATATCAATTATTTATTGAAATAGTTTCTTTTTGTAATTTAGGTGGTCAGTGAATGCGCTTCCAATACACAAAATGCATTGGTTGTGTGTTGTGTATAATATGAATTAATGTTAAGGGGGGATTTTGGTTTAAGTGGATTATTGAAGGACGCTCTTTAGCAAAACTTCCATCGATTGCCGCACTCGTTGCACATGACGAACGTGGTCATAGGTTCATCAGCAGAACGTGTCTGCAGCTGATTGTAGGTGCAATTGCGTTTTTTGCATTTTCCACACTTAAGCAAATCCGTCTTTGTGCCCTGAACAGTGGCCAGTTGGGCATCATTAATGGCCTCCTTGACGAACTTCTCACGAAGCTTCTTCATCTCATCGCTGGCCATCTCCTCGGGCGTCATTTTGGCCAATTGTTTAGCCGAAACGGCGCCACACATGAAATTGCCACGAAGTCCCGGATTTTTTAGATCCTTTAAATTGGCAACACGAGAACGGATGCGATTCTTGTACTTCATATCAGTGTTTTTAAATTCCATATAAATGGCATCCTCAAGTTCAGCGGCCATTTCCTCAGGCTCAGCACAACCTTCAGGCACTTCGCCAATTTTTAATGCATTCGTCAACATCTCCCGGCATTTGAGACGAACTGCATCCGTCATGCCACCACTTGGGAAAGATGTTTGTGATGATGAGGAGGGTTTCTTTTCCTTCGTGGAGGAGCTGCTTGACGACTTTTCCTTCCCAGATGACGATGAATTTGACTTGGATGCACTTGAGGATTTCGTTCCATTACCACTGTTGCTAGAGCTCTCCTTGCTAGCGGAGCTCTCCTTGGGACTAGCCAGAAAACGTTTCCAATTCTTAATCAAAGTCTTGGCCAGAGCAATTACCTCGTCATCTTTGCTGCTTTTACGCAGCTCATTCACCGTCATGCCGATGCGAGTCTTTGTTAATATCTCCAGATTAATATTCAATGTTTGCAACGCCTTTAGCAAATCCAATGCTTGCTCCTGTCCCTACAAAAAGCACGTTTCATATTATCTTCGATAACAAATCTCATGTTTTTTTACTTACCGCACCATCGCTAGACGTCGATATCTTGCCAATTTTCTTTTGGATTCGGAACACTTCGTCCTCGACGCTCATATTGATGCCGCTTGTGGAATCTGTATTGAAAATAACAGAGCAGAAGTTATATTAACTGCTCACAAAGAATTTACTTAAGTTCTGAAATATTTTGGGACAGAAAATAGGCATAATTGGACTATTACATTATTTTCCCTCCAATAAACGTTGTTTACTAATTTTTCTTTTATGTATTCTCTTCCGTAAGATTGCCAGACCCCTTCAATACCTAGTTCTTAATGTAGACAACTCTTCTAGTGGCGGCGCTAACAAACAAGAGATGGCGCCACAACCATTTTGAAATCTGGCAACTACGTGGTTCCATTCTGAGTGAAATCGAAAATTCAGTGACCACTTACTTTTTTCACTCAATTGGGTACAGATTGTACTGAGACTTTGCATGGATTATTTGTAGAATTTACTCTAATTTTCCTGAGTTTCCCAGACTTTTTACATCTCGTTTAAATTAAGTAGGTCCCTACTGGGGCCACATTAACGAAATGCATTATAAATGAAGCCGCTTTCATTTATAAAGTTTCGAATTAATTTCGTTTGATTTAATCTGATCTCATTTTTTAATAAACAATTTTTTTAAATGAAAAATAAACAGGCCTGCCAATTTTTTATGTTTTCTTTCGAACTTTGATTGCAATTTAAATAAATTAGTTGGTAAAATATACTTTCTTAGGGTCACACATAGATTGTGCCATAAAGGAAATCATATAAAGTTTTTTTTTATTAATACATAAAATTCAAACAATTTTAAAAACTAGAATATTTTGTTTGCAAAATTTACAACATTTATTTCTAAATCCAACATTTTTATATTATTCAAAATTATAATCAGTCGTTTTCAAGCTATTAAAAAAGTCACTCGTTTTATGCTTGAATAGAGTTTTTGAATTAAATTGGAAATCTTGTGAATTATACTTTTGAATATTCGCATCAGCATTATCAACAAAGCGAGTCCACTCGGCCAAATCATTGTCAGGGTTACTTGGATTTGCTTCTTGATGTAATGGCTTCAACATAAACTGTAACTCCTGCAGCTGTTTTAAAAAAAGCACTGTACAAAACAAGAATTTAAATTAATGAAACCAAGAATAACCAGTAAAAGATTCTACGGCATTCTAAAATTACTATACCTTTATAAAAAATATAGCGCAAGCTAACTTTGGCGCGCCAAAGTTTGGATACCTTGCAGTGCCCTGTGTAAGCCGTCAGATTTTAAAAAAATGTTAAATGTTGATTTCGAACCGATCGTTTCTATGGCAGCTATATGATATAGTAGTCCGATTTACACCAAATTTGGTTAGCCTGTTTAAAACTTAATCAAACACACAATGTGTATATTTGGTTGAGATATCTTGACTTTATTTCCAACCGATCGTTCCTATGGCAGCTATACGATATAGTTATCCGATCCGGCCGGTTCTGACATATGTACTGCGTGCAGCAAAAAGACGGACCTGTACGAAGTTTCATCAAGATACCTTTAAAACTGAGAGACTAGTTTGCATGGAAACAGACGAACAGACGGACTTCGTGACAAAATTATAATACCCTCTGCAAGGGTATAAAAATACTAACAATATCGATATGATTATAACGTATGGTTTAATGAAGTCTAAATTTAGTATAATTATATAAATTGAACACAATTAATACAAACTATAAATGGTAACCTAGCTGCATTTAAACCATTTATTTTAGAAATACGAATGCTGTATATTAAGAAGTCTTAAAAAATAAAATACTTACGGTGTGTATCCTCAAAATTTAAAATTCGCTTATTATCATTCCACCAATTGCATAATAAGGATAGATTATGTTTTGTAGTTTCTTCAGAATCACGTAAAAGGCTTGGCAGATAATACTCTCTAAAAATAACTATAAGCAAATGTACAGCTATCTGTGAGATTTCGCCCACTTGTGAGACATCTGAAAAATATAAATATTATAATATCTTGATTGTAGTATTGAGTTTATCTACTTACGTGTCTTTGTGTCTTGTAGCGTCCACTGATACATCATTTGGAAAACAAGCGTAACAACGCTTAGGCAAAGTTTTACATAGCATTCGCAGGCATGATCCTGAGCCACTTGGTCCTGACCAAGCATTGAAGTCAATTCTGATATATTTGTTGAGGTCAGCGTTGAGGAATTAGGACTAGATATTACATCCGATTGTATACCGACAACTTTAGACAAGATGCGCCCCTTATCGGCTTTATCGTCATCCACAAAGGACGGAAGTGAAAGCATTTTTAAGATAAAATCAGGCATAGATGTAAAGCATTGGTAAACAAAGCGCACGTGATTTTCACATATCGAAAGTAATAGCTTAAAGTGGCTTGTTTGGAGGGGCATGTCACTACAAAAGCATAGCTCAAGTAAACCTGCGTAGACTTGTATTAGACAGGAATCAGGTCCAAATCTATAGAGAGATCGAACGCGATCTGACACAAAACAATTATTTGTACTGCTAAAGCACATTCTTGCCATTAGCTCTTTTTGACGAGCGCATAATAACATGCAAGAAGTGAGCTCTTGAAAAACCCATGGACTTGGGCGAGTAAAAACCAATTGTTTTAATAAATTAAAGAGTAAGTCCTGTTGAGATTCGCTTGTAGATACTTTTGATGCATCTATATGGCCAAGTAAACTGTGCAGTAAAGCCGCAGTAGCTTCAATGAGTCCAAAATGTTCGCATACCTCAAATGAGTAACTTAATTTTGTTATCGCTTCGATGACCATCTGAAGTATTAAGTAATTACCGTGTTTCTTTTCAAGCAATGCTTGCGATAAATTGCATTGTCTTTGGCAAATTAGAGCCAAGGTTGCTATATAACGACGCAATAGCACACCTCTTTCCAGTTTATACAAAATATCGGGCTGAATTAAAGAGCAGCGCATAGAGGGACTGAGATCTAGTTGCAGATCAAAATGATGATAGGGATACATCATACAGTGTTGTGGTAATTCCAAACTTTGGGCATAAGACCACAACTCTGTAAATACTCCGCAAACAGACATAATTATCCGGTCCATTATCACTTTCTCTGTGCTAGGCCGAGATTGCTGCAATTGTGCGTTATGGAAAAGCAACTGCTCCAATTCCACTTCCACAAAACTACGCTGCTTCTTTTGAGTGCGTGTCTCTTTGGAGTACTCGTAGTACTGCTGATCGGAAGTACTTTTATCGGAATAATCTTTCTCATACGCGCTGGTTATATGTAAATTCTCAATCCTTAGCATATTACGGCATACATCTGCATCAGTAATATCAGTATTCTCTTTCTCTTTGAACGTGTTCTTTGCACTTCGAATTTTATGCTCGGAAAACTCAACATTTGTAAAATTCAATTCTGCATTTTTAGCTATCACTTGTTTAAATACTTCTGCCACTTTCTTATTGCAATCCTTTTCCGCTTCTTCTGCCATAACAATTCTATCCATCTTGCTTGCTTGAAGCATTTTTCGCGCTTGTCGCAACTCATTTCGAAGTAAGCTGACCTAATGGATTAGTTGAATTAGAAAAGCTTTTAATTTATATTCTATACACTCACCTCACCATCCTTGGTCACCATTTGATTATTGCGATCCACAATTTCCTTTTGAAATTTAACATTTTCCTTTTTAAGCACATCGACGCGCTCCATTAAAAATTTTAGTTGTCGTTCATGAGCCAGTTGACGTTTATTTGCAGTATTTGAATTCGGACAGTCTGCCCATTGGCTTATACCATATGTTTCCACATCCTTTTGAGCTTCCTCCAGTTCAGGCAAAAATGGTATAGTTTCCTCCATCCTTAACCTGGAAGGATTGTGGGAAGTCCCCGGCATTTCATCCGGAGGTACACTTGGTAGCTGGTGGGAAGTCGGTAAGGGACACTGACGTAAAGTACCCATGGGATCTCCAAATCCTTGCTGTGTGCTGGTATTGTCATAGGCTGGAGGCACAAATTGACTGAAGCTGAATTCCACATCTTTAGGTTGTTGCTTGTCAACAACATCAGGTGGTTGCCGCTGCTTTGTCTCTTCTAGTTGAGTTGCTAACAAGATGAAATCGTCGTCGTCACTCCCCCAGAGGTCCGCAGTATTGGACGTGTGTGTGCCAAAGTGACTGTTGTTTACACTAACGTCTAATTTAATTTTCTTAGATGGTTTTTTAATTAAATCAAATCGTCGAGCCATTTTGATACTGTTTTAATTGTTAGACTTCAATAAGAATCTAGTTCTTAAAGTAAACAACAGACAGATGGCCGCGCTAACATACAAAAGATGGCGCCAACATCGTTTTGAAACTGACTGCCTTTCCAGAAAATTAGTAGGAGGATCTGAAAATATATCAAAAATTGGCAAGAAATCAATTTAATTTAAACTTGCCATGGATTCGCCAGCAAATCAAATGGCACGGTGCCATTGGCACCGTATTGAAATGGTATTTGTGGTATTTTCGGGATTTCTCTGCTTGTGAAATTTTTATTTGGCTATCAGTATTTTTTATTCAATTCTATAATGGCGCTGCGGCGAGTGGTGTTTACTTTCAGAACTAAATTCTAATTGAATTCTGGCAATCTTGGTTCTTTTGACAGCCCTGGACACAAGTCTAGTTCAAAGAAGTCGGGAAGCGTCAAATTTTCAAGCAAAAGGAGCGGGATAAAATAGTTTTATTTTCACGTTTTTTACGTTCATTGAAAAATAAGAATTGAAAAGCATAAAACTCAGTTATTGGTAAGTTACAGTGGACTAAATACAATGTTGTTTGTTAATTCATACTCAAAAAGTGTATCGAGTTATATTCCAAAAAAAAAATCATTTATGTGACGTTTTGATCTAAATGAATTCTATTAATGCAAAAGTTTATTTAATTTCATTGAGGTTGCAGATTTTTGTCAGTGAAGTGGAAATTCAGTGCCGGCATGAAATACCCACGAACATTCATGACATGCTTGTTCATACAAAAATTAATTTCACAACGCATTTCCGAAGAACTTTTTCATCTCCTTTTTATACCAATCGGGTATTCCTTCATTTTTCACCGTTATGCTTAAGAGTTGCCAACGATCCATTATTAGTCGTTGGTTGCCTTGTCATGTACAAGTTTGAAGACGATTAGCAGCTGTTGGCAACTCTGGACTCCAAGTGTTGCAACGGTTAATGTCCATTTTTGTTGATCTTTCCTTTTGCTTCTATTTTCTGATGCTTCATTTTAACTTTTCAGCGTTTCAGTACGGACAACGTTTTCAGTGATATTAAGTTTTGCTGGTGTGAAAAATTGCAAAATCTAAATTTTAAAGATTTTCTTTAAGGTGAGTTCTTATTGCAATAATATAAAATAATTGTGCAACAAAAAGGATTTAATAAAGAAAAGTTTTCATTCGAATTATCTAAATTAAAATTACTGCACATGTTTATATTGTTTGTAACCATATAAAGAAAGGTTAGTACTATACTTCATTTATGAGTACTTCCGATATTTTGCCTAAACGTCCATGTGTTAGTGCGTTGGTTGTGCGCTGCTCTTCTAGTAATTTTGCACCTAAAACAACGTCACGGAGGATTTACGCATGCGTCATTGTTCATTTTGTTAAACATTCGACTTTGATTTGAAAGAGTAAAAAGCTCTGTGCGTGTAATTTTTTTCAATGGAAGCTGCTTCGAAGTGTCAAATAATAAAACGTCAAACATGTTTACACGTGTATAGTCTTCGAATCACACGATTATTAAGCTACACATGATATACAGTCAAGTAACTGTTTTACCAAAGATATAACTAACAATTACTTTGCATTTATCCCTTTTTTTAATGTTTACTTTAAACAAGTTCAATCAAGAAAGAAAGCCTTAGAAGGGTATCCACAGGTGGATTTTTTCGTCAAACACAAATCTATATGCCTGCTGATTAATCAGATGTTTGTATCGAACATCATTTTGTAAAAGATTTTAGTTGGTAAACATTGAATAAAGTCACTGCCTTGATGGCAATACATATTTTCTTCTTCAACGTAAATTTGTCCTTGCTCTCATCGCTGTTATTTTTGCGCAAGCCAGTAAGACCGACGAACACAATTGGTTTTAAACATGGCTTTCCACATTCCAACTTTCGTCGAAAACAACAAACTTGCCTAGGAAGAGATACCCTACGTCTATTCTATTTAATATCCTAGCACAAACTTCCACTCACGGAATGCCGTTTTTAAATTTAAAAACCAACAAAAAGAAAATAATTTCATTAAATTTCTGTGAAATGAGTGCATTAGTTGGTACTGCTTTTGACACCCTGTGATGTGAGACCCCAACTCAATTCGTATTAAATGACATATTGCTAGAGATGAATACTTGGTATTAATATTAATCCGCTGGTTATGATTATGATTGGAAAATAGAATATGCCCAAGCTACGTTTGGCACATCCCCACTCGAGGTTGCAAAATAGTTGCAATAGTAAAAGCATATCTATTTAACATAACTTTTGAAAGTAATATTACAACCATCTGACATGGACAGAAAATCTTCATAAAATTGTTGTATTAAAAAAAAAGATATTTTAAAAAGTTGTGTTTTCCCTGTTACTGAGTTTGAAATCTTTTAAAACTTAAAAAATCATCTATTGTAGGGCATTAAATGTGTGGTTTTTAAGTAACTTCGTCTTCAAAAAGAAGTTTTAATTCTATCTCTATTAATAAACTGGAGACAACTTGAGACACCTTCAATGACATATAAAACATCAATTGAAAACTGTTGTGTGTTTTTCTTTATTTTTATCAAATAGTTTTTATGTTTTTTTTATTGTTATTTTTAAACGAGTTTCTCTCTCAACGTTTTGGTTGAAATGGGTTTTCTTTTTTATTCTTTGGGGTCAAAATACAATACAATATTAGTCAAAAATGTATTTTGTATTTTTGGATTTGTTTTTCATCTCTACGTGGTTTAGTCATAAAATTTTGTTGCCATTTCATTATACTTTTGTTCATTATCAACTTTATACCATATACATAGAATTTATATAATTTATACAATTTCTAATTGTAAAAGCACAAAATTTTACAGGGGTTTGCATTATTAAGTTTTCAGTTTTTGGGTTTTCCATTTTATTCTGCTGAATTTTCTGTGCTTTTTGTATTTTTACCTTTAATTTGTTTTTGTAAGCTATTTTCTCAACAGATTTTATCGTTAGTCGCGAGCGCGTGTTAATGTGTATATATCTACTTATTAAGGTTTTTTCTTTCTAAATTTGCTCCAATAGTTAATTTGTTTTTATTTATTAATTATGCTTAAATTTATACTTCTTTTTCAGTGTGTGTGTGTTGTTTACTTTCATTAAATGTAGTATAGTATATGATGCACATAATTTGCTTTATAATTAATATAATAGAGTGTGTGTATATATATATATTGTTTATATATATATGTAGTACTTTTTAAGAAACAATTATAAGATTTCAACACTTAATATCCTTTTTTTTTTGATTTTGTATTTTTTTGTTGTCCGACTACTGAGTTTTTGCATTTGGGTATAATTTTGTTGTATTATTTTTTGTTTTTTTCATTTATTAATTTTTAAAATACAATTGTAACACAGTAAAAATTAAAAAAATGCATTTTTATATGAGGGCATGCATATAAAAATGTTTAACAAAAATATATGTATGTATGCGTGTGTGTGAGTGAGTGTGTTTGTGTGATTGTGATTAATGAAAATGCGCTTTTCTTTTAAAACTGCTTCCACATGAAAAAAAGAAAATCGCTACATTTCGTGATGTGCTTTTCGTTTTGTTTTGTCACTGGATAGCAGACTGTACTTTAATGATGATGTTTAATGTGAATAATGCCTTTTGATTGACTTGATAAAATAGTAAAAGAAAAAGAAAAACAACAAATTTACAATGTATAATAGAAATAGAAACTTTTTTGCTCTTCAGTTTTCTCTAAATTGCTTTTGCTTAAGATTTACAGTTTGGTTTTTATGTTTTAATTATTTATTATAAGTATAGATTTAATTTATTTCTCATATTATGTTCCTTGTGTGTATTTTTGTTATTGTTTTCAAATATTGTTATTATTTCAATTTGTTTTTTGTATTTGTTGCTTTTGGCTTTGGCTGCGCTGCGGCCGCCTTATATTGAAAAATGTATATCTCTCTCGCTTACAATTTGTATGTGAGTATGAGTGTGTGGTTGTGGGTGTGTGTGTGTAGTATGTATGTGTATTTCATTTGTTGTTTGTATTTTTGTGTGATATTTATTGGTAACCTGTTCCTCCTCCTCCTCCTAATACAGACACCAATTTTAAAATTGAATGCACGCCTGGCGCCTGCGACAGCAGCAGCAGCAGCGAAGCGCCTTTTCTTCTTCCTTCAAATCTCCAATTCCAAAACGCAACCCACAGTGTGAATCCCTTAGGCGAGGGTGGGGAACTGGCGTTCATCGTTGACCTTAGGTGCGGCATTCTGTTGTCGCTCGTTGCCAAAGCGTTTGCCAGCATGACCACCTCCAATGCCACCGCCAAGACCACGACGCTCAACTGGCGGCCGATTGCCGCCCTCTGGGCGAGATGGGGCACCAGTGTTACCGGCGCCAGTGTTGCCACCAGCCTCAGTGTTGGCATCAGCACCACCACGAACACCACCGCTTCCACCTTGTGGACCACCGCGATTTCCCTCATTACGTGGTCCGCCGCCAGGACGTGGACCACCACGACCGCGTCCACCGAAACCACCACCACCGCCGCGACGACCGTCATTGAAATTGAATTGAATGTCAAGGACGCGCTGTTGGCGACCAACGCGTTGCGGGTACATGGCAGGATCGTATTCAAGTTCTTCTTCGCTTTCGTTCTCCTTCTTTTTGTTGTTGGTCAGCACAATCATTTTCTTCCATTGTGAGGTATCCTCACCTGAAAAATAAATTGCATCAGTATTAGTTATCATGTGAAGATTGTTAATAATAATTATGTATCTGTCTGTTGAATATGAACTTTTGTTTAAAATAGACCTTTGTTCTTGACTTTAGCCAATGGCTAATCAATTCCATTCTATGTATATAATAAACATTAACCCACCTTCGCCTGCCTTGCGTATGTTGAACTTGGGCTTAATGCGCTGTTGCTGTTGTGCCTTCCATTCATCCAGGGTCAGCTCTTTGGTCTCCTCCTCGGCTGGTGGCTGCTGCTCTCCGCTCTGTTGCTCATTTCCAGATTCATCGGCCTTTCCTTCTGCATTATTGGTCGCACTCGTTTCGCCCTCATTGTTCTTGTTCACATCATCGATTGCCTCCTTGACTGATCCCCAGTTGTGTGCGCCAGCTCCATCGCGTTTATCAATTGACTTAACACCTGATATAATAAGAATATAGTTTAAGTATTAAAACGATTGATAGTTTTAATATTTCTATTTCTATTTTGTATTTGCAGAAACTAGACGTGGACGAGAACATTTTCTAAACTTTACTTTTTGGACTACCTGGTAAGTGAAGAGTATTAACTAATGAAGAAATATTATTTGTGCAATTTTGTAAATTTATAAAACAGTAACACTTAATTAGCTTACCATAAGGCAGTCTTGGTTCTTAATATCATAAAATGTAATAATGTTCGTTTGTCTCAGTTTTGTCCAATGGAATAATCTACATTACTTTTCTAAATCAAAGCTTAGATTGAGAGCAATCAGCAATTTATGAAAAACATTACTTTGCAATTATTCATAAAATTAGTAACATGTTTGCTCATTGCTGCAACTTTGTGGCTAGTAGCCACATAACTGTGTTATAGATAAGCCGATAAGTCATTTGTAATCAGTACTTACTCACACACTCTACCACACTCACTTCCCCCCTTTTACATCTATTTAATCCTATCAAGTAAAACTCATGTGGCGCTGCTCGTCATCATGATGTTCCATGGCGTGGAAAACTGTGTGGGCCTCCTACACTCACACTAGTGTGTATAAGTGTGTGATGGAGGAGAGAGAAAGGCCTGAAGAAGAACCAAACTATTTTTAAACATATTTCCTATACATATATACAACAAATTCGAAAACGAAAATGTGCGTCGACTTCTCAGCATAGTTGCCTCGTTTTTCACAGTTCAACGTAGTGTGATATTCATTTTGGACATTAATTTGGGAATATGAGCATGTAGAAATGATTTAGCATAGTTCTAGAAAGCCTCTGAAGATCTTAGGAAACCTGTTAATGGGTAGGCAGGGTGCCTAATAGCTTGTTTTACTCACCAGTTTTGTCTGAGCCAGATTGACGATCAAATTCACGTTTGCGATTGTTGCCCTCAAAGTTACGATTCTGGCGTGGGGGACGATCAGCGTTATTGCCAAAGCCGCCACCGCCGGTATTGCGATAAGGTCGAGGATTGCCATCAGCGTTATTGCCACCACCAGAGTTGCCACCACCTGGAGCGCCATTTTCGCGCACGTTGCGGCGATTGTTGCGCTGCTCGCGCGTCACCTCACCACCGTTTTGTTGACGAAAATTGACATTGCGCTGTTGTTGCTGCCCTTGACCAGTTTCACGTGTTTTGCCCGCAGCAGCGCCGCCGCCAGCGTTATTACGAGCAGCGACAGCCCCACCTTGCTTATTGTTGTTGTTGTTGTTGCCATTGTTGCTGTTGTTGTTGCTGTTCAGTTTGTCATTGTTGTTGCCAGTTGCAGTTTTCTTGCCATCATTCTTGTTAAGCGCACCTGGTTTGTTTTCCTTTTCGGCTTGATTTGGCTTCTTGTTATTGGGTGCTGCTTTGGGTGCCTTTGCAGTTGGCGCCGTTTTTGTGGTCGCTGCGGCTGCGACTGTCGCTGGCTGCTGCTTCTTCTTGGCCGCGACAAGATTATCTAATGGATCGCTAACATCGTCGTCCATGAACAAAAGTTCATAACGATTTTTACCGGCGCTATCCATGCTTTTGTTGAGCTTACTGCTGCTGCTGCTGCTGCTGTACGATGATTATTATCCCCAATTGATTTTTCCACTCACAAAAATCACACACTGTGTATTTCAGAGTTTTCTGTCAGAAAAATAACTCGTGTGTGTTTGCTGGTCGCCTCTGCTGCGCCTATATCAGTGTGTGAGTGTGTGTGTGTGTATGTGTGTGGAAGAAATAGAAGAAATTCGTTTTTGTAGTCTTGCTTTTTGCTATTTTTTCTTTTCGTCGTCGTGTGGTTGCCTGGCTGCGCTCTAACCTTAATTTTCTGCGTTTCTGCTTTGGCTGCTACACACAAACGTGCATACACATATACATACACCACTCAAGCGCACATGTGTTCTACGACAAGAAGTAGGAATTGTTGAAAAAAAATTGTAAATATCGATAGACATTTGTGCGATACATAATACGATAATATCGGCAAACATATAATTAGGCGATATTTATGCGATATTATTAAGTAATTTGAAAGAATCAGGGTGCAAACGATACCCAAAATATTTAAAAACAAGCTTAAGAACCTTTTTGCATTTAATCACTAAGAAGTCCGGAATGTAAAGAGCAATCAAACGGTAGAAAGAGAGAGAAACCTCAAATCACCCTTGCCAGACTCTGTCAATAAGAACATACTTTTAAAAATAAACCATCATATATGGCGGCGCTAAAAAGCAAAAGATGGCGCCATCGTTTTGAAACGTGTGGCCACCTTGATTTCCAAAATAACGGGTATAATTTTAAAAATCAAAGCATATTTTTATCATTAAATTTAAAAAAAAAAAAAAATTATAAAATTACAGTTTGAAAGTAAATTTTTTATTTATTCTTAAGCTTTATTTATTCTGTACTATTTTAAAGATTTATATTTTTCTTTCAGTTGTGTAACTAAAAAGAAATCATGGCCGACTGGGAAGATGAGGTAAATGAAATTCAAATTAGTTGAGACCTAAACACTAATAATTTTGTTATCATTTAGCCTGTCGCTGTATCCTCTGAACTATCAGAGAAGTTTCAAAAGTCTGTTACCACCAATACCAACGAGGTGTCCGCGTGGAGTGATGATGAAAAGCAACCTGAGAGTGGTGGTGGCGACAAAGGCAATCGCGATGGTGGAAACGGCTATCGTGGTCGTCGTGACGATGGAGGGGAGGGTGGCGGCTATCGTGGTCGTCGTAACGATGGAGAGGATGGAGGCTATCGTGCTCGTCGTGACGATGGAGAGGGTGGAGGCTATCGTGGTCGTCGTGACGATGGAGGAGAGGGCGGCGGCTATCGCGGTCGTCGGGAGGATGGAGAAGGTGGCGGTTATCGCGGTCGTCGTGAAGACGGCGAAAATGGTAACCGTGGTCGCCGAGGAGGTGGTGACAACGAGGATGGTAAGTAATATGCTTTGGATGCATTTCTATACTTGTCTTTGTCTCATGATCAGAAAGTACCACAGTGTCTTTGTCGTGTACATGTGTTTGTCTGTAGTTTCAATATTTGTTTCGAAAACAGTGGTACAGCTTCTCAGCGGATCCAGCAATGGTTTGCGAGTACCTTCTAGCTACGATAAGGAGTCTGTTGAGGCATTTTTCAAAGAGCAAGAGCTCGATCTGAACTGGTGCAACGTGACATTAGGTAAACTACGAGAGCAGCGGGATTATTTGCTAAGTGCCCTCACTCACCTGGTAAACAGTGAGTGGTCGACTCTCGAGGAGAAGAAGAGGGATGAGCGGAAACAAAAGGCTCGAGAACTTCGAGATGCAGTTGAGAATTCAGATCGAATTATTGCCGATATCAATCGTTTGCTGTCTGAAGTGGAAGATGAGCAACAACGTCTGCATACAAATGGGTGGACGGATAATGCTGCCCCAAATGAGAATCAAGCTTCCAGAGACACATTTGTGGTGCCCAGAACACCCATAAGACAACAACTTATCAGAGAGACGACAACACCAGGACAAACAACCCCAAGACCATTAACGCCAGGACCAACAACGTTAGCCACAACACCGGCAAGATTGTCATTGAGAGCAACACGAAGAACTCCTACACGATCGACAAATACAGCTGCAACGTTTGATGCTCCTCCTGGACCAGAATTCATTACTTCCAATGAACAGACGGCGTTGAATATGCAGCGCATTAGGAAACTTTTAAAGGCAGTCGGTAAAGAGTACGAACAAAACAATGGGATCCTTAGAGCCCCTAAAACAACAGCACTAGATGCATTGGACACTTCAATAGTTCCCATAAGTCAACAACAAGTTCCATTTGTGTTTAATCGCTGGTTGAGAGAAGAGGTCATAAGTGTGCATGTGATGCGGAAAGTACGTGTTTGTCTCCCTCGAGAAATGCGCCAAAGTCTAAGTTGGCCAACATTGAAACCCAATTCCGTATGGTTGACCAACAAGGTAGCAAAGTCACGCTTATCAATTATGACAGTCGACTTCAGTGCAACTGCGATTGCAATTAATGAGGAACAGTTGCGACAGCAACACGTCCACGATCAGGATCAGGCCAGCAGTATAGTTAATCAGCCGCGCCAACAACAGTCTGGCAATCTGGATACGCCGGATTATGCCAGATTGTTGCTAAACTCGCAGTCGACAGTGCAGGACAATGAAGCATTTGCAGGAGCTACTGCAGTAACTATAAATTCAACAACATCTATAAATGACTGGTATATACATATATTAACATTTCACTTCATCTATATGCTGATCAATCTATTTCTCACTTCTGTATCTTTCGTCTTTATTCTTTCGCTTACCTTAGCTATGCCGCAACTTGAGCCAAAGCGTTTAATGCTAGATTTTTCACATAAATATGAATTTTGTTGTTTATTAATAAATTTTGACAATCACTTGAACAACTGACGAACTTACAAATGACTTTAAACTGTTGGCAACAAGAGCTACTATGTGCTCTCAAGGATTCAGTTTAGAATTCAAATGAAATATGCCTACTTAGGTGTAAACACATAATTACAAATTGAATTAGAAATTTTTTCTAGAAATAAGTTTCATAAGTACAACCAGAACTGAATCTAACCAAATTAAATATAATTAAATTTTCGTTTCGGAATTTGACCAAACCAAAATTGCATATAACATTTCTTTTGGTATTAATTCTTGTTCTGGAGATATTTACAACTATGTTATTATTGTCCATCCATCTTATAATTTCAGACCAGTAAAATTCTTTCTGCCTGCATTTCTTATATTCACTTCATTGACTATTATCATTTAACCACATAATTTTGTACTGAAGATTGACATGTTTTTCACTCGCTTTCCTCTTGGTACTCACAGCCTGCCACCAATTCAGTTAGCTAATATAACAGATGAGGAGGCCCTTCTTATGCCACCACCGCCATTGCCACAGGATTTGGCAATGGAAACGGAAATGGTTCCACTCCTGCCTCCAGTGGATGAGCTAAGTTTGGATTTTAATGGATCGACACCGTTGTTACTTCGTTCACGTCATCCACATGCCTCGACGCCTTTGAGTTCATATCAACCTCAGTTGCCGGCCATCAATGAGGAGCATCAACGGCCTCCCACCATGGGACGTGTACTTGAATTGAGTGAACATTCTCCGCCGGCACCTGCAACAATAACTGCAAGTTCTCCGATCTCACGCAATTGGGCTTCGATTTTTCGACCACGCGAGTTACTGCCAAATTACACGGAGGACGATGTGCCAGTGCCAAGGTTGAAGCGTCGTCGCATAATTCGCCGCCAATCTCCTGCACGCAATGTGGTTGAACAGAGAAGCAATCAAGAAATTACAACTGCCGTAATGGCTGAACTATTGCAGACAGCAGTTCAAGAGGCAGAGCCACCAATAGATGCAGTTGTAGGTCAGCAACAACCCGAAGAGTCACCAACAAATCAACAAATAATTGATGCACCAGCTGCACCGCCCGAAACCAATGAGTTAGTAGTACCACAAGTCATGGATGCTCCACCGGAAGTCATGAATGCTCCGCTCGAAGACATGGGTGCTCCGCCGGAAGTCATGAATGCTCCGCCCGTAGTCACGGATGCTCCGCCAGAAGTCATGGATGCATTGCCAACGCATATGGAATCTCCAATGCCTCCAGTTGCCTGTTTAGATGAACTGCCCGAAAGACCCATTATAACGTCCGTTCAGATCATTTATCAGCCAGGCTCTGCTAGTCTCAATGATGGACAACAATTAAGTCAGACAGGAATCAGTAGCACTTACGGTCCAGCAATGTGTATGCAATCGACTCGACTCATGGAAGACTCGGTGCCATGTGTAGATACTCCTCTACCGCAGCAGCAATCTGTCCAGGAACGTGTATATGGAGAAAATCTTGGTGACTTGGCGTTTATTGTGAAACACACAGATATGTTACGTCTGATGGTGAATCATCAAAAGGATCTAAGCGATGAGCAAGAGCAGATAAATCAAATTATAGATGACCTAGATAGTGTGAGGTTAAATGGGGCGGAGCGTCAGCCACGCTATATCTCAATGCCCGCTTTATACACATATGATTCCAAGATCGTGACGGATATGTCACCAGTGAAACAGCGTGTTGTTCACAGTTTAATAGCAGCCCTTATTACATGTCCCAGAGTGGACATGCGCTCTTCTCCGTTCATTAAAACACGTATGGAGGCGGCAATTGCTTTTCGCGTCCTTTTGGAACTCAAGGCAGCCAACTTTATTAATCTGAGCCAAGATGCGCGATTTGCATCGCTCCGTTAACATTGGTCCAAGCACGCTAAGAACAAGTAATATTTAATAAAAATATTACAAAATTATGTTAAATATCTGAACAATTCAATTTTAATTGCCACCCAATTTTAATTGATTTATGAATTGTATCTGTATTATTTGAAAAGGAAGTTTTAATTTAATTGTTAACATTTTATAACAAAAAAGAAATTTATAAAATATGTATAATCACAATTTCCGAAACATTTCAGTGAATTTTTCAACCTAAAATTTGGATTTAAATTTTAATATGTTTTATTTTACATTCTAATAGTTTAATTGATTTAATTCTATGATATTGACACATTTACAATATGTATAATCACAATTTTCGAAACATTTTAGTGAATTTGTCAACCTAAAATTTGGATTTCAATTTTAATATGTTTTATTTTGAAATGAAGTGTTCTAATAGTTTATAGCTTTTAATTGATTTAATTATATGATATTAACACATATATAATCATAAAATTTCTAAACATTTCAGAGAAGTTTCCCATTTATTTTGAAATAAAATGAATTTATATGTTTTGTTTTTATAAATTGTTTGTTCTTTATGTTTGTTTTAGTTTCGTCTTTTTATGTTATTATTGTGCTTTAAATATCGTTTTTTTCTCATTAAAATTGTAATTTAACAGGTGGAGATCGTGGTGGCTTCAATCGTGGCGAACGTCGTCGTCGCGATGGCGAAGGTGACATGAATAATAACCAGGATGAAAATGGCGAGGAAGGTGAGAAGAAGGCGAGGGAGTTTTATATACCTCCAGAGCCAACCACCGATGAGGCCGAGATGTTCAGTAGTGGCATCACTTCGGGCATCAACTTTTCTAAATACGACAACATTCCGGTCAAGGTAAGCCAATCTATTTAAAGATTAATCTGGTTAAACTAAATCGTCAATTTGTTTCAGGTGACTGGCGAGAATGTACCGCCGGCCATAAAGAACTTTGATAATGCCGGACTTCGCAAAATAATTTACGACAATGTAAAGAAATCGGGCTACACTGTGCCCACTCCCATTCAAAAGGTTTCGATCCCGGTGATTACTGGCGGACGCGATCTGATGGCTTGCGCCCAGACTGGGTCTGGCAAGACGGCCGCTTTTTGCTGCCCATACTCAACAGCATTCTTGAAGATCCCAGCGAGAATGTAGAAATTGGCAAACCGCAGGCAGTGATTGTGTCTCCAACTCGTGAATTGGCGATTCAGATTTTCAATGAGGCGAGGAAGTTCGCCCATTCGACGTATCTAAAGATTAACTTGCTTTATGGCGGTACTTCGGTCAAGCATCAGAATGAGTCGATCACCAAAGGCTGTCATGTATTGATTGCCACACCTGGTCGTCTGCTCGATTTTGTAGAGCGTACATTTATTATGTTCGATGACACTCGTTTCGTTGTCCTCGACGAGGCCGATCGCATGCTGGACATGGGCTTTCAGGAAAGTATGCGCAAAATCATGAACCATCAAACTATGTGTAAAAAGCACCAAACTTTGATGTTTTCTGCCACATTTCCTGAGGAGATTCAGCGTTTGGCCGGAGAGTTCTTAAAGGATTACATCTTCGTTACCATTGGCGTTGTGGGAGGCGCTTGCTCCGATGTCAAGCAGGACATTTTTGAGGTCAACAAATTTAACAAGCGCTCCAAGCTGATGGTCAGTCAAATGATGAACAATTCTGTTTTTATCAAGAGTCTAATCGATAACTTGTCTTGTTTGTAGGAAATCTTACGTGAGGGTGCTGAGGGCACTATTGTATTCGTGGAGACTAAGCGTGGAGCAGATTTTCTAGCTTCCTTTTTCTCAGAGACTGAATTCCCGACCACCTCCATTCACGGTGATCGCCTCCAAAGTCAACGTGAGCAGGCCTTGCGTGACTTTAAAAATGGCACCATGAAAGTTCTCATTGCTACTTCTGTGGCATCACGTGGCCTTGGTTAGTATAATCCTAAGACTTTAATTAAACCCAGTAATATTCATTTGCATTTTAAAACACAGACATCAAGAATGTCAGTCATGTCATCAATTATGACATGCCAAACAATATTGATGACTATGTGCATCGCATTGGACGCACTGGTCGTGTGGGCAACAGTGGACGTGCCACCTCATTCTTTGATCCTGAACACGATCGTCCCCTTGCTGGCGATTTGATCAAGATCCTAAAGGGTTCGGGTCAAGTTGTGCCCGATTTTCTTGAGGAAATTGGAGGCGGAAGCAGCTTTAATAGCTCCAAATTTGGCGCTGTTGATGTTCGCGGCGGGGTAAGTTTGTTGCTCTTACTTGGTTTATAACTATTTTTAAATACATTTTTTAATTTAGGCTGGCAACGCACCTGCTGACAATTTGGAAGACGAACAGGATTGGGATTAAATCATGAATAACGAGATTCCTATATAGACTACTTAATGTATTGTGCTCCAAACAATATAAACAACTATATCTATATATATAAAATATAAATATAACAGACGAACAGAAGAAGACATATAAGACATATTATGTAATTTGGCAAGTCCCATCTTTATTTTTAAAATTTTGCTAAAGAAATGCAAATGAACAGTGCATTTCCAATATATTAATTTCAAACGATTATGCGAATTTATTTTATAATTTGTTAAAAAAATAAAACTAAAATCGAAAAAATTCTCTTGATTTAAGCTCACTTTTTATTTGATTACAAAATATATAAAGCACTAAAAGAGGTGTGATTCAGAACCTTTAATAAATATTGACTACATTCTTGTTTAAGATGACGAACTGAGTCGCTATAGCCAAGTCTGCCTGTCCGTCTGTTTCTATTCAATCTAGTCTTTCAGTTTTAAAGTTATCTTGATGAAACTTGGTAAAGATACGTTCATCTATGTATGTATAACTTGCATTGATCAAGTCTGTTTACTAACTATAACATTATTGGTTATACTGACATATATTTATTTACTGACCCGATTGGAGTTTTCTGGTTTTTTCCCCAATATCCTAGCAACAAAGTTTGGAGTATTCCGACTTTAGAACTATTTAAATTATTTTTTGTATTTTTAAAGTTTTTAATTTAAATTTCTTTTTCATATATGATATTTTAACTTTTGTTTAGTTTTTTTTTCGACTGCTTTTTGGGTTGTTAAATAAATTTAAACTATATTTTAATTTGAGCAATAATGGTATAACTAAATAAATTGATTAAAGTGTTAATAGGCAACAATCAGGCGTGACTGATATGAAAGTGCCAGTCAAAAGTCGCAGTTGGTATTTCAAATAAATGTCTTGTTTATTGTGTAATCGCTCTTTTCTTTTGTGCTGCTCTTTCTTATCTCATTTTCTGCCGGCATTTTACAAACGTCTGCTGCATCGTTCCCTTAACCACCCTCTACCAACATTCTTCTCAACAGTCGACGAAAGTCGCGTATGAAAACAAAAAGGGCAATACAAATTTTGCGTTTCTGTGTTTTTGTCTTTTTACGCACACACACACACACACACATATATATACTCTCGCGCACGCATACAACAAAATCGATAAATGAGAAATTCACCACTCGCGCGCTTCGCTCTCTTCTCGTGTGTTGAGCTTGGGCGCAGTTGACCAACTGCGAGACATTTTAGTCTCTGACGGCATTTTCCAGCGTGCAAACGCTTTTTGAATTCGCGTGTGCATTAGATAATTGTTACAAAATTGTTGGTAATTTGACAATTAAATTCAACTGCAATTTGCTGAAAATAACCGCGGCGTTCAATTTGAATTTTTAATGAGGCCCTCAGAAGTATGCAATACTTTTGTGAAGTTATACAACTAAAAATCCTAGACCAGATAAAGTGGCCTTTTGTGTTTGTTGGTGTTGTTTTTTTGTCCATGTGAAATGGTTTAACCTAAATCGCAGCTTAGCGATTATGAAATAAGCAGACGATTTCGAGTGCTGTTTTTGTTGTTCTTATCCGGCTGACAAACAACAGCAAATGACAACAACCAACCTACCGAGAATCTGCTCATACATAAAGAAAACTTCGTTAGTTGTGTGACGCCCACGCACATTGAACCCTTAAGGGGCGCTGGACTATGTGAGGTCCAATAGCTCGGAGTACTCCCCTCACGGAAATCAACCCCCACTTTTCAAGCCGGCAACGAAAAAGAAAAACTCTTTGGCATTTCGCAAAGTTAACACTTACAGTTTTCTTTAATTTTTTTATGCGTTGCGTGTTTTTTCTTTCTTTTTATTAGTTCTTATGTTTCAAAACACGCATATGCATAGCATATTTATATTTAAAATAAACGATATCAGCGAAATCAGTGACTTTTATTTTTGCTGACCCACTGTAAAAATGATTAATGAATAATGAAAGCATTTCGCAGGGTTCAAAGTACTTGATCAACACGCGACAAATTTGGGAACAATAAGAGAAAAAAGTTTGCAAAAAAAAAAAAACAATCTATTGTAAAATTTTAAAAAGCAATTTATCAATAAAAACTAATAACAAAAGTGAACGCCAGACAGAAGCGGAAAACAAAGAAAAACAATAATAACTGCGAAGAACGAGAATTGTTTTTTTGGCATACAATGAGCCAAAGTTTTGATAGTTTAATGCACGGCAGAGGAGAGGGAGGAGGAAGAGGTAGTGTCTTTGATGGTTATACGGGCTATCCAGACCGTCAGTCCTCAGATGATGTGCCGGAGTCAACAACAACAACAACGAATACAACAACAACAACAGCCGGCGAAGATGGTAATGCTGAAGCAGATGCCATTGCGGCGAGGGACGATGATTTCATCGAGGAGAGCAATTTTGAATCGAATTTGCGACGTCGCAAAGGCAAAATAATATCCTGTGCCAAGGAGACAATTGAGAACGGTAAGAATCACCAAAATTACTTTACATACACATGTACATTTACTTTTCATATAGATATGTATATAATAAATGTATAATATATAATATAGATATGTGTATAATTTACTTTTCATATAGATATGTATATAATAAATGTGTGTGTATATAAGTATTCTACTTGGATGACAATAAGTTGTCATCACGTAAACAAAGCGACATTTGGCATATCGAAATCAAGCCAAAAAAAAAGGCAGAAATAGAATGTAAAGATTTTCTACTTCAATGAGCAGATACTCAAGATTTGTCAACAACTTTAGGCAATCACAATTACAGTTTGGAATTTGTGAGAAAAATATCTTGTATAATTTTCTAAGCATTAAAGATTCATATTGATAGGTTATTATGATTAGAGAATAGATTTCATGAGCTGAAATGAATGTTTTAGATATTTTTAATAAAAGCTTTTATGTTTTAATGATTTTTACAAACTCTTATTTTCCATTTTATTTATTTTTTCGTTTTATCAACACAAAATCCGGCTGTATTTTATATGAGAGTCATTTTTAATTTGGCATTAATTCCGAAACATTTAACAAACAAATATAGTTCAGTCAGTTAACTAAGAACTTAAATAGACTTTAAAATAATGGTTTTGAAAATGACAAAATGTATTAAGCCTGAGACTTAAATTTCATGAAAATTAGTAAATAAATGAAAGTAAAAAGTGGACTCTTCATGTGCATAAGAGTACTTCAAATAATTAATTTAAAATAAAAAACCTAATATAATTTAATAAAAAAACATAAATGTCGGTGCTTGGTAAAGAATCAAGCTTTAGACACCAATTAATGTTTTTTTCAGCTAGAAAAATTTCATTATAGCCTTATATCTGCTATACAATAACTTTCTAAATATTTTCTCAATGTTTGCTAGAAACAGAATCAGTATTATAAATTATTTCTCCACAAGCAAATACATTCTATAGTTAGGAATATAAAGCATCCTTCGGTTTCAGTTTTCGCACGAAACAACTATCAAATTACCCTAAAACGACTTTTAGATTGATGTACTTCCTAACAGATTCAACTTGCTGTTGTTCTTGTTTTAGCTGTCAACGTAAGACAAATAAAGCAAACCTGCACCCATTCTATATTGAGGCAGGATCTTTTGTGTCCTCTTCCATTGTGTTGCAAGTTGCAACGGACGCACTGAATGGTGTCTGAAAAAGTTACCACTGGAAATGCATTTGAAACGCTTTGAATTATTTATGTGCGTCGTTGCTTTCTTAGGCATTCAATATGGACACGGAAAATGGAAAATGCATTTTTCCTTTTTAATTCATTGCGGCTGTTATCGTTTCTTAGCTTCTGCAGCCATGTCTGGTAACTATTTTAGCCAGTTTCTGACAGTTTTATCGATTGCCACCAGCTTGTTGGCCTAATCAAGGGTTGGAGCTTCCAAATGAGCCTTAATCAAGTGCCGCTTAAATGTTTCAACGTCGTTTTCTTACTGTTTACTTTAGGCAGTTACTTAATTAATTTCATTAGCTTTTTTGGGTCAAGGTTGTCTAACATGTGCGTGTCTCGCAAATGATACCTCGGATGGTTCCATATATGAAATATATGTCTTTGAGTAACTGTATAAGGGTTGGCCATTAACTTACAATCGAGTGTTTTTCTTTATTAGAAGTTCATTTGACTAAGCTGATGAGGGTTGTTTTTTTATACATAGAATATTGCGTGCTAGAAAGAAGTCATTATATGCAATTTACACATTTACCTGCGAAAAATGTCAGTCAATAACTACTCAAGACAATGGGTATTTCAATTTAAATAATTTAATATTAATTAGCTGTGAAAGGAATATTAAAAGTAGAACTGTAATTTAACAATTGAAGATATAAGTAGTATGATTTTAATATAATTTATAGTAAATTAATAGTAAAAGTAATTAAAAGCACATTAAGTACTATTAATTTTCTATACCATATACTTTGTGTTAAATGCCGATGGAACTCTAAAAAAATGGGCTGGCTTTATTGATATGCTTATATTTCATTTATTCTTTGTTTACATGAGTATTCAAATATATTTCCATTATTATTCCAGTCTTTTAAATTCCTTTCTAATATTTTTATACCCTTGCAGAGGGTATTATAATTTTGTCACGAAATGTGTAACGCATTGAAGGAAGCCTCACAGACCCCATAAAGTATATATATTCTTGATCAGGGCGACGAGCTGAGTCGATATAGCCATGTCCGTCTGTCCGTCTGTCTGTCCGTCTGTCCGTCTGTCCGTCTGTCCGTCTGTTTCTATGCAAACTAGTCTCTCAGTTTTGAAGCTATCTTGATGAAACTTGGTACAGGTCCGTCTTTTTGCTGCACGCAGCACATATGTCGGAACCGGCCGGATCGGATAACTATATCATATAGCTGCCATAGGAACGATCGGTTGGAAATAAACATTTAGTATGAAAAACTTCTTTGTTTCTCAACATATCCCAACCAAATATACACATTGTGTGTTTAATTAAGTTCTAAACAGACTGACCAAATTTGGTGTAAATCGGACTACTATATCATATAGCTGTCATAGGAACGATCGGTTCGAAAACAACATTTAGTATGAAAAACTTTTTTGTTTCTCAAGATATCTCAACCAAATATACACATTGTGTGTTTGATTAAGTTTTAAACAGGCTGACCAAATTTGGTGTAAATCGGACTACTATATCATATAGCTGTCATAGGAACGATCGGTTCGAAAACAACATTTAGTATGAAAAACTTTTTGTTTCTCAAGATATCTCAACCAAATATAAACATTGTGTGTTTGATTAAGTTTTAAATAGGCTGACCAAATTTGGTGTAAATCGGACTACTATATCATATAGCTGCCATAGGATCGATCGGTTCAAAATCAACAAATTTTTTAAAAAATCTGACGTCTTACACAGGGCACTGCAAGGGTATCCAAACTTTGGCGCGCCAAAGTTAGCTTACGCTATATTTTCTTCTAATATGATCCAATCCCATCCAATAATATAATGACTATTTTAAACAAATTTTAGTTTGAATTCGATTCAGATCTATTAGAAAAAGAAATTCCAATTTGAGTCTACTCTAGTATGTAATAACGTTAATTTCACATCAACGCATTCTATCGAGATAATAGCAATGTAGTATAAAGTATTACACTATTCTAAATTCCTTTCCCCCCTATATCAGTTTAGGATCTCTAGGTAGGAAACGACATTGTACTGTTAGTATTCCACTATTCCAAATTCCTTTCCCTGTCTACATCAGTTTAGCAACATATCATCATTTAAAATCTATTTTGAGCGCGTCACTATGCGAATCAAATGCCATGGGTTTGGCTAGAAAGTTAACAATTCTGCATTTATACATACATACTAACGTCTTCGTATAGAGAGTGCACGACTTTACGTGCCCCAAAAACGACAGACCAAACTTTAAAACTTTGCCCGTCAAGGATAGGATATCAAAGGTTGGAGCTTGAGAATGTAGATGTCGATGTGGATGTGATGCATCGCGTGCGTTTACCATGGCGTGAAATATTACAAGTTTTGGCTAGAAATTGGGTTCTCATCGATTTTCTGGGTTGTGGCCGGAGCTGCCATGATGTCTGGGCCATTAATGGAATCGCACTCCTACTCATCATGCACTTCATTTGCCAACACAGACAGTCATATGCCCGTTGATTGCCTGGGGCCATTGTCCAACCCATTGTCTGTTCAATGTTTGTTTGCCTTTTTGGATGATTGTTTTGTTGTCAGCTTTATAGGCGAGCTCTGTCTGCCTATCAATCGTGTCGAGTCGTCACCAACAAAAACGTTTACGACTCTGAGCATGACAGAAGCAGCGAGCTATGAAATATATAGATTGGCTATGGCTTGATTGTTGTTAACCCCTTGGCCTTATTGGTATCTCTCTTTTCTTCCGACTTGACTGACTGTTCTGTCAGTTGTCTGCCAAGAACAAAGTTGCTAACAATTTACTATACATAAACTTTTCTCTTCATTATTTCTCTATTTATTATAGGGGAGTTTCCTAATAACGAAGTCAAGGAACTATTTATGTTTTCTACTCTCTAGCCACCAATCTTTTTTCTGTTCTCTCCTATCTACTTTCACGTTACTTTTGCTATTCTAGTTAATCGCTTCTCTCTAATCGCTCCTATCCAATAGAAATTTTTAACTCGTCACTCTCTGATCGCTACTGCCTAATCGTTATTATCTATTCGCTATTCTCTACTGTTAGTTTCTACTTGACTCTCTTTTTTCACTTTCTACTTTCTTGTTACTCTTTAATTCTTATTGTCGGTACTCTATTCTCACCATTCTCTATCCGCTACTTTAATACCTATCTTATACTTTCCGTACTCTCTTCACGTCATTACTGACTCGCTGCTCTCTAACTTATTTTTCATTCTTTCTATTTTTAATTCTGCACTCTCTATTCGCTATTCTCTACTGTTAGTTTCCACTTGACTCTCTTTTTTTACTTTCTACTTTCTTGTTACTCTTTAATTCTTATTGTCGGTACTCAATACTCACAATTCTCTATCCGCTACTTTAACTCTTATTTTCTACTTTCCGTACTCTCTTCACGTCATTACTGACTCGCTGCTCTCTAACCTATTTTTCATTCTTTCTATTTTTAATTCTGCACTCTCTATTCGCTAATCGCCACTTTCTCGTTAATCGTAACCTGCTTTCACTCTTCCTTTTTCATGTTCTGAACTTACTCAATAAACTGCTTGCATGTTCTTTTCCATTTACTTTAACCTCTTTCTTCTTTTTCAATGCATTTTGAGCTTGAGCTTGGGCCACTTTCTCTTCGAGAGCTGCAAGATTTGGTGGTCTTAACGTGACTCGGGCAAGAAACCATCATGCAATGTTTATATAGTTGGCTTCTCTCATATTAATGGCTTTGTCGAAGGCGTTTTTCAGCTTAAGGACGAACAGAGGATAAACAAAAAGCTTTTTTTGTGTGCCAGATTTTGTTTTTAAACTGTCTAATAATTGTTTTTTTGAATTTGTTGCAACACACAAACAAAATGCTTGCCACTTGCTTCAAGACCAAAGTAAACTGTGTCTGCGAAGCACATAAAACCTTTCCTGGTTACGAACACTCATATTATGTATCCATTAGTCAAAGCTGCAGTTTGTTTTTCTTGTACATTTCTGTTGACTGGCAAGAAAATATCCTTAATGGCTTTTCCAGTGTTTCTGGCCTGTTTTGTGTTTTGTTTTGAACCCTGGTAAATATTGAATAACATATTTGCGTATTAAAATGACATTTGTGGACAATATGTGTATTGTCTGGGTTAAGCTAGGGTGGCACAATTGATGTTTAAATTTTTGTCCATCTGTATTTGAAGAAATCTGTTGCAATCAATATTGCAATTCAGTTTTTTGTTGAATATGCAGATGATCTAAAAAGTTCTGAAATGCAAAATGAAAATACACGTAATTTAAATAAACGCATAGATACTTACGAGAGTAGGTAGAGAACATGAGGACATGATTTGTTTTTTACTTTGCATTGGAAAACAGAAAGTTAAAAATATTTAAAGTGGATCTAAAAACAATTCGGTATGACATATATCTTAAACAAATTTTAGTTATGTAGTTGTTTTAATATATTAAAATATAACAATAAGGATACACAACTTTAACCATAATAAATAAAGTGAATACATAACTTTTTAGGCTGAGTTTATTTTTGAGGACATAAATAATAGACGACTTACAAATGTGCTACTTAATGACTAAAAAATACATCATATTATTTGAATAGACCTCGTAATTCTTAAGTGTTTCCAAACTGAGAAGATATACTTAGCTCTGTGTAAATACATATAAAATGTTTATTAGTATTTATATTATAAATACATATGTAAGTTGATATTTAATATCATGTTGTTGAACTTGTGCATATGCATATGAATTTAATCAAATTATGCAAAGCTGTCAGTTTATTTGATAAATGTTTGCGGTCGTGAGGTCACGGAAATCGTGAGCTTTAACAATACAAGTACATTGGGAAATGGATGCGTTGTGTAGGGGGAAAAATCCTCGAGCTTTTTATAAAGCCATCCGGTGAATCATTGGGTTCTATTTTGTTGTTGGATATAAGTATATTTTGTGGCTTTGCACAATTTCATTTTTAGTTTGCTTTCTATACTTATTGTATAGTAGAATTTACACATTTCGGATTGACACGCTGCTAAACCCAACATATATTCATCGACTTCCTTTTCGTCCCCAGTCAAGCAGTCCAAAAGCCGATTACATTTGCCCCGATAATGACGGAATGCCTGCAAGTTATTTATGTGCTCTGAACCCAAATTTCAACGCGAATTATATTTGCATACAAATTCCGTCTGCCATTTCCTTGATGAGCGAAAAACGTTTTATAAGCCAACAGTTGCTATGCCAATTTCAAAATTTAAGTGGAATGGGTCAAAAGATTTGCCGAATTATCAGTTCAAGGATACTTATTTAAATGGAACAACAAAAAAACGGGATAGTAATTTAATCAGGGCTTGTGAAAAATTAATGTTGTTTATGCAGGCAGAGAAATCCTCCCATATTTCATTGAATTTTAGTAAGATTGCTTGAACATTTTGATTACTGGGACTGCGATTGGTTTATTTTTGATTAATTTATTATTAATCAATACATTGGAAAATGTGAGCTTTGTTTGCTAAAGGAAATATAAGAAATACGTTTGAAAAGTTATGAATGTTATTTTGGAGAATAGATAGAATAAGATAGAATTTAGGACAGCTTTCTCTATAAATAAATTAATAATATGTATGTTGTGGTTTTTAATTTTAAATATTTAATGCAAAAATGAAATACGAAAAGAACAATTCTATTTAATAAAGTTTGTTATTAATTTTTAGACTTTTACCTTGATTTTCTGGGTGTTAATTTCAACTCCAATCAGTCATTTCGAACCTTTTTTGTTTCAAGTGGAACATGCCTTCATTGAGATAAGATATATGTAGTTTAAACTATTTTGAGCACAAGTAACTGAAAACTTGCGACCAAGTATTGTTTATAATTTAATACCGACAATCTGTACAGTCAATAAAAAGTTTACTCACATGTTGAGGCTTTCGGCAGACCCAAGCAATGTCGTGGACCACAAACCACGAAACTCACGAAATCTAGATATGCAAATGCGTTACAAAATTTAACATTCTGTGCACTGTTATGGGTTTCAGCCCCCATCTCCATATCCCTCCCTAGCCCTACCTCAACTATATGTGTATTTACCTAGGTCTGTTAGACATTCAGCCAGCTTGTCCTGTAGCTGTATATGTATGTATATCCTTCTGCCTTGCTGTGCAATTTGAAATCCACCAAACTTTTATCTCGAGGCGTTGTCGTGTTGTGCGGTGCATACACTGACAAAAAACGGTTATCGAAACTTTGGACATTGGTCTTAAAAAAGTGATGCCAGAACAAGTTAATAACGGTGTGGCACAAAACTGACCAAATATTCAAGAACACAGCTTTAAAAATAAGATAAAAATTCTGATTATCTCAAAATTGAATTAAATTAAAATTTGTAAAATAAAAAGATTTTTTTAAAAATAAGATAAAAATTCTGATTATCTCAAAATTGAATTAAATTAAAGATTTTTTTTAAAGATTTAAGTTGTGTTTTCTTTTATTAAGAATCTCAGATTTTTTTAGAAAAATATTCTTAGTTTTAGTAATAAGTTCTAATTTCTTTGTTCTTGATTCAAGAAGATGGATCTTTTTGCAGTGTACGTACATGTGTATATAGCCAGCTTTCCAGGCTGTTTTGGCTCTATTCGCATGCTTGTTACCAATGTGTTCAGTCAGATGCTCAGTAAGGTACTCATAGGTACAATATTCTTTTATCCTTTGTTTGCCTCTAATACCGTTTGATTGATTCTGAAACTCTGTCTAGCAATCAGCCCAATTCAAATTATCTCTCAATTCAAATGTTTCAACTACAGGCATCATTATTATTATCATCATCATCATTATCAATAGCATCCACATCATTATCATGAAATTGTGACATTGAGAGCAGCTTAATTTCCGTTAAGCTTGTGAGATCAACCAAATGTTACGTGTGTGTTTTAGATTACAAATGCATGTGTATGCGTGTGTGAATTGGTGTGTGTTTCTGTTTTTCTGTGTGTGTATGTGTGTGTATGTTTCTGGCTTATACCTTTGATTGGCTGCTAATGCGATTGGCTTCTGTCAACGCTCTGTATCGTGTTTTAATTTCTTATTGATTAGCTACTCAAATGCAACTGTCAGAGGAGTTGCTCTGTTTAATTTGAGATACGAGCGTGTAATTGAATTTAATTTAAAATAAATGTCAAGGGAACTTCTAATGGAGAACGACATATGTATTTTTTGTGAAGACTTAAATGTTAGTCTGAAAACTAACTGTTTGATGTACTTTTCATGTTGCTGTGATTGTTAGTCTGGGAATTAAATAAATGTTCTCAAAGATGTTCGCACATTTAAGTCAACATATTCAGAAGAGACAGAAGACTTCAAGCTTATTGCTTTAATCTTAGAACTAAATACATAAGAATAGCATAACAAATTTGAAATCATACAAGCATATATAAGTAGTTTATAAGAGCCTTTAACATCGTATAAAATTACATTGCAGTATATAAATTAAAGTCTTCAGCATTAACAGCTTAATCCTAACTAAATGGAGAATCTATTTTGTTAATTAAAAATGAAGCTACATTTTATTTTGATTCTAAGGAAAGAAACTAACTCTTGCGGTTGGTTATTAGTTAGTTAGCATGAAGGTTGAAATAAGAATAGTTGCAGATTTTACTTAGTGGATTGATGCCTAAAGTTATATATATTTACATGTGTATGTATAAGACTAAGTTATTTAGTCTAAAGCCAAAACTGAGCAGCATTTGCTATACACTTTACAGCTATGAAAGTAAATATTCTTCAGAATTTAAAATTATTACTATGCATAGAATTTACTTGAATGTAGAATTTTGGCCTTTTCAAAGGACAGCCTTGTATGTTCCCAAAAAGTTAACAATGTGCACACATTCTTTGCTTTGTTTGCCGTATAGAATTGTTTACGAAGCACCAAGCTTGAAACACTTTATTTCATGCAACCCAACTTTCATTTTATCCAGCTATCTATTCATCTATTCAACTGTTAACTATGTGCAACAATTTCCTGCATTGAGGCCTTCCTTGAGTACTTGGCATGTGGCACACGTAATCCAATTGGGTGAAGAAATCTACTCCAGTTCAGCACATACTCGTACTTGTACTCGTACTTGGGTCGAAAAGTCGAAACATCTTTCAGTTGTTTGGTAAGCCAATCTGGCGATCTATCTGCATTTTCCATGCGCATATTCACATTGTTGTACTTTTATGCCCATGTCCGGCGGACAACTTTACCGCATGATGGAAACAAAAGAAAGTAGCAAAGGAAGTTACTACAACCATCCATATCCCACATTATACTACTATCTCTCACCTACGATACTGCAGTTAGTTCACTTCTTGGCCAAGATATTGCCGAAAAGTAAGCCTAAAGGAGGCAAAAGCACTCGGTTGTCTGTATTTATAAATGAATACTCGGTATGTACCTCGTTTTGGTCTTGGATGTCAGCCAAAAGTCCTTTTGCCATCTCTTCCCACCCAAGTAGGGCTTGAGAGTCCCGCAAGTGCACTTGGGGGCGGTCTCCGAAAAAAATGGGAAAATGGAAAAATCAATGCAAACGAGTGAAAGGTTGAAATTTGAGACATTTCAAGTTACAATTTTTCAGAGCCGTTAACGCAATTTATGCCCTTTAATGGACTTTAAAAATCTCACAAAGTTGCTTAAGCCTAAAAGAAGGAAATTTTTATTTTGTAACTAGAGGTGTGCTCTTATTTATGATGACATTACCACGCCCCAAAGTTACGACGCTTGCCTGCCTAATGGTTTGACATTCATCATACGCCCCGTGTCACAAGCTCGATGTCCTTGCCGTCCTTGTGGTCTCTACCATTAATTCAATTGAATTTTTGCGCTTTTTCTGATATATATCATGTCATACATATAGTTTTGCATGTATTTTATCATTCCACCCTCAGCTGGTTTTGTAGTTAATGCTACCCATTTACTTATTTACTTACTATATATTTTATAGTGATATATTCGTATCCTTGCGCTCCTTGCAAGTTATTTAATTTGCATCCGTGGAAATCAATTTTGACTTAAAGGGCGGAAGAGCGAAAGACATGCAAACATGTCATAATGTTTATTCAATCTGTAGACTGATATGTATCTACGTAAAAGTAGTCGAGCTGATACGTATTGTACAGTGGTAAAGGAATATAAGAAAGTAGAAATAGGAAATGAAAACCATATCTATTTTAGGGAAATTATAGATATTTATAGTAGAGATAAATAGTTATGTTAAAATTATTTTCATAATACAAATTTCAAATGGAAATCTTGTATCTCATTGTTTTTATGTTTCTCTAACTAATTAGTTAATAAATGGAAGGTTATACATAATTCAAAATTTTCTTTTGATCTCATTGCATGTATGAATTAACATTCTTTTGGATATTCAATTGAGTTTTTTCCATTTACTTTATCCTTATACCCTATCTTCAATTAACTCCTATTTCACTTTTCTATAGCTCTTCATTTTAAATTCTTTCATTTCTGATACTATTTTGTATTTCCTACCAGTTTTTCATTCCAACTACAATTTGATATTTGTGAGCACAATAAACCGAATGTGCACCACTGTAAGGCTTCCATGTGTTTACATATATGCATAGTTACTAGATACACACCAGTCTAGAGTCTGCAACCTTACTAAGTGCTCTTTGCTGTTGCGTGTTCTCTGCAAATTCTTTTCCCAATCTCCACATTTAGGGATGTTTTCCCAACAGTTTAACACATGTCCTGGTGTCAGCAAATCAATTGGACGAGTATATATATCTTACTTTATACAAATGTAGCTATCCCTCCGGTAGCCTTAAATGCATATGCGTGCCTAAAAGATACTCCGTAGTCATCTCACAATCCTTAGCACTATATCAACATTTTTGTTGCCACAGAGTCCACAAATTATGATAAATTAAAATGCCTGCAAATGCCTTTACCGCACAGATTTAACTGCTCCCAGTGTATAGTGGTCTGACTAGAGTTAAATATTCTGCCAAAATGTTTTCAATGGGCGTGTCCCTCATGTTAGGACATGTTCCTGTCTAATGAGACCAAATGTGATTTGCCTGCCCCGTTGTGTTGCCACAAAATTTCCGAAAGGCCGGAATTTGCTTTCGTGGTCAGCTGTCCCCTTGATGGCTGATGTGGGTTGTTCTATCCATTGCTTTCGTTGTTCTTGTTATTGTTTTTGCTTTTGTTGTTGTTGTTGTTTGTTGCCATTAAAAGAGGCAATCAATCATGGTTTTTTCGGTAGGCGAAGCCTACAAGCTCATAAACTGAAAGCGAAACAACTTTGTCGATTTATGGAAGCTGTGCTTAACGTGCTGTAAAAGCAATTAATCAGGCATTGGGTATACAGTAATTGAGTTGGCCAGCACGAGTAGATATTTAAATGCTTAAGTGCTACAGAGTTGGCCAATTAAAGGAGCAGGAGGTATCATATTGAGCATAAAGAATGTGCTGATAAACGAGCAAGATATTAGAGAGATTATTGAATTATGTGATTAGTTTTTATAAATCGATACTACTCGAAAGGATAGATTATGCAACAGATCCTTAGGAAAGTTATAGGCTTATCGCTTATGAATATAGACACCTGATCTCTTAGGAAAAATATGAGTAGATATTTAAATGCTTGGGAGCTATAGAGTTGGTTAATTGTAGAAAAAGAATTATGTTTTACATCGCAGAGTATGCTCACAATTTATAGAACTTGGAATATCGGTCTGATGCGCCTTATAAAAGTGACATAATATAGGCTACTATTTTCATAATAATAATAATCTGCTTTGAACTAAAATGTTTAAAATTCACATAAAAACTACTCTGCCAATAAAATTTATTAGATACATATAAAGTTACAGTAACTAAAATGCATAGATTTGGAAATCTAGCTGAGTCTCCGTAATATGTTTCAGTTATTGTTTTACTTGCTTAGATATCTTCCTCAGCTTACAGAAAGGATAAATATGTAAACATATCAATTGCTATTCAATTGGTTCATAACTTAAGCTGTTGAGTATTTTGATACCCTCATCTTGTTGTGAATGAAGTTAACTTTTGCGTGAAGTGTTTACATTTTTAGCTTTGTGATCACACAATGCTGTCAACATACAGTTGACAGTCAAATGTTTGTTGCATTTACCTATAAAACATGATTCTTGAGTGACATAAAGCGTTGCTTGCTGTCATATTAAGTATACGCACATTACGTATTCACCGCGGGCCATTTGCGTGTGTGGTTGAGGGTGACAGTGTGATAAAACCACAATGTTTGCGGGCAAAGCTGACAAAGTGTCTTGTTTAGCACTCACTTTAAATCATAATTGCATAATATCAATTATTTAAAGCAATTAAATTATGATTTGTGTTTTGGAAATCCATTAAAGCCGCCACTCTGCCGACATGTTTGCCTGTTGTCTTCAATTTGTGTTGCGTTAGATTAAACTGCCAACGTTGGCAACTAAATAATGTTCGACATACACACACACACATTTACTCATATATATGTATGTCCTGACATACTTACGTATATACACACTCTCAAATTTCTCACAGCATGTCCTTGAGTCGTCCGCGGTATGTGTTTTTGTCTTTCTTTGTTCTTGTGCTCGACGCTTCTTCGTCCTTGCACTAAGTGGATTTTCATTATACATAGATAGCAGGGCAAAGATTTATTATTTAATTTGCGCGTATAATTTGTAATTATGTCTCAACATTTACTTAACCTGACAACTGTTTGGGGGCCATCAACGTTCGTGCCAACACAGGCATTAAGGATCATTAGGGCATCAGCATGTTCTCGCTTTAAGGTGTGTGCACTCTTTGCATTTCTTATCAAATCAAGTTAATTTAGATTGAATTTTGTTTAAACAAGAAATATTTAACTAAAGTTTTAAATAGACGTAGAAGAAACTTTACTCATTTCAATTTAATTGACAGCTTCTAGAGCTGCATAAATTGTAGTTATTGAAATCTGTGTAGTTTCTTCAGGGTCAACTTTAATTCGTTTTATTTCTTTTGAATAAAAACGGATTGCTTCATTTTTCAAAAGTCTTAAAAGTTTAAGCCAACAGCCTGACAATCCCCTTAATAAGTTTTTCTGAGTAGAAATCTAAGAAGCGATTTAACTATTATTTGTCTTGGTTCTTAAACAGATGTTGGGCGTCGCTAATTGGACTTATAGCTATGTATAAGCTTTTTTTTAATCTATGCAAAGGCTTATTGTGTTTTTAATAAATCTGGATATAGGCACAGAAAAAGGCAAAGGACAAATATATACACACATTTTAAACAGATTGTAGCCTTGGGTTTTTATATTCTAATATTTTTAGCAGCATGATAAAATTTTTATTGTGCGTTTTTTTCTACTAGATTTTTGCATGGTTAATGCTATGAGGATAGCTAAGAACTAGCTTATCTCCCTATTATCATAACTACAATGCTCTCCTTGAGCGTAAACCTTTCTAAGCCTGAATGAAGAAGCTACAACGATTTATCTAGCTTTTAACTCCGGCTAAGTTGTAAGATTTGAAAAATTGTATTTTCTTATATTTTTCTTAGAGACATAATATTTTGATGCCGCTTTTTTCAGTAATTTGCATAGTTGGTTTTTTTTCAACCCATGTTTGAGTCAGTTTGTATTCTAAATGCGGTCAAATAACAACCTCTACTTTATTCGACCTTTTATTTTGAATTTCAATTGTGGGACTCAATTATATATGCAGATCCAATCAATAAATAGACACTCACTCAAGAGTCGCCATCGACATCGAAATCACCATCAGTGTGGTTTTTTTTTTTTATATGATACTCGCAACTCTGCCCTTTAGTTCCCTCGGGTTTTTTTCACTGTCTCTCAGCTGTCTGCTGGGCGTTTTGACACTCTGAGTGGTTTTAGTTGTCAGACTGAGAAAAATGTGTGAAAAAGCGTGGCTATGAAAATTCTTTGCATAAAATATGAGCAGAGGCTGATGAAGAAGAGGGTAGGAACAACTTCGTGCCTGAGAATTTTAAACCAACAAATATTATTGCCAACTGCCTGATGGTAAGGGTATGAAAAAGAATGCAAAGTGTTTGAAAGATTGAAAGGATTTTGTTGAAAATGAACCGATTCGCATTAATGTCGAGAAAGTGAAAGGTTAAACGGCATGAAACACAAAGAAATAATAGAGAAAAACTAAAGATCTTAAAGCTCTGAATTGATATTACAATTCTTAATAGTTGACGGATTTTCTATATTGTTGTTTCATGGTAATGTAAGCTAAAATAAGTGTTCGATTCGTGAAAATTCTTTTAAATTCTCTCTGTCGGCCCTTTTTAATATCCTTTACTACTTTACTTTGGAACTACCATAGAAATGGAATCACCTTGGTGCTTATAAAACGATGACTTTAGTCTCAGAGATTATGGAATGCAGCTATTAATTTAACTATATTCAATAGTTTCATATTTATATTTCATTAGTAGAGTCTATTTTTGAAATGCAGAAAATTAAAAATTCAGGGCTAATATTATAGTTTTATTTCCACTTTACAATAATAAATATGACATAAAAAGTTAAGTGTCAAAATGTTACTTACCAAAAAGAAAGAATCAACCAGCTTATTACTATGCAACTTTGTGACTTAATTCACAACTGTTTACAGGGCATTTTACCAAGTACTCATAAGTATAACTTCACATGTCATGCTTACATTCCTGTACTTAATAGTTGGAATTTTAAACGTCCATGTAATCATTTAATGGGTATTATATAATATGTAGTTTACGGCGCGACAATCTTTTATCTTTTATCATGTGTATTTTTCGTTCAATATTGCACTGAATTTTGCACATGGGCGCCATATAGTCGTTTGGCAAATTGATGTCTGTTGTCCAGTCAAGAGGAGTCCTTCGGGTCCAGGGACCTGGCACTTCAGCAAAATTGTCCTTTAATGGGATTTGTGGCACATTTTTATTGATGCACTCACTGAACTCTTCGCAGTGATTAATGTAACCATCCATTCTGTGTGGATGTTTGTGAGTTTTCGCCATTGTCTGCACTTCACGACTTTTCTCGGGGACACAGATGTAGGAGGAGTTGGACACAGTCCGGTAGGAGCAGCAGCAACAACAACAAAGTCTTGGTCAGCATAAATTAATTACATTTGTGTATGGGACAGTATAGAGCGGACAGTTGAGGCGGACAATGTCAAGTGTTGGCCAGCATTTGTGTCTGGATATATTTATCTTATGAATGAAAAAGCTACCTCAAGTGTTTTATTAATAGTCTTTATGCTATTATCCTGCTGATGTGGATAGTTTGATCTATATAAGACTTAATGCCATTTAATTTTACTGTTCAGTTTTAATTAGTTTAGTTGACTTAAACTCTGCTTTATTGTATCTGGCGGTCGAAATTTCCTTTAGGGAACATGCATGGGACAAAGAAATCATTAAGTTAATAAGAATAGCGAAAAAAGTAGTACAAATATTAAATTACATAAAACTTTCTAATAAAAGAAGTTTAATAAATGGTTTTTTCCTTATCAAAATAAATGACCTATTGTTATTACATACTTTCTAAGTAGTAAATCATAATTTATTTAAACCATTTTTGCCTGTTAATAAAATTTTATAGTTTCTCGGTATTATAATAAGATTTTGGGGATTTCATACTTTTGTCTTACTTTTTCTGCTACAGTGTTAAAAACAGTGAATGAAAAATTAATTAGTTTTGCAAATGACTATTTTATGTAACTATTGTAATGAAAAATTCACTGTACACAAATTCATTGCAAGCTCATCAAATTACAATAAAAGGTATTCAGGAAAATAAATACGTAGTTAGTTATAAATAAACGTTATTTTTACTGTACAAATAAAGAGGTTTAATTTTAGTATGTTCATTAAACAAATTGAATTTGAAAGCTTAAAGGTTTGAAGTATGTGTAAAATCAAATTTAATAGAAATAACTTTATTGTATAGAAGTAACTGAAATGAAGTTTGACTGAAAAACCGTCATCAGCCATAATAGACTTAACTGACGGGCTCTAAAACGTTTTCTTGGCTAACAATTTTGGCTTATTGAAAGTGACACTTTAAGTATCATCCTCCTCTTGTCGCTGTCATGATTGTCTTAGGGACATGGGACCACCCCATTTTTCTGGCTGGACAGTGTTAAACTTGGTATTGGACTACCTGGCTACCTGACCTGACTAACTGATTAGTTTTGCAGCTGGCCAGTCTTGGTGTTCGTCATCATCATCATCACCATCAACATTATTATCATTAAAATTACATCATTTGATTTCAATTAGACGCATTTAGTTGAACTCAATTAGGCCACGTTGCGTTTCGTACACGGTAGCTAATGAGCTGGCTCCGTTCGTCATTTCTTCCTTTCATCAATGTCATCAGTGAGGTCTAATTAAAACATAAACTGTTCCCAACGTGTTTCGAGTGTGTTGGAAATGGTATCGTCTCACGAACTCACGCAATTACACGGTATTAAGCTAGTTGTTGGCAGCAGCAGCTGATTAAATTTAAGTCATTTTCTAGGGTGTTTGGGTGAGTGGGTTGGTGGGTTGGTGGGTTGATGGGTGGCAAGGTTGCTGGCGGCTTTCATGGTTATGCAACGCTTACAAATTACTCTTCTTGCTGCCCACTTGTCGGTTGGAGACTTCGGAGGAAGCTTCGGGGTCTCAATCAGCTTCAGTGCGCTTTCAACGCCCGCGCTAAAGCCGATTTCATTAATTATTCAGGACAACGTCTCACAGCTCACTGCTATCCACCCAATTCCATTCCCATTCCCCTCCAGCTTCTGCCAATCAGACTGCTCCAGCTGCTGCTGATTTAACAGACGAGCCCATTGATGACACATTTTGGACTTGACAACAGACAGCTGAACAAAAGCTGTTGCCAATTGTTAAAGTTTTGATTTGATATTTGGTTTTGGTTTACATTAATTAGACAAAAATCCTTTTGAGTAATTTATGGATCATGGACTGATTTGATTAAAATTGGTTCAAAAGCTAATTATTCCTAATAATACCTACTCAATATTATTAAGCTTTTATCTGACCTGTATTCTCTGTCTGAACCTGTTCCCTTACATTTTTCGATTTCCCCTTTTACAAATTTGAGATTATTTATGCATATAGAAGAAAAATATTCTTTGTGGTAGTTTTTTTTTAAATTTAAAGTGCAGTCTATTTAAAGTAAAATTTTATTAATAGTTATTATATTTAGGATATATATGTATAGATGCAATTGGGTTTTATGTTAATAGGTATTTGTACTTACAATTCGACTCGATATGAATCTGTTTATCTAGACTTAATTTTGACAAAAACTCTTTTTTCATAAAAGCATTATTCAGCATTCTTCTTGCCTTTAAAGCAGAACAAAATAGTTTTGAAATGATTTATTTAGTGTGTTCACTTCAAATTGCACCCATTAAAGCATTTTTTCTCTGTTTTCTCTCAACACTTTGCATACATTTTATTACAGACTATCGAGGACTTTATTACACTTTAAGAAATATCACTTTTTTTCAATCGAATTACATACTTTGGTCTGGCTGGCTTTATTTCTATATTATCAGTCGCTCTCTAGATCAGTGTTCATAAAAATAATCCCCTGGGCTAAAAAGCATCATTTGTACATGCCAGTAGTCAAAATATTTCAATGCTAGTTTAGGTTAGCAGGGGTCAAAATATATCTGTAATTTTATTTTTCTGATCATAGCTTGCTGCTCCGTAGTAAATTTGGATCGAGCTTTTTCCTTTTTAGTGTCTGCATCTATTAAAAACACGATTCTAGGTCCTTAGTACGCATTTATCAGAAATTTTTTGATTTACCTGTTACAGATTAAGTTACTAAAAATAAACATGTTACTTTTTGATCTCAATTTATTTAAGGACTATATTTAATAGGCACCATCTCACATTGTAAGAGTTTGTTACCCAATTTGTATTAACCCTAATCTTATTTCCATATGCATTGGCAGCTTAAATCAGCTTCTGAATCCCTTTTTTAATCTCCCGAAGGACATACATCTCCTTCTATATAATAAAAGTAGATGCCTAACTATTCACAATGCGTGCCTTAATGCTAAGAGGGGTTAGAGGAAACCAAGGGTGATCCCTTCTTTGACTGAATTTTATGAGCAAAGCGTGTGGTTCATGTCACCAATGAAATCCCTATGCTCCCTATGGGATAGGACAATATGTGAGAAGGATATTAAAATGGCAATCACACGTTTCGCATGCTGAATCCGGAAGAATGTTTATTGGCTAGAATTTGCATTAACAATTTGCTCGGTGGTTGGGAACACAAATTTACAACTCATTTGCTATGCGATTTTGTCTCTGTGGGCATTTTTGTTGCTGCAACCACAAATTGAAACAAGTTTATACAATCCCGGAATAACACATTTAATACACAATTATATACATTTATTCTCTATCAATCTGTGCGGACTGAGACGCACTCTTCTTTGGTTTTATTTATGGAATTAATTACTGAGCTTCTCATTTTGTAAATTATTTCCTGGAAATAGAAGCTGGTGAAATGAATGCATTACAGCTGAAATAAATCTCACAGGAATCTCTTAATGAGTTTTATAAATATAGATGTTATGGGTTGCGCAATGAAACTTCTGGGAAAACAATTTAATCCACCTAAATGGGTTTTTGTTTTATAAATATCTGCACCTAATGCTATAGGAATTGAAGGATTTAACAAATATGGATTCTGTTAAGAAGATAGCAAAGGCTCAGAGTATTTTGTGACATTAAGTTTCCCAAGTGAACAAGAGATGATTGTCTTACATCGAATAAGAGCAGCTTTCCTGCTAAAAATATATTAATCGGGAAGCGGGTTTAAACTATAAGTTGTGTCGGGGAGGAGAAATGGTGCATTTATATACATTAATAGTGCTCTAGTCCCTAAATTGACAAAGTTTCTCTATCTTACAAAGAAGATAATAGGCAGTCTTTGGTCAGATATGAACAACGCTTAGCTGACATGGACTTAATACTACAGAGATAATACTTTACTCCTTGCATAAAAATAAAATAAACAGTTTAGAATTCTTTGCTCATAAGCTTTCTCTATCTGTATTTTATTTCGCATTAAGAAATCTTGGCGGAATTTGCCCTTTTAGGGAGGGTCATATGTAGTACATATTTGTACCTTATGCTTCCCGTAATACTCTATTTAAACATCTATTTTAAACTCTATTTAAAGTAAAACCATTTTAAAAGAGTATTTACACCCTAATATGATTTGTTCTCGTAGGTTATTTAAAAGGATAAACAGGTCATCTTGCAGCACAAAATCTTTTTGTATCAAGAGAGTTTATTTTAAGATGTTCAATTAGACATTATCCATTGCAACCACGTTTAACAGCTTGTCATTATACATTTTTTACAAACATAAATAATATGTTTGTTTCAGATTTTATTTGAGAAGCTTTTTATGTATAATTACTTTACTTGTTCTACAAAAAAGAGCATATTCCAGTGTTGATATACATATTATATTCCCATAAGAGTCATGAATCTTAATAATGACATAATATTCTCATAATTTATTATACAATATGCAAGTCATTAAGTTATTTGATGGTCTTCTTGGTCCAAATGAAGCAACTAACCAGTCAACCATTAAAGCTTGCCTCTTGCATCTGTCATTAGCGTAATGAACACTGAAAATCTGTTGATAAGAGGAATGCAACAAAGGTTGACTTTGGCACAAGTTGCCTGTCGTTATCAGTCCGGGAACAGGCCTTGACTTCCTTCAAGTGTTTGTCCATTGTTGTTGTTGTTGGCTCATAATTAATTACGACCTCGCGTAACTGAACCATTGCCAAAATGGGTGGTTGGGTGGTGTGTGGTTGAGTGGTGCAAATACAAAGCAGAAGGAAGTCCATGGAGGTTCCACCTTTTTTGGCTATCGCGTGTTGTGACTTTTGGGTGCTGTCATTAGTCAATTTCAGTGATTTTCGTTGTGTTTTTATCACTGCTTTCCACATTTTCACATTTACACATTCAGTGGGCCCGGATTTCGAGTCATGTCTCAAAATGTCTTGCCTGGATTTATCGTTGGGCTAATCATTTTTGTTGTTTTAGTGTTGTGGTATTTGCACTGGTTTCCACCTCTTCTAATTAAAAGTTGTGGCAAATTTTTGCGGTTTTGCTATTTACCTTTTTGTTTGTTTGCTCTTGCCTTGTTTTTTTTTACCTATCCTCCTCTATCTTCTCCTGACATTTCGTTTGTTATGCAATACACAATTTAAGGACACAAAAGTGCAGGCTATGCGCTATTTCATAACCTTGGCTAAATTTGTTTGAACTTTGTCATTTTGTTTCTACCTGACACTTGACATGGGCCCCTTCAAGTTTTTATAAACACAAAATAAATTAAAACAGGATGTCCATAATAAGTATAAAACTATGATAAGTTTTAACAATTTTCTTCTTCTTGTTGGGTAAAGGACGTTGTTACTTTCTGCTTGCATTTTAATAGCACTAGTTGTTGGTTGAGTAAATATTTTTTAGTTTATGAATTGTATCTGTATCTACGCTGTGTAGTCGTATCTGTAGTTGATGCTCTTAGGGCATTTTTTATACCCTGCGAACGAAAATATTCGGAGGAGGATATAATAGCTCAGTGAAATTGTAGGTAACACGAAGAAAAATTAACTAATTTTATAAAGTAGGTTTATTATTTAACAGATTAAAGATACATATAGACTTAGACCTGTTTAATTATCAGAGCCAAGCTTAGGTTGTATTTACTTTGCTGGAGATAACAGTCGAATAATAAATACCGAATTGATATAAGAAATAATATTCCACAGTGACGCACTGGCGCCATCTAGAGTTCGTATCTTCCAAGGTGTTTGTATTCGTATGTGTTAGAATGAGCTGAAACATGTTTATGAGTGTGAATACTATTCTCTGAATACTTTTACAAACATTCAAGCGCTAGATGCAGGTTAATTCAAAGTCAAGTATACTTTACATTTGATGTTTTTTTTTTTGTATTTGCATCGATTTTGCGGGTTTTCTTTCTTTATACTTCTCCACCTCCGCTCTATTGTGAGGGAGCTACGTTTTTTATGCTCTGTCGGCTGCAGACAAAAAATGTATCTAAAAATATGGAAAACGATTTCAAAGAAAAAATTTGTGAAACTTTTTTTTCATTTCGGAATTTGCTAAAAATATTCTAGCCTTAGTTTGGGTTTATTCCGCTTTGGCCGGATTTTGTAGTAACCAATTAATCTTCATTTCCCTTTCCGTCTGGTTGCAGCTTCCCGCCAACTACGCCGTAAAGTGCCCTACGCTGGCCATTTAATGACGCCGCGTCGCCTTTGGCTCAACAAAATACCAACACAATGCGATGTGGTCATCGAATTTCCTGAGGATGCACCGGATGAAGCCCTCCGTTGGTTACTAGCCCGAATACGCTCCCAGCCGCCAGCCGGACTGGGTCTCCTAGTTCAGGTAAAGGCACACGAGAGCTCTAGACGGAATGCCTTCTATGTGAGCGCACCAGTTAATATGTAAGTACATATAATACTTTCTATAAAAAAAACTCTATAAAAAAGTTATCTAAGTTTTATCATAAACATAATCATAATAGTTCCATAGTTAATAAACAAATTTCAGTTTAAAATGATGTCTTTAATAACTTGAAAAGATATGGGTAAATGTATTGTTAATGCATTTAATCAGAGAATCTATGGAGATTGGTGTCCTCCTTCTTTATTAAGAACAATTTTGTTTTAGATTAGGTTAGAAATAAGATACAAATGCATATACATGAATCATGTTAAAATATTAAAATACATTTACTCTTTGTGAGTAATCAATTAATTATTGAGTTCATTGTTCTTGTGCCATTCAAATAAATAAATATATATATGTATAAATTCAGCCAGATTACTTTGATGATTATGTTTTATACTATGTTATTGTGTTTATTTGTTGCAGCCTCTTCAAAGCGGCGGAGGAGGCACGCCTACCGAAACGTCTACGTCCTGATTTGGGGGGCGCATTACGTGAATTTACCACCCGCGAGAGTCACTGCTTCCAGCAGCTGAGGGGAGATGTGGGCAGCACAGCGTTGTTTACGTCCCAGGAGCGTCAGTGGCTGGTGTTGCAGGTGTTGCAAGGACTTCGAGCCGGTTGCAGTGATATTGATGCGTTGCAAGGTCGCGCTGCAGTGGCCGAAGGTCAAAGCATTGTTGCTGCTTGGCAGGAGTCGGGTTTGATCACACAGGTCTTTCCACTTCACGAGACATGCTCCCTAACACAACTCCAGACACATTGGGTAAAGCAGATCTTTGCTCCCCAACCCTTGGATGATATTGCGGCCTATTTTGGTGTGAAGGTTGCATTGTACTTTGCCTGGTTGGGACACTACACTTGTGCTTTGGGTGTGCCTGCCGTCTTTGGCACCATACTCTACTGCATATTGTGGGGCAAAGGTCAAACCGCACAGGATATGGGCCATGTTCTCTTCTCACTCTTCAATGTGGCCTGGGCATCGTTGTACCTAGAGGCGTGGAAAAGATACTCCGTAGAGTTGGCCTTTCGATGGGGCACGTTATCAACGCCTCCGGAGTTGCTTGAACCGCCTAGGCCGCTCTATAAGGTAAGCGAAATATTTGATTACGATTTGTGTTCCCTCAACAAATTCTTTTTTTTTGTATCTGACAGGGTCCCTTGGAGGAGAACAATGTAACGGGTCGACTAGAGCCAAAGGAGGCGCCTGCCTGGCAACGTCGCGCCTTTCGATATTTGGTCAGCTTTCCTGTGATTGGACTCTGTCTCTGCTTGGTATTTGTCGTCATGTTTCTCATGTTGCGTTTCCAGGTGAGTGCATTAAATATGGTGCTTCAGATAGTGCTTATTTCGTTTCGCCGAATAATAAATACTCTTGCAAGCAAAGTGAAACTTTGTTTTTGTTGACTATTATCAATTGATATTTTTTGATTTAGCAGCATCAAGAGAACTCACTTTTCACTCCCTACCTAACTTCTCTATTTGATTACATTTATTATATTCCTGGTCCCTGGGGACTGTGTCTTCCGGAAGGTCATAAACTTTTACTTGGCAGTTTTGTCAACAGTTAAAGTTAGTCAAATTTTAAAAAATATCAAATGAACAAAAATCAAGTTCTTTAAATGCTAAAAGTTACCATACTTGAAGCGCTAGCAATAATTTTGTAAACAAAAAAATAATCTGCTTAAACTCACCCAAAAAGCAAAACACATTTTTTGAGTTTAGATAGTTTTTTAAACCTTTAAAACCCTTAAGGATTTTAAATTCTGATTGCTTTACCAATTGAAAAGCTTAACTGTCTCTATATGCGAACTATTTTCGTCTCCTTACCTAGTATAATTGAGCGAGAGGTTCTACTTACACAAACCGAACCTTTTCAAAAAGTTTCGAAAAATCAGTTTACGGAATCTGCTGTTTGCACAAACAGTTTAATTAAATTGAGTTATTTGAGTTCCGCATTTAAGTCTAAATATAAACAGGCCATATTAAAGAAAATTTAAAATTATGTATCTCAAATATATTTTTGAAAATTAATTTTGATATTTAAAAAAAAGAGACGAAACATTTTGATTCGAAACTTAATTTTAAATTTTTTGTTATATTATAACATACAACTTACGTAAGTCGTAATATCAAATAAATTTCGGCGTCAGTTTATGAACAATTGTTATAGTCAGTGTAGCTTGACCAACAACTTGGATCACAAATTTATAGTAGCCCACGGGTAAAATTTCTGGATATCTATCTGCGTCAGGCAAGCATTGGTTAAAAATATAGGTTGTTTTGTTCCATGACGGCACAAATGGTTCTTTAAAAGCAGGAATGTTTGAGCAAGACCCCAAATCGGAATAGAAATATTCCATATAATATTTGGAGAGGGCCTCGAAGAATGATATTTTTGGAAATTTGAAGGGCGTTTCATAATAATCCTCCTCTCGGCCGCTTGCGCAAGAAAATATTTTCATTTCGATCTGTTTTTAATTCAAATATCAAACAACAAACTTCTTCAAAGAGTGCCTAACTCACCATGGTGTTCTCATCGACATCGAATTTCCAATCAATTACTATCGAGATTGTTTGTACCCCAAATGAAGCGCTTTGAAGTCTCGAACTGATATTCGCTAGATTTTCATCCGAGGTTGTAGTGCTTATGAAAATATATTCATAGTTCCAAGTGCGCTGTTGAAAGGATAATGAATAGTTTCTTGTTATTTGTTTTTAATCAATTTACCTTTCCAGCACAGAACACACACAGGTAGAATAGTATTCCTGAAGCAATTAATAGTAAATTCATTATACTGATAGTTTAGAACTTTGACAAATTCAGATGGATCTCGACTATTTAAGGAAAATTATCAATTTGAAAATAACATGCAATAATCTAGTTGCATTTGAGACTGATTGGAAACCGTTGTAAGTTTTATCTTTCAATTAATTATTTTTGTTTAATTGCTGCAGGCAGATAAAATAATACAACTTGAAAAAATTGATTTAATTACAGTCATCAACTGAAAGGTTTTTTTATTTTGCATTTCATCATCGGCGGATAAAAATCAAACAAATGTATTATTTAAGAACAACACCATTGATAATTTTCAATGTTAAATGATGACCAATCGCCTAAACCCTATACTTCAAAAGGTATAAAAGGGGCTATTAAGTTTGCCCAAATTAAAATGTGCATAATAGGCAGACAGTGTTGTGGCAGACCCCATAAAGTATGTATATTCTTGATCAGAAATAAAAACAGCCGATTTGATATTTGTACATATTAATCCGTCTGAGCTTGGTAGATTATTATGCACTATAGTCCGATAGTTACAACAGTTATTTGTATGCTATATCTAAATTTGTTAAACTTTGATTTTTTTTAGCTTTTAGTTTAATTTAGTAAATTTTAGGTAAGTAATTATATGATTAATTATACAATTATAATTATATGATTGTAATTGTTAATTTTTTTCCAACTTAATTTTTTGATAGTTTGCATTTTGCAAAGAAAATAATTAAAATCGGAATACAGTAGAAAGGAATAAATTAAAAATAAATTTTTTATTGCATATTTAATGACATGCTTATTTATTGCAAGAGTATTTCAAATTCGGCATTTTTTTTTAGGAAACTTGTACGATTGTCACACAGTGCGTATAATTAATTTTGTTTTATATGTTATGGCAACCCCTTCCCTTAGACCGTGTGTGTTTTGTGTGAGTGTCAATTCATAGGGTCATGTTTGTAAGCGTGTGTGTGTTGATTTTAATGCCTCAGTGGGTATATATATGTGTGTGTGTGTGTGAAGGGCGTGTTTATCAATTTGCTTAACGGTATCCTTTTGCATTTCATGAGCGCATTTGTTGTTGTTGTTGTTGTTGTCATTGTTGTTGCTCTTCACACTTTTACGAGCACACGCAGAGACACATACACATACATGCACATAAATTAACTTTACACTCACACACAATCACTCACACTCACTCACACACCTACCAATCACACGCGTTCACACTTATTTTCCGGCTTCCGTTTGCTTCCTGCTTCATCGACTTTTTATGCGCACATTTTTTGTCGCTACTGTTTTTTTTTCTCAGTATATTTTATTCTTTATCAATAAGCAAATAAAACACAAATAAAAATGAAAACGGTATTTATCATTCATCACGCCTCATTGAATTATTATCTTTCGCTTCTTTTTTTCGTTTGTTTGTTGTCCTTTTCCACAGGATTGGCTGGATCACCATAATATACCCGATAAAGGAATTGCTCAATGCATGTATAATTTGCACAAGGTTTTTATATTAATTTACATTTATTATTATTACTTATTGTTATGTAGTCTACTCGTCGTACACTTAGTACTCATATTACTCTTAAGTTAAGAGTCTAAACTCTTATGACTCGATATCATGTCACTCAACACTCACATAAAGTACTCATAACATAACCATTAGAGGTATGCTAACAGCTCGTAAATGTGAATATTTGGGATCGAGTTTAATGTAATCACATCTTGAGTTTATGGCAAAAAGGTGAAAAGCATATATGCAAAATGTGAAAAATTTTACAACATGTAGCTAACTCTAATAAATATGAATAATTTTAACGAAATCTAACCAAATTAAAGGAGTATTTAATTTCCTTTAAGGACTGATTTGATTTACAAATCGATTGTGGTATTTCGTATTTAAATTGTTTCAATTTTATTAACAATACCCAACGTTTTGATTACTCCTTTGAGAGATTTTAAGATTCAATTCTTAAGAAATTTTTAGATTAAAACTGGATAAACTAATAATAATTCAACATATTTTAAAGTTTTTCTACAAGTACTATTAAACTACAAAAAGTTTTCGTAACCGAAATTGTTAAACAGTTTGTGCAAATATTTATATATATTTTGTGCAAATATTTATATATATTTGGCAACGACTCGGAGAGTTTTAATTAAAACTTCAGTCAGAGCAGTCGTAGAGCATTTTTGTAATGCCTTTTGGGCACCAATTTGCATACGCATTTTTTAAAGCTAACATACACACACAGGCTGTCTCACACCCGCACACACTCACAGACTTGTCAGCTGGTATTAATTAAAATGCTTCATTGGCGAAAAAGAAAATCACCTGTAGGGAGCGACAATGTTGCAGAAAGAGCGAAAAGAGAGAGAAAAGGATAGAAAGAAAGAAAAGCGAAATAGAAACCAAAACGGACATTGACAAACTGGAAAGGCGCCTTGCTTGACATTGGCAAATTTTACGCATAATTGAATGCTAAGACTAACAACAAAAGCAAGAGCTACAACAAAAGCAACAGCTATAACAAAAGATAATGTCAACAAAGTGGCATAGCAATCATTTAGATACCCCCTTTCCACTCCATTTCCTCTGCTCCTTTAGAGCAGCTTTTCTGACAATGAAACAATTACGGCTTCCTCTTAAGTAACCATAGCTGAGCCCACAAAAATTGCTGTACATAAATATTTGTTTAGTTAGGCGGAATGATTGTATTATATTATTAATAACAAGTATAAGAAAAAAGTTTTAGTTTGAATAGCACAATTCGGCTGGTTAGCTGGGATACTAAACATCTCAGATAAAATAGTTGGGATGGATATTTAACTCTATTAGCAAATATTATAATTACTAATTTGTATGCATAAATATTGGCTTAATTGACTTAATTATTAGTAAAAATTGTAGTTAGAGTCTGTATCTTGGGTATTGAAAGCGATATTCTAATAGGCGTATAATTAAAAAATATAGTATTATCACATTTTCATAAAATGTATGAATAACTAAATTGATAATATTTAGATAGAGCCATTTTCTTATTTCAATATTTGTCATTTCTAAACTTTGTTGTAAAATGAAAAGTATTCATAAATCAGAAGTGCTTAATGATTAAATGCTTAATATAAGATTATCTTTTCAATTATCTTAAAGTTGGTCATTACTCAATATAACTATAAAGATTACATACTCAAAACAGATTGTTGTGCTAAAGTGCTGACGGTTTGTGAAACATTTTTGACTCGGCTTACCAATACATTATGTTTTCAATTATATTGAAGTTGGTTATAATACTATTATAAATAAAAATTAAGTACTCAAATGAGTTTGTTGTGTTAAAATGCTGACATTTTGTGGACAATTTCTACCCTGGCTTACCAATGACGATCCCCACTCGGAACGACCACAAGCTGACCTGACAATTGAGATGTTTTTGTTTTTATTGTTGCTGTAGGTGTTCCTGTTACTGTTACTGTCATGTTAGTTTGTCGTACTTTGTTCATGCAGTTTTTATGCATGGTCCTTGGCTTAAACTGGAATCTGGGCAGTGGCATTTTCGGTTTTCATTGCAGTTGCGAAAGCGCTTAAATGTAGTTGTAATGAGGCATGACACAAGCAAAGGGAACAGTGACGGTCAAAGGGGAGGTACAAAGCGCTTGACAGGCTTAAGTTGTAAGTTGGCCAGTGTTGTAAAAGAGTAAAATACCTGTGTGCGTGTGTGTGGTCAAGTGGCAGCTAACAGAATAATGGGGTTTCACTTTAAGCACAGCACTTTTTGAGTTTGATGGACCGTTAGAGGAAGGGTAGGAGCTTAAAAGGTTAACTTTTACAGTCAGCTTAAAGGCTAATAGATAGAGGGTGTAGGTAGTTAGTATATTCAAGCTTATAAACATCACTAACGATAACTTTTCACATTATTCCCATGATTAAAATGCACAGCACATATTGCAGCTGTAAAGATTCATTACGCGGCTGTCCTTTGTACTGTCCTATAATGTGTAAATTATGGCCAACTACCTTGGCCCAGCCAGCTGCTAATTAAGTTGAAAATTATGCAACAAAACAAAAGAGACGCCCACATACACACACTTGCACGCACACAAAAGCACATACAGTTTAAAAGCGCAAAACGCCATTGTTCTCTTGTGTCACAATGGGCGCCTGTTGGTATGCAATAGTTTTTTCGTTTTAATAAATACCCAGCAATATCTTAAATGAAGAGTATATTCGTTTTGGGAGAATAAGTGTACTATGCCAATTTATGCAGAAAAAACAGAGTATTTCTTACAATTCTTTTGAATTTTACTATCCTACTGCCAGGTCCCAAAGTGGTAACCTCTCCCAGAACAGCAGGCATCGCTTAATTGTGCAGTAAACTTAACCAATTGTGAGTTTCCTTCCACAACAACGGAAATATCTTAACGCCAATGAATTAAGCCCGTAAACACAGCCAATAAGGCAAATGAAGTGCGTGAACAGCGAAATGAGTAATAATTGACCTTTTCAGAAAAGAAAATTAATACAAATTATAAGAAGAGTTGGGCAATCTTTGAAAATGTGGGTTGATGTTGAACGTCGATGTTAAGCTAGCTAAATCCAGTGAAATCTCCACTGATTAGTTTTATTTGTTTATCCATCAGGATTGGTGGGATTCTAAGTTGCCCGAGGAGAGTGTTCTGTGCTGCCTAAGTGTGATACCAAAGGTGTTGCTGGCAGGTGCCATTACCCTGATGGATGAGGCCTACTTTAAGCTGGCCGTTTGGCTCAATGATCGAGGTAAGTATCACATCAAACAGAGAGAAACTCATTATAATATCATTATCTTTAATAGAAAATTATCGCCTGCAATCAAAGTACGAGAATCATTTGATAGCCAAAGTGGCGCTATTTCAATTCGTCAACTCGTTTCTGTCCCTCTTCTATATTGCTTTCTATTTGCGCGATGAAGATAAACTAAAGGAGGTATACTTATACTTATACTTATACTTATACTTATACTTATACTTATACTTATACTTATACTTATACTTATACTTATACTTATACTTATACTTATACTTATACTTATACTTATACTTATACTTATACTTATACTTATACTTATACTTATACTTATACTTATACTTATACTTATACTTATACTTATACTTATACTTATACTTATACTTATACTTATACTTATACTTATACTTATACTTATACTTATACTTATACTTATACTTATACTTATACTTATACTTATACCTATACTTATACTTATACTTATACTTATACTTATACTTATACTTATACTTATACTTATACTTATACTTATACTTATACTTATACTTATACTTATACTTATACTTATTTTTAGCAACTCGCGGGTCTGCTCATTTCTCGCCAAATTATTGGAAACTTACGAGAATCAGCTATTCCATATTTCCTGGAGCAATGGAAGCTGGCCAAGCTGAGCTTCAACATGTGGGGTGCTCTGAGTCCCACACAGCATGTTAATCGAAGTCTGGCCGAAGAACTGGCTACAGCCGAGGAGAAGCTTAAGGCTGAGGCAGCTGCCAAGCCGGAGCAACAGCAGCAGGCGGCAAGTAAACGCAATATTGGACAGGCAGAGATTGAGAGCTCGTTGTACAAGGTAGGAAAGTCTTGGGAAAATGTTATCTAGGACTAAATATTAATTTTTTCTTCCAGTATGATGGCACTTTCTCGGATCACTTGGAGATGCTGGTGCAGATGGGATATGTGGTGCTCTTTTCAGCTGCTTTTCCCTTGGCGGGCATTTGTGCTTTGATTAACAACCTGATGGAGATACGCTCGGATGCCTTTAAGTTGGCCCATGTTCATCAACGTCCATTTGGCCAACGTGTGGCCAACATTGGTACCTGGCAAAATGCACTCAGCATTCTGTCTCTGGCCGCGGTTATTGTGAACTGTGCATTGATTGGTCTTTCCGGTCAGGTGTCTCGGCTGTGGCCTGGCCTAACCACCGCCCAGACCATAATATTAATTGTCACACTGGAGGTAAGTTGAATCTTCTGTTCGATTTTCTGTGAAGCACACAGAACAAGTTTGGATTTCCATCATATAATCAATCCAAAAGGGTTAACAAAAATAGGGTGATCTCAGATTTTCTTAAACAGAGTACAAAATTGTAATTGCCCCTGTATAAAATAGTTCTTATATTTTAAACATGTGCAATAAGTCTTATGAGAAATAAGTAAGAAAATTACTTTTGATAGTTACTTAGGATTATTGACTAGTCAGTAATATTTAAGAATAACTTGACTTCTAAAAACAAAAATTAAAATTAATTGATATTATTGATTTCTAATATTTTCACCAACAATAATATTTGTTTGTAGCTTTTATTTAAAAAATGTCAAATATAAGATAAGTGGCTGTTTGCAAAGATACTGTAATTATATGTTTTATATGGGTCAGTGTCATTTGATCCGCAATCCTAATTTTACTTGAATAAAAATTCAAGTAAATTTCATTCTAAATTTAAACTTAAAATGTTTTTCTCTTGTCATACTGATACGACACACCTTAACTGTTCTATATATGGTATTTCAATCGGATAATAAATATATATATAATAATAAAGGAAATTGTTTTAGAAACAAGTGCTCATATAGTAGACTCAAAGAGGTACACATGAAACATGCGTAGTTTGCAACTTGATAGGGTATCTAAGAACCATGTTTTCTCATCGTCGTAGTTGTTCTTTCTTGACTAGAGCTGTTTTACTTATTTGAGCTTCGATTGTTTGCAGCACATCATGTTGGGATTGCGTCAGGCCCTAACCTGGCTACTGCCGGAGTTGCCCTCCTGGTTGGCCGCGGAGATTGCACGGGCCGAGCACTGTCGCCGTGAGATGCAATGCAAGGGGACCTCGCCTCGTCCAACACCACCCACACCCACTTCAACCACATCCACACAGCCGGAACAGGAGTGCACGGGTGGCAATACAACGCATGATCAATCTATGGAGAGTCAACTAGCAGAGGAAATGATGCTCTATGGACATGAGATGGCCGCGGCAGGATTCGGGCGAAGCATTGAGGCGGATGTCAACATTTACGAGAACCGCGACTCTTCGCCGGATTCGCCGCCATCGCAGGTGAGAGTACTTAACATTGTGTCAACTTATCCATCCATTGACATGAATTCAAAAACTTAATTGCAGACCAGCACAATACTCATACGACCGTTGCATGAATCAACGCCACCGCACGGAGGCGCCTCACTCAGCAGTTTGCATCATGATGGCAATGGGGGGTAAGCAACTTTTAAGGGTGCCCTTCCTTTCGGGGTTACCTCATAATGATTTTGCACACGCTAAGTCTATTTAATCCATTCGATGGCTGACAAATGAAGCTTGCACATGCCACATACTTTCAAATCTTCTATATTTTTTTACTTTTCTTATATACAAATACAATGGAGACTCTAAAATTAAAATTTTACAGAAAATAGAATCTGCAAATTTGATAGCAATGCAATCCAAAATTAAAACTTTACACTGCAACTAGCGAGATAATTCTAAACCATAATAACAAACGTTTAAAATATACACCCATCATTGCAAATGAAATAATTAAATATATTTCCTTTTTATTTATGTTTCATTTAAAGTTTTCAACAACTTTGCCTTTACAAAACAATTAAAATGTTTCATAAAAAAAAATTTGAGAAACGCAGATTTTCGTCAAATAAGTTAACAATAAAATAATAAAAATATTCATTATTATCGCAAATAAAAACTTTATTTTAAGACATTTTCTATTTATTATTATATCTTTTAAAAATCTACCACTAAAATTAAATATAATATAAAGTGTTCATGTAAATTTCTAAATATCCACGCCATTCCTCAAAATTATTGTTTGTCAAATACCCAGATTTAAAGGAGAGCAGTTTTTCTTTTTATTTCTGCTTGCATGTAAATTCGCACAATATACAGTTGATTTTTGGCGGAACTCTAAGTATTTCATCTACAATACTTTACAGTATTATGAGATATAAGTTTACTAACAATTTGGTATTAAAATCTCAATTTCGATATGTTTTCTTTAAATAAATTAAAATGAAAAGAATAAAACTTTTCACAAAGTAAAACTTTCAAAAATAACAAATTAATAATTTCAGAGTCTACTGTATTCTTTTGTTAGATACATTTTTTTAATTTTTCTAAATAAGCGACTGGGCATCGTTACTTTTTAATTCACTTAAAATCTTTTATAGCGCTTGTAAAAGTTGTAGACAAAAATCGCAAATCTTCATACCGGAAATACCGCCATTTCTTGGATATTCGGTGCGCAATTTGAGCGCTCTTCCAGCACAGAGTCAAAGAGTAAAACAACAACAACGTCTATTCAGCGGGTAAATCGATAAATATTTAAAAACAATCGAACTTGATGTACTATCACATGCTATCTATTACACGATATGTATTTATGTGCTGTGTTCTCGAAACCGCTGTGTGTTGTTTTCTTTCGCTTTTCTAAAACTCCAAAATTTGTCATGCAAAACTCTCTCAATTGGATGAACTTTCCACTTTACAAGTCGCTTCTAATTAGTTTAAGATTAATTTCTAGAAATGTGTTCTCAAAAATAGCTGTTTTTTTTTTTTTTTTCATTTGAAGGTATTCCAGAATATGTAATAAGAGGAATACTTTTAAATAATGTGCTAACAATTTTTTTCTTAACTTTTTTACAATTTACACTCTATTTTTACTCCTTTTTCTCTTTTTAAACTTGCTTGTCATTTGTCACAGCGCTTCAGCCAGCACGCTAGCCCTGAATTCTGCCGCTGCCAGTTTCGCTCCACGTCAGTTATCAATGCAGATTCAAGAAATTCCTCCATTCCGTAAGAAATCTAGCGATTCGGCTGATCACACTGGCAGCAGCACTGGCAGCAGTCCACAGCGTGCCTCGATGCGGCACCTGCAACTACAGCAACTTCAGCAACCACAACAACAACAGGCCTCGAAGATATCAGAGATTCCGCCGTACAGCAAAACGCGTAAAATCTCCACCGAGAGCGCATCACAATTGCCGTTGAGCGTAAGCCTTACAGGATTATATATTATATATATCTTTACCCAGACCTAGATAGACACACTATCGAATACACAATCTCTTTAGTCAGTTCACACTTTCCTATTGTGCGTAGACTAACAATAAGCAAAACCCTCGATACTTGACTCCAAGCCCCTTTTGATCACAAGCCCCTTTACTCACACACTCCACAAATACCAATACTAAATTTGTGGTTTGTTGTAAGCAGTAGTTGCTAACTTCTTAATTTAGTTTCTGTTGTGCACCTAGAACAGTATAATCAGTAAACATTTTGTGACTCTAGCTGAGACTGCCGAACTAATAAATATCTTGTACTCCAGTCTGCTCACAAAAGTAAACACACACTAACATAAATTTCTGTAGATATCTCCAAGATAATTAATAAATTTATTCCAAAAGCTTCTCGTTGTCGAGAATCATTTGGGTGTCCATCTAATTTTGCAAATTAGAGTGGTAGTATTGAATGTAATGGTTCAATAAATTAAATATATAGTTTATGTATCGGAAACATAGAGATCAAAGCACTACGTAGAATACTACTTCTTCTACTACTAATACTACTAAAATTACATATTTTATGATTTTGAGAAGGCTAGCAATGTTGATAATGACAAAAAAGAATTCAAAAATATAGCGCAAGCTAACTTTGGCACGCCAAAGTTTGGATACCCTTGCAGTGCCCGGTATAAGCCGTAAGATATTTTACAAAAAGTGTTAGATGCTGATTTCGAACTGATCGTTCCTATGGCAGCTATATGATATAGTTATTCTATCCGGCCGTCTCCGACATATGTACTGCGTGCAGCAAAAAGACAGACCCGTACCAAGTTTCATCAAGATAGCTTCAAAACTGAGAGACTAGTTTGCATAGAAACAGACGGACAGACAGACCGACATGGCTATATCGACTCAGCTTGACGCCCTGATCACGAATATATATATATGGGATCTGTGAGTCTTCCTTCAATGCGTTACACATGACAAAATTATAATACCCTTTGCAAGGGTATAGAAGGGTATAAAAAGTTATAAAAAACTTAATTTAGGAGCTGGGAATGTAAAAATGATATTACTTCTAACTTAACAATATAAAAGAAAGTATCATCTAAAAACATAATGTGTTCAAAAAACAAACAATCTAAAATACTTTGAATTATTATTAAAAATTGCCGTACTATATAAAACACAGAACGTAGAGTGACTGAAATCGTATTGTTATTTAAAATGGAGTCAATATTACTAAAGCTAAAAAATTTGAAATAATGTAAATTAGGCAGTAATTTTTCCCACAAACCGTACACAATTACACAATATAGCCCCACTCTAACTACATTCTCCTGTTTAAAGGACAAACTACACATAAAACTTCACGCACCTGAGTGGATGTCTCGTTTAAAAGTCAACGACAATGCGAACCTGCGTAGAAGCATAGATTGCATTGCCAAGGTAGTGAGAGATGTGTTTAAATAAAATAAATAGCATTATCCATTGTGTATTGTTGTTCAATGTATGTATTCAATGTTTAATGTTGACAGATCCCCCAAAAGGTCTGCTGTTTTAAGATGTAATAGAGCTTTAACAAAAAACCAAAATAATTACACTTACACTTAGCAAACAATTTAAGTTGCTATGGAAATCGAATTCTATTTAGAGTTCAGAGTTCATTGACATTGGGGGCACAGTTGAAATGTTCTAAATTATTATATGGCAGATGCTTTAACTCACTCCTGTAATCAATTTCACGCTGGCTTAACACTCACAAGTTGATATTACATGCATGAATGTCATGAATTAAGCCCACAAGCTTTTGATGTGTCTAGTTAATTGCATGGTATCACTTAGTCGATCATTTGCTGATCTTGTATTTTTCGATTGCATGTAAAGGAACTCACAAGCAATGCCGATAACACAGATGTCCTAAAGCCGGCGCCATCTTGGAGCAATGTGGCATTAAAGACCGGTCCATCTAGCAGCCTGATGGCCACGCCTCCCGCCTCCCAGCAACAACAGCAAATTGTGGCATCATCGTCTTCATCTTCGGGTGGAGGTGGCAGCGTTTTTAGTCCAAGTGGTGTTGGACCTGCTGCCTCCAGTAGCATCAGTAATTCCCAGTCACGACCTAGTGTGGGAGCTCTATCCAATTCCTCATCGAGTTCATCACAGAAACAACAGCTAAAACAGGCGAAAGAAGAGAGGGAAAGGGAGAAGAAAGAGGAGAAGGAGCGGGAGAAGGAAAGAGAAAAGGAAAAGAAAGAGGAGAAGGAGCGTGAGAAAGAGCGGGAGAAGGAGAGAGAAAAGGAAAAGAAAGAGGAGAAGGAAAGGGAAAAGGAGAAGGAAAAGGAGAAGGAAAAAGAACAGGAACAAGCATCCACATCCACGGGCAATACAGATGATGAAGCTAAAGGTAAGTTATAGTTTACGTATATGATATTTTTGAAATTGTAATCCCCTTTTCAACAGCCGCTGAATTGGCCGCCAAGAAATCGCGTCTAAAGCAGAAACTGGTCAAGAGTGCAAGATCTGTGGCCATTTTTTCCCTTAAACTTAAGGAGCGTCGACAGCGTGAGGCTGAAAAGGCAGCAACAATTGCTGTGGAGCATGCCAAGGTAGGGAAAGTCCTATTACTTAATGTATAAAATATATGTATACTATACGTAATGCCTAAATTTATATTATTATTTCTCCCGTTTCTAGGCTCTGGCCAAGCTGCCAATGCCTCAGCCTGTCGGCGGTGAACTGTCATTAATACCCATCGAGCAACTAATACAAATTGAGGATCTGAAACCTTCGATCAAACCTGCAGCTTCAACATCGACTTCATCCTCCACACAAGCAGGTCCTTCTATGCATTATAATCTACAGCACCAGCAACATCATTATCCCCACACGGATAACTAAGCTATATTTCGATACTAAATTTAAACTATAAATGTATTAGCTACCCCTTTCTTCGCCCAGCGCACATTGTAAATAGTTTTCTAAGCACAAAAAACCATCCAGGCATAGTTTTAAACGATCTTTCACAAAAACATATTGATGATATGAGCAATTTGCTGAATGTGTGTCTTGTCCAGAGTTGGAAGCAACTAAATAACTTATACATACTTAGTAGTTACTAACACTAACAGATCAACAATGACAGTTTAAAAAAAATTCAAATTATTTCACTTACGACACAATTTCGCCATTGAAGTTGTTGAAATTTATCGAAAGAAACGTTTTCCACGCTCACAAATCGCATAAATGTTAGTCAATTGAAACGAATTTTGTTTAGCGTTTAGCAGTTAATGTTTTTGGTAGTTGATATTGTTAGCGAAAAGCAAAAAATTACAAAAAAAAAATATATATATAAAAAAATTTGTTGAAAGTTGATGTTACGTTTTGCATTTATGTTGCCAGTAAGCAATATTACTAACACTTATGTAAGCAAATCACACACAAACACACAAATACAACGACACAACTGTGATGGAAACTGCATTGCGTCGGAGATCAGATGTCGGAGATCACATGTCGTCCATTGTTCCTTCCATTCTGAATATATAGAAAAAGTTGGAAATTAAACAAGGATTAACCGCCGCACTCGCTTGATAAAATTAAACAAAAATCTATTTACAAGAACTCAAACTATTTTTCTTTATTTATTGCTTGAGCAAATCACAAATACTTACTTATAATTGTACTTGTACTTACAATTTAGGCCGTATATTACATGTAGAAAGACACACAACAACTCTAACGATGGATATATTTGTACATAATGTTTAGCATTTAAGTGTCAACGACAACATTTACACAAAAAAAAATAAAAATATTATAATATACATACATATGTGCTCTTGTGTTAAAAACAAAGCGAAATAAAATCGAATTAAAAGTAAACAATTCATTCGAAAACTTCATTTGTATTTTACTCTTATTTTGTTAAGAATCTCACTTCAGATCACTTTCTTACAGGGGTGTTCCACAAAGCTCTAGATCTTTTGCCGAAAATTCCTTTTGACGACAACTGTTACAATTGTTAATTTTTAATCAATTATTTAAAGTAAATTCATTGAATTTTATGTTTTTCCAGTTTGAAATTTGTTTTTGCAATTTACGCACAATATAAAAACAAAATTGATTGCAAACTCGTAGGAAACACTCGAAAAAAGACATCAGTAAAAAGTATTGTAACTTTCCATGTATTTTTTCTTTAGAATTTTCTTAATGTTTCCAGAATTTTCCTTTATTTGTATGTTATTTTCAAAATGTATTTATTACGGTATGGACTGTTCAATGACTTGTTGCCATTTTGAGGACAACTTTAAAGTCCTCGCTCTATGTAGAGCCCCAGGACGGCTACAAAGACGAAACATATTTTAAAAAAATCTTCTTGAACTTATGTAATTTATTATTAATTTGGTTTATTTATAAAAATCTTTTTAATGCTATGCCATTGCTATGGCGCGAATTTTCAGCACATTTTCGCTAAATCCCGAAAAGTATGCTACAAGATTGCCCAGAGCTGTTGCGTGTTACGATATAACGCCATCTTTTGTTCGCTAGCGACATTGGTTTTATTAATTTTTAAAATTAATTTTCTTAACTAACAAAATTCATTTTTTTTAGAAATTTAATTTAATTATAAATTAAATAAATTCAAGAGGATTCTCTGAAAATACGTTTCGTCTTTGTAATCCTTTTGGTGACCCGACAGTTATTCCAGTTACATTTCATTTTTAGAACATTTTTAGTGTTTGTTTATCAGTAATAAAAATATCAATAAATAATAAAACCTAAAAAGTAAATTTAAATCTTTGTTTTCATAAAAAAAATTATCATATGAAAATAAGTGACCAGGGGAGCGTAAGAGGTTTATAATATTCGACTCCTTATCATTTTAAAATATTTTACTTTCCTATACCGGTACAGTTACCGAAAGGACAAAGCAGAAAAATACGTTCCGGATCATGAACCGGAACCCATATTTGTTTCGAGTTGATTCCCCGTTAAAGACTATTTATATAGAATGAGGATCGATCACGAAAGCGCTGATTGGACGAAATTTAAATAAGTTGACGAAGTATAAATAGTTGTAATGACAGATTTCATTGGTTATCATAATTTTAATGTTAAATTCCAGATAATTTAATTGACGACATAAGTGCCATGAGTTCTAGGAATTGCTTTATCTACATATTTATTCAGTAAAAACAACAGAATCAATTCTATATGTAATAGAATAGGAAAGTTTATTATTTTATGTGATATGTTATAATAATTATATTAAATTCACATTTATTTAAATTATTTTTTTATTATAACTACCTTACTTACTTTATAAACAGTATACCAGTCACAATGTCAATCAGTTTAAAAATGTGATTGGTTGATAAGTATTTAAGAAACAGAAAGGAACCTGATGACTGTACAATATTCTGAAAACGGTTAAGAAATTAATTAACCAGCTCATATCGTAAGTATTTGCCATATAACACACATGCCATTCAGTCATCCACTCAACCGCTTCACTAACTCATCCCATAATTATAAATATGAATGTATACGTATATAGATATAAAAATATATATGCATATTCGTAATGGCTGTCGACTCGTGCGCTGGAATTGCAGCCTGGTGCCTGGTGCTTTGAGGGGGCCTTAAAACACCAGCTAATTAGAGGTACGTGCGGAGTGCGTTTGTCAGGCGTTGAAATGGAATGAGTCAGGAACGGTGACAAGGGGGGAATTCTCTCTGGCACTCAGCTGCAGCAAAGATCGCGCTGTGTTATCAAAAAATTCAAATCAACAGACAAGCTCACCTGTAGCAATGACATGTGTTGCTGTTGCTGTTGCTGTTGTTGATAGCGAGAGAGTGCTCCAAGTGTATGTATAAGGTTGACCCCGGTTCGTGTCCATTTCCCCTTTCCTGATCCGTGTCCCGCTGGCTCATTGCTCATCGTACATTGTGTTGGGCTATAAAACAAAATGAGAAATGTTGTTGCAAAAAAAAAAGTAAACAATTGTACGAGTATATGTATTTATGCGACGGCACTGGATGCTCTATTAGATTTAAACGTAATGATTAAACCACAGACCGGTGCGTGTACAATCAATTTATTATTGTGCCGTCTGGAAAAGTTTTGACTTTTAACTGCTTTAATCATTATCCTTGACCTACGGGTGCTGCGACATTAAATGTGTCATTTTAATAGGCTGGCATTATTCACAGTTCTCTAGAGTTGGAAACTAACAACTCCTGTTCGTTTAAACTTCGGAATATCAAACCAATTTAAATTGGCTATCAAGTGAAGGGGAAGAACTGCAGGAACAATAATGTGAACAATAACTGATGGGATTTTCTAACTTAAAGAGTTAACAAGTAACGCATTTCACATAAAATTAATGCATTTGGCATAGCCTTTTTACCTGTTTAAAAATTGAGCACAAATATATTGGTCTTAAATTTTACTATCGGATAATAGTTATATTGAAGGAACTTTTAAATAACATAAACTTATTTATAGCTAGAACAGCTCTTGCTTAAACGTATAAGCTTTATATCTTATATTTAGGTCCATATTTTTATTGTCCGTATATCTGATACATATCTTTGACATTTGACATTATTTTCAATGCATTTTATGTCAGTTAATCATTAGGATAGTTATTTGAGACCTTATACAATGTCTATAATAACATTGAAAAAATGGGCTTTAGCAATCTTATTCTTCAAATTAAAAGTTTTACTCACTAATTATAAATAATTTTTTTTATAACATCAGCCGATAATATACCTCTCTATTAATTACCTGAAATTTATAAATATCGAAATGATTATTTTTTTACCAAATCCAAATCAACAATCCACTTAAATTCTTTAATAAATTTTGAGTTAGTATCATTAATTAAGTTGTTTTCAAGAATAAGTTACAAGTAATTTAATAAAATTATAATTAATTAATTTCAGCTTTTTGATCAGTTGACCTAATGTATGGCTTAGAGAAGCAAAGAGATATTTTGAATTAAGAGAAATAAATTGACATACGTATATAGATGTAATTGAAATTATTTTCTTATTAGATAGCATCAAGAATTACAAATATTTATTGAAACTGTTAATCTAACGGACATATGTACATTGTTTATACATTATATTTATTTATGCTGAAATATTTTATAGAAAACTTGGAAAGTTCTTTTGCAATGGACCTTTCGAAAATCTCGGATGCTTGACCTAAAATGCAATCGCTTCACATTGCTCTTCTCGGTTCTCATTTCTCCCATTTGATTTTAGCCGCCACAAAATGGCAATTTTAATTTTCTTCTTGGTTTTTTTTTCGGGCGCCCTTTCGACCGGATATTGCAGCTAAGAGATGACCGTACAAACAAACGACTGGCAATAAAAAGAAAAAGCAACAGAAAAAGTGAAGACAATGAAAGAAGGAGAAACAGAAAAAGAGCTGCATACAGTGTACCAATCAAAAGAGCAAACTTTTAAGATAAATCTGAACAATAACCAAACAAGAAATAACACCAAAAACGCAAAAAGACAACCCTGTGTAGACATTACCAACTGGAGGAAAAGAAGAAGATATGGCATGTAGGAAACCATAACGAGCTGACGTTGCTATATGTGTCTAGAGATCATCTCGTCATGACCGAAGGCTGACCACATGATGATGATGCTGTGTTGATGATGATGATGATGAAAGAGCAACACAGTCGCTTTATGAGCGATATTACCGTAAGATAATGAAAACTGTGGGGCGTTGGCTGTTGTATGTCTAAAGACTGAAACTGACTTGCAGGTTGGTGAAATCTCGTTGAAGCACCTGACCCGAAAATGTTTCACATTGCCAGTTACAGTTAAACGCCATTTTTCCGTTGAATTTGTGGTCGTTAAGCGTGCGAGCGAGATAGCAGGCGATCAAAGCCACAGCATCACCAGTCAGAGAGTGAGAGACAAGGCACTATGGAAAAAATATACAATATTTTGTTATAAAGCACGTTTTTTGTTCGACGGTTAAAATAACGAAAATTTTTAGATTCTCTATTAGTCTAACTTATTGACAGGCCAAATTTCAAAACGCTTGTTTTTTTTTAGTCGGCTGGTTAGGGATAATGTGTACTTTATCCGGGATATTTAGCCTGCAAGTAAGAAGTTCGGTAATCTCGGACATTCTTAAGCCAACAATGAATTATCTGATTCAGGAACGGTATTTTGTTTGAGGGGGCTTTTATAAAAGTGTTGAACTTAACCCGAACTTTTTGCCGATATTAGTAATTAGCTTTCGTTAATATAACAATTTAATACTAAATACATACTCAAAATCAAAGCTAAAATAAAGTAATTTAAGCTGGGTTTTTAGATTTCTGTGTGGTTTTTTATTTAGTGTTTATGCCAATAAATTGGATATTTAACCATAGTGCAATGTCAGACTTTGCTTGGAGCAATAGATTCCCATCCAGTAGCAGCAGCAACTATGTATGTTGTCCAAAATGTTGCCCTCAAAAATGAAACAAGCAGTGTTTTATCTTTGTTTTTGCTTTTGATGGCCACGCCTCGAGGGCGCAACGGTAAATGGCCCAAATGTTGGCTTTTAAATTAGTTAGTCACTTGAGTTTTTTTTGTATTGTAGATGCCGCTCGGTTGTGTTGTCGCTGGCTTGACCTATGGTTTATTCACCTGTCGTCATAGTCGAGCTTAAATTAAAATTAAAATTGCAATAACTTTTGTTGCCACTGTTGCTGTTGTTGCTGTTGTTGCTATTGTTGTTGTTGTTATTGCTCATGCATACATTGTTGTTGTTGTGTTGTTTATCTTAATGAAACTTTTTAAATCGCTTTTAACAAACGGCGGGCTATTAAACCATACGCTATTTATAAAGCTCACACTCTCCGTATTTGTCTCCGATTTAAATGCATTTAATTTTGAGGCATGTGAAAATTAATTACATTTAATTAGCTGTCCACTTCTCCCTCCTCTCTCACCATGTTCTCTACTCGATAAGTTGCCGTTTCGACTGCTATTGTTGCCTTTTTATTTTGTTTTGTTTGCTTTGATTTTTTTTACTTGATGTGCTCTTTAATTGCTTTATAATTTAAATTTTCGGATCATAAAACCGACGACTGTCTGCCTGTCCATGCAGTAGTCAAAAGTAGTCAAGAGAGTTCGCTTTATGTGCCAACTGTTTGATTGTCTGCCGTTTGAGAATGGAACGTTTTAAAGGTCAAATGAAACTTTTTATTTAATTGAATTTCAAACGAAATGTACTTAGGGCAGCCTTCGTTCATTCCCAAGGTACTCAACATAGATCTATGAATGTTCTTTATAAACAAATTAAACGGAAGCTGTGCTTTAATTTCTGCCGCGCCCCAAGAAGATTAAATAGAAAGACTGCAATTAGTAAACAAAACCAATAGCTAATCTGGCCTACAAATGTACATAATTAAGGTCAAATTCATTAACTAATTAGCTTAACTAATCAAATACAAGAAAATCTGCTTTCAATAGAAATCAAACTTGCTTCTGATATCATTTCCAATTCAAAGACTAACTTCCATCTTACATGAGTTCTCATATGTGTTTGCTACTCCCAACTTTATGCACTCGTCAGAAACATAATTCACACACTCTGGGACATAATTCAAATCCCCAAAGCGCCAATTCATCCATTTAATTAATTTAATTAACTAAAGGATTACAAAACGACACCCAATGGACGCGGAATGTAAGGTCTGTAAATTAAGAAGACCATCAAAGTTTAAACAGTAGCCACAACAGAGTTCAGTGATGCCAATTTTTTGCGACAAAAAGAGAAAAAACCAACCAACCAGGAAAAGTTGGATAAAAGGATACAAAATTAAAATAGAGCACTGACAGTAAAACAAATTGTTTTATATTAAAAGTGTTGACTTAGGTAAATTTAAATATTCGAAAAATATTAATACATGACTTTGTCAATGCTAGCATTATTCTACAGAATAATAACAAAGAACAGTGATTTCAATTATTCGCGACAAAAACAGGACAGTCCTGGAAAAAATGGATACCGAATTTAAAAACAGGCCAGAAAGGATGACTTTTTTTTAGTTATTCGGAAACTATTTGTATACGACTTTTGTCAATTTAAGAATTATTCAAGGTATGTTATGTATTAGAATATGATGAATTTCAGCTTGTCATTCTTAAATATATCAGCTTGTACTTTTGTTAAGAACGACTGAAAATTACTTTTATTTAAATTTTTATTGTGAGCGTGTCTTTTGTGAAGCAATTTATTTCATAAATTTATAAATTATAAGACAACAAAGGGTTTTAGTATAGAAAATTTTTAACATTTTTCCGCCAGGAGTGGATTGAAAATGGAGAGAATTATCCAAAAAAGATTAATTTAATATTTTTGAAGCTTTTAAGAAAGTATAGATTTTCGGATGGAATATTTTTGACATTTTTTCGTCTGAAATGGTTTTATAAAGGACAGATCTCTACGAAAATAAATGCCAAATTGGCAACACTGACAGAGAGAGACACAGAGAGCGAGGTAGAGACTAAGAGAGAAGAAGAGGAGGGCTAATCAAGCGGCATGCAGCAATGGCAACGCTTTGCTATGCAGTCCGCACGCTTTATAAAATAATGAGAGATCGCTTGAAACAGAAGATTTTGAGAGGGAGGAGAGGAAGTTGATAGAGTGGGAGAGAGGGGAAGGCTTTGGTAGCTTGATTGCACCCGTAAGTGCCATATTGTCACCGTTTGATCAATCAGACTGCCGCCAACTTGCAACTGTCCCTTGAGTTTGAGCTCGTAAATGTAACTCAATCCCCCCATTGATGAGTCGCTGTCTACGCTTCGATCTTTCGATCTGTGATCGCCTTCGATTGTGATTGCCTTCGATTGTTGCGTAACTTGTTCCCGAGGACGCAACCGTGGTTCACAATTAGCCCTGGCTGCCAAGACGATGGGTGAACCCGCCGCTAATTGACAATATTTATGAACACGTACGCATTTTGTCGCGGCTTTAATTGGATCGTTGTCGCCCGTTGTTGTCCAACCATCGTTGACCATCGAGCATCGCCCACAGTTGGCCAATTATTTTCATCAAAATTGCTGACAATTTTCAGCGTACGCCTTTCAAATGAAGATCTTAGCCAGCTTTTAGTTGACGTTTTGGTTATACGAATGCCACACCAAATTAAAAATAAAGACAATAAAATAAAGTAAAAATGTTACTAAAAATGTGTGTCATAAATTGTCGCTAGATGTGAGTGCTATATACTATTTATTTATAACTAGGACCGGGTCTTGACATGCACTTACGACTTCACGTATTTCGTTTATGCTGTGGCTATTTAATTCAATTAACTTTAATTACACATTAAAGCATTCTTAAAGCTCTCGCCTTTAAGCCAAACAAGTTCCATTTTACGTAAACACAGCTTATTTTGAAAAGTAGTTTTTAGTATTTCAAATATAACTGATCATATTTATCCCATCACAGTTTATATATAGCACTCTGTCATTTGCCATTGTGTCATTTTGTGCAATTTTTTTGAAATCTGAACTCATTTACATATTTTATTAATTTCAATGATATTAAAAACAAGTAAAACGCCTCAGTGAAGCTTAGACCGGGCCAAGATATATCCTGCATTTAGATCGAATACATTTAAAGATATTTTATGACATTTATATACAAGTCGGTTTGATGAGGTACACTAACACATTTGGTCAAAATAATAAATATTTAAATAATTATGATTTTAAAAACTATGTTCAAATTTTGCATCAATAAATTCAATTAATACCGAAATATAATTAGTTCAAAATCAGTTTCGTGTAAATTGTGAAAAAATAAAGAATGTGCTCATCTACAAGTTAAGTGTAACACACAAAAGTTATCATTAGGATTATCATATTCCTAATTAATTTTCCAATTTTTATTTAGTTAGATGAACATTGCAATGTGTGCAATATATGTACATGTAATTATATATTATCGTAAACCTAAATAGAATTCTAATTTGATTTCATTAAAGAAAAGATTAACAAAGTAGAAATAACCGATATGCGTCTTATCAGCCTGATCAAGACTTTTCCTTGATTACATAATCTTACCATAAGAGTAATGAGAAACGTGTCCTTGAAAACATGTCCTCTAAAACTAAGCCTCAAATCGATAGAATTTAAATAAAATAATATAATTAAAGAACAAATTAAATTTTTCAGTTTGAGTCAAATTTTAACACATGAAACATTTTTCTGTGGTTCTTGTCCAGTTTAGTTTCAGACGCTGCGAAATGTTTTAAGATAACTTTTTATTCAGAAATTTAAATCTGAGCTTAACTTAGATAATTACTGTTTTTAGCTCCCACACAAGAGGTTGATTAATAAAATTCATGTCGATTCATTTTCATTCTAATTAGTTTGAAACAGTTATCTGTCTATCAGACATTTACACATTTAAGCTGGCATCTTTAAATAATAATTAAATATTAGCTTTGCAATTTGACCTACATTCATTAGGTAAATACTATCATCTGGGGAGTTTAAGGTATTTTTGAAATGCAGTTTAGCCTCTTTCACCGTTATGCGGTATAGGAAGTGCAAACTAGATAATGCGAAGTGGTTAGCCCCACCGCAGTGCAGTGCTGAGAGTCTTGCGGTTGGTTTTGAAGCTTTACCACAAACGGACAAATGCCAGTTATATGTACGACAATACGACTAAAGTGGTATCTCATTGTGGTCTGTTGTCATTTGTCAAAAGGCGGCTTAAAGCAAAAATCGCCCAATTAGCGACACAGTTAAACGTCAACATCCTCACGGCTTCACATCCGGAATGGACCACCGTTTCGCTGTATAGATCTGGGTCCAGTTGTGAGTTCTCCACTTGGCCACATATAACCAGTGACGGTTACATTTTCGCCATCAATCATCAATCATCAACATCAACCTTAACTTCAACAGTCAGCAACTGGGGAGAATCCAATTGAACCTCGGGCGCCTGCGCAAATATGCGGAACAGACAAAAAACATAAAAGACAACAACGACAATGTTGATGATGGACAATTGGACAATCGGACATGGACAATTGGTGCTGTCCTGGGGATGTCACGAGACCTGCTTTCGCAATTAGCTGTCAATTATCACATAATTCGAGGTGGCAACCTGTCGATGGTAGCCGTGAAATTGGGTTTATTGATTTGCTAAAACAATTTACAAATGTCACGAGTCTCGAATTTATTTATTTATGTTTTACAGCCACTCGAAGTGCCGCCGTTGTCTCCAACAATGCGAACAATTCCCTATTGCCCAGCCATTTTCATTAACGTGGCCATAAAAACCTCACAATATGAAAAACGAATATTGTGTAGCAATATTTCATTTGATCGGCGAAGCTACCGTTTATTGTGGATGGATATTGTGGAAAAACATAGCCTAGGGTTTGTTTGGGCACAAAGCTGGGGCATTGTTGGGTCTCTTGGGGTTTTGAGAAGCCCGCTTTTCGGTTTCGAGTGACATATAATTAGCACAATTTTCGAGTGCTGCCTTTTACGATTTAATTTATTTGACTTAGCTATTTAATATGACCGACATGAGTAGCCGGAACTAAAGCTACCAATTCACTGCATAGACTTTACTAATTTAACCAGAAATTCCATAGATTTTAGGCTTTCAATTATGAAGAGTGAATGTGTTGTAAATGCTGTGGAATTGTAGTAATTTAGAAAAGAAATCGACATGTCCATAAAAATGGTAAGATGATAGCATATCCGTAACTTCCATCAACTGGCAATATAATAACATATTGTATTTTAGAAATGTATGTACTCAATCCAGTTAAAATGGTTGCGTTTATGGTGAATGAAACCAAATTTGTATAGAAGGAAATGAAATAATATCCTATGACAAGTCTTTTTAATTAAATTATAAAGATTATTTTGGTATATCCTTAAAGGGGCCAAAACTAGATGAGAAAGAAAACAGAAGTGATATTATCAAACATTTTTATATGTGGTATTATCAAAGAGTCCTTACTATCTTATAATAATATCAATTTATCTATTTAAAATTATTATTATTGTTATCAGAGATACTTCGACCGAGTGCGGTCTTTTTTGATAAATATTCTCTTGTGACAATATTTAATCTTTTGTTTATGAGGATTTCTAAAACTAAGAAGCAGGTGTAAGCTTTTTACTCATTTTCTTTGTTTCTTCTACTGAAAAGTTGGAATATTAAATAAATTCCGTTTATTGTAATATTTTGCAGCTTCTTTCTTCTAAGAAATTCTAGTGTTTCAAACTGCTAAATAATGTGTGACTCATACCAGGATTTGTAAAAGTATGGACAAAAGAGCGATTTGAATATGGTTTATTAGGTTCAAGGGATTAGAATACATATGTATTATATGTTATCGAAGTAGATTGAGAGAAAGAAGAAGTGTTTCATTTAAAAATCGGAGATTAAGAAACTATTGAAATCGCATATTTTGGGAGTTTTACAAGTGTTATTAAATTTTACAATATTGAGTAGAACTGTAATAAAAACATCTTTAACATTTTTCTCAAAATTAAAATTTGAGATAGAATGTTCTTAAGTATAGCTATCTTAAAAGTTCTTTAGTTACCTTGGACACTTTACTAAATCTATATGTTTAAATAATTAGGGTGTGTATTATTATTTGCATTATTGGAAATTTATAGTGACATTTTTGTGTAAAATATTGACTCAAATGTCTTTGGCTTAATATTACCCATTTCGTAATCTCATTAACCGATTTCGCAAGCAATTGTTGCACTAAAACTCTGACATTCAGCATCCTTGGTATGCAACTTGTTGGCAATGTTGCCATGCTGCAATGGACACAAAAGGCGGCAACAGGTGCACAATTACTAAACAACAACAACTACAAAGCATGCGTTAATTACACCTCAGCCTGGGGCCTGCATCTCGCTGGGGTTTGAGTTTTGGTTTGGGGCTTGAGCCATCACACTAGCTTGGAGCCTGGGCACGGTGACAAAATTAAACTTAATTGTTTTATGACAGTCCAACTGCCAAGCGGGAGTTGGCTGAGATAGAGCAGCAAAACGTGTACCCCGGGGTCTAGCTAGACCCGAGATTTGTAGGTCTGTGTAGCCTATGAGGCACCCAGGCGACAGGCCTGAAATCACAGCCTCCATCAGTTTGCAGTTGACATTTTTTAGGGTCTTTAACTGCGTAGCTTTGTTTATTTTTTTTCCTGTCGTTTGCTTAGTTTAATTGTTTTTCTTGTAAACAATTTTGGTTTTTTGCTGCAGCTCCCATTTTATAATATTTATTAAAAAATGTTTTACACAGAAGTCGAGTTTTTAATGAACAAGCAAACACACAACAAAAGGCCGACACAATGGACGACAGGTGTTGCTCAGCTTCAACCTAGGCTATGGACCCAACTATAAGCTGTTGGCCAAGTCATCTGACCAACATTTCTATCATTGTTTTAAGGTAAACTTTCAGCATTTTCATGTCAATCATCACGTCAATGCTTCCCCTTGTCTTTGCTTCGTGGAACTTTAAAGACAACAAACTCCACGTATATAACTTTTAATAGTTTTTTTTTTTAAGATATGAAAATGGTTAGTAGGGTTTACTCAGTGTTTGTTAAGCTTTGCAAATATTGCTGAACATGAATTTAGTACAAATAATTTAACTTAAAAATAAAACAATTTATTTTTCTTATAGAAAATTAATTTAATAAATAATTTTATTTTTGCAGATATGTACAGGATTTGAATTTTATTAGTTGAATAAGATATAAAAATAATCGTTATACTCGGATCCAAAAATTTTACTCAAATAAATAAAATTTTTATAAACAAATGGTGTACATTATGCAATAACTATTTAAAGTGTATTAAATCCTTGCATTTAATTTAAAAATATCAAATTTAAGTTTAATTGAAAACCTGGATCTTAATGAAATTAATAATATTTAGATAAATATTTACAATAAATTATTTTAATAATTTAAGTAACTTTCTTTGAAGCATGCTACAATTTTTTCAAGTGTTCTTTAAAATGTCCACTTACTTTAGAGTGCGCTAAAATTTAAACTACTTATTAGAGACAATCCTATCTAATGTGTCCCCTTTTATCTAAGATTTTCCACATCCTCAGTATTGTGTGGGCTACAGCTCATTAAAGTCAGATCCGTAAATGTGTCATTCTACTCGGAAGACTCGGTCTTTATGATCCTTTTACTGCCAGTTTTTCTTATTTTTTTTTATCATTTGTTGATAATAATTATGGTCATTTGTGATAATTGTAGGCCATTGTGTCGGGTCTGTGGGTATGGTTTTTATGATCGCACTTTAATAATAATTGTCATTTAGATAATTAGTTAACTGGCCACTTGGGCTGCCTGGTATGTTGTTTGGCCGACGGTCGCTGGAGTTTATTAAATGAAAAGTTATGAAAAAGGAAATTTTCCACTGGTGTGCTCTAAAGATTTATCATCTCTGATTACCAGGCGTTTAGTTAAGAAAAGTGAAAATGAGTTAAAGAAAAATGAATGAAGATCAGGAAAAGTCCCTTACGGACAAGATCGTAAAGTGATCGTAAAAGATGATGTTTGTGAATGAAAAATGCAATTTGGTTTTAATTGTGTGAAAATTGTCCACTTGTGAGCATCTTTTTGGGATAGTCGTATTACTCAGAAAAGCCAACAACGGAGCAGTGGTAACAACTTCCTGATCTATGGCAATAAGAAATCCATAAATCGCTAAGAAATGGCCGTCCATCTTATCGTGATTGAACCACCCAAATAGTTTCTTCACACAGACAACGAACCGCACACAAAGAACTCATAATTAAATTATGCAAATTTCGCGCTCTAAGGCGGCAGCTTCAAAACGACACGTAAGACAATAAACCAACACCAACAGCAATTCAACACTAACCCAACAACAAAGTCACTAAATGTGTAGCCTCTTGAAGGCGAACACTTGGTATCTCCCGACTATCACCCCGTCCGACTCATTAAATTTGATTGATTTTACTCAGCAGCCAGGAAGCCAAGCCAAAAAAAGCACCAACCAATACCAATATCAGCTGGGCACTCAAAACTCATACGAGATCTTAATGAGAATGTAGCGCATTTAAATGTGGAGACCATTAAAACCGTTTCGAGTGTCGCAAGCGAAAATCTTTTGGGTAGCGTTTTACTCTGATTTTGTCTTATTTTATTATATCCCAGAGGTGGTACACCAACTGAGTGCCCACCAGGTGGGTTACACTGACAGAAATGTATTCATTAAATGGATTGACAAGTATTTCTTTTCCACAACTTTCAAGTCTTAAAGAAGTGAGACACCTGCCGAAATGGAGAAAAATCCTCCCCCATCCTCTCAACAAATGTTTAAAAATAAAACATTTTATATTTATAGTTTAAAAAAATTAAATCTATTGACATTTAATTTAATTGTTTATTTATAATCCTAATTTATTATATTATCTTTAAAGGTATGCTGTTAGTTTTAGTCGACACCAAATAAATAAGCACATTAATTTGAATAGGTTTTAATTGTTTTAAATTTAATTAGCAATGGATACGAACTATAAAAAATTCAATCATACTTTAAGATCAGGAATAAAGAAGTTAGTGTTGGTTAGGATGGTAATTCTATTTTCTGAAAATAGTTTATAGCTGATTTATTTTCTACCATCACTTTTTTAAATTTAATTATCAATTTTAAAAAAATGTTTATACAAAAGAATGTAATGCAATTATTTTATCATTGTTATACAGTTTATATCATTTTCTGACACAGCTTTATCACGTATACGCATAAATACGCATCAGCAGCATGAAATAACTTTTGCATACGTATGCTGTTTAGTTTTAATGAATCATACAGTTAACATAAAATATTTTTAAAATTTCAGATCAAAATTTATACCTTGAAAATATCTCGATATTAAATTATTTTCTTTCAGTGTTGCGTAAGGCTCTAACTATGCACAAATTTTTAGTTAATCGCTCATTTTCTGGGACACAAGCAACAAAAACAACACAAACTGAAACAGAAACAGAAACAAAAACACGAACTCTAAAACCTTGCCTACGTTGGTGACAACAACCATAACAAATGTTGAGTCGTTTTGTGGGGGATTTATGGGGCGCTCCACAAAATTTCTCAATAAGCAAACAAGATCCTAACGTGGCGTGCTATCTCTGTTGCACACATTGCCAGTTGCCAGTGTTGGCATCTCTTTCGCCGTCGATTCCAATGAAATGTGTTTTTCGATAAAAATGGTCCATGCGATGCGATCGAATTTAAATTGAAAAATTTGATTTTAATTCTTGCCTTCTAAATGTGTTTTCATTAGCATAATTAACGTCGAATTAAAGTTAGTATTATTTTTTTGTCTCGAATTGTAAAAATAAAATAAATTACATTTTACAGCATGGTGGGGCCTGTGAGGGAGAGGAGAGGAGGGGCTATGACTTTGACTTTGACAGCTATTCGTCAGATCGTTAAATTTGGTCTTTTTAGGATGCATTAAAAGTAGGTTTCGTGTTTTTTTTGGCGTTTGTATTTCTTTTTTTTTTTTTTTTTGGTGTTCGATCCATTTGAGTGCGTGTGTTTTTCTACACTTTCGTTGAATTCGTTTCAATGTTCGGGGTCTGTCTGGGGGTTCTCTTGATTTATGCTTGTGGCTCATTTATATTGAAATTTGATATATTTAAGCACGCGGTTTATTTTGCGAAGCCGCCCGTCTGCCTCATTTCGAACGTATTTTCGTATTTTATATTCGAATTAATTGAAATGATTGTGATCTACAACACAGTTCGGCGAGCTTACTAAATACATACACTCTCATATATAGGCGTACATATATAATTTATGAATATCGCTTTGTTGGACTGTATTTTAATGTTAACGTGTCTTTGTCTTTTGTGGCCAACTTATTTCAGATACGTATAAATTATCCGGCACACACAATAGTATAACACCTCCTAAATGGTTCCGTAAGCGTTGCCAGATACTTTTGTTCGTCACACGTTGAAATTTTAGTGATTTCTGAGTGCCTTTTTTATGTCAGTGTTGACATATACAAACAATAAACAGTCTGCTTGTGTTCGATGTGGGCGTATTGGGTGGGATTTTGGAATTTGCATGGGTTTTAAGGAATGCCACTTTACAGTTTTGGGAAAGTGACAGAAGTTTTTTGAAGTGTTCCGATAGAATGTTTAACTGTCAGCTAGAAAGACTCTATAATCTATTAAATCAAGATCGTAGATCACAGCTACATGTAACAGATATTTAATATAGATTGATATAAGTATAAATGATGGAAGCAAATTTAGTTAAATTAAATTTAGAAAAGCTTGAAATGGATAATGGCGTGTTATACAAGACTGCTCTGAATTAATTTTGATATAAAAATGAGATAAGACCATCCTTTTAACTATATTCCGAAACACTTAAACTGTTCGAAATTATGTTAATATTCATCATCCTTATTTAGTCCTTTAAAGATTTTTAATTAATTTGGTTTAAGTCCTTTAAAGATTTTTAAAAAGAACTTAGATGGTTAGGGATATTCGAATTAGTCATATACAGTGAAAACTCCCTTAGCGGACACCTCTAATAGGCGGACACCCCCTTGGGCGGACACTTTTTCGGGGACGTTGGTTTTGGTGGGGTTTTCAGACCAATTTTGCCTCTATTGAGCGGACACTCTCTTGAGCGGACGCGGACACTAAAAAAGGACAAAAACGAACGAAAACCTCTTTTGGCGGGACACGAATTTCTTAAAAACGTTCGCTGACGAGCTAGTTTTGTCATTAAAAATCAGAAGTGGGCGGAAACAATGATAATTCGAAGTCCGAAGAAGAGCCTGACTATTATCCCGACCCAATAAATTCGAATCATAAGGCGATGACCACAATTAAGAAATTAAAAAAATGAGTTCAAAATGACTATCAAGCGTTTGAATAAGTATAACATTTGAAAAGCCATTCGCAGTCCTGCATATTAGAGAAGAAATTAAAGAACGCTCTACAAACCAAAATAAATTATTTTTTTAAGACGCAGTAGTAAAAAAAATATTCCTATAGGCGGACACTCCCTTGAGCGGACACAAATTGGGCGACCATGAGTGTCCGCCCAAGAGAGGTTTCACTGTATTATCTTTTTATTCATTCAATTTAAACTCATTTATCTTTTAATATAAAATAAATATAAATAATGAAATTAGATAAAAATATATATATATAATTATAGAGCATAAATAACAACATAAAGAACCAAGTTAAAAAAGGATACAAAAGTTAAATATAAGTAATGAAATGGAATAAAAAAGATTAATACATATTGGTCTGACATAGAAGTATCCTTCAAATAAAATTCGGACATTTTTATTATCTTTAATCAATGAAGAATATATTTTTATGATCTTCAGAGAAAAGGAAGCGAGATTGAAAGCCCTTTCGCAAATCAACACATTTGTCAAGCTACACATGCGAGGGGAGAATCAAAAGAGACACACATAAGGAAGATACCGCTAACGGCCCAACAATAAACAATAAACAATAAACCAAATGAGAGAAGAAGTAAAGATGCGACGATGGAGATCACCCGCTGACAGAAAATCACTTGGCAACGGCTGATCATTAACCGATAACACATGACATTAAAGGTTCAACAAAGTGAAAGAGTTTAAACGCACACAAAATGTGATAAATGCCGACCACCCCATGGAACTACAACAACAACAAGAACAACAGGTGGGGCGAAAAACGAGCGGAAAATTAATAGTGTGAACGGCAAAAGAATAAGAATGAGGAGAGAGAGAGAGAGAGAGAGGAGAGAGAGGGAGAGATTGGAGAGCGAGAGAATGACAGTAAGGCACACACACACAAAGACTTGGGGAAACTTATCAACATCTCAGATAGGTATCAGCTTACATTGGAGCCCGTTGGAGCCCCAGACACACACATGACGGTAGTGAGCATCAGAGAATTTGTCAAAATGTCAACGGGTGAAACAGTTTGTTTTGTAGTCTGGAGTTTGGGAGTCCAGTCTCCAAGCCAGGTCCAGATCCAGGCTCTCAACTCGTTGTCGCCGTCGTCGTTTTCGAGCCACGTAGCTTTTGTAAAACAAACCATTAGCAGCTAATAAACATTAGTCATGCGACCAAAAGTCAGAGAGCTGGAGAATTCTGCTTTGGGTCGATGATTTAGTGAGTGTAATTAAAATTTAAAGTTTCTTTCGCTCGCATATGTAAATGATCGTGCGGAATTCCACGAATAAATGAACAAGTTTTAGTCTCTCTCACTCTCTTTGTTTCGCTTGTATTTTTTTTATTTTTGTCTCCTCTGTGGAAGTTTTCGTTTATAATTATAATTTATACAGATCTTGAAACTCTAGTCAACCGTGCGCTTGTTGACAGCATCGTCATCAATCAGGCTAGGATCCCAAGATCCAAGATCGGTCTATTGGCGGCACGGCTAACCGCTTTAACTGCCACTGTTGGTCAGCTTCCCAGATACAGATCGCTTTGTAAGTGATCGCAGACAAATCGTGTACAAGATATGTGCACCTTAGATTGTCTGGAAGCTGTCCCCTAATTGGCTCTGCAATTAGATAACCACAGTCCTTTCATGTCCCCCACTTTCCTTTTGGCCGACTCATCGCTTTGTTCCTGTAAATGTATACCACTTCATTTATGTATATCGAGCGTATTCTCAACTTACCCTCTTTCTGCGAATGTCTCTCTGTGTCTGTGTCATCATTTTGCCACTTCTCTGCAGTTCCATACAATTTATGTCCCTCCCGGTCAATACAAATCAAAGGGGTATTTTGTTTTGCACATTTTTATGGGCGCTACTGATGCTATGCAGGTACATGCACCTGGAAATTAACTGCAGCTTGAAAAGTTAACAGAGTCTACTCGGAGATCAAGAAATGCTAACCTTGGGTGGCAATATTCCATTTTAATTGCAGAGAACTTTTATCTGAAGTTTAATTTAAATTTCTTATACTATATACGCTTTGTATTTGTTGAAAATAATTGACCTTTCATTTAAGCAACCTTCCAAGTTTTCCTTTCATATCTTGACATTCCCTTAAAGAAGAAATTGCTTTGTTAAAATGAGTTTGATTAAATAAATAAGAGAAGATTAAAATCATTTAAAAGTTTTAGATACATTTATTTTTCATTCGCTGAACACCAAAAAGTTACTCAATTTTATAGAATGTTATGCAGAAAACCTTGAACCAACTCATAATAAAAGTTTAATATGTAGAGGTTTGACTGTTTTTTAATATAACATTAAAACTCTTATCAATAGTAACTAAAGAGATAAAAAGATCTGAGAGATTCTATAGTAGTACAGGTCTATTTAAGTTTTTACGGATTTTAAAATCGCTCGTCTTCTTAACTTTCAAAGAAAGCAAAAAAGAAAATATTTCGAATTGGAAAAAATTTAATTGTATATATAAAAAATTTTTAATTGAAATTCACTACGGAAAAGTTGGTCTGTATCAGCAAAGTTTATCATTTAAATTACGAATATCAAGATAAAAATCATATAAATTTCCTTTGGAATAAGTAAAATTGCTGAAAGTAATCTAATGAGAAACCATCTTTCTAAACACATCTCGAGTTTACAGCTTAACTCATCACCTGACTAACTTGATCTATAAATTTAAGTTCCCATGTTAACTCCTTCCGTATGCAGTAGCTCCTTAGGGCCATTAACATAGCCCTGCACAAGAGATTATGTCATAGTTTTGAGATCCTTGTGTGTGTAAGTCGTTATTCTCCTCACTAAATACACACACACATACCCACACACACTCCATAATGAGCTCAGCTAAAGGCAATCCCCAAAAGGGGTTTTGGTGTATGCTCATAACCGTAAGATTCACACATGCTCACAACGACCACGAAAATGACGACAATGCTGCAGGACAGACAACCAACAACAACAACAACAACAACAGAAGCAACAACAATAACAAGAGAAACACATTTTGAAAATTTAACGATGCACACATTTTATTACCGCAATTAATTACAAAAACAACGCAGAGAAAGAAGAAATCTTAGTCAGGCAATCTGAGATCAACGCAGCCACACGAGCGTCAGTTAGATAGAGAAAGAGACTCCCAGAGAGACAGCCAGAGAGCGAGAGAGAGAGAGAAATGTAGAGAGTCCCGAGCTAGAAGAGAGACCCAAAGATCTTTTTATTGATAAACGTTATGATAGATGTGACTAGTAAAATGCTACTACCAAAATAGTTCTCGGCCACTTCTTGGTCAGCTCTCTGGTAATTGGAGGCGCGACTTTTTGTCTCAGCGGTGGCAGCCAGGGCTGCTTAATTGGCTCCGGATCTCGGGGAGTACGACCAAGAGAGCGAGCTGTTGTCTCTCTCTGTATCTGTAAACTCGTTTTTTAACCAATTAAATGCCAGAGAGACAATATCAAGCTGGCCAAGACGTTGTGGGCCGTTAGCAGCACTTTAGGCCGCACATTTCGAGTTTCGACGCGAAGCGCGACAGTTCCCAAGTCCCCGACACGGTACAGGTCTATGAACGCACCCGAAAATTTAATTTTAAAAACAAACTCTACACAAAGTATGGGCTTTAAGCACGCCATGCTGCAACGCAGCTATGAATTGGCGGCGTCTCCAGGGCCCCAGTTGGCACCAGGGCCGGCAGCGATCCCTCCACAAGTTACGGATTTTAGCATCAGTCGGATTTTGGGCGGTACAACCAAGGATAATCAGGTTAAGAAGTCCGTACAGCCGAGTTCTGGCAATATTTTGGATCTCTCCAAGAGCAGTCAAGAGATTGCAGCTCCAGTTCCTGTTCCAGTTCCAGCTCCAGTTGTTGCCACTAATCTGCCGCCCGTTTCTGTGAATCCATCATCTGTCTATGCCGGCGGCAACTATTCCATGTTGCCACCCGACTTTCTGGCTATGGCTAGTGCTACCAAATTCTATGCCCAGTTCTTTCCACATCTCTTGCCTGCCTACGCTGCTGCAGCTGCTGCCGCCGGCTTGACAACACCACCCACTTCACCCTACCAGCAACCACAACAACAGAAGCGTTACTTTGCTCCCTATGTGATCAATGGGCAGAGTCCCTCGCGTCCCAAATCAAGTGCTCCTCCTGCCGCCTGCACCCGTGTCGATTGTCTCGAGTGTCTTGACTATTATAAACAATTTGGAGCGGGTTACAAACCAACGCCTTTGATTTCGCCGGCGGCTTCTTCGGTGAGCAGCTCGAGCAGCTCAAGACCTGCCCGGGAACTACTCTTAAGTGCTACCAATAGCACTACTAATATCTCTCTTACTACGATTACCAATCTAAACCTGAGCACAGCAACTACAACAACATCTACAGTTGGAATTCTTCCCAAGTTAGGATCGAGCATTAACAACTCAAATATAGCAGAGGAAATCAGCTACAAGTGTCGCATATGTGACAAAGTCTTTGGATGCTCCGAAACATTACAGGTGAGTTTTTAATTTTTTTTTTAATAAAACTGAAATTTGGACTACAGGCTTATCAAAGAATCGAGAAAAGTATAGAGTCTTTATAAATATTCTGTTTTCAATTTATAAAATGAATTTATAAGACATTGGGACCACCTAAAATAAAGATCCAATAAAAGAAATGAAAAAGGATGTTAGTTCACTGTACAAATTTATTATTTTAGACTTAATGAAATTTTAAATACTTGATTTTAAATAGGAACAACAAATATTGTTTTTGGTATAAAATTCTTATGCGATCTCCAACATTTCAAATATCTGCTGAGATAAACAAATTTTTTTAGAATTACGTATTTCGTACTTGGTTTAAGAGAATCCGTTTGAAATAATTTTATATCAGAAATCTCGCATGTTTTTCTGTATAGCTGTCTGTAAAAGAAATTTGATATATTAAGGGCTAGTTCATTAGCAACAATTATCTTTCATTACAAACTCCGGCAGTATTATAAAATACAAATAGCTTGCAGCTATGAAATTTTTAGGATCCTACAAAATCGTTATGTGTATCGATGATAATAGATAAAGTTAGCCAAATAAAAACAAGATTAATAAGCGATTTTAATTAATATGTTGTGCGGAAAAGTATTGTAATGGTGTAATGATGTTAAATAGGAAACCATGTATGAATGTTATCTTACTTATTATTAGTTTTCAAATAAGTTTACATAAAGTCTTTTCCTTGCCCCAAAAGGGAGATAGAGATAGCTTAATTATATATACATAACATATATACGTAACAAAGAGATGGTCAGATTTATATTTAATCTGGATATGATGGATCAAGAAATGTTATAACTAATAGGAACAAGTTTCGAACGGAACTTCTTTAAGGAACACGTGTCGAAAGGTGTTGGGAAAAAAAGTATCTTAACGATGTGGATTCCTTACATTTACCTACTTAGTCACTATAAGACCAGGTTTTATACTCTTCTGATAGTAAGAATGGATTCTTAATCATTCATAAGGACAGTTTAAAGTACAATCTACTTCACTAAAATGTATATTAAATCGCTTCAGTATTTCAAGAGCTTAGTCAGGCGTATCTTATTTAAAATGTCTTCAACAAGTTTCAATGCAAACACGTTTTTCATGAAGTGATGTGAACGAACATTAAATGGGCGGGTCTCAAGCGAAGGCGGAGCCTCAGTTGTGAGGAGAGCAGGAGAGACTATGCAAATCTTGATAAAGTACGATCGTAAAAATGGTGGCGCCCGAAAACAGAAGCGAAGCAAAAGCAAAGCAGATGATAGAACTGGTTTTACGCATGGGTGCAGCTGTCACGCACACTCACATACATTAGAAAGAGAGCGCATATGCGAGCTGTTTAACAAAATGGCCGTCGACCAATGAGCAACATTTCAACTAACTCTCTCTCTCTCTCTGTCTTTCTTTCCCTTTAGGCGCATGAGAAGACGCACAAATCGCCACGTTACGAGTGCTCAGACTGCGGCAAGGGATTCTCTCAGCTACGAAATTATAAATATCATTTGTCCGTGCATCGTGGGACAAAGGAGTTTGCCGCCGAGTGCCCGGAATGTGGCAAGACCTTCAATGACAAAGGCTACCTCAGCAGTCACATGAAGATCCATCGCAATCGCAAGGAATATGAGTGTCCTTACTGTCCAAAGTCCTTTAATCAGCGTGTCGCGTTTAACATGCATGTGCGTATTCATACGGGTGTCAAGCCGCACAAATGCGTTGAATGTGGCAAGAGATTCTCCCGGAAGATGCTGCTCAAGCAGCACATGCGGACACACAGTGGCGAGAAGCCGTATCAGTGTTCGGTTTGTGGCAAGTCCTTCGCGGATCGCAGCAACATGACGCTCCATCATCGCCTGCACTCGGGGATCAAGCCGTTCAGTTGCCCCCTGTGCCCCAAAGCCTTTACCAAGAAACATCACCTCAAGACACACCTCAATTATCACACTGGCTGCAAACCCTATGTCTGTCCACATCCCAATTGCAATCAGGCCTTCACACAGTCCAGTAATATGCGCACGCATGCCAAGAAATGCCAGTATCGACCGTTAGAAGGCGCTCAGACATTTCCTGTGCCAACGAAACAACAACAGCAACATCATCAGCAGCAGCAACAGACACAGCATCAACATCACCAGCAACAGTTGCAACCAGCGACACCAACAACTCTGGCGTTGGCCATGGCTGCAACTCCCAGCTTCGCCCGTCCCCTGCAATCTTTTGCCGCACAAGCGGCCGCTACAACTTCCGCATTTCCGCAGGCACAACAATCACTGTTGAGCAACCTGAGAACATTTTAAATTGCAATAAGGGCTGTTGGAAATACACATGTACATATATTGATAAAACCGATATCTCGATAGTTATAGGAATTTTTAAAAATATCAACATCCCTGACAAACAACAGTCTCAAATGTCACAGCTTGACATTGAAATATAATTGTAAATAATCTTAAATTTAAACACTCATTTTAATAACATATCTACGTAATTATTATCAAGTTAGTCGTAACTAGTAACTTTGCATTTGCATGTGATTTATGTGTTAAATAAAATATTATTTACATAGAATACAAGAAAAGAAAATGAGTGAAGAGGAGTCGCCTTTTAAAAATCTGGACAATAATGCAGCGATCAAGGAGCTAGTCCGTTTTCCGCCTTATGGACCATTTTATGGGATAATGGGCGTGTCCGCTGCCATGGTATTATCTTCGTTTGGGGCTGCCTATGGAACTGCAATCTCTGGTACTGGAATAGCGGCCACGGCAGTTATGCGACCAGAGCTGATCATGAAATCGATTATACCCATTGTAATGGCGGGAATTATCGCAATCTATGGACTGGTCGTGTCTGTGCTAATCGCTGGACAATTGGATTCTGCAGCAACTTATTCAATAGCTAAGGGATATGTTCATCTCGCGGCTGGATTATCTGTGGGCATGTGTGGACTGGCCTCAGGATATGCCATTGGCGTTGTGGGCGACGTGGGCGTTCGTAATACAGCTCTGCAACCACGATTGTTTATCGGAATGATTCTGATTCTGATATTCGCAGAGGTTCTGGGACTTTATGGCATGATTGTGGCCATCTATCTATATACTAAAGAAATTATTTAAAAGCAGTGTATCTGCCCAAACATGTATTCATTGATGTCTGTTCTTTAACATTTTAATTCAATTATTTGAAATTAAAATTAACCGCAAACTGGTCTATACAACGGTTATTTCAAATAATATGGACTTATCGATAAGTGTTTTATGTTCTTCTCAGGTCTGCTACCTTGTTGGTCAGTCAATTCTTAACATAGATAAGATTGTTCAATGTACAGTTTGCTCCTCAATCGAACAATACCGACTCTCACTTCATAAACGCTGACTCCAATGAGATTGAACATCAAGAGGAGAAATGACGGCCGTTAAATAACAGAGGCAGTGGAGTTTGGCGTGTAAAAGTGGGTATAGACAGAATCTAACAGAATAATGTTAAAAGCCTGTGACGCGCCAAACTTCGATGGCCGCTTTGCGGTTTTTTGTTTTGGTTTCTTGTTTTGCTTTGTGTGTACCTAAAAAACGTATGATGAAAAGTTGCCACACTTCATATTATGTTGTTGTTGTTACAAATCTGAGTTTTGCCTATTTCAAAGTTGATTCACAGCAATGCCCTCAGCCTGCGTTTACCCTACTCTAATCGGGTGTTATGTGCGAGTAAAGTGAAAAGACACAATATTAAGTAAATGCGTGCAATATTTGATTTAAATAATTTTTTACAATATTATTATTATATAAAATAATATTTAATTTTATTTTATATACTATTTGATTTCCTAATGCTGCATATAATGCATATAAAAAATTGCATTAGCCACTAAATTTTTGAAATAAAAATGCAGTTACATAAATAGTTACAAATTTATAAATAATAATAGTTAATAATATATATCATACTGCTTTAATTAATGTTATAGAAAAATTATAATATTATATTAACTTCATAAAAAGGGTACCTGTAGTTGGGTGAGGTATCGGCAATGTCGAGTAGCAGGCAGAATCGTCGCGAGCTCATACACACAGATGAATTTTAAACCATCTGTGTGATTTTAAATATGTATGTGTGACATTTACGCAAAAAAAAGCGAGCGATATATTCGAGTGTTGATATTTTGCTTTGCCCTTTGGTTTGTTCGCCTTTTTTGCTTTGTGCGGTGATTCCTGGACACACACAGATGAATGTGTATGAGCTCGCGACGATTCTGCCTGTTACTCGACATTGCCGATACCTGACTCGACTACAGATACCCTTTTTATAATATATTTATAATTTTTCTAGAACATTATTTTAAGCAGTATGATAAATATTATGAAATCTTATTACATGTATATCAATTTGAAACTATTCAAAATATTTTATACTATAAGAATTTAGAGACTAATGCAATCGTTTATAGCAGCATAAGTAAATCAAATAATATATAAAATTAAATTAAATATTATTTTATATAATAATAATATTGTAAAAAATTATTTAAATTAAATATTGCACGCATTTACTTAATATTGTGTCATTTCACTTTACTGCACATAACACCCGATTAAAATAGGGTAAACGCAGGCTGAGGGCATTGCTTCGAATCAACTTTGAAATAGGCAAAGTTCAGATTTGTAGCAACAACAACATGATACGAAATGTGGCAACGGTGCATTTTTGGTCATCCGCCAGACGCTGCCACTGAGTGCACAGAGTACACACCAAGCAAAGCACACATCAAAACAAAAACGCAAAGCATGCGTCTGATCTCTGTTAACTAACAGAATTTCATTAACATGGAACTGTTAAATCTACATTTGACGCGGCACAGCCGCAAGCCAATTCTGTTAGCCAGTCAATTCCACTCTTCTTGTTTAATACTCATTGCGCTGACTCGTTACCAGAGCTGCCAACTTTTTACAATGAAAATAAACGTTTTTGGTGGGAAAGATGTGAATTTAAATTGAATTAAATTTAAACAAGGCTGGAACAAATTAGCATTCTCTATTAACAAACAATTTTCTATCTGTTTGTAAAAGTTTAATATATTTCCAATTTGACATATTAGACAGATTTTGTTGTCATTCCCAAAGTTTTAGTAAAGAATCATATAGAAAAATATATATCATATATTTTTCAAATATTTCTAATATTCAAACTCTTAAATAAATACCTGAAATTTCATCATTAACAGTTTGCTCCTCATCCAAACAGTGACGACTCCTCACTTCACAAACGATGACTCGTTACTTCTGTGATAACATCTGTGAAAGGTAGTGCACGTCAGCAACACTCAAACGCCATATAGCTATCACACTCACACACGCGCATGCAGTGTGTGTTTTAGTTGTTTTTTTTTTCGAGCTGAGACAATTAATAAAATTTGGGTAAATGTTACAATTCGTTGTGAAATCAAATGCTTTAAGTTAACTTGGGCTGTCTCACAACATTGCTAAACATTACATTTGTGTTTGCTTGCAGGCGCGGGAACAAGAACCACACATTACTCAAACGATAAATCGGATCAACTTTTTCGCCAGCGTGGGCAACAGCAGCAGCGGCGTAGAGTGCGAAAGAAAAAGAAACACGCTGATTTTAGCTGATCAGAGACCCGAAACGATGGCCGAATATTGGCAGCAACAACAAGAGCAGCGACAACAACAACAGCTAATAACTAACGGATCAGGCGGCGTTCCAGCCAATCGGGATGAGTCAGCATCATCTGGCTCTGGCAACAACAATAACAACTATGTAAATTTTAATCAGTTTATTTCGCAACATAATCTGGCCACCTCCAATGTGCCTTACAATATTGGAGGCGGCGGTGGTGCCTTTGGACTGACGTCCTCGTCCTCTGGCAGCAACACCAACAACTTTTCTGGCGTAAGTATTATGCTGAGTTCTCACTGGGTCACAATGTGACACTCGTATCTGTGACGCTTTGTGGTCGCTCTGATTCACAAGTCAAAAGCTCTCTCTGTTCGTCAATGGAAAAACTATATGTTATAGTAGAGTATAATAAGCTGTCACAGAGCTTCACAATTTTGTCGATATAATCGAGAAAAAATACTTAAAAATCAATATATAATTTAAATATTATCAACCTCTACATACCACAAAAAGTGTATGTTACCAAATGTTACATTGAAATGCCACATTTGTGTGACATAAAGTTTCTGACACTGCATTGTGAAACTTTATGACCCAGTGAGAAGCCATCATTAGTTTTAATATAAATTGTGATTATGCTGATTTCGTACAATTTACAGCCTTTATTTGGTTATCCGAATGGCGAAGGGGGAGGATCGAGCAACAACTATGCAGCATCAACTGCTTATCCCAATCTATACTCACCTTTTGGAAATAATCCCTTTGCCTCCGCAAGTGGCTTTGATTTCAGCACTTCCAAGCTGCAGGCATCGGCACCTGAATTTGTGCCCAACTTTGCCAAGCTCAGTCTCGAAACAACAACAGACACATCCAACAAAAATAATAACAACAGCAGCAACACTGCCATTCAGTCAAACAGTGAACAAGTCAACGAGGCGTCAACAACTAACAATCATCATCATCAACAGCAACAACAACAGCAACAGCAACATCAAAGGTTACCCAAACCTCATGGCACTAATAGTCGTCAGCAGCGAAGAAATGATTACAGAGAGGATCGAATTGAACGTAATGAGGATCGTTATGATCGCAAGAAGCCACAGAAGCAACAGCGCTACGACAATCATCGGAGCAATAAAAGACGCGATGACTGGAATCGCAATCGGGATCGAATTAATGGTTATCCACGTGCCACCGAGGAACTGGACACCAGCAACAGCAACGATAGTGCACATCCCTCACCTGAGAAGCAAAAACAGCAGCAAATCTCTCCGAGACGTGCTCCAGATAATGAAAAGTTGTCGCAACGTGAGAAACTCATGCGAGATATTGAACAAAGGCGATTGGAGTGTTTGGTGTGTGTGGAACAGATCAAGGCTCATCATGGCACTTGGTCGTGTCAAAACTGTTATCATGTCCTGCATCTCAAGTGCACCATCACTTGGGCAAGCAGCTCCAAGTCAGCAGAGGGCTGGAGATGTCCAGCCTGTCAAAATGTGCTGCAGGAGCTACCACGTGAATATCTCTGCTTCTGTGGCAAGCTTAAGAACCCTCCATTGACTCGCACCGAGTTGGCCCATAGCTGTGGAGAACTTTGCTGTCGGGTCGAGGGTTGCAGTCATGCTTGCACCTTACTCTGTCATCCGGGTCCGTGTCCGCCGTGCCAGGCAAACGTGAGTCGCAGTTGCGGCTGTGGACGCACCAATAAGCTGATGCAGTGTGCCATGAAGCAGACACTGCAGTGCGAGGCCATTTGCGATAAGCTGCTCAACTGCAGCGAGCATCGTTGCCAGCAGATTTGTCATGCCGGCAAGTGCGAACCTTGCGGAGAGCAAGTGCAGCAGAATTGCCACTGTGGCAAGCAGCAGCGAGAGGTGCTATGTACTAGGGAGAGTCAGGACAAGCGCAGCTATTCGTGCAAGGAATGCTGTGGCAAACCGTTGCCTTGTGGCAACCACAAGTGCAAGGATTCATGCCACGCTGGCGCCTGTCGTCCATGCAAATTGAGTCCCTCACAAATCACCAGCTGTCCGTGTGGAAAGCTTCCTGTGGCACCCGAGCAGCGCAGTAGTTGCCTTAATCCTGTGCCCACGTGTGAAGGCGTCTGTGGCAAGACATTGCGCTGTGGCAAACCGGCGCATCCTCATCAATGCACCACCAAGTGCCACTTGGGTCAATGTCCACCCTGCACGAAGCAAACTGCCGTCAAGTGCCGTTGTGGACACATGGATCAGATGATCAAGTGTCGGCAGCTTTCAACCCGAGCGGACGATGCCCGCTGCAAGCGACGTTGCACCAAAAAACGAAGTTGTGGCAAGCACAAGTGCAACGCTGAGTGTTGCATTGACATCGACCATGCCTGTCGTTTACCCTGTAATCGCACTTTGAGCTGTGGACGCCACAAATGCGATCAGCCGTGTCATCGTGGCAATTGTCCGCCCTGCTATCGCAGCAGCTTCGAGGAACTCTATTGTGAGTGCGGTGCGGAAGTCATCTATCCACCTGTGCCTTGTGGCACCAAGAAACCCATTTGCAAGCGTCCCTGCTCTCGCACCCATCCCTGTGAGCATGTGCCCCAGCATAACTGCCATGCGGCAACCACTTGTCCACCCTGTATGATGTTCACCACGAAATGGTGTCATGGCAATCACGAGCAGCGCAAAACCATTCCCTGCTCCCAGGCCAGCTTCAGCTGTGGCCTCGCTTGTGGCAAGCCGCTTGCTTGTGGACGCCACAAGTGCATCAAGTCCTGTCACGAAGGCGACTGTCAGCAGGCAGGTGAATTGTGCCGCCAAAGCTGCACCAAACCTCGCCTGCTCTGTGGTCACAAGTGTGCTGCCCCGTGTCATGAGAGCGATTGTCCAGAGACGCCGTGCAAGGAGCTTGTCGAGGTCCAATGCGAGTGTGGCAATCGCAAACAGAATCGCAGTTGTCAGGAACTGGCCAGGGAGCACAGTCGCATTGCCACCGCCCAGCTGGCTTCCTCCATGGCCGAGATGTCTCGAGGCAACTACATGGAACTCAGCGAGATTCTGGCGCCCACCAAAACTATCAAATCAAACAAAACGTGAGTATGAAAGAAAGCAAGGCAAGTTGCAATGTAACTTGATGTATTTGTATTGATTATTATATATTATTGCATTGCTTACTATATAAAAACTTACTTTATCTATGAGACTCGTAGTATGAGAAATAGCTTAAATAAATTAAAATCTCTGATTTCTAATCATTACCATTTCTCTCTTTAGGCTAGACTGCAATGACGAATGTCGTCTGCTGGAACGCAATCGTCGTTTGGCCATCGGTTTGCAATCGCGTAATCCGGACACACAATTAAAATCACTTACCAAGTACTCGGAATTCACACGCGGTTTTGCCAAGCGCAATCCGGCTTTAACCAAGAGCGTCTATGAAACATTAAGCGATTTGGTTAAGTTGGCCAAGGAGAGCAAGCAAAAGTCGAGGAGTCATTCATTTCCCACTATGAATCGTGAGAAGCGTCAATTGGTGCACGAACTGTGTGAAGTGTTTGGCGTGGAGTCCGTGTCCTACGATAAGGAGCCCAACCGGAATGTGGTTGCCACGGCACATAAGGAACGCGTAAGTAGAATAATCTAAGATGTATATTTCAAGTTAAACTAATATCATTCCTTTTCCAGTGTTGGTTGCCTGCCACAAGCATCATGGAGGTGCTGGCACGCGAATCCGGACAACGTCGCGTTCCAGTTCCCAATAACAATGCCTGGAGTCTCAAAAAGTAGCAGACTCTAAAATGTTCATTCAAGTTTATCGTTGACGTCGCGAAGACAATACACACAAGATCATTTTCAAGGGTTTAGGTTTTCTTTTCATTATAACATTGTAGGAAGAGCCTGAACAATACTAAAATTTTAAAACAATTGTTGTATAAACATTGTTGAAATTATAATAACGGATATACCAAAAGGAAGTCGAGTAAACGGAGTAATTTAGCAAGTGAAAATTTAAAACAAAAAGAATACAAAGCAAACTGTTAATCAACTGTTGTACGATGAATTTATGTAAAACTGAATCCTTTGACTAAGTTGCGTATACAGAATAAAATCAAATGAAAGCTATGAAACAGAAAACTAAAATGCTGAATTTTTATTGTAACAAAAGCAAGTACATATTGCTAATTCTACTTTTAATGCTAAGTTATAGGGGTCAGATATTTTCCGGACTAAAGTTGTTTTTCCATATTTTTTGAATATTCTTACTACATATTTTTTAACGAACTTGTTTTTTTCTCAAAGAATTTATCATTGCCCAAGCAGCGATTGTTAAATTGATCCCCTTTATTTAATCTGTTACTTTTTTTGTTAGTTAAATATATATCTTAATCTATAAGTTAGTCAATTTTTTTACTTAAAAAATTAGAACAAATACATTTTTAGCCACGACACATACCATTGTCAGCGCAGAGCTTCGTTAAGTTTGTGTCTTAGCTGGACCAGGTTGTGTGCATACGAAGAAATTATGTAAATTTAAAAACATTTTGAGTTAAACAATTCATCTTATTGTTTAATTGGGACAGTTTGATTATAAATTCAATGAATTTTTGGTGTTCATAAAATCCTCGGAAGGTGAATCTGTATTAATAATACTAGCCCTCACAGGGAAGAATTAAAGTTTTAAATGACCAATTTTAAGCTTAAAGAAAAAACTAAAAATCAACAAACCCAAATTACAATTTAAATTTGAAATTCTTGTGGATCACATGCGAGTTTTATTATACAATATTTTTGGTTACTCATTTCATTTAAATGTTTAACATATCTTTTTAACAAAATGACACAGCTTAAAATTTTATTAAATGTTCAGTTGCCAAAATGCTGCTAAATGATTGACCAAAATTATAAAACTTTTCCTGTTCAATTAAAAGGTGTATTCACGACCATCTTTAAAAAAATGTATCTGGCTGTATTTCATCAAATTGATTTCTTTATTGCATTGTTATTGTTATTGTTCTACATTCAATAGTAATTTTACATATTAATTCTTAAGAATCATCAAAATATCCATGCCAGACTGAGAAACTCCAAGAGTTAAAGTCTGTTCCACATGGAAGTAGGTTTCAATGATTTGATTGATTTGTATCTGTTTCGATTAACTTTAGTATTGTCGTTTGATACGGGTTTTAATTACAGCCATGATTTGCACATGTTCGACATATTTGAAGAAAGATTAGTTGCTTTTATTTGCAGGACATGTCAATTTAGTAATTGGAGTTGCTTATAGAGTAGAAATGCAAGTTAGTCAAGGCATCTCTAAGAAGTTTGTGTTCCCAATTAGAGACTTAGGAAGCCCAACTGGTTCAGTCTAATGTTTGCTTGTTGGCTTTCGTTTCGGGCGTTGGGCACGCTTCTAATTTGTTGCCATTGCCGTTGCCATTTTCACGGAAAACAATAAGCGGCGCCATGGGAATAATGCCAAAATAAAGATGAAATGTTACGACAAGCAAAGTGAAAAGGAGGAGTCATCCTCTCTGCAGCTGGTGGAGCAGCTAGGCCAGCATCTCGAACGCACTCACGCATAAGGATGTAAGGATATGGAGGGTATGGTGGGACGGGAGGTACGTATATGAATATAGACCTGACATAATGAGCCGCCTATAAGCGAAATGGCTGGCATCATCCCCGTATTCGTCTATGTCTCAGTTGCCTGCTCTTAAGATGTGTGCGTAATTTGAATTTAGTCTGCCTGGGAGTTTATTAACAAATACAAAGAAGAAAAAACAACACAGCTAACGGGGGAAACGAAAGAAGGTAATGCGGATGAGGGTGAGAATGAGAATGAGAATGAGGATAAGGACGACTGCTCTGAGTGTGCTCTAAGACTTACAGGCCAGTGTAGATTGAGGATTGGGGCACATAATGCCACAGAGATTAAATTGTGGTTGGCAGTTCCTTGGAAGGAGACTCATATGATACTAGCTAATGGGTGGGCCAAGTTCTTCATGTTGGGAGTTTGCTTGGTGTCGAAAGAGTTCATATTGGGTCAGTTGTGAGATGGGACTACGGATGTCTGGTATGAGGTGCAGTTTTAATTATACGATGGCGCAAAGGAAATTAAATAGAAACCCAGAGAAAGTATATAATACATTCGCACTTAACTTATTTTCCAAAAGTATTCCACTCCAACAGGAAAAGGTTCAATTGAAGTTACTTGCAAAAAAACTGACAAGCTCAATAAATTTTTCATAACTTTGCAATGTAAATACTGTTTTTTATTTTTTCATACTCCAACCTGGCATTTAATGTTGCTCTACACAGCGCAACATTAAATTGAAACACGATTCTACATAACCGCGGTGAGATCAAAGTATGCTTCAGTAATACTCTGTTAAAAATGCATTAAATGAGGTACAGTGAAACCTCTCTTGGGCGGACACTCATGGTCGCGCAATTTGTGTCCGCTCAAGGGGAGTGTCCGCTTAAGGGAATAATTCTATCTTTTTGTTTTTTTTTCCAATTTTAATACGTTGTTCAGTAAAGCGTTTATTGTAATAATAAGGACTTTAAAAATAAGGAAAATTAACTTCAAATTAATTTACTAAGTAATTAATCATATAAGTGTTATTAATAACAGCGAATCAATAATTTTAATTTATAAACTATTTTAGTTTGTCGCGTTTTTAAGTCTTTTTTTAATTATGCATGACTGCAAATGACTTTCCAAGTAATTTAATATATTCCAACGCCTTGTTGTCATCTTTAAAGAATTTTTCAATTTTGAAATTTTGGTCAATCGTCAATTTTTGTGTCCGCCCAAGAAAGGTTTTCGTTCGTTTTTGTCCTTTTTTTAGTGTCCGCGTCCGCTCAAGAGAGTGTCCGCTCAATAGAGGCAAAATTGGTCTGAAAACCCCACCAAAACCAACGTCCCCGAAAAAGTGTCCGCCCAAGGGGGGTGTCCGCCTATTAGAGGTGTCCGCTAAGGGAGTTTTCACTGTATATCGATTATATATTTTTAATAGACAATCTTACTGCTTGTGTGTTTATTTGTCAGTTTATGGTTTGGAAATAGTATATTTAGGCAAAAGATTTTTGTATTAAACATATTTAAAATATAAACAAAAATATGCATTTTATTCTGTTAGCACTTAAACAATAAAATTAACGTTCTTTCAGAGCTTTTAAGAAACAGTTAGCCTGCAACCAATTTCAATTTACCTTTTTTTATATTTATGTTCATTCACTTCAAGAGCTTGACGAACGCACTTTTTCTTTTTTTTTTTTTTATCAAGATTAATATGTGCTTGTGTACTTATTTATATTTGTATTCATATGAGTATTGTATAACAGACAAGCATACATATGATTCAGATGATGGACTACATAATGTGCTATGTTAAAGAGTACTTCACTGGGAGATACCCCATAAAAAAGTCATATACTAGTTGGTATTACGATTTCACTTATTTTTACACTTCATTTTTCTTAGGTTTACAATTAAATTTTACACTATTTTTGTTAATTCCTTTAATATTATTTAATATTATTATTACTATTTAATATTAAAATTCTCAAGCCTATTCACTTTCCAACTAGTTTTCCAAAGAAAAAAAACTCTAGATTAGATTTCATTTGTAATTTAAGAATATTGCGATAGAATTTTATGAGAAATTGTTGAAAATTATCGAAATTTTGTACAATTCTTTTCAGTTCCTCAAGTAGTCAGCTTCAAACTCATTTTCAATGATTTATATCAACACTTATAGGGAACATATTTTATTACCATAAGAAATTGGACTTACTTCCATAGACAATTCTACGGTTAAATTCGTTTAACTTTGTGGAAGTTTGTTAGGCAGTGTGATACTTTCAAATGCAATTGAAATCTGATAATAATGGACTTTTTGAAATGCATATAACATATCGCATGTTCTTAAACCAATTTGGACACTTTGCTGCACAGACAAAGTATAAGTACATTTATCCAAGTTAGACTGACGACAGTTGGATGCTCATTTAGCATGACATTTAACTTATGTTACGGTATATATGTGAGTACATACAAAGTCATACATACATATATACATGTATGTGCACATACATAAGTATAACATGTGTATTATGTATTTATATATGGACGAGAGTATGACTGTTGAAATATTCATTAAGCCTGAGTGCAGCAGCAGAAATTATGCCTGCGTGTCGTTCTGCGGCCTGTGTTTCTCTCCTGTCTTCTCTCCTGTCTTCTCTTCTGTCTTCTATCTCCTGGTTTCTGTCCATGGCTTCTGTCCCTGGCGCACGTGCCCCATCTGCCAGGATACCACAGAAATGTCGAGCGAGGCGCATTCAATTTGCGCATTTGGCTTTTTAAAAAATGCATTAAAGGCGCTTGTCAAGCAGCATTTGAGGTGGGTAAGAAGGGAAGGGAGGCAGCTCAAATAACGGCTAACGTGAATAACGTGCCCAAAAGCAACCGCAGACACACAGACACAGAGACACACAGACCGACAGACAAAAGTAGAAAAAAGAAGTTGCGATGAAAGCGCGAAAATTACTTCCTAAATAGCCGCCTGACTGGCTGTCAAGACGCTTGAGAAACGGGAATACGAAGAGCATAGACCAGAGACCAGAGACCAGACCCGTGCCCAATTCATGTTCTGGGCTCAATAAAGGCGACAGCGACACAAGCACACATAGACACAGGATAGGAGACATAACACAAGACACAGGAGACAGGAAAGAGGAGAGAAGGAAGGGAACTAGGAACTGGGAACTGGCTCACAGTCAAATTCAAATTGCAAATTCGCCGCAGATTTTATATGCACTTTTCCCTAGCCAAAATTAAGCCAAGCGAACGCTGCGCCGGAACGAACTCCAGACGAGGACAACTAGGACAACCAGGACGACGACGACGACGACGACGCTGACGTTTTGACGACAAAATAAAAAAGCTACTGCAACAAGGATAAAGGCACAACTGAATGCAAATATTATCGTATCTGTATGCAATAGAGGAGACCAGGGAAGAGCACACGATGACGACGACGACGACGATGATGGGCCCAGTCTTATAGTAAGACCTTTTCAAAAGCGAAAAGGTGACAAACTGGCCGTAGCTGGAGGGAAGGAATAGGAGTCTCAACCGACTGATGGGCTCCCTCCTCAACGACGCTGTCTATACCAGTTTTCCCCAGCTCTATCCCGCTTCCAACTAAATGCATTTCGGTTTTTATTCATATTTTATTCAAATGTGGCAACCAAAATGGCACAAACACTGCACAGTTATTTATGTTTTATTTTTTTTTTCGTTCCTCCTCTTCCCATTCTCCAAACGACCAGGGCTGCAAGAACGGGCTAGAAAGCAAACTAAAATAGTAAAAGAAATTATTATGTTGCGGAATTTAAATAAAAGTAAAACAATTTGCAGGGATAAACTATTTCTGACACCTTTATTTAGTCTGCAACGGTAATATAGCTGAGTCATTGCGAATTTATTAAGCTCGCAATAATGAAAATGTACGATAAATTTTTGAAAAATTATTCGCAGTGCTAAAATATTTGAATTATTATTTAATATTATGTCATCAAATATTAAATGCAGTTAAAATTTCAATTATAAATATGCAATGAGAGAATCAAAAGTTAAAAACCACGAAAACAAATAATTGCTATTAATTAACTAAATCAAATAAATAATGTAAAAAGATTTGTCGATGGTTTTTAAAAAACGTAAACTTTCACAAAGAGAGACCATAAGAAATAAACACTAATGAAATGAGTGTTTAGTGTATAATTTAACAATATGAAAACTTCTTCACTTAATAAATAATAAAATACCAAAGGGTTTAACAGTATGCTTAGATATCAATGCTAGGAAAACTTATTTGATGTTTGATGCAGTAATGTTTGACAGTTATAACAAAAATATTATAAGCCTTTTTTTTAGTTCTCAATACTCAATACTAAGCGAGTTTCATAACTGTACAAGAACCGTAAGCAAGAATAGTACTCACACCAACAATGGACTCGGTTCCACCAACAGATTCGAAGCGCATCAGGAGGATGATCTCTTCAACTCTTGTAATAGAAATTTTGCGTCGCACACATTCTATATGATTTTTGTCAATTGGAAAAGAATCCCGTAAGGCAGGAGATTGCGGCTCTTCCAATAGAGAGTCAACGGAACGTTTTGTTAACCGATCTTCTCTTCACTTTGAGAGGCTTCTATAGGAGCTTTATAACGCATTAATCCAGAATGAGGCACGTTTCTAAGCTCATGAGCAGTTTAATAAAGCTGTCGCCGATATGGTCTATGAGATTTTGCCATTAGCATCTTCTTTTATGGGCATCCAGCAGTCATGGATTCCAAGAACATGTGACCAATGTGACCTATCCAAAGATTACTATTTGCTGTTGGGTCAAGCTGAGGCGGAGCTGGAGAAAGGTAAGTTCACGATGCCAAAACTGCTTTACTATTTGAATCCAACCATTTGGATTACGGTGGTAGCCTGGTCTTGCATAGGAGAGACACATAAGAGACACGATCGATATGAAATTTTCAGGATACGTAGATTTGGATTGCAGTTTACTATACATATTTACATTAAGTACTTAATTAGAACTACAGAATATTATGAAAAACAAACTTGATCTGGGAAAGATAGAGATAAATTAACTTACTAAGATTGGTGTCTCTAGCTTTTATAGTTCATATGATCTAGGTATCAAAAGCTTATCAAGATTAGATTATGGGGTCTGTCACGCCTCCTTCTGGCTGTAACGCCCTTTTTCTTTCATACAAACTAAATAGACAATTTTGTCCTTTTCTAAACCACTGGGTCTAAAAATGTGGAGCCAGCATGAGCAGCGTTATTAAAATATAAAAACCCGTTAAAATAAAAGAATAAAAATACCACTAATTGAATAATATTTCTAATTCATTAAATAAATAAATACAAATTTTTACTTTAATAAAAATTCTTTCAAAACATGTATATTTCCAAATATATTTTAAAGTATATATCTATCATTAATCGAAACTAACGCAAACACTTTCTGACTGCCTGACCATCTCTTATATTTATTCATTGGGGGCAGGGCAACTGAGGCAACTACTTTAGTATTCTCATTGCTTCAATTTTCTGTATTCTGTTTTGGGGTAGAAGAAAAATAAAACCACGAAAACATCAGCTTGCCATGAATTGCATTTTTGCTGCTGCCTCTTTCTTTGCCTTTTTGCCATAAACTTGTCATCATTTTAATATTGGCAGCTTATAAGCCACGTTAGACGCATCCGAGACGAGACGAAAGGAAAGCAAGGAAGCGGACAGAGAAATACCATACCATACTGAACCCCATGATGAACCTAACGGAACAGAGCGTCGACCCAAAGCCAATGTCAAGCCAAGTCAAGACAAGCCAACTCAGCAACGGATTATCTGCGACAGCCCCCTGAAAGGCGTTGACGTGCAAGTGGAACGCCCATAGAGAGGATGAGGACGGAACAGAACAGGAGAGAGGAATGAGGAATGATGAGGAGGAGGTGTAGTATGAATCGAGGATTTAAGCTAGTTTGTGTGTAGCTAAAATTTACTGTAAAATACAATTTCCCGTTTTTATAGCTCATTTCCAACAACATTTGCTTAGCCTGCTCCTGCTCCTGCTCGTCGTCTATGGAAAAACAATTTTTATTGCATTTCGCTGGCAATGAGCAAAATGAGCGGTGAGTGGTGAACGAGGTAAAGGGGCGAGGTGAGAACTGCGAGGTGAATGGCGAATGGTGAATAGCGGACGGTCGGCAAAGCAGTGGGGAGGTGAGATAGATGGATGTCTGGTTGTCAGGCGGACAGAGTAAGGCAAAGGGGTGTAAGTAAATATTACTTCGCATTTTTTTTTAAACACTTGGCATTAAGTGCAGCAGCTGTGGGCAGACAAAGCGGGGGGAAGAGTAACATCTGCCACAAGGCATCGACAACGAAGCAGAATAAAGGGAAATGGGGAAAATGAGAAACGGGATGGGATGGGATGTGACGGGAAAGGCAACCAGTCAGCCAACGCTTCCTGCGTTAGTTGTGCGCTTCAAGATTCAATTATAATGCAATAAAGCGCGAATCAGAGCTACAATAAAAATAACAAGAGCTGCTGTACGAACACACTCACACACATACACTTTCAGACACAGACATACACACACATGCACACTTACAAAGTCAGCAGACATGCTGAGTATACAAGAAATCTGCAATACACACACACACACAAAGCTGCAATTCTCTCTCATATGCATGTTGCTTTTGGGCTGTTCCAGAAATTGTAAAATTAATTGATGATTTTGAAATATGTGTTATCAGTTGTGCTCCAATAAACTCTAAAGATGCTCTCAATATTTTCTAAATGCCAAAAATTTAATTTACCAAACATATTTTTGGAGACACAGAAATTGAGCATAAGTATTTAGAGTATTGATTAAATTGTTAGCTATTTGCATATTTTATACAACAAATACATTTGCTCAAAATGTTTTTAATGCATTTAAATTAATTAAGAGTGTTAATAAATTTAATTTGTTGCATTGTTTTAGTAGTATCGACATTTGATTTGCAGATGATTTTTGTAAGTTTGTAACTCAATGAAAATTGTAAACTAAACTGTTATTTTTGCCTAGTTAACATATCTTTTTAGCTTTCGCAATAGGGTAAAAGTAAATAAATGTTGTTTAAATATCGCTTATAAATAAAATTAATTCTTTTGTGGAACACAAAATAAAGACGGATCATCAATGTCAGGGTGAGCTTTCTTATTAGATTTGGCACAAGGAAAAAAGTATATTAACAAATCTTTAATATCGCTTATTAAAAATTTAATTTGTTTGTGAAACACAACTGTTTTTTTTAAATAAGAAATTGAGATGGAAACTGGCGAAATAAATTTTTGGATCATCCAAAAAAGAGTGGGAGAGAGTTTGAGAGGAAGGAACGTACAGTGATGATTGCTTGGTGAGGTGAGGCTGGTGGCTGGAGCCACGGAAACATTTTCCGTACTGCTTCTGGTAAAATGCATTGGGCGCAGCTAAGTGTTTAAGTGTTCTAATGTTACTTTATGTCTTACGCTGTACCTTCTATACATCTCCTTTCGCAATGTCTGGGATCTGATGATGGCGGGAAAAGAGGACTTACTCAGCGGCTGCTTATAATATGATTATTAATGTTGCTGTGCTTTGCTTATTATGGAAATTATTGAGTGTAAACAGTCCGTTCGTTTCGCTCAAAATAATCACCTAACAATCAAAACACTCAACAAAATTCGACAGCCCCAAAATGTATGCTATGAAAATTTGTTTGCCCTACGGTCATTTTAATTATCTGACGTGGGTGCCATGGAATGCGGTTCGGTATAAATAAGAAAACGAAAAATGCAAAGCAGCTACAACAACAATAACAATAGCAACGAAAGCAACAACAATGACAACAAACAGCCGAAAGAAATTCAATTAAAAAGGAATCCCCGGAAATTCCTTGTAATCCCAAACTCGGAAAGTATAATGCGTATACATATTGTCAAAAAGCAAATTGTACAACTCACGAAGGTAGCACAAAACATGTGGCCAATAAATTCGTGCTCCAACCCCCGAGAGTTTAGGTAAGCGGGAATTGAGAATACGGTGAAGAGAAGGGTGGGGCCCAAAACTTAAGTATGTAAATTGCCGCACGTTCATTTTTTGATTTTCCCAGCATGAAATCAGTATAATCTGTTTTGTCAGAACCCTGACCAACAGCAAAGCCAGCAGCAGAGAAAAAGTCAACGGAAAGTTCCCAGATGAAGTTGATTTAAAACGCTCCCTGTCCCTCCTTCGTATCCGTGCCCTCTCTTGCTAGTCCTCGTTCTGGTCCTGGTCCGTGTCCCTGCCCAGAAGCGCTGATTAACGCACTCGAGCGCAATCTGCCTCACTTCACTTTTATGTAAACACAAAACAGAATATAAAGGCATAAAGCAAAATAAAATAGAACGCCTGTCTGTCTTTCAGTCTGTTCGTCTGTCCGCCCGTCCGACTGTCTGTCTGTCTGTCTGTCTGTCTGTCTACTTGGCTGTCTCCTCTTTATGGCCTATCTAGATGGCAGCGTGGAAATGTGAAAAAATGTTTGACTCTGCCTGCCATTTCATATTAAAGGTAATTTTCATATTTTTGCAAATGGCTGCCTGTCAGCTTTACTTCCCTTTCTCTCTCTCTGACTCTTTCGATCTCTATGTTTTCTTCTCAGAGCGAGAGGGAAACATTCGCCAATTCAATCATTTAAATTCAAAAATACACATAAATATACTTATATGAAAAATACCAAAAATAATATAAATATAATGTAAGCAAAAGTCAACGGCCGATTATTGTGAAAAGAAAATGTAATCTATTCTCTAATGCAAAAAGAAGAATTAAATACTAAATCTAACTTAGAGTGATATGCCAAAGTGTCTTGCTTAGATGTGATTTTATAAAAATCCTTCTTGCAAGTTTGGAAACAAATATCTTGAGAAAAGGCTGATGTTGTAAGTAATTTACAATTTTATTGTAATGAATTATAAATCTAACTAATTATAAATAAAACTGCTCATTGCAAACTGAGTTTGTTCTTTCTTAATACGCTAGCAAATTTAGTAAAAAAGAAAATACGGAATATAGTCAAGTCTTATCTAAAATAAAAAAGTGTAAATCTTTTTATTTTATGAAATTAGATTGGTAGGAGCTCTCACTTAAATTTTACGTCTTTGTCTCTCTGAACAGTTTATCATGTAGGAAAAAAAGAATAATGAGTATTGATTTAAAGTAAGTTTTTTACTGGCAATCCATCACTGATCTCTAAGGTTTTTATTAAAATTTTCTTTCTTTCGTTCAGTTAGAAATGTAATGAGCGCCTTGTTTAAATGTTATACTGGGACGAGCTTATTTTCTCACTCTTTATGATCCCCTAAAAGACCGCCACTAGTTTTGCGTTTTTTCAATAAATCAATCGATGGTAAGGTATAACTTACAAACAAAAATAAAATTGAATAAATTGAATAAAGTTTCACTTAACAGTCCATTCTATGCACTCATTTGGTGTCTGTTACCAATCGCTTTTCAAATTCGTGGTAGACTTAATATGATACGAGTGCATCAAAAGGGCAAAATCTGAGCTGCGTCGCTGCGGGTTGCAAAAAATGTTTTTAAGCTGAGGCGCCCGAGCATCGCGCTGCAAAAAATATTTATTACTCTGGCAGGCGCTAGATGGGTGTAGATGTAGGTGTGTGGATTTGGGTGTGTCTAGTGGGAGATTGTTTGCCCTCAAGGTGAAAATATGCTAAGTAACAAATAAAAGCAAGATCTCTATCAGAAGCAGAGACTGGGTTGCCTGCAAATGTTTCAAACGAGTCGACGTCGAATCTTTGGTTTCTTTCTTTCATTCTTTTTTTTTTTTTTTTTTTTTAACATATTTTTGAGGTTTTGTGAAGTGCGGCAAAACTAGCACACAGCTGGATGCAGGGACGCATGAAGGTAACGAACGAGGAATGGCAAAGAAAGCCAAAAGCAAAGCTTGTAAACAAATTAAGAGATTGCTTTTGGGCAGGCGGCCCTCAAAAGCGTTGAGCTGAAGGCTAAGCCAATGGGCGGGGCATAAGGGGAGTGGGCATCATGGGCCCAGAACTAGCAATGGGCGTTTCTAATCAAATCAGTTGCTGCATGCAATAAATTCCAACTGGAAAAAAGAAAGAAAACACTTTGCGGTTACTGCTTCAAGTTAAAACGACAAACAACAAAATTGATAGGGCGACTTTTTGTGTAGTGCGTGTAAAATTGGTTTACAATTTGTTCTATTTTCATAAAGCGCCCAGGAGTAAGAGGAGGAGGAATGGCGTGTTTGGAGTTTCAATTTAACTTTTAGCCTATCATGTAAATATTATTATTTTAAATAATGAAAGAGTAAAACATTTTGTAAAGTAAGTCAAGTGCTTGCAGGTAACAAATAAACTATGTAGAAAAGTTTCACATCTAAAAATTTCTTTACGTAAATGGAAATAGAAAATGTGTAAGTGTCCAATAACACGAGCTTAACGAGGTACGCTGCATTAAATTTTTAAACTTCTTATTATTAAACTTAGATCTGACATTACAGCCTAGTCTGATATTTGAAACCTCACTTAAATAATGATTCAAATGATTGTTTTGAGAAAGTTATATAAATTGGAAATCAGGTTACTCTTTAGATTGCACCATGGCAAAACGTTCAATATTTCGACATAAAATCTACTTTTTTGTTGTTCACAATTTAGATTTTTTGTTGTTTTTAATATACGAATAATATTAATAGATACTTAGGACAGTAATAAAGTTGATTATATTTAAATATTTTACAGCTTATTATACATATATATAAAAGTTTTTCCTTCATTTTTTTCAATTTCGAAATAAATGCAAAACTCAATTGAGATTTATTTTAAATAATTCTGTTGTAAGTTTGGAACAATAAATTATCCAAAATAACATACGTCGCTTTATGTGTAAACAGCGCAAAAGGATACATAATAAACACCTTTTTCTTTTCCTGAAAATCGAAAAATACAGTAAAGGACAGGTATAAAATTAGAAACTTTAATAAAAAGGAAAATACAAGCCGCGGGCTAAACAAAGTGACCAAGATTAAACATATATTAAGGATAAACATAACTTTTCCGGAAATTATAATTAAACGGCGCTCCTGAATCGAGTTGAGTGGAGAGTTCAAAAGTTGGCAAAGCGCCGCACGCGGAATAGTTTTCTAATTAACTGCAAAGCATGCGATGCTCAGAAAAGACGCACAGGAAAACGGCAAAGCTCAGACAGAGAGATAGACAGAGTGGGAGAGAGAGAGAGAGAGAGTGTGTGAGAGAGAAAGAAAGAAACAAAGAACCAAGGGACAGTTGGGTCCGGAGATGGAAGCTCGGTGAGATAAACCGTGAAATCTCATGAATTAACTGTGCCAACTTTTGGCTCTTTGCTGGCACACGAAACTATTTGAAAAGAAAGACAATTGCAACAGTCTAGATGTAATGCTGATGGCTACGGGGAAGGTGAAAGAGAAGGAGATAGAGACGGAGACAGAGACAGAGAGAGGTTGTGTGTGAGTGTTACGGCAACAGTCTACTCACAAATGATTTAGTTGCGGCGGAAAGCGAAACGTCGCCAACAAACAAGTCGAGTGCGGGCTTCCCGCCATTGTGCCCGCCATTGTACCGGAAATGCCGCACAAATGAGAGCTGGAAGTGGAAGGAAGTTGACAGGGATCGCGTGAAGTAGGGGCAGGCAAACAAGGCAACAGTAGTAAATGCAACGTGTGAGGCGTCAACAATGTCACATGACAGGTCGAGGCAACATACAGATAGTTACTGGAATCCTTCAGCACCCAGTACTACCAACTCCTTCAGCTCTCTGACTCTGACTCGGGTCGCTCCTCTAATTAGCTGCAGTAATGGCGTGTCAACAGGGCCAGCGAGGCATCAACTTGCAAGTTGTCTGGTCCCCAAGACAGCAACGTCTCCCCAGCTGGCGTGTAACTGGAGACAGTGTCTTTTTTCCTTTTTCTCCACTCTCTGATATGCAACACTTAACCCATTTTGCCCCGTCAAAATGCTTCAGGAAATTAAACAGAAACTATAAACAGCGCGAAACATTTGAGTAATGTCCACCCAGAAAACTCCTTTCCACTTTTGATGTTAGAAATGGAAGCTCTGTTGCAAACAAGAGTATTCTCAATTTAGATAAGAATATTCATGAATGGCTGCATTTCCTTTCCTCTTTTGGGAATTATTATAGGAATACATTTTAGCTAAATTGTCAAGTGATCTTGACTCTGTGATTTCTCCCTCTACCATCAATTTACCTGCATTTTGCGGTTTACCTTGAACAATCGACCTACTAAATTGCCGCCTGCTACGAATTCGAATTTGGCAGCGGTTTTTTCTCATTTGACATAAATAATTGGCGCATAATGAGCATAACTTGAAGCAAATTACAGCGCGTGTGCGTCGAACGCTAAGCAGATGGGCTGTAGATTGTGGGAGGTGGTGGTGATGGACCACGCCCTTGGGCGCTAAGAAAGCAAGCTGAAGAAACTTAAAAATATGTTGGGACTGAGGAGTCGGGTGTGGGCGGTGTGGCTTAGGGCCAAGGCAAAATCAGCTACAGCTTTAGTTATCAGCTCCCTCTCTGTGTGTGAGTGTGTGTATATGTGTGTTGGGTTTCCTTTTTTCTTTGGTCGTCCTGGTGTTAGTCCTGTTGCTGGCACAGTTCTTGTGCTATTTTAGCGATGCTCTGCTTCTTTTTCTTCTACTTCTACTTCTTCTTCTTGTTCTTGTTAAGCTTTGCCAACGTTTTTCTTTAATTATTCAAAAGATAATTACACTAAAAATTTTTTGTCATTTGCAAAACGGCGACGCCGTCCCCAAGTAACCCAACTTACAGCATAAAATCTATAGACACTCTTTGCTGCTTTTATTTTATTTTCATACTGTGTAATTAGGAGAAACATAAAACGGGTATGATAGGGTTGGAAAAGGAAATCAGCATACATTTAAATGCGCATTGAATCGGATAGATTCTTAGCCAGAGTTACACGGTCGGCTTCTACTGACATTTTTTTTTTGGTGTCGTGTAAGCACACGACATTTTAAAAAGCCAACCGTCTGATATGTATATTAATCAATCTTTCTATTAACCGAAAATGATTCAAACATTGGAAAATATATTTAGCTAAACGTTACAGAGTATCTTTTAGTTGAAATTTCACTCTTACCAATTTATTTGCTCACTTTTTTGGGCAAAGTTTGCTGCGAGAAACTTGCAGCAGAGCGCTAAAAATGCTATTTTTATTTTGCCTCTCATAATTGCCAACCAAGCAAACTGTGAGAAGCTGTAGCTGCAGCCAAAGCCGAACCACCGGATGTTGGCGGAAAGTTTAAGGAAACGCAGCCCAGATACGAATACAAGCGGTTTGGCACATAAGATACAGATACCGAGCAAGACAACGCCACATATGCCTTGAAAAGGATGGTAGATGGTTACTTGGAAGGGGCAGAGAGTAAGAATAGTGAAGTGGGACAAAAAAGGGGAAAGACATGCAAATTATTCTGAATGCAGCCAGTTCACGTCTGCTACACATTGCTTTAAACTCACTCTGGCTGGATTTTTATTTTATAAACTGTAATTAATTAAAATAATATTATGCGACAGCCTCGAGTTCTGCCAGACAGTTGGGTATTGTTATTGAAAAGACTTACGCGAGTTTTAATAGACTTTAAGTCGAAAATTTTGTTATTCCCAAAACAAGTTTGGCTATTTTACCAATGACGTATTAAGTGATATTAAATGGTTATTTTAAAACTAACAGATCCATTCCAAATTTGAATATTGGCTCAATATCAAATAAAGATATAGTTTGACGATTGAGCATATGGGCAAATCCCAGAAACAGTCCACCGGGTCGAAAACCGAAAAATTAATCAAAAACGCACATCATGTGAAATGTTTTATCAGCAACTTGTTTATGTTGTTTATTTAAGCAATTAGCTCATAAATTAATTTAATTTAATGAGCAAATCAATTGCGTTTTTCACCAAATTAAATTATTCTGTATTTTTGTCTATTTCGGTTAAAATTGACTCATGAAATAGAGAGTATGAAATATAAGGATTATTCCAAAATATATCTCTTGAATGAGCAGAAATGTAAATAAAATGCAAGGAGAATACTTGAGTCTTGGTAAATCCGTTTTTAAACTCCCAAAAAAGTTTACATTCATTAATTTTTACATAGATCAATATCCCTTTAATCTTAGTAGAAAAAGTGTAGCGTGCGACACGTAGCGTGCGACACAATGGGTTTACGGCTTTCTAAAAATCCGTAAACATTATTAAGACCAAACGATCGGTTTTTGTCTTCTAATATTCTTAACTTTCTTTAGGATATTAACTTTGATAGGGTTCATTTGCACAATTCGCTAATAATTGCGTTTGAAATGAAAATTTGAAACTAACTTCCACTTTGTGTAGCGTGCGATACGTCACAATTTTATCCATTATTTTCAAACAGTGACTCCAGTGAAATTGAACCTTATACCCTCCGAAAGTACTCTCAATTCACTCTAAACAAATAACAAAAGTTTACGGTAATTCTTTAAAAAAACCCCCTAAAAATTGATTTTCATTAGCTAAAATCGTGCGAATGTAGCGTGCGACACGTGATTTGCCCATATATGGAATAATAATAAAATAAATAGATATTCTTAATAACAATCTTTTGTTATTTAAGATTATACTAATTCAGAAATATTCCAATAAATTCTAAAGAACGATAAGAATTGCTTTTAAAAACAATCGATCATAATGTCGGAGTTCCCTAAATATCATAATATCCAAGTCACAAAAATCTGCTGCATATATTCACATATTTTAAATTTCAACAAAACTATTATTTTGGTGTATTTTATGTAAAAACTAATTTATTCAAAAAAATACATATTTAATGCATTTTATTGAGCTAAAAATAATTTAATGAAGTTTAAATTTTAACATAAGTCTTAATACTTATTTTGATATTTAAAAGCATAGATTTTCCATTTTCCTGACAGTTGTGGTGGTTTTATTTATGAAATTTTTAGTTATTTAAGCAAATAAATTTAAATTTCGTTACAAGAAAATTTAAACATTTTTAACTAACTGTGTTAACTCAATTGTTCTGTTCTGAATCGAAGTCAGTCTGTTTCCTTGACAGCTTTGTTAGTGATTTAAAAAGGTCATTCATATAATAAAATTAATTAAATTTATCATTTAACTGGTAGACCGATTAACATACTTGTAAGTACTTAGTAAGTATTGAGAAATGGTTCTCCATGGGCCATTTTAATAACGACTGGCTTGAACTGGTTGAGCAGATGCCATTTCAGAAGTGTGCGATAATTATTAAGACATATTTAATAATAAATGTAACTGTATACATATGTAGTTAAATAATAAGAGGTTCGCAGCCAATATGCCACATGTGCATTACACATATTATTATATGTACATGTATGTACAATGTACATACATACATAAGTATGCAGGAATACACTACTTATTTATAAATAAATGTGTGTGTGTAAAGCGGTCATAATTGGCAGAAATTAACGTGACCGTACAATCAATATTTATCGCCTATATAAAGTGCTTGCATACTTTTATTCATATATTCATATATTCATACTTTATATATTTATGTACACATACATTTGTGCACATATACATATTTATTTATAGTTGGTTGGCTGTAATTTGCCTTCACCGCGTATGCATTTTAATTTAAATTCAAGTTGAAAACTGAGTGTTTTTTTTTTGCTGTTGTGCTTGTTGCCTTGTTGTATGTGTTGATTTTGTCCATCAACAAACAAAAATGGCACGCAAATTATGAACCGCAAATGTGCGTGCAAGCCTGGTCAACATGGGCGATTGCTCATGTAGGCGTGGCATTCTGTATGACATCGAAAACATTTTTATATTTGCGCATCGTTGAAATCCGATTCGCAATGCCATCGGTTTTTAATGGTCACACGAGTACTTTCGATGTGCAGATGCATTTTACACATATTTCCGTTTTTAACAAATATTCTACAAATATTAAATAGTATCTATTCGGCATAAAGTTCGAGAAGATTGATTCGAGAGACTGATTGACTTTATTTCGATGATATCATATCGATGCATTTTCGCGAAGTCTCGTTGTACTCTTTATCAAAATTGAGTTTTTAGTGCCGAACTTTTGTTAAATTTGGTTATTTGAAATACGATACTTTCGCGAAAATGTGTCGATATTGCTTCTAATACTGACTTTCGCTTCGGGTTCATTAAAAAATATTTATGGTTAGAACACTTTTTGGAGCAGAGATAAACTCAATCAGTCCTGCTCCGAATTTCACTTATATTTGTTGATTTCCCACCGAACTTTCCTTCCCTTTTGTGCTGAGCCTACTATGCTTTCCATTCATTTTCACACCGAGTTCGATCAAATTTGTGGGCTACAGTCTGACCGATATCGAGATGTGTTGACAAAATAATATTTATAAATCAAATTAATTACTTAAATTACTTACTTATATCAAATGATGCAACTTGCTTTAAAACAACAAAAATATTTTATAAACCTTATCTTTACTCTTCATTTTGGCTAAGTAGACCAACTCATCGATTTAATTTATCTGGATTTGAATGAAGGTAAATAACAAGTAAATTCAAGTCGGAAAATTTGACCGAAAGTGGGAACCGGAACAAGCTCAGAGAAATTCGACTTCCGTAAAATCTTGCGGAAAGTGAAAGCCAAAAGTCAAAATTGATAATAATTTTTTTACTATGCAAAGGCATTGAATTAAGAGTGAGAATTATAATCCTCCATCTCTTGGCTATCAATATGTTTAATTCATAAATATATATTTCATTTATTCAACAAAAACAAGATGCCTCGCCCATTTACGTGTTTCTGTTTATATTTATGCAAAATTGAAATCATATCTAAATACTGCATCAACTTTTTGTCCGCAAACTTCGTCAGGTCATCAAGAGCAAATGCCGAGCCATGTGGCAAGTGAGAAACTTGCCGCATACATGGCAGACTCGGAGATGCAACATGTGGCCCTTGCGTGCCTATTTGCACTTGCCAAGTGCCAAGTGGTAAGTGGCAAGTTTACATTAAATACAATAAATACTCGCCACAATTTATGCAACATCAGAATGGGTTACACAAGTACACTATAGCTCATAATGCGGGCAGCTCAAGTGAAAGTTACGGTTCATTCATGCCACATTACAAGCATAATCAACAATTTTTTTTATTCAGGAGTTAAAGAGAACACTTGAATACGTGCTTGGCAGCAGAAACTCTTCGAGAACCGTAGAATAGATTATCTCTTTATTGACGAGTTCAATAGGCTAAAAGAGGTCATTGTAATCCAGATGAAAATAAATTTAGACAGTATTCCTTCAGTTTTAATATTTAATTTTCAAGTAATTTATGTTGATTATTAAATTAACGTTTTCTAATGTTATATTAAATAATTTAATTAACTGGCGTTGTAGTTAGGATAAATGAGTAAAATTGCTGTGGAATAATATTAAATAAATAGTGAAATAAATTTAATGTATTCATTAAAAAAAAAAAAATTATAATTCAATATATTCAGTTTTTATAAAAAGAGTGTAAAGTCTTTTAGCTTAAGAGACTTACAAAACATAAATATGTACTTGGAAATAAAATCAATTTGAAATTAACACACATAATAGACCGGAAATTTCTGAAAGGGCCTTAAGCGTTGCAAACTTGTTTCATATCAGTTGCCACATCGAAAAACAAAATGGACTGAACTCACTGACAAGTTCGCTGGAGCGTATTCAATATTCATATACAGTGCTTACCAACTTTAGTTAGCACTTGGTAAAGAGTTGGCCACACTCTCAGAAGCACACACACACACACACACACACAAACACATAAACATGCTTTGCACGTTGGCAGACTGAGGGCCGCAGAGCGTACTGTCTGACGGACGATCCGGCCACTCCCTCCATCAATGTCGACTGTTTATCGATGATGTGCAAATTAAATTTCGAGAGAGTTAAAGGTGTTGGGGGGTTTGGCGGCGGGGGGCGTGGCCAGGGACAGACAAAACGAGCATTGATGGATGCGTTGCGCACGTGTCGCAGACCGCAATGCAAAAATTTTCACACTTTAAAATTATGGGCCATGGTACAGTGGAAACAAATAAACAAAACAAACCTAACGGAACATTGCGGCTGACACACAAATGCGAATTTTATAAACAACGGTAAAAACAACAACAACAGCAACAACAACACAGTGCACTGCAGTGTCGCCACACACAAAGCAAGCAGTGTGCACACTGTGGGTGGCATTGAGGTTGTGGTGCCGTGCAGTGCAATGCAGTACAGGTGTGGAGAGCAGTGCAATGTGGTGAGGAGTTGTGGATATTTGTTTGACTTTTTATGAAATGAATACAACGTGCAACTTAAACCAGAAATAAAACTCGAATGCAACTAATTTGCAAGGACAAAAGTGGGCGGTAATAACTGTGGCTGGGTGTGGCAAAAAAAAAAAAAACGTAAGTACATTTGCAGTTACATCTGGTTGTGGCTTTCATTGTGAGCTCTACGGCTTGTTATTTTTTGTGCTCTGCTCCTTTTCCCTTGCTAGAGGGGAGTAAAGGGTCTTAAGGACATTTAATAAGGCTAACATTGATAGCAAAAGGTAAATGGAAATAGCAGTTTTGTTGCACGTTGAGAATCGTCCTAATCATATATTAAGTATATCAACATTGTATTTATTTATTTCATTTATTTTCAACGCTACAAGTATAGAGATTACATTATTATTAAAATAATAAATTATTTTATCACTATTAGCCAGCTCCATTTCTAATACTGTATTTAGTGTATTTATTATGAATAAGAATTTTTTTCCATTTTTATTTCAATTATAATTAATTTAATTATGTCAATTATTAACGTCATTTAATAAGGTATTTGTAAGCAATCTAATTCCTTATTGACTTAAAATAATTACTTATGTTTCTATTTATTGAGTTTTTTAAGTTTCGTAGCTCTTAATTTTCCTTTTCTGAAGACTGAGTGAATAAGAACAATGCCTTGGTTTATTTAATGCTTTGAGCCACTGTATGTGTTTGTCATGACATTGCAATGCATTGTAGTTAATTCTTGAATTTGATTTCAATTTGTCAGAGCAGAGATTGATGGAAGCCTTTCCTAAGGCATTATTAGCTTCGACACTGGCTAAATTACACTATTGCCTCTCTTTGGCTTTTCCATGCGTAAGTTTTGTTTGTATAAGCCACGCTTAAGCATGTGTGGCATCCCAAGTTTGCATCTATGTGTGTGTGTGTCTATGTGTGAGCTGGTTGTTTGGTCGGTTTGTTGGTGCGTTTGTTTGTGGCTCGCTTAATCCTTTCATTTTCATAACTCGTCATAGAATGTAAACAAGATTAAGTTAGTTTCTGTGCTGCTCAAGTGGCTTTGGTCGCCCGGAGTTAGCAACTGGAGCTGGAGTCGAGTCAGAGCCAATGTTATAGCTGATGTTCTGGGCAGGACATAAGGACATGCAATATGCTGGGCCTGGTATTGGGACTGGGTCTTGGGTTTGGTCCAGGGCAAGGGCTCTTGCTGTGGTTGTCGTCTGCCCACAACAAGTCCACCAAGTGACTGTTGCAATTGCTTTTGTTGTTGTCCTTGTTGTTGCTATTGCTGTTGCTGCTGCTGTTTCTGTTGCTTTTATACTAAACTCAGCAAAAGTTTTCGTATTAAAAAGTTGGACGTAAGGATTTCACAAAAGTTCCGCCGCATTATATTGAGAGCTGATTTTGAGGATGCCACACACCCCTCCCTGTAGCCACCCTCTTCTATCCAACCGGTTTCAAAACTCGCCTTCGCTTATTTTCATTTGATTGCCAAGTGACATTGCAGTTGTTGTTCTTGCTGTTGTTGTAATTGTTTGTGTATGTAGCTGCCAGCACTAATAGTAATTAAAGTTATCACCAAATAAGGTTTGTATGCAGATTGTTGACTTAGCACGAGCACATCAATTAGCCAAGTAGCTTTGTAGAATTTATTTTAAATGATTAACTGAGCGTTCGCGGTAGCCGAGATAGAGGCTCAATTTAGCTTGCAATTGTACAGTAGCGGGCAAAGAAAACCGGACACTGCTAGGTTTTGACTTGCATACCTGCGTGAACTTTGAGTCGGCGTGAGGCGTTGTAAAAAAAACCTTATATCGGTTTGGGGCTTTTTTTGTTATATGTGTTATTTCTTTAGCTTTTATGAACCGATGAGATTTTTACGCGAAAAGCTTTTCTGTAAAAAAATATAAGGTAAATAGTGAACTGTGTCAAAAATGACTGATCTGCATAGGGAAGCAAAATAGGCTTTGGGACCACGCAAAAAAATTATTTTTTTATGTTTAAAAGCGAGTTAAAAATTTTAAGTAAATAATTTTTATTTAGTATGATATATGCTACATTTAATTTACAATAGCTTTTAATATTTTGTTGGTCCTCCATTATTTTTTTATGACCGATTTTATGCGTGTCGGCATAGAATCAACCAAATTTTGTATTATTTCTAATGGTATTCCGTTGTACCACAAATTTTCCAAATTCCAATCAAACTCTTTAACGTTTTGGGTTTCTCCTTCGTTATTTTAACCTTTAAAATATGCCAGAGATGCTCCATCGGATTTAAATCCGGACTATTGCCTGGCCAGTCCAACGTTGATTTGCCCACCTTCTTTAAATAATTAATTACCTAAAAAAAAATAAAAATCGTGTAAATGTAAAAGCTTAGTAGTTTATTAGAGAATAGTGTGAGAATGAAAATAAAAATATGACTTACCGTTTTTGCACGATGGCAAGTAGCAGAGTCGTCCTGAAAGATTAGATCCTTGGTATACGAATAGTGCTCCTCAATCGATGGTATGAGATGTTGGTCCAAGATAATTTTGTACTTTTCTCCGTTAACCGTTCCATCAATTAGGTCCAGATCACCAACTCCATAAAAGGAGAAACATCCCCAGACCATACGGGATCCTCCTTGCCTTACAGTTGTTCTGGCACTCTTTCTTGAACCGTTCTCCGACTTTACGGCGTACGTATGTCATCCCATCTGAACCAAAAAGGTTTATTTTGGATTCATCAGAAAATATAAAGTTTCTCCAATCGATTAAGGTCCAAGACTCGTGGGTTTTAGCCGATTTTAGCCATTTTTGACGCATTTTTAACGTTGAACCCGGTTTTTTTGCTGGCCGGCGAGCATAAAGTCCTTCCTCCACGAGGCGTCATCGCACAGTCCTTGTCCTAATGTTGACTTAAAAAAAAAAAAAAAGTTCGGTCCTAATGTTTTCAGCGGTTTTGAACGATTTTCCATGTTTAAATTTTCGATTCCATGCTTCAATATTCTATTT